>JAKCOX010000069.1:586185-1186185 GCA_022605575.1 Laterallus jamaicensis coturniculus
ATACACACATAAAATTTTGAGATGTTTAGGAAAATTTAATAGCAGAGCTTTGTGTAACAACTTGCCTAGACAGCACACAGAGAGACCACTTCTCGTGTTCCTATAGAGTTTACATAGAATACAAAGATTCCTTTGTCTTTTCTCGCCTTTGTCTCTGCATCTGATACCAAAGTTTGTTGGTGCAACCTTAAAAAGAAAAGGTTGCTTTTCCAGTCCCCCAGAATTGCTGTACGAACACATTTTGCACTGCAACCTTAAAAGTAGTTGTGCTTCTTGCTTTTGTTCTTTCATTATGTGAGACTCTCAGTTATTCAGTATTTTATTCTCATTAGAACACTGCTTGTCACATGTTTTCACCAGAAACATTCATCACCAAGGTCAAAGGGTGAATATCGTGATCTATTATGCTTAGAGGAATCTAATGAAAAGCCACATAATTATCCAATTTTAAGAGAAGCATGTAAAAAAAAAAAGAGGGGAGGGGGCACTTGCTATAATTTAAATTGTTTTGTTTCCCTGAAGCAAAATTCAGCACCTGATTGACAGGACATAATGATAATTCTTATTGATATGGTGATGTTAATTGTGTAGAGATATTTAATAAGTCCCATATTCCTGAGGTAAATGCATGCTCTTAACCTGCACCTGAACCTGATTTTTGATGCAGTCTGAGGATGAGGCAAAGATACAGATAACTGAGCACAAGTGGATTTTCAGTCTTGTGTGGCAGAATGGAAATTGGAATCTTCAGAATCTATTAGGAGAACAATTCCGCAGTTGCTCACACTTTTATAAATTATGCTGTATATGATGCTAAGACACAAAGTCAGGAGTTTCAATTGGGGAAAATTACCATGACTTTACTGCATCTACCAGAGTAGGATCTTTTTTTTTTTCCTTTCCTTTTTTCCCCAAAAGGGGGTAGAAAGCAGTTTACATTTTAATAGAGACATACTTAAATAAGATGAAAAACACTCTGTCACTTAACTCAGTGACTGGCTTGTCCTCTAAAATGTGGGACAAATAGCAGAACCAAGAGACACAACAAAAACATGTGAGGCAGAAAGCCACAAGCAGCATAGTCATTTTAATGTATTTTACATTCAGACTTCCTGCCTGCTGATAGTCACCAGTTGTAACAGGAACAGTGTGGGAAACAGTGAAGGGGTATGGAAGTGGCTGAGAGAAGGAGTGGGTTTCAGAAAGAAACAGGTTATATTTCTGGATTTCCCCCAAGGACATGCGCCTTGACATTGACAAAGTCCTTCAACCTCTCTGTGTACCTTAATTCTTCTGTCTTTGCAATGGTGATAATGAGTCTTTTTTTTTAACCACATCGAGCTGGAAACCCATAATTTGAATAATGTTTTGGGATTGATCCATGTGGGGCTTGATAGACCCAAGATGCTGTGCACTTCAAACGATCATCCATATTTCAGCACATGCCTGAAGCTCACTGGGACCATCCATGCATTAAGAACTAAGCACATGCTTACATGCTCTGCTGGAAGGTGCCCTGAATGTGCTGTAGCAGGGCGGCTTCAGTTCACCCTGAGGATATGTAGGAGGGCTGCCAGTGTCAAGCACACTGAAATTACAGAAACTGCTCTCCTTTGCTGCTAAGTGTCTTCTTTCAGGAGCTGTACTATGAGTCCTCAGGCACTCATAGGGATGATGGTACCTCTTGCTTTATGCTGCCCACCCAGGAGAATCAGTACGTGGTTCAACAACGTGCTAATGTGTAAAGCAAGGCCACGTCATCTCTTTTTCTGGGATCTAAGAAATTTGGTCTGTATATGCTCACCGTGTTGGACTGCCTATGAAGCGAGTTATGAGCACAGGAGTGGTTTCTGAAGACCCAGTTCTGATACCTGCCCCAACACCTGGTAGCACATTACCCTGCAGCAGATGCCTGTCCAGCTCGCTGCTCAGGGTTGTGCTTTGCATTCGCACTCCATCAGAGGCAAAGACTGGGGGCCCAGATGACACAGTTATCGAAAAGAGCAGAAGGGTGTGAGACCTCCCAGCACAGCTCTCTGCTGGCTTCCCCTACTATAAACTAGTGTGTGTGCTGCCCTATGCGTGTTTATTTCTCTCCGGAGGAGGAGGAGGTGGGTTGGGAAGCCTGGAGCTCTCTCCCGGCCACCCACAGAACAAAGGCAGGGTTGTCCTTCTCCTGAAATTCAGGACAGAAGCAAAATTACTTCCTCCAAAGGTGGAAACAGGGGAGGGCCTATGGCTTGGAGGGGAGCCGCAGGGCTGTAATGCCTCCCTGTAGTGCTTTGGTTTTGGTGCAGCTTGTGTCCCACCCTGCGTTGGGGGACTGCCCAAGCACAAAGCCAAATCCGTAAAGTGGGGGAGTCCCTACCCTGCAGGCTCAGGGACTTTGTGCAGTTTCTGGAGTCTGGAAATGGATCCTGTTGACATCTTAAACTCCCAAAGAGTTACAATTTGGGACCCAGACTGGTCTGCTAGGATAGTGAAAGTGACTGAAGCAGTAAGCAACTTTCATGAAACAACAAGGGACAAACCCAAAATGATGCAAGAGACTCCAAAAGTTATATGTATGCAGCCTGAACATAGAGGGGAGGATAGGAGATAAAGAGAGAGTTTAAAACCGAGTCAAACACTCATAAAACAAACCCCAAATCACATTTCTAAACATTAATAACACTTTAAATAAGCTGCTATAAAAATGCCAAAAATAATTTATTAACTTTGAAAATGGCATTTACAGCACTGACACATAAAGCTGAAATTCACTTGTGGTCCACTGTGTAGTTTGCTCATTAGAAGAGCAGCCAAGGATCAATAACTGTAGGACAACTGCTAGGAATGGCTTAGATGAGATAATTTCGGCTTCTATTTTATGAACATGAGCAACTGCTTTTTTAAGTTGATATCACACCTAACAGCCTCCCAGCCCTAGTCGGGTGTTTGCCTTACATTACACCACGCAGGCAGGAAATTACTAGATGCACATCTTGCTGTCAAGTCTTCCCTTGTTAAGTGAAGCTACCATCAAAAGGTGCTGGTGGTCTAGGTTAAAACACATTCTGTGGATAACAGAAAAAGGAGGAGTGGATATTTGGCAGTAAAAAACCAAGTGCCACAAAGGTCGGTACACATAGTGGAGTAACTGCACCAACCTCCACCACCACAATGAGAAATCACAGAATCATTTCAGTTGGAAAAGACTCTTAAGATTATTGAGTCCAATCATTAAAGTGAAAGCAGAGTACAAAGTATACTATTCTCATAAAGATTTAGTCTTTAACCCACCCTCCCTCCAGAGGAAAAAAAAAAAGTGTGAATATAAAAATCCAAGGCTATTTTGGCCAGAGAACCATCAAGCTGTGGACCATGTATGTTCTGACTGGGAAAAAGAAATGCTAAGAATCTCTCTCTCAGCTGCTTTTTCCTTTTTTTTTTTGCACTGATTGTTTAGCAGGCTTGTGCTTCTTTCCATCAGAGCTGGCATATTCATCTAAACAGCCCTTCAGATCAAATCTTTAAAACACTGGGCATCTTTCTGTCTGCTCAGCATATCCAGAAAGACATAACAAAAATAACTAAGGGACAAGAGGGATTGATGCGTAAGGAAAAATAATCAAATAAATCGGGCTTGATCTTGAACTGATGAACTGGAAGTAACGTATTGAAGACAGTAGGATTTTACTATTTTAGATCCATTGTAAGTGAATAAAGGCCCTTTATTATCTGACTTGAAGGTAAATGGGAGGAAGTTACTATAATGAGAGATGGCCTATTATGTCAGAGAGGGAAGGAGACTAGCTAGAGAATAGAATATAACAGTTTGCAGGGTGGTAAATCTATATAAAATATTCTTAAAGTATCACAAGGAGGTTCTATGAAAGGTTCTCCTTGAAATCCAGACACTCAGGCAATGCTTAGATGCACCCATCCTTTTGTGCCCCACATACTGAAGTTTTCTTTCCACAAAAACTCACCTTTGTGTGGAACATAGATCCAGGCTCATGAACTTTGATATTCTCCTGGATCAGATGGACAGAAATAAGGCATAACACAACAGCACCATATTATGCAGTACAGTCCTTTTCTTTGGTAGAGATCCAGCTGTTATAAGCTATCCCTAAGCTGATGCATTCTACCATGCTGAGTTGAGTTTAAGACAGTGAGGTATTAAGAGTCTGCACTGTACAAAACTTGATTGTCCCTAACAGCAACTCACTTTGGTTATAACCATCTCACACAGTTCATACAGCTGCAGAGAGAATCTTCTACATGATAGTAACTTGACAGTAGTTTTCCTAAAAGAAATGGATGGAAATCCCATAATATGAACTGTTTCCAGCCTAGGAGAAACATGTCTCAACTGGCTGTTACAAGCAGGCTGAAAATTAAACTTCCACACCTCGTAAACCAGCCTTCTGTGTCAAGAGAACAGATCAGATAACTTTGATTTACGAGAAGCAAATCCTGAGAGGTGCTGGACATGCCTAAGAAAATGATGGGCAACACCCACCCAGAAATGCTCCTGGGCTAAGTAAACTATACAACTCAAAAGTCAAGTACAAGAGTACAAGGAAAGGCAGGTAACTCCAGAGCTGGCTAGTCTTAAGAATCACATACTGAATTCCAAACCTCAGCCAATGCCCTCTAAATCGTATTTCACTTTAGGAATCCCTTTGCTCCCAGGATTAGTTTAGTCACCTCACATGTCACTGCCCAAATCTGTAGGGAACAACTACCAAAATAATTGTTTTGACCAGGTGTCATAGACTGTAAGCTTTTATCACAGTAGCCTGTGTACTTGTGGCATAATAGGAGATTAGGACTCACTTGAGAAAGAAATAGCTTGTCACTCCATCGATCAGAAGGTCGTACAAGAGACCAGCGTTGCGATCATCTTGGAACAGGGGCGAGTTTGAGGAGGGACAAGGAAATTACTGCAGCTATTGAAGAGACATAGATCACTTCCCTACTCACACCTGGCCAGCTACTTTGACCATCAAGTTAAGGCAGAAAACAGCATGACGGATTGAGGATATGTCTATGTCAGACTGTGAACTCCATTTTTTTCTGAGGCGTGTTTTGTGTCAATGCCTCTACATAGTGCTGTGACCTTCACTGAAGAATGTTACCCCGTGTTGGACTGCAAACTCATTTGTAGATTACAGCATACATTTTATTGCAGAAACAAACAAACCATCAGCCATGAAAAGCTATTTCCTATGGGAACAAATGTATTTTACTGAATTTTGCCTTTGAATACTTCTCCCAACCACAGCCAAGGAGGAGGTTGATGGTAACGCCTGGAAGAAGCATGGAGACAAAATACAGCAGGCAGGCTGGAAGAAAACTCACTAAATCTTGGGTATACGATTGCCTCAAGATCAGACAGTAGGAGAGCTGTGCTCAGGATTTGTGCTCCTTCTAGAGTGATTTGTTAACAGTGAAGTGTTTGGGATTGTGAATATTCTTTTCTCCCAATCACTTGTTTTTGGGATGCTGATGGAGCTTTGGATACTGCTAGAGCTTACCTGCATGTAGAGTTTAGCTAAAGGGGCCTGAGCAGCCAAGGAATCAGGGAAGTGGAGGGATTCATTCAGAGGTGGAAAGACCATGCTGATGAGTGTGCCCGCACTTCAGTCATATCCACAAGACCCGAAACTAGGAAAAGACACCAGTTTTGAGGGATGTATTTAGAGGAAAAGATGATTACAACATGTTGTCCAAGAGAGTAACTAGCCACTGCAAGTGGCTCTGACCATTGTCTCTCTTCCTGTGCACTGCTTATTTCCCAAACTGTGCATCCAGAGACACAGCAACAGCTTCAAAGCTGAACCAGAAATCTCACCTTGTGCTCACGTGAGCAGAGAAAGGACATTTACACTGCTCAGACAAGTAAGGCAGATGTACCATCTAATTCAGAGGCACTGCTTGGAGATTGCTGTGCTGTCCATAAAAAGTCATGGCTACCAGGGGACCTTTCCATGAACTGCTCTAGGACAATCCGTTAAGTGACCACTCCTCAGGAATTTCCTTCTGCCAGTTGTTCTGCCTAAGAACCAGTGAGGTTTGCTAGCAAAACGGGACGACTTAGAAACTATTGAATTGCATAAAAATAAAGTTAAACAGTCCCTCCTGCTGTAGGATTCATCTCCCAGGTGTCCCTGCTAGGGCCCCCAGCCATTACCTGTGAGAATGAGTTCAGATTAGAGTCAGAATTTCCCTGTTTTAAAAGTCTGTTTTCATCCTCGGTTTCTTTTGCTATGGAGGAAGATAGAAAACGGCCCCTGAGACAGAAATGGTATTGAGGCAACTTACCCAGCACAGGCAGCTGGGGCTCAGGTCCTTCTGTTCTTGTACTGTGTTTGATTTTGGTTTGATAAATTTGAAGAAAAATCCCTGGGAAGAAATAGCATAGTCCTGGCAATTTCCTTCCTTAATGCAAAAGGTCCACTATATCAAATTAAAGATGGTGAAATCTAGACCTTTATTTAGTTTCTTTCTCTCTGGACAATCATGTCTATGTAAGGCAGAGACTGAAGGGAGGCATTCAGTGCCCACGTCAGAAACCTCTGTGTGTCTTCTTGTCAGATGCCCCATGAGAGAGAAGAGCCTTTCATTACCAGTCTAGCACAAGGAAAAAGAGGAATAAGAGAGAGATATATAAACAGATAAAATCACCACAAGCCTGGATGTATATTTTTTTGAAAAACTTCTTAGGTGTTGGCCAAGCATGTGGGGCCTCCAGCAAATTATTTTTTTAAAAATCCGTAATCACATACCCAAACTAACACTGCCTAACCAGTAAACAAGATGTGAGCTAGGACAAATGCTTACTGTCAGATGTAATGCCGTTAAACAAATCGCGTCTTATCCTCCTCCATCTGATTATTTCCCCATTCTGTTGTTTATCCTTGTAGACTGCAGTTTTGGATGTGGTCTTGGTGGTATTTTCTAGAATAGGAGAAATGTATTTGAGTCTATCTAGATAATTCTAGGGGTTTGCTTCTCCCACTTGCACCCAAGGGTATGTTACTGCTGAATTCACCCAGAGCAAGAGATAAAGAAGCACGATGTGTGGTGCCTGTTATCAGGACACTTAGGTTTAGCTAAAAGAAGTGGAAGAATATAGGTTGAGTAAAGACAAGAGAAGCCAATGAAAGTTCACTGAAGCAAGCTAGCCATAACTGAGCAAAACCTCAGTGGAGCATAACATCAGCCACTTATTTCAGCTATTTTTAGGTCAAAATACTGTGGAAGAACACTATGTTTCTTGGTGTGAAAGAAACATATAGCATCTATTCAAGCACTACATGAAGAGTGTATTCTACAATGTGGATGTGTAGAGAGGTACTTTTCCTCACACAGATTGGCACAGAAGGTCATACTTGACAATGAATACCTGTGACAATGCCGATATGCTCCTGGAGTTGCAGAAACACGTATGTTCCTTCCAAATAGGTTATAGAAAAAAATGTATCGGAGTCAAGTTAATCAAACCTAATCAGGCACCTGAAAACACCGTGAGCCTAATTTGGATGTATTTTTAAAAAACACTAAATATACCTACTAGGCAAAGGATGTATTACAAATAATAATGGCTGTAGATAATTCACATTGAAGCTTTTTTTAGCATTTTTACAATCTGCTGAGCATACAGTATTTCCACACATACTGCTGCTACCTCTCTAATACTAAGGTAGACTGGGAGTAGCATAATGCCGAACTCAGAACATACAGGACAGAAAGGAAAACTGTCCTTTTTCCTCTTAGCATGTCTGCTGAAGAACTGAACCTCACTGGACTGGATCCAACCTTCATTGAAGGAAATGAAACAGAACAAACAGCGCAACCAGCTGGACTGCTTCTCTAACTGGGCAAATTTTGGCAGCCTGAGGATGGACCCACAGGGCAGGAGTCTCTTTACAGTCAGGGTGTTGCAACTGGAGGGCAGAGAGTGCTTTTTGCAGTGTGAGCACATATCACTGCTTCTCAACATATTCCCCATGTCTCTGGAAGAATTCGTCTTTTTTGTCCTTAAAACATATACCTCATCCACTTCCACTCCCCTGCCACTGGGTCAGAGGTTTTATCCAATAATAAAGTAGTGCTTGGTCCTTGGTTTCTTTAAATGAAATACTTCTTTACAAAAGGAAGGAAAAAACAATAGATTTCTCCTTAAAGAATCCCAAGGACTTATCATAAAAAAAGTCAGGACACAGATTTAAATTTTACTTATTTTCCTAGAGCTTTTTGCAGGAAGGGTAGTATCAACCTTTACTTTGGATATGATAACTGTGAGTATTGAATATAAAATGATCAAATGCTCCATGTTACTTAAACTAGGCTTGTATCTTTAGAGAGTTTTCTGCTTTTCCATAGGGTCTTACCTGGATATATGTAGAGACATATACATGCATGCTGATGCCAAAAGCTATATAAACATACATTCACACAGACATTGTTCATCCTGTGAAAACTACATCTCATATGGGGTCATTCAGACTTGCTCCTCTGGACAAAAATGCTGATTTATGGAACTGAGGATCTGGTCCTGGGAGCATTGCTGGCACAGCCACATCTGCCTCATGTTTCCCTAGCCGTCATTGAGGGGTGCAACAACACACCACTGTGGTTTGGAGCCTGATCCCCACCCCTGGAAACCCATTGAACTGGAAGTGCAGATGCCAGACATCTGTGGCATGGGGCAGCATGCCAGTTATGGGTGCTGGCTTACAGCAATCCCATCAGCATCCCAGGGAAGCTGGGCTGTTCTGGGATCCTCTGCCCAGCTCCCAGAAGATGCTCAGGCACCGTTTCCTTGGAGCACCGCTTTAGTAGTGGTCTAACACAATACATCTCAAGGAGCATTTATGCTGTGTTCACTGCGCATTCAGCTGTGGCCACTTCAAAGGTTTAGCCAAGTATTTTATGGCCATGGTAAAGGGTTCTTATTGATTTAAATTGCAAGCCTGGCTCCCGTCAGCTTCACTTGAGGGCAAAAATGCAATAAAATATCCCACAGCAGAGAGACAGACGTATCGCATTGAAAATCTTAAGAGATCCTTTTTACTATAATCACCTTCAACAGCATGCTGTTCTTGGTTTTTTTGTTTTTTTTTTTATTAAGGACAAGGTTATCTTAGAGATTTGTCCATTTCTACAGATTTGGGAGGAACTGCCTTTAAAATCTGCCAGCAGGTCCATCCAGTGATAGGCATGAACCAAACCCCATGGGCTTTGGGTTTTTCCCTATTTGTCAGACACATGCGTAACATTGCCGAGTTGACATTGATGTATTGGCAAACATTAGCATGGAATTGTAGGGTTTGGTCATGAAATCGTTTGCATATGTGGCAAGCAAACCTGAGGTGACTCAGATGGAGTGGAGGGGGGGGCATCCCTGCACCCCCAGGATCACCTGCCCCCATTGGGGGACCCACGTCCATCCTGGGGAACCCTGCTCTGGACCAGGAAAGTCCTTCAAGCCCAGCACAGTTTTGAGAAAGGAGAGACATTATCATTTTGGAGGATTGTTTATTGTCTTCTCATCACGGTGATGCTCTATTGCAGCCTCAAAGGAGGTGTCCTCTGCGGGGTGGTGTGAAAAAATAGGCAATACTTTTTTGTGTACTCCACAGGCAGTTTCTTTATAATGATTTACCTGAAATGCACCCGAGGTGAAGATAACCTCCGGACACATCCAGAAAATAGCAAATGACTGTTATGTATCTGACATTTGAAATAACATGTTTCTGGAGGGCTGACATTACAAGAGTCATTTCACTTCAAAATGTTATTCCTAATGTAATTTTTTCAAATTCATAAGAGGCGCTTGCTAGGATTCAGCGCAGCACCAGAGTCACTCGAAAGACAGAGGTCAAATTCATTTCATTTCTTTTATGTTTTCCTCTCCCCGCTAGATGAAACAAATGATTGAGCCGGGAACGCTTGGCAGGTCGGTGGCTGTGTGCGGCGCCGCCGTCGCAAGATCGATTTTCCTCATCCGGGGGGCGCGGGCAGCATGGCTGACATCTGTCGTGGTTGTCATGGCAGCCCGCAGCGCGGCCGGGGTCAGGCCTGACAGGGAGGGCCTCCCCGCCTCCGCCCGCCGCGCTTCAAGGTTAACAGCCAATGGACCAAAGAAATAGGCAATTATAGTGCAGTCAATTCTGGTTAGGGAAATACCCAAGAAGTAAATATATCTGATCAGCGGATGAAAATGAAGCGGCCCAGTACTGTTGATGGGGGGACGGCAGTGCCCTCTGGGCATGGGGCTGTGCCCTCCAAGGCTTGGTGGCGGCCTCCAGCCACCTTAGGCTCTGCCTCAGGGGTGGAAGGAAGGCACAGAGGGCAGCTTCCACCTTTCTTCCAGGGACACCTGCACAAGGGCAGCTGCTGACAGCCTGGCGAGGGACCACCACCAACATGGAAACTCTTCCTCCAGGCAAGCCACAGCCAAGCAGCCTCATGCTTGGGCAGTTGGAGTCACAAGGAAACCCACCCATTAAACAACTGCTTCATGCAATTACACCATAGTATAACTGTCTCTCTCTATATATAATGTATGTCGCAATGGGCTGCTTACAGAATAGAAAGGGGTCAGAGGGAAGAGGAGGGGAGGGCTCCTCAGGAGAGAGGCAGCAGCTGAGCAGGAGCAGACATTGCCCTCCTTTAGTCCCCCAGGGCAACCAAGCCACCCGCCACCCCCAGTGACTAGCTTCCAGGGCCCAGAAAGCAAAGCATTAAAGCTCAGCACCTTCAAAACCTTACAGCCTGCATCAGTTACATCTGCCCTGAAGAGAAAGGTAAATATAGGAGGCAGTCCCAAAGCAGCTGTGGTGCAGATGGGGGAGGGGGAGGCAAACATCTGGGTCCCAAGGCTGGTGAGGTCCCTGTACCTCCGAGTCAGCTGTAATGTTTGAGGAAAACAGCAAAATATTCCCCCACCACAGAGCAGCAGGTGCCAGGAGGTTGCACACAAACACATCCAAGGACGCCTCGGCATGAAGAGTCCTTACAGCATGCCCAGACTGTGTCCACTCCACAGCAGCTTCAGAGGTGAGGCTGTTTGTTCTGGACCTCCTGTCCCTCAAGCGATGGATGCCCCAGCTAACTCCAGAGACCCCCAGTCTCCTGCACAGCTTTCCTACTGCTGCTGCAGAGGATGGCCCTAGAAGGGTGGGAGAGGGACCACCTCAGGGACACCAACAGAGGGCTGGGACTACCTTCACTGGCAGTTTCTACATTCCTGGTCATCAAAGGCTGGAAACAGTTTCCTCCACCTCTGGGTGTCTGTGGAAAGGAGGAAAATCCCCCTGGTCTTGGTGCTGTGGAGACTGCTCTCACTGAAATGCATGCACCAGTTCCTGTACATGGGGGCACGAGTCTACCCAAACCAGAGCCCCTTGTCAATCACCCCCAGCTCCCAGGGGTATCAGCCCAGCAGAATGGGGGCTTGTTTGTCCCAGCAGCTGCAGCTCCTCCAGAAAGAGGCTATCTGAATCAATGAAAACATTCAGTTATAATGACCGCAGAAAATAAATCCCTCAAGATCATGAGTTTGTTTCAAATGATGGATCAGAAGCAATACTGGCATTTCCTTCTGTAGAAATTTTCCCAGCATTTCAGCATGGTAACAGTCTTTCTCCCTACACTTCTGATTTTAATCCAGAGCTACAACTGGAACAAGATGAAACTTTCCATTTCCAAGAGCATGAAGAACTGGAGCTAACATAGCAAAGTTTTCATTATCGGCCCCAATTCTGAACCGTGTCTGTAACTCAGGTTGATTCATCATTTCTTTCTTCCTGTACCTGTTTTCTATTTGATCACCTGTAGTGCTCCTGTGTTCATGCTGCTCTGCTCAGCCATGTGTGAATTTGCGTGGGGTCAGGGCAGGGAGTTGAGGTGCAGTTTCTCAGTGCTACTAGTGCTCTGCCCTAACAGTCTACGCAGCACCAGAAAACTTCTTGCTGGCATTTACGAGACCCAACTCCTAATCTCTTTGGTATCACTTTCTGGATTTGTCTTGCACACAAAATAAACATTTTTGTGGATCTTGTGTTTCTAAAGAAAAAAAGATTGGGGATCCAAGCTTTGTGGGGTTTTTTGCATTTGGGGTTTTTAGGTTGTTTTTTTTTTTAATGAGGAGCCTTTTATCAGCTTTGTCCTAAGCAGTCTTTTCCACCAAAAAAAGCCTGCGCAGAACCACACACCATTCACCAGACTTGCTATTTACGACAAAGGGAAGTACCAAAACCTTAAGATATTTGTTTTTTAAAGTTATTAGTGCCTCGGCTGTCATCCTGGTCTAGCTTTCTGTTAATCTTCTCAGCATATTGCCTAGGTACCAAATTATTTGACATTGCCCCTCAGATGCCCTCTGGACTCATTACATGGCTATTAATGTCTCTATGTTACTGTCTCCATCTGCTAAGGAATTACGTTCAAAGTATACTATGTTTTCCCTAAGATCTCCCTCTGGTACGCTAAAAAAGAAATATTTATTCCTAAGAAGGTCACCACCTCTATTTAGTCACCTGTTGAATGGATTCAAGATGCTTTGATTGCAAGCTTTCTGGGGCAGGGCTTGTCTTTGTGTCACTTGTAGATACTCAGTGCCTGCTAAAATGATCCTGTGCTTCAGAGGGAGCCTTCATCTATTACTGCAGACGAAAAAAATAAATACAAAAAAAATGCTTCCCAGATCTGGGGTCAGAGAGATGCCATTTTTTCCCCATTTTGGTCACATTTGTTGTCCCACAAAAAATGATTCATGAAGTCATTTAATTTCTTGATTCTTTATGTGATCAACACAGCGAAATTTATAATGCTCATATACTTTGCAGAAGGCACCAGTATGTTGCAGCATTTTAACCTTTTAAATATTCTGTATTTCAGCTGGCTAGCCATCCTACCCCTTCTGCACAGTTCACTGCAGCTGTAAATAGTGGAGGGAAAAGAACAGACAGCCAATCAAATTACAAAAAGCTGAAAAGGTCAAAACTGCACAATTTACTACTACCTTTTCCAAAATACATGAGGCTTTAAGATCCCATTATTTTCTCTTGAAATGCTTAATTAAAAGAAGCAAAAATTGTATAACAGGAATACGTTGGTGGGAAAATTAGTAAGACAGTCCTAGTATAAGATGTGTCGCCAGTGTAACTTTTTCTTTACAGTCTTAATGCCAACTACTCTTGGTCTTCTGTTATTAATCATAGGATCATTAAGGTTGGAAAAGACCTCCAAGATCATCCTGTCCAACCATCCCACTACCACCTATATTACATACTAATCCATGTTAAGAGGTGGTCCTGCAGCTGCCTTCCTCAATTTCCAGTAGAGCACCCCAGCCACTGGCCAGCCCTCAGCCCTCAGCCCTCAGTCCTCCCTCTGCTTGTGATCTGCTCTCACAAGCAATTCAGTGAAAACCTAGCACTTTTCTTCAGGGAGATAAATTTTCAAAACACACAAAGTTCGTTGCACATCTTCAGTTGTACTGTAGACTGGGGCACACCAGTCATAGAATCATAGAATGGCAAGGGTTGGAAGGGACCCCAAGGATCATAGAGCTCCAACCCCCCTGCCACAGGCAGGGACACCAGCCTCAGGCCTGGATCTACACAAGGTTGCCCAGGGCCCCATCCAACCTGACCTTGAACACCCCCAGGGATGGGGCAGCCACTACTTCTCTGGGCAGCCTGTTCCAGCACCTCACCACTCTTTCTGTAAAAAACTTCCCCCTAATACTCAATCTAAACCTTCCCTCCTTCAGCTTTAATCCATTCCCCCTTGTCCTGCCATTGAAAGGAATGAAGAAGACAAGAATCTATCCTGAGATTCGGCACCCTTACACTAACCTACCAGCTGCAATCACTTGAATAATGTGCATGGAGCCCTCTTTTAGACTGTGAAGATGACACTGGAAAACGGTCCTTCCTCCACATTCGCAAGACCACCATTCATACTGCAAACCAGTTTGCTCTTTCTTTCCCGGCAGGATCAAAGCCTGTAGCACTGCACCAGCCTCCCCATCCCCACCCCGCAGCTGTCCTTCCGTCCGTCGTAAATAATTCACACAATTCTCCCTCCTGCACGCCGAAAGCAGCGTCACCCCTCTCCACCTTGGTGTGTGGAGAAAGAGCTCAGGGATGACAGACTGCCACGGCTCTGTCGCCCCCAGGTGTGGGCTGCCGTCCTGGGACTCTGCGAATTGCAGGCAGCAAAGTCATTTTTGCTCCGTGTAGCTTATTCAGCCATTTCAGCGCACGGAGAAAGAGACTTCTGCTACTTTGCCATTTCAGCTGACTGTTCTTTTCTGTGAAAACCTTGGCAAATAATCGTTAGGATGTATTTGTTCAGAGACTTCTTGCCTTTTTTTTTTTTTTCCCCCTTTCTGTTGAAATCACATTTATGTCATTTTATGAATTTTCACTTGGATATTTCTGACAGTAACTTCAAGTAAAAGCAGCGCAAAATGAACAGAAGACAGACACTTTATTTTTTATGCCCCATGATATGTAAGGGAAAAAGGACAGAAATAAATGTAAAAGGTGGAAAGGAAATTACCACTCTCTTGTTTTTCCACAGATATTTAATGGAAAAGTAAGCTTTAAGACTGCAAGAATAGTTTTTCTCCTGACAGGCCCTAGGTGTATTTTCCTGCTAAGGGAAAAAACCCAGTAAGTGCCTGTGGGACTTCACTCATCTGATCTTTTTTTCTTTCTTTTCTTTTTTCTTTTTTTTTTTTTTTTAATGAGAAATTTTGCAAAAAGGATCCCTATCTTTTTTGTGCCTGGCCTCTGGATATTTATTGGAAGAGGAGCCCTGGCTGGGATCTTTGCCTTGTAGCTCTGCACCAGGGTGAGAAATCACCTCGTGGCGGGTCACTGGGCACCTCCCACCTTCCTCCAGGGCTGAGTTGGTGGTCCCAAACATAGAATTGGGAATAATATAACCGTACTGGGGCTCGGATGGAGGGAAACCTGCTCAATCCAAGCTGGCTGAAGCCTTGTCTGGCTCCTGAGTGTCCAGCTAAAGAGATTGAAGCTGGCACGGCCACCACATCGCATTTGTGCAATCACGAGACAGACATCAGTCACGCAGGGAGGATGCCAGAGAGGAGGCAGAGATGTGTAATCTCATGCCCATGCCTGGGGCAGAAGGGACCTCAGTCTGCCCCCTATCACAGTGGGCAGTGATAGTCCTGAGCTTACCTTCAGGCTATGAACTGTGTGAGGGTTCATAACTGTAACTTGTGAAGTAATGTCATTAATACAAAGGTATCATTTCCAGATGTCTTTACATACCAACACGCCAGCTTTCTATTTGCTGGGCTCAAGCTGCTGAAGAGACAATGCTGGGGTATTCTGTTTTGTTAGAAAAATATCTTAGCCTGAATGCAACATGCCCGGTCACAGAGAAATGGCCCCAAGTCCTGGTTAAATCATTCTAGTGATCAGTTAGATCTCTATGTAAACACTTGAGTGTTTACATGATGAAAGGGAGCTTTTGTCATCCACTTTAACTTGTACCCATTTCCTCCTCCTTCCTACTTCACCACTTTGTGTTTTCTGCTTCCTCATCTCATTTTACTCTCAGCTATTGTTTGTCATCTTCTTTCCCCTCAGCTTCGCTTCCTACCCAACTTCTATTGTTCCTCCCTTCTCAGCCTTTTTCCCCTTCCACTCCTTCTCCCTCTCCATTTCCTCTTAGAACATCCTCCTCCTGAATTTATCTGCTCTGCAGAATTTCACCATGTCCAAATATGAGCGCGGCACAAAGCCGCCTGTGATTTAGCCACCAGCAATCTGTCGCTTAACCATAATGAGACCCTGTCACAAACAAAATTCCATCATATGAGAGGAATTTCCTGTATGGAAATTTTATTTTTGGATGAGAAAGGCATTTCTCCTGTGGCAACTACCTCCCCCCAACACGCCATTCTTTTCAGAGCCAAAAATTGCGTTTACTTCAGTATAAGAGAATGCCAAACAGGGCCTTCTGGGGAGGAAAGAAGTAGTGCAAACTACTGATAATCAAGATAAATCAAGCCATGACGTAGAACATAAGCACTATGCTCCATTCAATTCAGCTAGGGAGCTCAACTTGTTCAGCACTGTAGGTTATTTTCCATTTGTAATTAGAGCAACAAAGAAACAGCCTTTCCCTGTTCTGCTCCATCAGCACAGCCCCAGCAAACATCCTCATTTTCAATAACTCTTCCCCTTTATCTCACTCTGCCTGATGCCTAATAAGCTGATTGCTATTTACTTTGGACCAACAGCTAATCTGTTAATGATTGATTTTAAATTTTTACAGCCATTTGTCTTTGGCAGGACTTGAGAGTGTGAACAGCAGTCTTTCCTACCTGATGAATTGGCTTTTCTTTAAAAAAATAAGATTTGAGTCAAAAGTCTTCACTGTTGTGTTGTGCTGACAAACAGCTGACACACAGTGAGCAAAGCTTAGAAAAAATAGGGTAAATCTTCATCCAAAAATTCATCAGCCTTTGAAACCACCAGAAAATAATATAAGTGGACATTTTGTTAATAGTTGTAGAGGGGTAAAGACCTACTTATGAAGTAAAACATAATTGTGCTATAAATTCACAGGGTTTAAAATTCTTAATTAACAAAATTGATGCTCGTAACGAGGACTAGGTAGGGAATAAGAACTAATACAGCTACTGTCCTCCAAAATGATCTAAATTGTATACCATATGATATATGTATTACCATGATATATGCCTAAAAGTGAATTTCATTTCCCATTAAAGGACTGCCAAATAGACAGTAGTTATTTTAATTGGTACAACACAGCAGTGCGGTGCAATTTAATCGTTGGTTCTAAAAATGGAAAAGTGAATAATAACAGCTTAGCCTGTATATTCTGAAAAGAATAGGAAAAATTCTATACCAGGAAGCCATGCATATTTATAAACGTTGTTCCTTCAATGAGCCACTTAGGGATAGGGCCTGCAAGGAAATAAATCGTGCTTAGAATGCCTATAGCATGTCTCGCCCACAGATCTCAAAGCACTTTATAAAGCTGGGCAAGTTGCATGGTTATTGTTTTACAAAGCCAAATATCAAAAAGCCAATTCCCCTTATGTGCAGAAGGATCCACGTCCAGAGTCTGGTTCAGGACTCACGCTGGGAAATAATCCCAGTCCAAGAAACCAGTGAAGCCACTTTGTGCTAAACCTAACTGTCAGCCTTTTAAACAACCAGTGACTCTTCTCTGTACATATATGTCACTCTTTAAAGCTGTATGTGTGCATATATGCATATACGAATCTGGGATTCAGGTACATAACAAGGGATGATCTGACAGAAACAAGGAGGCAACCTAAGAAGTTGTGCAGCTGCCCCATCCCCTCACTGACAACGAAACAGCAGAGGCAAAGGAGGTGGTTGAATATTCTTCAGCCCCTTACCACAGCTACAGTACTACAGGTAGTCTCCAACAGGCTTCAGCTAGGGAAGCCTAAAAACTACTCCCAAGTAGCCCCAAAAACAGGCTAGTGCTCATGGGAGTTGTGAGCCACTATTTCCATATACATATTTAGCATAATTTAGCCAGGATTGGTAAACTGTAACCAAAACCAAACTTTATATGTACATCCCAAACCTCTCATCTCCAGACTGAGTTATCCAAAGCTTAGTATCTCCCAGGAGGATTTTGAACCTGTGGCTAGATTAAAACACAAAGCTGCACTTCTCTGAAGGAAATTAACACCAGTGTAATTAATGGAATATTTTGGCAATACCAGCACAGGATATCAACCATCGCTGCAGAGGTTTTGCGTTCCAGTGACTGGCTGCATAATTGCAGAGCACAAAAAAGGAAGCGCTGAACTGTTTGAAGGATGGAAGCTCTAATCTCATTAATATTTTAGATGCCACAAGATGTGGAAGCTCCATCTGCCGTCAGCAATATCGTGGAGAGAATCAAGGCGACTTGGGAACAGGACTCACGGGCCTCCACAATGGTCTATTGACCTTCTGGTGAAGCAGATACTGTGTGACAGAGATTGCCTATCTCAGCAGACAGGATGGAAACAGGAGAAAGTGTTAAATATAACCAGGTAGACAGTGATGAATTGACATGCTGAAAAATCGAACGCTTCAGTAATCAGCCTAAGGATCTGATATCAACAACATTTTTCAGTTTTGTCCGAATCCATTGAAAGGTGTAGTTTAGCAAGCTCACTTCTCGTTGGGAAGACCTTTCATCTTTATGCAGGTTTTCTGATTGGATTCCCAGACGTCATCACTGGGCTCTGTGTCATTGCTGTTCTTTGCATAGAAAACAGAGAAAACATTTGCATGAGAGCAAAGTGGCCCAAACAAACCCCAAAGTGGAGAAATGGCTTGACTTGCAACATTCATTAAAAAGTATTAGCTTTCTCTATTTCCAGTGAGAAGTCAGGGTCAAACTGAGCCCCAACATTTACACACGTGGCTGTGCAAGGCCTCCAAGAGATTTCCAAAACATATTTGTGGTCCTGATCTGCCACCCAGAAATGTCAGAAATGAGGGGGTCCATCTTCAGCCTTTGTTGCAAGCTGGAGATGATGTTTAATTGGGGCACATGCCTCAGCAGTGCCCAAAGAGAGGATCTTGGCAGGCTGCAGGTGGTCTCTATAAACGTAGTTTCATGGGTTATTTGCTCAGTTTGGGAGGAGGTCACGTTCAGGGCCCTCTCACCAGGTTGGAAGTAGATTCCACATCCATGGCTCCGAGTTCTTCCCCTGGGTGAAAGCTGTTTACTGAAAACTTGAAACAATGAAATACTGCAGGTATATTTAGCACTCTGAAGCTTTTGTAACCATAATTCTAATTACAGAAGTCTAATGAATGTCTTTATGGCTTCATTAAATCTTTGGGATATTTATATTATCCAAAGAAATAATCTCCATCCATTAAGAGTGCATAAATCCTGAAGCAGAACTTTAAAAATTGCTATGGATATGCTTATTTCATTGCAAAACACATATAGAAAATTTAAAGAAATCCATTAATAGGATTATATACCTTTCTTCTAAAATATATTTTGAACATAATATTTTATTACAGAGGTCTGACTGCTAGCAAAGAAATGCAGGAGAGGACATTCTAAAGTAATTGCTCAGATGGTCAAATGGACAAAAATTATTCAGCTAATGTTTGAAAGATCTTTCACAAGGGAAAAGTTTATTGTAGTTTTCATCTGTATAAAGAAGCCAGGTTCCCTTCATCTCAAAATTAAATGCTAGGGGTACAAATGTCAAAATCTGGAAGTTTAAAAAAGATAAGAAGGATTTTTTCCCAGGGTATATTTATCTCAGGCATGTGCACAGGAATTAAAGGTTCCTAGAACAGCTATAAATTGCACACGCAAAGCATCAGTTTTGCCACAAAACGTGTGAGTTTTATGGGATTGATTCTGTTATCCAGACAAGGGGGCTGATGCCACCGGAGATGCCCTTGGGCAGCTGTGCTAGCCTTCAGCTGCCACTCCAGATAGGCACAGGTCTCCCACAGGTCCTGCGTCACCCCAACCAGCTTAAACAGACCCCTGAAGTGGCCAAGGATATCTCCAAGGGAATGTGACAATCATGTGTGGATAACTGAGTTTCACCCTAGCCAGCATGTGCAGCTTTATCCCAAAAAGTGTCATTACCTCCATCCCTCAGGAGCTCTCTTCTCCACACACTGAAAAGCAGGTCTCACTATCTGAGAAAAAACCCCACTTCTGAGGTACAGATGGATTTCTTGCACTTTTTCTTTGGTCCCCAACCATGGCTCTCAGAGCCAAACTGAAATCAACAAATAACAAATAACATTTCCTTTCACTTTTTCCTTCATTTCTCCTTGCCTTTCCTACTTGGACTTACCATTCCTCTGTCGTACATCAAGACTGGCCATATTGTTTAAGAATTTCAGTTAATTAGTTAATTGCTCTAACCTGCAACATGGTTTTGAGCACAGTAATAACTGGCATTGGCTATGTTTCTCAGTATAATTCTTCCTCGTCTTGTCTTTCAACGCCTGCATGAGTTGCATCAGATCCATGATAGGTTTTACACTATTAGATCATCTCCCGTTACTATTGCCAAAAAAAAAAAGCAATATTCATAGATCTCTTACTGAGAATAAATTCTCAGGATCATGGGAGAAGGCTAAAGCCATGACAGATCAATGTGGAAGGCAAGTAGGTGCTAGGGATGCCATAATCCACAGAGATTTGCTGGTGTATCATGCACCCAGATATACCAAGATAAAATCATCAAGCTTGTGCCAAGGTTCAGCTGGACCAGGGCTACATGCCACAGGGCTCAGGGGCCCAGGGACCCGCTCAGGGGTCAGTAAAGAAGCAGAAGCAAAAAATCTCTTGACTGTCCCCATTTACTTCACATTGGTTCATGCTGCAGAACAGTCTTGGAGCCTTGAATTAATTTTGGAGGAAAACAAACCAGAAGATAAACTCCAGGAGTGCACCTGATACGCTCTGGCTGCTAACAGGTGTTCAGTGCTGGGTTTCAAGCTAGAGCTCATCTGAAAATCCTAAAGAGCATAAAGTGTGTGTGCCAAACCTCAGGACTGACTCTTTGATCCTGCACATCCACCCCTATTGGGTAGCACTACATAGCACAGATGACTACCCACACTTAAAAAAAATAAATTCAGATGCTTGGGAAGAAAACAGAAACCTTGAGCTGTGTCTTCCTGCTCCCAAAATCTTTATCTTTCTTAACAGAAACAGGTACAATTCCTTGTGCTTCATCCCAGCCCCACTGAACTTAACAAAGGTGACTCCTTGGATTTCAGTCAAGTTGGGCAAGATTTTTTTGTACATTTCTACCTAGGGACTGGCAAAAATGGCTCAGAGCAAGGCATGTAAGAGGTTCATTCTGCTTAGCTTATCAAAACAATCAGACAATTACTTTTTAGGCAGCAAAAACTGTGGGCAGTATAGGAGTCCTTCTCCCTTTATGTCTTCAAAACAAAGCTAGGTGCCTTTCTGGAGGATGCGTTTTAATCAGCGATGACTTACACTTCAGCAGATCTCCCATCCTTTTACCAGTTGTGACAGCCAGCAAAGTTTTGCTGTGGCTTCTTTTATTTTAATTTTTTTTTTCTTTTTGGTATTCCAGTCTCATGATGTATGTGTTTATGAGGGAAGGAGTGAAAAGGGACATTGTCTAAAAATGGAGATTGTCTAAAAATGGAGCTAAGATTTGTGAAAGGAAAGTTCTTGAGCAGAATAAGTCTTTAAAATTATCAAGATGGGTGAATACCAACATATGCATACAGAGCATACATGGGATGTTTGTACTAGTAATAAAGAAATGCACAGTTTGTCTCATCGAGAATCAGGTTCTCTACATGCAGCAAGGACATCACCCCAGTATTTGGGATCCCTGAAGACCAGCCTAATCATCTGTAGTCAGCTGAAACAGGATGCGTAACTGTTCTGTTAGTGTACTCAGTGGTTCCCATAATTTCTGTTTCTCAAAATCTCCACACTTGTCATCAAAAACACTCAGACCTTCATGGAGAGGAAGCTTCTAGGAATGGGGACAGTGGACACTCTTGAAAATCAGCTAGTAAAATCCCAGGAAGGAGAAACTTACCTCATGCACTAAGAAATACGGCAGTTGATCAGATGTTCCCGATCCTTTTGAACATTATTGAAGTAGTGGTATGTGTACTATAAATAACATGATATCTTCCATTAAAATGGCAAATTTCATTAATTTTGTCATTCCAGGAATACAAATAGAATAAGCAGTGATGATCTCTGGACTTCTTTTGTTGCGTCTCAGTAGCATGTGTAGAATGAGGTCAGACTTCACTTTCTATGAGGGTAAAATTATGCAGAAGATGGAAATACTCTTAATATTCTTCATATGCACATTTTCTCTTGACTGTCAGCAGTCAAGGAATTCAAACATTTCAGAAAATAGTATATTATAATGGAAATTTTTATAATGAACATCAGTGGACTTGAGAAGCCAATATATTGCAACTTTAAGCAGCCTTTCACCAAAGGATCCAGTTGTCAATGTATAATGTATTCATTTAAATCATAATCCCAGTCAAAGACTCTCAATCTTTTTTTACTTAAATGTGCTCAGAGAGCTCTGAGGAGGTTGATGGGACTCCAGTTTTAATTGTATATTTAAAATTTTATATTTTCTTTTTCAATCTTTTCCTGGAGTCTTCAATATCACCTTTGTATATTAAAAAAAATCAAGGTCTCAAACATATTTTCCAACTCTAACAACAAATCTACCTACAGTCATAAAAATTATCTCTCCCACTTTAAGACATTAACAGGTACAAGTGCTTTGCATGTAGCAATTGCTGTTACAGCGAAATTTTCCATAAGTCCTCCTCTTATGGAAAAAACAGAGAAAGAAGTGTGAATGACCACAGTCTGGAAATAAAAAGATGCACATGCACACATCAGAGTTTTGACAGTAGTTGTCTTAGATGCAATTCTAGAAATTTACTGTAGAGCTTAGCATCTTATGATTTCAGGTAGAGCTGGTGCCAGGTCCACTGAAACATTAAATAGCTTAATCCGAAAGTTAGGGGTTTACGTGGGTGGATATGTAGTGAATGTTTATTTGAAGATCCTTCTTCAAGTCTTATTACTCAGGACAAACATCAGTTGTGCTTAGTTCTCCTTCTTCTTCCATAAAACACCCTCATGACACTCTCTGTAAATGACTAATCAACCTGGTCACTCTAATCTTAGAAGCATTGTTCATGTTTATAACCCTGTCCTGTGTCAACTTAATCCCACTTAATTTTGTACTTTACCCCCTCCAATTTCATCCTACTATAGAAATCAATATGACTCCTATTGAAACCCATAGGAAAATGCAGAGGGATTATATAAACCAGAAATAATGCTCTACTGGGGTATAAAAAATATCTTTCTTATCATTTGCTAAAGCTACTCTTCCTGTGCACTGAAATTGTGCCCATGTTTCTTCCTACAGAAACAGCACACACTGTATCTGTCACAGTTGCCCTTGTCAAGGCTCGCTCCTTGTCCATTTTCTCTTCCTTGTCCCATCACATGCACAGAGTTTGTCCTGGCCTTCATCTGCCAGCCATCTGTGTCATTCCTCCTTCTGGAAAAGAAACAAATCCAAGATTCAAAATGCAAAGCCAACTCAGAAATCTCCTTTGAAATATCTGCTTTAGCAGGTTCAGAAGGGAAATTCCCAACACAAAGTGTGACTTAGACATCAGACTCATTTCATCTGCACGCCAGGGGTTCTGCTGTTTGGATAGGATGAGGTAGAACCAGCCACATGCAGTAGATAGATAATCATGGCCCTGAAACAACCTCTTCTGTCTTTGGTCTATTGCATCTTTTCTTTGACACTGCTTCTCCTTGAGGCACATTTGTAACCTGATTTTTTGTCATCTTAGCTTTTCCTCTGCTCCAACAATTCAAAAGCTTGAGTAGCTGAAGATGAGACTGGTGACCCAGGATGCTGCAAACAACAGACAATTTCTGGAGGATAAACACTCACTACCACTCTCATCATACATGTGTCCAAAAGCATTCCAGTCTTTTTCTCTTGCACAGCCTTCATAGATATAACACAAGGACTACACAGTCTCATCTTCAGTCTGTTAAACCATTGCTGTTGGGGTTCAAACATACTAAAGCAGACTGTGTTTTGGTCCCAGGAGCACAGTGATCACAGGTTTACCACATCATTTAAACTTCTTACATCCCAGTTTCCCCATCTGTTCAAGGGGAGGCTCACAACTGTTGGAGAGGCATTTTTGAGATGCAAGTCACAGAATAATAGGCGTTATTATGGTTTGGGTCTTCGTTTCCCCTTCCCCATCCTGCTCTATACTACCAGACTTCTGATCTTTTGTACTAAGAGAGCTTTGCATAGGTAGGTAATCTGTATCTAGAGTGACTCTTCCTCAGTTTGAGCCTTGGTACCCTTGATGAGAGTGACACAATGTCAGTGTGAGGGTCCTGCCTTGTATGAAGAAAGATATATGCATATAAAATGAATAAAAGTGTGCTCATCCATGTTTTTTTATATGAACCCATGTACCTACACAAACAGAAGCCACCCAGACTACAGAACTATGTCGCTGAAGACATACTTCAATTGGTATCTGAGGGATGAGAACATTCTCCATCTTCCTGTAGCACCCAAAAAGGTCAACGTGACTTAAGTGGGACAATTCTGGCTCTTCCATTAGGAACCATAGTGACTCTGGTCTCAGTGGATCTGCACAAGACACTGTCATTATCCCCGGATCATTGACACGATAGACCAAAACAGCTCCAGTCTATCGTGTCAATGTGCACTTGGGGACTCCTTAATCCATGGATCATTGGCATATGATGCTGTAAAATCTCTGTAGGAGATGTTATGGTGTAGCGAGTCAATGCACACTTAGGGACTCCTCCATTTGTGAATCATTTACAGTGCATCGTGCCAATTTATACTCAGGGAGCCTTTAATCTGCAGGTTGGTGCATTTAGAGTAGCCCTGTCTACTGGAAACACTTGTAGACTGACTGTTGTAGTGTAAACATAAAGTTCACTTTCTCAAACAAATTTCAGTTTGCTCAGAAAAGAAGCTCCTGGAGGCATATGAATTCCAATGGCGCAATGATGTATCATGCCACGAAAATTTGTAGCTTGCTGGGGTTCTAGGGAATCTTTCAAAATCTCATTGTAAGAACAAAGGCCAAAAAAAAAAAAAAAGGAAAAAAAGAAAAGAAAAAAAGAAAAAAAGAGAAGCTGCTGCTGAAACCTGTGTGGTTTTGACCCTCCTGTAATTTTTTAAAAAATGCTTGAACCAGTCTTTTTAACGTGCTGCTTACAAAATAAATTAATCCCATGGGCCTTCTGTGCTAAAGGATCATTGATCATTTTCATAAGAGCACAGAAAGTATCCTTTTCTGCAAATAATGAATGAGCTGCTGATCCAAAAACGAGACTATTGAGGCAGCTAAATATTTACCAGGGTGATGAATATTTTTAAGTGGCCTTCAGTTTTGTGATGCACATTTGACAGCCTGCCAATGCCTGGCTACCTAGTGACACCTGCCCATCAAGCCTAAAAGCTTGTGCAGGGTTGTAACCACAAGTGGGCCCAGTTACTGAAAGCAGGGAAAAGTCAGCCGTCCTTTCAAGTATCCATCCCCCAAGTCTTCATCCTGGTATAAATCACTGTCATTCCATTGACTTCTGTGGGTTTATGCCAATTAACACCAGCTGACAGCCTAGCCCCATATTTAGTAAAAGCTAGTTTCCAAGGCTAATGGGGTTGATTCAGACCTTTTGCTCACTGGGCAGCATTGCTACAGGGAATTTTAAAAATATTTTTTCCCCAAAAAAAGGGGCTTAAAATTTACCCAAGGCCGGTTCTGACTGCCTGGTTATTTATGATCCTGTGGTTTATTTTAGGTATGTCTGTGACACCCTTTGCCAACACCCTCTCAAGCACAGGTAAACATGAGGGCTGAGTACCACTTGCCTGCTGCCTGCCTCCCAGCACAGTCTGCACTGCGCTCTGCCATTCCTCAGCAAAAGGGCCTGGCAGGAGTGCCACGCATGCCACAAGCTCCATCTACACTGGACTTTGAATATCTACCTCCATTTGAAGCCTTTCTCTTCCGTTAGACCACGACAAAATACACTGCAGGTTCAACCTGGGATTAATGTGGTGCTTGGGGAGCTCTCCTTGCAAATTCGGCAGGACCAGGAGGGCTGCAGTGTGACTGTCTGGGGCGGTTGCCACTCATTAGCAGTCGGCCTGTGACACCCTGTGTGTGCACTCAGCAAGGGTGTGCGTGGGCCAGCCCGGGCACACGGGCAGCGGTGCGCAGGCAGCCGCAGCTGCCTGTTCCCTGACTTGGAAACAAAAGCGCTTGACAGGGGCAAGAGTGCAAGCACAGTCGGAGCCAGGGAGCCAGTGAAGCAGTAATCCAGGGAGTCAGTAGATCAGCTGTGGGGAGGGGTGGGGGGAGCGGGGAGCGGAGGGCGGTGGTGAGGAGGGGGGAGAGCTGGCAGGTCTATTTGAATATCAGGCTCTGCCACACTCGGGGCTCCGCTGACAACTTCATTACCTCCACATATAAAAATGACTGCAGGGTAATGCAAATGGCTTTTGCGTCGTACACTTGCCTGCGTTCTGCGGTGCCGGCTGCAGGCCGAGGAGACCTGGTGATGGAGCCCAGAGGCAGACGAGCTTTTGTCCAATTTAATAGGATATCTCTTCAAGGCATAATCCTCCCCTCCCACTCCCCATACATTATGGAGTCCGGAGACCTGGCTTTTCAGGCATGGGGAGGGAGTCGGGGCTGTCTCCGGCTTGACCTCATCTGTCAATCACAGGAGAAAGAAAGCGGGGGGAGAAGGAGGGAGGGATGCCTATCTATCTATAAGAAATTTCTAATGAATGTTAAGCAAATTTCCTACAGCCTGACACGGTGATCTAATTAATATTATAGAAATGTCGACGGAATATCATTCCGCAGATAGGATTTATCACCTTGAACTGCTGCATAACTGATGGTGAAGGAATGGGCACCCCCATCCCCCCTGATGCTGATTAAATTAGACATAAGCATCAATATGTTACTTATTGGAGACTAGAATTTCATGCTATTACTCTTCAGTTAATCAGAGAACTGTATCTTTTTTTTAAAGATATCAGACTCACAGTTCTGCTTGTCTGATAAAACAGATGAAGGGTTTGACTATACGACACTCACTGTGTGGGGAAAAAATTCAAAAAGAAATCCTTCCTAAAGCAGGCTGAAAGGTCCTCCAATGACCTTGGGAAAGTTCATCCTGAGCAGACCCAACCCAAAATTTGGGGTGGTGTTGATTCAGATGAGAGGAGCCGCAACATAATGTTATTGCTCCTTTACTGAGCATAAAAAGACTGGTGAGGAGGAGGCCTGCCATTTATTTGCCAAAGATGCCTGGAGACAAGTCTCTTCCTGCTCTACAAGATGCACCCAAGCCTTATTCCCTGGAGCAAGGGTGCCTGAGAGCAACTTAGAGCCACTTGGGCTGTGGCACATGAACCAGCCACAACCCACCAGGCCCTAGCATAAAAAAACCCTAGAAATACTAAGTCTCACTCTTCTTGGGAGGAGTTTCATCCTAATTAGGGGGATTCTCGTGTGTGAGTAGCAAATTCCTCTTTCCACAGTAGTATGTAATGCCTCAAGTTGCTTTTATTCCCCTGGACTTCCCTTTGTTCAGCCTCTACTGTCCTTCCTCAAAGGATGCGTGCAGAGAACAGTTCATCCCAGAGAAGGTTTGTTCTGCGCTGAATGATCAGGGCACCTCAGCACTGGAACACCACCAGTAATGATACCAGTGATTGAAATAAGTTACTTTTTCTTTTCTTAATTCCCAGCAGGAATGATTATACGAGAAAGAAAGAAAGAAAAAAAAATGAAAAAAGCAGGGGAGTGCTGGCTGTCATTATATATTGCAATGACGTGGCTCTGAAAGAAGGCAGAGCTGTTCAAGAGTGTGTAGCTAGGTAAAATGGAATGAGTCTAAGCATAGGAAAATTGTGACAGAATATCAGGAAACATTTCCTCACAGTGAGGTCTTCAATTGTGTAATGGTCACCCCAGGGAAGTGATAGAAGTCTTGGCACTTGAGTAATTTAAAATTAGAGTGGGTAAAGCACAGGGGAATATCCTGTTGGGAGCAATCCTGTATTGATAGTTGAATAGGCAGAGTCACCTAATTGGTCTTTTCAGGCAGAAGTGGGAGTCTGTGATGACTGATCTGTCCCTTAGGCATTAGGTTGCAGAATGACCATTTTGCATCACTAAATGCCTGTTCCCGATTTTCTGGTTGGGCAGTTTAATGCATTTCTAAGCTTGACTAGCAGAGATGAATATTGTTGCATCCTATATGGGGCATAAAAATGTTAAGCTTGAAAGAAGCTCTTACGGCAGATAAGAGGATTTGTGATTCTAATCCAAAACGTTGTGATTAAAATCTAACAGTGTGATGCAAAATTTAATGAATTGCTGTCAGTATCCTTTTGCTCAGGGTTCGATTTCACAATCCGTTTAATTTTGCACCACTACCCACAGCAGCAGCCCTCCCACCCCGCAACGCCGGCATCCTCTGCCTTCCCATCTTCTCCCTTGTGCCAGCAACTAGCGATGGTGGGGCTGCATGGTCAGCTAGATCTCTAAAAATGAAAAGTTACCCTGCGACACCCCCCAAAGACTACTGCTCAGCCAAATCAGCTCTCAAAGCAGCTGCCCGCTGAGCTGCATGGATGCTGAGGCCAGCAGAAGCGAGGGATACAGATATGCAGCTTCAGGTTGGGGGCGTTCAGTGACAGCCCAGACTTAGGTCAGCTTCTGCTGATCAGCAAATGCAGTCCTCCTTATTTTAATGCTTTGGAAAAATAAGGCACAGCCAGCACTTTGCTGTGGTCACACAGCCAGTTGCCAAGAGCTGTAGCTACCTTAGGGTCATCGCGTGATGACCTCTCCTCTAAACTTCCCAGAGGAAGTCAGAGCCCACTCAGATGCATAGAGCGGGATTCAGCTCACCTCATTTAGCAGCCCAAAAGTTAGCATTCCAGCCTGAACTCTCTGTAGCCTGAGAAGAGAGCGGGTGTCTCCAGAGGGTGATTCACCTCCTGTATCTTAGGCTCAGCCTCAAGCACTGGTTTCAGGCTGGGATGAATCTCAATGACTGTGGAGGGAGCCCAGATGACTAATTCAGACTAGATATCTAATTTTCAACAGTGAAAGTGAGCTGGGGCGAATGCCTATCCTTGGATAGAGAGAATTAGCCCGTGAAGTGTTCGTGCTAATGATAAGCTTCAAATGATATTGAAATATTGTTTTAAATATACATTTAGCAATCAAATCTTCTTTCGGAGAGGGAGCTCTGAAAAATACCTTTTGGGATCGAGGAATGTTCTTTGAGGTCCCACAATGATAGTTCTCTGTCTCAAACAGGTGTTTCATCTCTCTCACACATTTTTCTCAGACCCCAAGAGGCATAAACCCGCAGATTAATTTTGGTTTGTTTTTTATTAACTAGAACCATTTTTTCCTTAATCTGCAAAAAGCAGAAACAACTTGTCGGCAAGCTAAGGCGAAGGGGTGGTAAGGGTCATGTGAGCCACAGCCCTGCTGTTAAAGCCAATTAGTTTGGCTCATGTACCCCTGGACCCAGGCAGAGCCACGTGGCTCCTCATCCAGGTCTTGGGCAATACGTTAAGGGCTGTGATCATGTGGACCAAAATCACCTGTGGCCCTGAGGAATACTCAGACGCACCTCTCCACCCGTAAGAGATGGCATCATGGTTGTTACACCTGGCTACAAACCAGGACCTCAAAGCAATAAGCTTTTATGCTACATATACGTCACAGAAGACATACTGTGTGTGAAGACGGTGGCTCTGTGACCTGTGCTAACACAGGAGATGGTAGACAGCATGAGCAAACACACGCCGCATCACCCGCCATTTTGTACTGGCTGTGTCCTGTGCCCCCTGACTAGTGTACAGTCACACTTGCTCTTGTCTATAAGCATTCATTCATCACCTTCAGTCCTAAAATACCAGGAGACAAACACAGTGTAGTTCTTCCCTTTTAAACCTGTAGTAACTGTCACGTCCTAAGGGACACAAGCCACAGGGTAGGACATCGGCTCTGAACTACATAAAGCTGCAGAAAACCAGAGAACCTCTACTTTGATGGCTGTCTGTCTGCGGCATGATGATACAGTGCAGCTTCCCAGCAGCTCCTATTACTGGTTTAAAGCAGAGATGAGGAAAATGTATAGCGATTTACCAACATTCTCAAATGATGAAATACAGTGAGAAAGGAATGATAACTTTCCTTTTCAGCAACTGCTCTAACCTACACTAATGAGTAGACTGTTAGGGATTTTCTTCACTTAGCATTTCTCATTATTAATAAATTTTGCACTGACAACTATAAAGTGAACACTTTGGATTTATGCACCTAACCTAATTACATATGCTGCATGTACGCATTTCATTATTTACTTGACAGATTCATTCCTTGATACCATAAATAATTAAAGAAGGATCAAATATTAACAATCAGATACATGTTAATTCTCTTCAAATCTGGGGAAACAAACACATTTTTATTTTCTATTCAATAAAACCGGAATAAAACGCTTTCATTGGAAGGATTTTAAAAATAGGTAAAGTTCTTGAGTGTCATTTTTATTTTACATAGAGTGAAAATTAAAATGTCCAGCTGCTCTCTAGTCCCTTTACAGGAACACGTACAGCAATTTTAATAAGTATAAAAGGTTAGTAATTCCTTTTTGACAGTTTCTAAATGAAACATTTTGGTTTCGCATTTGTCAGGCAACCTCAGAGGGAGGTGACTTCAAGTGTAAAGTCTGATCCTGTCCCCATGAATGTCAACAACAAACTCGTACCAACTCCAGGTAGGGCAGAATCCAGCCCATTATTTCCTCTACATTACCAGTTCTTTTCTCTTTTTTTCATAACCTAAAACCCCAAACTTCTCACAGCCCCACTGTGAAGAAAAGGTTAAATTCTGCTCCTTCTCATTCTGCCGCTGTGCTACATCCTCTCTACAAGCATCCTGCTCCAGTTTCAGTGGGGTTTTCTGCAGAGGGTGTTTCACAGCAGGAGCCAGGCAAGGCAACGCTCCCCAGCCCAGGTCCCCTGCCAGGTCCATGTCCTCTCTGCTGCTGGGGAGCAAGAGCTAGCTGTCAGCCCCGGGAGCCGCTCAAGGGTCTCCGGAGTCAGGTTTCTGCTCAGAAAACTCCCACTTAAGCTTTGAGTTATAATTAAATCTTCAGACGAATTATTTGTGATGGAAAGCTGCTCCCAGTCACAAACCCGTACGAACTGTCTTGCCTGCTGTGCAATTTAAATTGATGTTTAAATATTTTTATACACATTATTCAATATCTCCATTTGATCAAAAATATTCTCCAATTTGAACAAATTTACTTTTGGATATCATATCCCACAATTTTATCATTTTAAAGGTGTTAAAAATTCATAGATTGCCACATTATTCATCATGCAAGATTAATGCCAGCCTGACAGGTTTTGCAAAGATCTGGCTTTTTTTTTTTTTTTTTTTCCCCAAGTGCATATACCATATCTGTATGAGATGTACCTTGGTTGTTGAATATTGATTATTCACATCTCCTTTCTTATTTCTGATGCTAAAGAGAGAATATTAGGGTGTGATTGTCAGGGTTAGTGTCTCTCTGACCTACACATGTACTATTAATAATTTATGAGTTGATTTGAAATAGATCTCTGTGAAATGAGCTGGCAATAAGCAGGGCTGTCTGAGATGACAAAGATTCAAAACAGGCCAGCTCATGTACATCAGCTTCCTGGTTTCAGTCTGAAAACAAAATGAAACAAAAACTCAGCATGCCTTATGCTGTAGTTAGGGATTTAGGATTTGAATACACCAAGCAATATCCATATTAAAAGCTACGTCTGGATGACGCAACTGATATCTCAGTCAAACTTTCTAAAGTATTATGTTTATTTAACTATAACTATATATATGATGCAATCTGTTGATCAACTCTGCAGTTGCTTGACGAGCATCTGCTTGCAAATACAGAGCCAGCTCGCAGACTCCTAATTCCAATTAAGACCTGTCTCCCTGAACCCAAAGAAGATAAAAATAGCCAAGGTCAAGATCTGCAAAGGCAGCTGCTGGGTCGGCCTGAGGTTGCCTAACATCTAATGCGAACTCCTTGACAATAAGTGTTATAGGTTTTTTGCTTTAAAATCCTTATTTCCTTACACTTCACATCATTTAGAAAGCAGACTTACTGTGTCCACATCCTTACAGAGGATGCCCAGATCACATTTACGGGGCATCCTCAGGAGCAGACCTGGAACAAGCAGTGTGTCTGTCCATTGCTGACACCAGGCACATGCCGACAAATTATCCCTGGCAGATCTGCACCCCCCCTGAGCTGCTCCTGGAGAGACGGGTCTCCTTTAGTAAGGTATGGGAACACAGAGGGTCCCGCCGGAGCGGGGCAGGGGTGGCCACTCTCCATGCAGTGCAGGCAGTAGCAGCAAGCAAGACACGGCCAAGAAAACACATCAGGGATGCCCACTGAGTTTCAAATGCACCAATTTTGTAGTTGCACCAACTCTCTGACGGCTCTCCTGGGAAAAAAACTGGGTATCATATGTGGGCATCATCACCTTGCCCTGGGATTCTCTGTGCCTGCTGCCTTCTTTTCTCGGCTGCTGGACTGAGTGTGTGTTTGTTGCTCACTGACACGGTTTCATTGCCAGATGAATCCTGAGCCCCAAACCTAATGGAAATACAGCACGTAAGGAGGGTGGTTTTTTTAAAATGTGATGTGATACAAAAATAAATGGGGAAAGCAAATGTCTAGACCTTACCAGGAAGGAAACTGTTCTTTAAATCACAAACCCCCAACAGTTAGGCACAGGGAAACTAGTTAATACCTCGTTACAAATCTGAAATGAAGATGTTCAACCAAGGAAATTACACTGAGCAGCAGAAGCTAGAGCAGCACAGAGCAGTGTGTCAGAGTCATGGGGCTGTTACGGTGACATAGAGACAATGAAACGAGATGACACAAGCTCTTCTCAGTGGGAGGGGTTTCTCCGTCTGCCTCCTGGGAGTTATGCTGAGCATCATTTGTAGGAAACCTTTCCACCAAAAGTGGCAGCGAGCCCTTTGGAAGTCTTATTAATATTCTTCCTCGGTGCTGTAAAGTATGCTGTAGACAGGAGATGACAGTTACCTTACCGTGAGGAAGGGAAGAGCAGGGGGCTGACACCAGCGACTGACATACTCCAGTAAAACTGCATCGCTGGCATCTCGGAACAAGAAATGAATCAGGAGGAAGAATCGACACGTAATCCCAAGCCCAGCCAGCAGCCAAAGAGGCTATTTATTATTTGTGGTATGGAGCACCAAACACGTGCTTCCCAGACAAATCGGAGGGCAAGGTCCTTGCCCTGAAGAACATACAATTTATGCAGCCGACCCTGCGAGATGCTGCGGGCCCTCCCGGGAAACGTGGAGCAATTTCATCTCGGGATCACTTTGGCGGATCTCGGGAGGTCTCACCTCTCCTGCCAACACAAATGGTTCTTCTGACCCCAGGGGATGACTCCTGTAAGTGAGGATGGTTTGGTTGTTAATCTGTGGCTCAAGAAAAGTAAAATCTTGTATCTGCCTGACGGGTTTCTGCATGTCTGCAGTACCAATACCCACCTAACCTAGACGGGAGCTGGAACTCCTCAGTCTTACCTACCTCCTCAGAGCTGAAAAGCATCACGCATTCAAGTGGCAGAATTTGGCAGACGTCTCTCAGCAAACCCCAAAGCACCATTTCTCCTGTGGCAGGGGGGAAAAGCTGGGCAGGGCAAAACCACATCAAAGTGGTGCAAACAGGGGATGACCAGGAGCAGGTGACCCTCCCACCAGTGATATTATTGACAGCACCCACAGCCAAAGCAGTCCCCCCTTAATTGTGGCAGGAGAGCTTGAGCCAGGGGCCCCTCCTCGCCCTCCCTATAACAGCGAGACAAACGGAGAGCCGACAGAGGATCCTCCTCTATGAACTACATTTCATTTGGCTCTGAAATGTAGTACAAACTACATTTCAGAGCCAAATCTCTGAGGTCTCCTTGCCCAGTTAACCCACATGGGAATTAGGGCACTGTCTTCAAAGACATTTCAGGGGGTGCTAAGGGTCATGGCCACGAATGAGTGCAAGCACATCACCACCGCTGCCATGAACTCACTGCCCAAATAATTTTTTGCTAAATGTAACATTCAGGACTATACTTCCTTCTGTTTCACCCAGGAAAACCCCAAGTATTCAATTCCCAGATCAGCAAAATGCTTTGTGGACTCCCAGGCCCTTAAGCAGCCCAGAATAGTCATCTCCTTACAGGATGCAACACATCAGCGCACATCCAGCTCATCAATCCAATGCATCAATGAGTTTGCCATCTTCAGAAGGAAACACAAGCCTGGTCTTTTTACAATGGCTCCAACATCAGCCAGGAACAAGGAGGGACAAACTAAACCAAGGAACTTCCTAATGGCTCTCTTCTGTGGGAAAAAGGAAAGATAACATTGTACTTCTGACTTTTGGAAAGGACAACAACTCTCTTATTTACAGGCAGTGGCCTGGGCTGATAAATGCATGGTAGGAAGCCATTGTGATTAGGAAGAAACTGGGGAGGAGGGAAGAGCCAGTAAAGATCCAGGCACGGCACAATGGTCTGTCCTTGGCACAGTCTTCATCTCCTGCTCAGAAGTTATCACTGCTTTGTACAAACAGTGCAGAATCAAGGACAAGCTCGCAGACCCTTTGGTACAGTGTCACAGTCACTGTCCCGAGGAAAAGACCTGGTCAGAAAGTAAAATATGAACCTGAAAATTATTCTGCTTGGCTTTCATTAAATGGGATGCTGCAGTACAGAAAATTATGTTCACCTATAATGCCTGTGTTTAAAGCTGATTTTTGAGACTTGTTTTTACAGTAATATGGAAGTCCAGGTCACACATCCCATCAGCAAAATAAACTCACGTGGCGTGAGGAGCTGGAATCAGCCAGACTCAACAGGGCTGCAGGTCTGGCATGGGAAGTTTAGAGCCCAGGTCTGCAGCGCTCGTTCACACACACAGCCTTTGCTCATGCTTGCAGTCCCAAAATATTTTAATATGTGCTGTCATGGATGGATGAGTAAAGACTGAAAGATCCAGCCAAAATCAATCTTTCTTTTAGTTTTTAGTCAACCTCAGCCCTGCTCCCTTCAGTCCAGTTCCAACGACAACACCATCTGATATCAACAAGACCGCAGCACTTCTGCAAGCGTCCCTCAGAGAAAATCCTGTCAGTGCTGCTTATTTAACCAATAAAACAAGGTACCTGAATTGCCTCTCTCTTCTCACCTCTGGTTTTTTAATCAACGAGAGAAGTGAGTAACCCCCTTTTTCCAAAATAGACATAAATCTCTGTTCTGAATGCTGCAACCTGAAGGATAATTAGCCTAAAATTTTCAGATGCAACAGATGCCGGAGGGAGTTTGGTTTCCAAGTGCCAGAGTGCACAGTGCTTGGAAGCAAAAAGCAAATCCCTTTCAGGTGTTGCAAGTCGAACATCAAAAACTGGGGCCCCTCTGCTTCCTCTTAGAAGCACTTTGTGCTGATGGCTGGGGTGAGATTTTTCACAAGGAGCGTGGCACTTTGTCCCTCCCAGCAGGTAGAGCGGCAGAGCCCAGCAGCAGGAAGATCCTTGTACCTCCCTTATCTGCAGCCATACAGCCCTGAGGGTCGCCTCGCTGTTCCTCAGTTTCCCCAGTTGTAAAATAGTAGATCCTGTTTATTGCAAGGCTGAATTAATCCCACAGCACAAAAGGCTCTGAGACTCCAGGCAGGAAAGCTTTATCATAAACACAGACGAATTATTAACTTCCTATACCCAGCCAGTAATGTGCTGACTCCAGTGCCAAGGGGGAGATTTGACTTCACAGCAAAATTCAAACCATCCAGGCATCAAGCTTACCTTCAGACTTCCTTTTTTGTGTGACCAAATCAACAACGTTTTGATGGATAGACAGTCATATCCCACCTCCCCTCCCAGTGCCTTAGATAATTAGAAGTAGCAAGTCTTTTATAGGGCAGAAAACAGCAATAAGAGAGAAGATTCATATGAGCGCCACTTTTAAGGCATTTCTTGCCCTATAATAAGAAGTGAGCCTACTGCTTTATACAGGTTACTCTTCCAACAAAGTTATTTCTTGGGGCTAAACTACTGTCCCAGAGTGGATGTTCATCGGGTTATTTCTATGTCATAGGACCAGATCTTCCAAGGTTCTCACACCTCAGGTGAGCAGCTACATTTGCTTAGGAACCAGCCTCCCTAAATAACGTTAGCTCTGGAGAAAAACTCTTCCCACACCTTAGGTACCTCTGTCTCATAATTCAACACACCGAGCCTTCAAATGCACATCAGAAGTACAAAACAGTGTTCAGACACAAGTGGGAACACAGGTAACTTGGACTTCATGTGTGAACTCCTGTCCTAATTAAAGCCCAATTTCATGGTATTTGTGCTGGGTGCAGACCAAGTTCTATGTCATTACCTGATGGCCATTGCCTTCAAAGAACGAAAGAACTGGGTCAGACCAGTGGTCCTTGTGACTTTGAACCTGCTCTTGGACAGGTCCCACCTGTAAATGCCAAGAGAAGACCGCAGGAGCAAGACAGGCACAGGGTGCCTCGCTTCTGGGACACCTGCCCAGGGCTCAGCCTTGCACTAGCTTCACCAGGACAAAAACAAAAGCCCAAAATTTGGAAAAAAAACCCACAAGAAATAGCCATGAATCCTGAAAAACACAACCCAGGGAGTGAGATGCTAAAATATCTCAGGGGGGCCAGGCCCAAGTAAGGGATATTCTGAAGAATTCTGGGACCCATTTTCAAGTGCTTAGCACCCTTACTCACCCCAGGCTTTCAAAAGAGGTTGGCCACTGATGGCTGCTGGCTGCCTCACCCTTGCAGAAGCCCTTTTAAGTCCGTATTGCTTACGTAGGACATAAAATGGAATCAAGATTCCTCACGCTCTCGGCTGCCAAGTGCTCCTTTTATGAAGCACATGGAGATACTGTTCTTTTAAAACTGTTTTAATTACCTGTGTAAATAAGAGGAAATAAGTACCTGCAAGAGGTCTCAGAAAATGGAAATACATGGCGTTTGGTGAGCAGGAACCTAGAAAAAAGAAAGGATAGACTCAACAGTCCACTTTATCGTCACTATTATTGATCACTATCAGGCACTGAAGACTCGTGACTTAACATAAATGTTAAGTACAGCAAAATCCTCTGGAACACCAGGAAACAAATCCAGAACTTCATCTACTACCTACAGCCTTTCAGAAACAAAAATAACATTTTCGTCAGGTTTGAAAATTACTGTTGGAATACGTTCTCTACTTCAGAGCAGAGACGTTTCTGTTTTCAGGAGGGGAAAAATGAACTACAGTGTGCTCAGAAAGGCCACCCTATTGGTTCGGACAAGAATGCCATTTCTCATCTCGGTGCCGTTTGGAAGGCAGAATTTTTTCTCTCACTTGCAGCACAAACAGCACAAAGGGTTTTTTCCACTGACTGCAACTGAGCCAGCGCTTGGTATTTCTTAACCACTTCGACTGTGAAACTTGTGTTAGCAGTTGTGCATAAACTACACCTGGCCTTGGGTACCAGTGTAAGTTACAAAATACCTGAAGCACATTTTTTTTTTGTCCAGAAAGTTTTAACTGTGTGGTGTTGTGGGTTGGTGGGGTTTTTTTCCCCTGTATTCAGTTTTCCCTATCGTGGGTGTCCTGGTTTCAGCTAAGATGGGAGTTAATTTACTTTTTAGCAGTGGATGGAATGCCGTGTTTGGGTGTTAGGATGAAAGAAGTGCTGATAGCACCCTGATGTTTCTAGTTGTTGCCAAGCAATCAAGGGCTTTTTCAGTTCTTCATATTTCTAACTAACAGGAGGGGACACAACCAGGACAGGTGACCCGAACTGGACAAAGAGGATATTCCATGCCAATTACGTCATGCTCAGTATAAAGGAGGGGGTGGGAGGAGGAGGAGGCAACTCCAGGATGGGTGGTTTTTTTGGGGCGGTTGGGTTCCAGGACTGCTCTGGGCTGTATGGCCTAAGTTGTGTGGTTCGGTGAGAGACTGCATTGTGTATCACCAGTTTCATGTATTTTGTGCTCTAAAGTCGTGTTATCATTGTTGGGTTGGTTTTTTTTTCTCTGTTTCTGCTATTTTAGTAAACTATCTTTATCCCAACCCGCAGGGTTTTGGTTTTCTAGGGTTTGGTTTGGGGTTTTTTTCCCTCTTTACATTTCCCTTCCCCACCTCACCCCCCCCAACTCCCCTCACCTCCCGCTTCTTTCTGTTAAAAGAACAAGTGACTGTGTGGGGCTCAGCTCTCAACTGGGGCTAAACGACCACAGTGGGTTTGCTTTGCTTCCTGATTAACCGCCAAAGAATAAAAATACTGTAAGAATCTGACAAAATACCCATCTCAGCTGATGACTGTTTCCTTATCTGCAAGGAAAAAAGAAGAAAAGAAAAGAAAAAAAAAGGAGAAGACGCCACTAGTAATAAACACAGGCTTTAGTTTCACAAGCACCCAAAATCTTGGGTGTCGCAGCACAGTTCTAACTCTCAGGCATATTATAAACATATCCGTGGGAAGGAATCAGGGAAAGTGCAAATACTTATAATTAAAATATCCATTTAAAACTTTAACATCCTTTTTTTTGTTGTTTAAGGTAGTTCTAAGCTCGGGCAATAAGCTGGTGCTTTTAGCATGGAAGTTAGCTGTGCCTGATCAACATTTTAACAGGAGGAACGTTTGAGCAAAACTGATATAGTTGCAGCAGCACTGGAGTGGTCTGCTACTCCTGATCCTTAAAAAAGGTGAAGATCAACTCAGAGAGACAACCATGGAGCCAGGTCCGTGTAGCACCATAAAGAGAAATTAATCCCCACCTTTGGGGGAAATCTGAGCTACCTGTTGTGTGTGAAGACTTTTCAATTTATCAGGAGACTGTAAGACAAAAGATAATTCTCTGAAGGACCACAATCAAATTGTAACCCATTGGTCTGGGTTGGTTCTTTATTTCTTTTTAACTCAAGAAGAATAAGGCTTTGTGCTGGATTATTAGCTGACAATTACGAGAGCCAAGTAAAGGCTGCCATGGAGCTACATCTAGCATACCCCCCCCAAGGACGACACAGTCACCCTTCCCCAAAGAGTCTGCAATGTGGGCAGGTCTGCAGCACTGAGCGCTCAACCCCTAAATTCCCAAAATTAGGACTGAATGCCCCAGTTTGGGGCCCAGGATTCATGTAATCATTGCAGCACAACTATGGGAGATGAGGCCGATGTGCACGCGGACAAAGCTGTGCAGAGAATTTGAGCCACACGGTCTTATGTTCTGCGTTTCATTTGGTAAGCTGCCTTCTCCATTACAGTCTTTGCAAACAATTGTGGGTTTACTGTCAACACCCCTGTTTTACGTGTTTTCCCTTCTCCCAGTTACTATACAGAAATGACCCACAAGAGCAAACAGTGGATCTGTGTGAGCACAAAGGGGAAATGTTCAACTACCAGCAAGCGTAAAACAAAGGAACGGTGAGAAAAGGAAAAACACCCCTCCATCTTTGCATGGCATTTGTCACAAGAGTAGGTAAACACTTCGCAGGGAGAAATACGATGATGCCTCATGGAAACCTTTTAAAGCAATTCCTAACAACTGTATTCACTACCAACGCAGTCATTAACAGGTTGCCAGGAGTGAAAATAAAAGCTCCTAGACTGTTTCCATACCGTCTGCACTTGATGTTATTACTATTACATCAATGCCTAGAAATGATAATGGGATGAGGGCCCTCCCCAGCCAGGCACCATGAAAAACCGTACTGAGAGGCTGTCGCGAACTAGCAGACAAAGGGAGTTTTCTTCCTCTGGCTTTGTACGTGGGAAGTTGAGGTGTATCATGCAGAGTCACCATGTCCACAGCTGTGTGAAGGCCCGTCTTTGTCCCCAGACCTGGTCCTTACCGACCCTGAGCATCCTTTTCCCTGCTAGGAAGGACATCACAGTCCTGGACGGAAGACAGGTGCCTCCTGGTCCCCACTTCTCCAGGGTCACCACCCAAACTCCTCTATCCTTAAATCCCTCCAGTCCCTGGCAGCCCAAGAGCCCGCTCCTGGAACCTCCGACACTTGCACCCTCGAGTGCTCAGCGGTGCCTGGGAGGCTCCAGGATGGTCTGTCCATCTGAGAGGCAGCAAGCCCCACGATGATGCTGCAGACCTGTTTTTTGGGCACGTTCCCTTCCCACTGTGCCAGGGCTGCCTCTGCATCATTTTCACTGCCACGGGGCGGGAAAACCCCACTTCAGAGCCTCTGCTCTCCAGGATACATCCCTCCTCTCCCTCCCCCTGCCCTCCTCCAGACACAGATACGTTACTCGCTTCCCCCCACACCTTTCTTTCGGTATTTATTTTCTTTCCCTCTTTCCCATTACCCCTTTAACGCAGAGCGGGGCTGCTGATTACAAAAGAGGCAGTTTGACTCGAGCAATAGGTCTTCTTCACTAATCCTCACTGTCACGGAAATTCCAGCTGCTACAAGAATAAGAGGCTCAATCCATATTTGCCAGCTCTAATATGAAATCTGTCAGGGCCCAAATTAATGAGTTCCAAATTCCTTACATCACGATAACAGGTTAAGACTGGTCAATTAATTACACAAATCCTTCCCGACTCATTGTGCATTTCCAGGCGAGGTTGTCTTACATAACCGGGCGGCACAGGGCCCTCTAGCTCCCGTCTTTCCGCGGAGCGGCCTCCTCCTGCGCGCCCGGCCTGCCGCGGGGGCCGGCGACTGTCGCCGCCCGGCTCTGCGCTGGCCCACAGGCACACAGGCACGCAGACACGCACCGATACGCGGCATTAGAGGCGGGCGCAGGGGCCCTGCGCCGTGCTGTGGGGGCCAGTGCGTGAGGGGGCGGCGGGGGTTCCTCCGGGGGGAGGCAGGTGCAGCCCCGCTCCCCGTCCCGGCGCCGGCCGAGCCACATCCCCAGCGCGGGGCAGGTGGGGTGCGGGGGATCGCTTTTCCGTGTTGCGGACCTAGGCGGTTACGGGCGGGGCTCCGGGGGGGGGGGGTGGTGGTGTGCGGGGAGCAAGAAAGCAGAGAGACCAACCGAAACCGCCTGACCGCCCCGCGGAAAAGCCGCGGGCGTTGCGCGCGGCCGCCCTCCCGCCCCGCTCCGCACCAACCCGGCCGCGCGCTTCTCGCTGGCCCACAGCGCCCCCTGGCGGCGCGGCGCTGCAAGGAGCGGCGGGCGGTGCCGAAGGACGGGCGGGGGGGCCGGTTCTCGGGGAGGGGGCAACGTCTGAGCGGAGGGAAGGGTAGGAGGGAGCCCGGGCTGCCGGAGGAGGCGGGGAGGAGGGCCGCAGAGACACTTTCCGCGCCGCCCCGTGGGGAAAGCCGGATCGGCGCCTTCCGCGGCCGCGGGGATGGGGAGGGGGCGCTGCGGGAGCGCGGTGCCCCGTGTTTCCCCCCGCCCCGCCCCTCCCTGCCGCCCCTCCCGCCGTTGCCACGGGCTGCCGTTGCCACGAGTTACCGGATCAAGGCCGGGCGGCTTCGCTCACTGACAGCCGCCCCCCTCCGTCCCCGGCAGCGCGGGCACACACGCAGCCGCGATCCCAGCCGTGCCGCGGGGGGGAGGAGGAGGAGGAGGTGGAGGAGGGAGGAGTGGGGGGGGCGGCGGGGGCGGAGCGGAGCGGGGCGGAGAGCACAGTGGCCCCAGGTAAGCCTCTCGCCCCGCTCCGCGGCCGGCGGCCCCGGGGCAGGGCCGGGAGGGGACGCGGAGCCAGGAAGGGCCGGGCCGGGGCGCCGCGGTGGGGAAGAGGCGTTCCCGGCTCCTGGGGAGCGCGTCCCAGGCCGGTGCCTTGTACTCGCCTGGGTTTCATTTAAGCGCCGTACCCCGCGGGAGCAGCCGCCGGCGGGCAAAGCCCTGCGAGCACCCGGCGCTGCCGCCCGCCCTTGGAGCGCCCGGGAGCAGTGCAGCCCGGCCCCGGCCCCAAGCGGGACACGCGTGTGCTGCGTGGGGGGGCCGCAACTAAACACGCTGGGGGCTGTCAGGGCACTGGCGTTATTTGCGAGGGCGGTTTTATGCCAGAAGGCGGCAAAGCAGCGATTGATCCCGTCACCGGGTGTTTTTAATACGTATTTTTCATAAAGCGTTTCCATTAAAAGGATGCGCCCCGCCCTGGAAATAACCACTCGCAGAGCTGCAGCACCGTAATAAGCCGGAGGCTGAGAAACCCGCTGCCCCGAATCCCGGCGGGAGAGCGGCTCCGGGAGCTGCAGGGAGAAGGACGCGGCGCTGCGCAGCCCTGCTTTCCGCGCACCCCTCCCCGCGCTCCCTTGCGCCCTGCCTGCTGCCTTCTTTCACACCAGAGCAAGCCGCGGGTAACGCGCACCTCTGTACACAGTGCTCGGGGGGGCTGCGGAAACCAAATATTGTAGAAAATAAACCCAACATAGCACATAGAGGAAAAACAGAGTAATACGGTGCAGCGCCAGCACAAGTTCTCTCCCTGCTTGCAACACTACATGGCTACCGAATGGGAAAATTTCATCCCTAGAGAGTTTTTCCTCGTCTTCCTCTCTAAGTAACAGTTTGCTTAATACTATCCCTAAGTTACATTCTACAGGACGCGGTAACGTGTATGGCTGGAGTTATTTTCACTTTACGTGTTCTAGAAAGCCAGTACCACCTCCAAACCCACGCAGAGCCGGCTGCGAACACACACCCCTCACAAAAACAGTTGAGTAACTACAGCTGGTAAGTCGCAGAGCGGTTAGGATATTGATACTGAAATAAAGGAAACCTCACTGGCAGGTTTAAACACAGAAAGTGGTAACATGTTTTATTTAATTAAAGCTTTAAATAAATCATCATAAAAAAAAAACCAATATAAAGTCCTAAGCAAAAGATGGGAGTGCAGTATTAGGTGTGAATTAACAATAATAATTATATTGTAAGCTAGATATTAGGCTGTATAAAAACCTAGCAGGAAATATCAGCGTTAATCAAAACCTTAAAAAAGAATCAGAAATGCATTGATCAACTGAAGCGAAATGTATTACAGAGTGTTGAAAAAACAATAAGTCACCAAATCTTTGAAGTCACAGAAGAGATTAAAAATAATTTTTTTGTACATTTACATTTGTAACAGCTACATTTAAATGTTCAAATTAAACAAAGTGTCTTAAAGCGTTTATATGCAGTTACAGCTGATAGAGAAGACATATTACAGCATAGAATACTTTTCTTTCCCTTTAATGAGAAAAATGCCAGTAATACTGGCTATACACACAACATTCAAAAGATAAATTTACACAAATTTCCCTCAAAGCTGGGAAGAAAGTTCTGTCACAGTAATCTTGGAATTTTTTAACAGGGCAAGGAAGAAAATAAACAGACCAACAACAGAACCATAAGAAAACAAATATTTATTTCAGAAACATCTTTGTTTGGAAAACACTCCGCTGGCATACAGAATTAAAAATAGCCACAAAGGCTCTCCAAACCTTGTATCACTGTAATTTTCATCAGGTATTGAGAATGTGGTCATGGGCCAGAATTATAAAGTGCTTCAACAGTTTATCTGAATCTTTTAAAACAAAATGCAAACCCCACTACCCTAACATCATGTTAAATAAAAATAGTAATATCTCTCTCGGATATTATTCCAGTTTTTGGGTTTTCCCCATGTTTTAAATACATTTGCTAAGTAATTTTTCTTCTAATGTGCCATCTTAAAAAAAAAAAAAAAAGTCAAGTAATCAAGGATCTGTGCCTGGCAATAACAGCTATTTTTAAAGCTACTTTTAGTGATAACTTGTTGCTTTAATTAAATGTTACCACTTTTACATTAAAATAACTTTGTTGCTAACTCACAGGCAAGCTGAGAGGGTGAATAGATACATTCATGCAGTTCAATAGGACTGAGCAAAATAGAAACACCGGTATGTATCTTCAAAAAGTCCTACCATCAACAAAACAGAGTGGCTTAAAGTAGTTACTTAAGAGAGGTTATCCTCAGGCTATTAAAACACATTTATAAAATTACAGATTCCCAGCTGGATGCTTTAAAAAAAAAAAACAACTAAATGAGCATGCCCACACAAGCCTATGCTAACCTTTATTAGCTGGCCATTTAATAACCTATTGTTTCTGTAATTCACAGGTTTCAAAGGCTCCTCCTTTGAAAGTATCCACAGAATTTAAAAAAGAAAAAAAATTTCCCCCTGTTTCTAGGCTGGTAACTACAGCACTGAAGTTAATGGGACCTTTGCTAGGGTGATCAGACCCCCCCCAGCTCTTTTTAATAGCAGTTAAATGTCAAATATAAATACAACACCACAGTGAAATTTACTCCTTTGACAGAATCTGGGACAAGACACTACGCAGCTGCTGTTAACAATAAAGCGCAAAACTGACGTTTAATCAAAATCAGTGCTGGTAGTTACGAAGTTGTGTTCAAGCCTGCCTTTTGTTTGGGAAAAAAAAGTCAATATTCCAACGTGTTAACTACAGCCACAGTGAATCAGCAGCTCCTGGTACACCCAGAGAGGTCCATGTCCATACAGCGTGTAATAACTACGTGCTTATCGTCATCTCAGAGAGGGACATACTCTCCATTTAAACAGCTAAACTAAAATATTCTCCCTGCCCCCACTGTCTTCAGATAAATACCTGAAATAATCCCTGGCCCTAGCGATGTCAGTGTAAAAATCAGATGCTGGTTTCAATGGACCTCACCCAGGATTTTCACTGGGAATGAGTATCTGTAATTACCTGGGAACTGAGAATCTCCAGCAAGCCTAGAAATGATGTCATTTTTATTAATATTTCTAAGTTCTAAGCAACCATGCTCAAGAATTTTGGCCTTTGGTTCCTAGGCATGATAAAACCAGGCTTTCCATAAACATTACAGAAAGACCAGAGGAAGATATAAATATATCTCAAATTGTCAGCAGCATATAGTTTGTGCAAATGTTGTTTTGCTGATGTTGCTGAGCTACTTTAAAAAGTGAATACCTTGTGGGGTATGTAATTTCATCACCAATGTCAAATGACTTCTAAAGATGAAACTTCTCTGATGCAAATTACAAAAAGATGCTTCGAATATATTTGATATACCAGCTCCTAAGCTGAGGAATTAAGTTATCTTTATTTCTTTTTTTCAGATCCGAGACATGCGCTCGGCTGAGGGAAAAGATATTTTAACTGCCACGTCTGTCAGCAGAGCATGACTTAACCCAACACTGAGATTTCAATAGTCACAAAAACATAAATGTAATAGGCGGCGCGTAGGCCCTGAATCAGCGTAGATAATAAATCAGCAACCAAACAGCATCCAAGTCTGTTTTGAAAAACCTTGTAAGGACATAGGGTTGTATTGACAACGCGTCTTCTCGGCACGCGTTACCAGCCAGCCGTGTTTACATGGCACACGTAACCAGTAAACAGAGCAGAAACTGCTTTGTGCTGTCCTTAGGATAGCAGTACAGGAGTGATTCTTTTTTTTTTTTTTCCTTTTCTTTTTTTTTTTTTCATGATTCTTCAGAAGCTGGGCTCGCTTTACATCCACATGAAACGCTGTCATCACTAGGTCCAAGCCCGGAGGATGAACTGCAGAGAAGGGGAGAGGGGGAAGGAGGAGGGGGGAAAAAAAAAAAAAAAGGAGCAAAAAAAAAAGAGGAAATTGGTTTTCACAACACACTCAAAGCCTGAGTAACAGAGGAGAACTTTAATTATCTCCAGTCACAAAGAGAGACAGGAAATTTGGACTTTTAATTAGCCATTTGGAGTGCAGTTGGATATTTTTTTAGCAAGATAATTTAAACGCGAATAATTCAAGTCTGACTAAATGAAATTCACATAATCAGAATGCAGATAATTGAATTTCTACTGCATTCATTAATTCAGTGTGGAGGTGTGTGTGAAGACTTCTATGATGAGCTGTCACAGCTCAATAAAATCTCAGTCAATTAATTTTTTCATTATCTTAGTATTACATCAACAAAAAAAGTGAAGCATGCGCGCGTGTGTGTATGTATATATAACCTCAGAAAGTAAGGGAACACAGAAATCACCTCTCCGAATCGGAGTCTGCATCTTTTTTCCCTTTTTTCCTCTCCTCTTCTTCTACAGGAAAACGTCTGTTCAAAGAAGCAAACTTATGAATTGCATCAGCAACAGAGTACTTGGTCTGTCCAGATACACAAGCCTCCATATCTTCTGGGCTAAGCTGAGTCTGTAAGAAGAGGTGAAGCCTACTGTCTGAAAGCAATAAAGCATCTTGTAGGATCCTGGAAAAACGGAGAGAAAAAAAATGTAATAATTTTTTTATATAGGTGCACACAGAGACATATATTCCAAAGTGTTTTCCCAGAACAAATTGTCCACAATGTCCTGTTTTAAAGTTTTCAGATGAATCCAAAATCAGTAACAGAAGGTAATAAACATATTAAAACGATTAGGTGTGTGTTACTTTCTTATTACGTTATTTGGAATTTTAGGTGAGTAAAAACACGAAGCTAATAGTTAGGCACAGCTGCTATTAGAATAACTTCAAGGACATTTCTTCCATTTAACCATCTGTTATTACCACATGGATCAATTAATGATTTTTAGGCAGTTGGAAGCATATACTCTTAGGAAAATTTGGTCTCCATTTGAGAACACAGGGTTTGGTTTTGGTTTGTTTGGGTTTGGTTTTTTTTGTAATAGCTAAGCTTTTGCAAAAATGACAAGTCACCAATTTCTTTGGTGGGGGGAAAGCAACGTGTACAGAGAGCTTCACACACACACACAGCGTCAGGACTTCACAATCTCTGTAAGCAACAGAGCCGACAAGCCAAAAATCATTTCCACTTTTACAAATACACGTGCATTTAAGCACAGAATGAAAATACTACTAGTATAAGTAGTTTTCAGAGAGTCTTAAATACTATTTCATCCCAGCTATTCTTTTAAAAAGTCTGTTTTAATCTTTCATTTATATGTGTTTCTAATTAAGTCTTCAAATAAATTTAGTACAGCGTATTTACTTATACCAAGTGTGAGCAAACAAATTACAATGCATTCCAGGGACATAAAAAGTTGTAGTGATACTTTTACAAGGACTGAGAACTGAGGATCATCATCACTAGTTTGAAATATTATTTTTTTAAAATTTAAAATATGCAACTTTGCAGCAGTATTTCTCTAAAGAAGGAATTCTTTAATACACAAATCCTAGAATGACTTAACAAGAGACTCTCTTTTTCTGGTATGTACGTGTAATTCTACCCGTGTAATAAAGTCATCAGAGCCTGTGACCATGCCAAACTGTTCTCCACAGAAAATGATTCAAATACCTTAAAACAAATCCAAACTATTAGGAGTCAAGAGTTACCTATTTCTACCCATTTAGGTTACAGTTGTTCCTCACCAAAAAAGTCATTGCTATGCAATAGGAAACAAGAGATGGTATTATTGTGAGAACTAGTAAGAGCAGAAAGAAACCCTCCATTCAATAGGTGCTCTGACTAGAAGTATAACCGATTGGTTCCTCCTCTCAAACACGACTGCTTGGACCATAACATTTTAAAACACAAATAACATCCAGAGAACCATTCTCTAAAGTGGCCAGCGTTACAACGACGGTTAATACATACACTGACAGATTTCTGGCTTCATCAAAGCCATGGCAACCTGTAAAATCGAAGTAGGTAGTAAGAGGTATCTTAACTGAGAACGTGCGGTATTGGTGCACACGCACATTTTATGTGCCTGGGTAAACACATGTAGTCCCAACCAAATAACTCAAACCCTGACACCTTCCAATGAGGAAATGTCTGCAGTGACCCAGGTGCATTTGAAATTCAGGCTCAGAAGGACCAGATCTCGCTTAAGTTGGAAAATAAGCACCCTTTCAGTCCTGGAGAAACCCTTTGTAATCCCACCTACATTCTCACCGTTTCACTTAAAAATGAACAGGGCAAACAGACATCTGTAATATCAATGCATGCAGCGTATTAACATAAAGAGAAATTTCTTCACAGGCTTTAAAAAAAAAGCCAGCAGCAAATGCTGTCTAAAAATGGTTCAAAACACAGAAATCACAGGTCTACACACCTTGAGAGTAACTGCTTCATGAATACAGTTTGAAAAGCCATCATGTAGCATCCACTAAAAGATATTTCAGCCTTGATGCTTGATAAACGTATATTCCAAAGACAGACAAACATTGTAACAAAAAGTATTGTTCCACACAATAAATCCACGTATATGCAATTAGGGGAGTAAATATCCTTCCTCTTTAAAAAAAAAAAAACAAACTCAACACAAAAAAAAAAAAAACCACCAAAAAAGTCCACAAAAAGACCCCCAAACCAACCACAAACCAGAAAGAAAAACAACAAGCTGGAGTTTTCTGCAGAGTAACTAGAGTTGCTGTTTTTCCCAGGCTTATGAGCACAATGAGGGGATGCACATTTCTGCAACTCCACCATTTGCGTGTCTAATAGCAAGTAACCCAGGAAAAAGCCAGGATGTTAAACTCTGTGGATGGCATTTAGTTTCGCAGATTTTCCTCTTGCTGCACCTTCAAAAGTTTCCTGCCAACCAGCGAAAACACAAGTAACTAACTGTTCATGAGATTACACTACACTTACAGCCCTGTTGCTGTTTGAAATGTATTTTATTTTCTTTATAAAATAATGGGTAATCTTGAAAATTGATTTTAGATGGTTTGAGGCATTACACCAGAGAAGTAATGAGCACTAATGTCAATGATATTGGACACAAATTCATTTTGGCTTTATTTCACGTCCAGTACAATTCTGCTAAGCCTTGAACTGCTCAAGCACCGTTATTAACTCAGCAGTAACCTAACACATGGAACAGCAAACAAAAGTGATAAGAGTACAGACTGATCAGGACCTCAAGGCTACTGTCCTTTTTTTTTCTGCAGCTATAATTCAATTTCCAATTTTACTTTACATTGGACTCATTATTTCACAGTAATTTTCTTTTCTGCTTCACAGTGCCATCTGGAGGTGAAAGGAGTGGAGAGAAACCAGGACGATGACATCAGGAGATGTTCATAAAGCTTATCATACACACACACACACATATATATATATATACACACACATGCACCTATACGGTCACAAGGGGGAAAAGGACCAAACACTAAGTGTATTTTGCAAACCATTTAAAACCATACTGAAAATACTTTTCACCCAGTCAGAGCCTTGAAGCATTTCTTCTTTTCATTAAAAAAATTAACTTCATCCCTCCCCCCCCGATTTGAACCAACAGGTTAGATTGCTTTTTAATTGCATCCTTCAAGCAATCAAAATGAAAAACAAGTTCTGTGTTACCCATAAGCATTATGCTTTCCTGTTCAAAAAATACTCCTCCTTCAAGGCAACAACCCTACATTTGTCACCAGATGTTACTGGTAGTATTACGCTCTGCTATAGGTTGCTCTCAGGGGCTTTCACTGTCCTGGGGACCCACTGTGTGAAGGGTTGTACATCTTTTAAAAAAAAAAAAAATAATAAAATAGATTTGGTTTCACAGGCTTGAAAAATCAAAATTCCAAACCACCACCTAACAAATTAAAAAGGCAAGAGGAAAGGCGGAGTTGTCATAATATTAATACTCGGATGTCTCAACAGGGGCTGAGCGCGTGCGCAGTTTCCAGGCAAGCAGTAGCGCTCCCAGCGCCTCTCCCAACAGCTTTATTACAGCCAGCGTCAAGGCAAAGCTGCGGCCACAGCCATGTAAATCAGTTCTCACTGCCATCGCGCTAATGGACGGGCCACAGCTCACGGTGATAATTCCTATAAACTGACCGGGCGTATTGAAGAGAACAACAGGCTTCCTGTGAGCGGCTGGAATAAGAAGGGAAGGCTGAATCCTGCAAGTCTTGATCCCATCAGCAGTCATTACTTGTCAGAGATCTCACTCCTCTCGGCCAGATTGCTCACATGCATAATGACTACTTATGTGATTAAGGGGGCTGCAGGATAAGGCTCGACGCTTGAATTAGAGATAATAAAATCATTTTTTATTCACAGCCAGGCAAATCTTTGTTTGTAAGCTTTCAGTAAACGCTCGTGATCTCTAGACCTTTAAAGAAGAAGGGCCGAAAAAAAGAAGTCACTTTGTGACCAGAAGAAATAAGGTCATTTTTGAGGAAATGCTGGATACCAGAAGTATTTCTCTTTCCCTGTCTTATGGCAAGAACACTTACAAAAGACAAAACATGTGGTTTTTCTTATTTGGACAAGGTCCAAAATCTGGTTTTCTTCAACATGATTTTATTAGGTATATTATACACTGCTCTGCTGGAGGAGAACAACATATGGCTGAACAGCACAACTTAATCCTAACTAAAGATTTCCTGTATCTACTGTAACCTAATACAATGACAGATGCACACTTGCATGTGTGTGGAAGGTTAACACTCCGATTTTGTTTTCAACAAATTTACTCTTGCCCGTTTACATCATATCACGAGAGCAAGAGTAGGGGGGAGGAAGCTCAACCCAGGAGTTGAGAGGCGGGGATGACAGCCTGGACTGTGGTGCCCTCTATTGAGCATCCAGCCCCTCGCCCCAGCCCACTGCAAACAAAGCCCCAGTTTCCTCTTAAAAAAAAAAAAAAGGCAAAAAAAGAAGCTGACTGTTTCCTCCTTCACTTTACACACAGGAGGAAATGTTACTTAGAGTGAGCAACTGTTGGGCATCTGATAATGTGTACGTTTAAGAGAGGATTAAGTGACACATGGCTGCTGAGTGTTATCCACTCATCAGATAGGAAATATTAGCAAGGCCCTCTTGGAAAGACACAGCCACTGCTTGCCTGAGGTGATCCCACCTGCCCCATGGCCACCGATGCTCCTGGCAAGCTGGCTTTGGAGCCAGCCTTCCACTTTCTGCATCCCAATGGACACACTGCTGGGAGAGCATCCTCCAACCTGCACCAGCTCCTGCCCCTGGGAGAGCAGTGTGGATGGTAAGGAGGTGTGAGGAAGGTAGCAAAACCCCAGGCATCTCCAGAGTACGGCCCTACCTCAGGCAGACGAGTTTTGGCTAGCTTATTTAGCACCAAGCAAGCCCACACACAGCCACCCCGGGCGGCTTTTCTCAAAACTCCTATTGTGTCTTCCACCCCACCATAATCTCCGTGTTTGCCAACTAATTGAGGACTAATCCTTTTTCCTAAACCAAGTAATTTTTTTTATCTAATATTGTATCAATAAACAAGTGTCAGCCATCAAGCCCAACTACATTTAAAATGGTTTTGTTAATTAGTTTTCTGATAAGCAAGCATGGCTGATCTTCTGTGAAAGTAATCTAAGTCCCAAAGTTAAACCTGTGCAGCTGAAGGAGGAAAGTAAAGAGGAACCTACAGAACTTAATATTATATGGTAGTGTTTTAATTTTTACCTCCTGTTCAAGAACAAGATTTTCCTGTCCATTTACAGACACCTTCCAAGATATGATGATACTTACCAGGAAAAACACATAATTTTCCTTATTCTTACGAGGTAATTTATAATTGAAAAGGGGCTAGCTGGCTTCCGTTAATGCAAATGGCCTCTTGAAATATTAAATTACGCCCAGACAAGAAGTGAGCTTTACAGCTCTTCATCACTCAGAGATAATAACCTGTAAGACAAGCAGGTCTTACCCTGCATTTGTGCAGCAAAGGCAAATCAAAATGGGACACCTGTTTCCAGGCCTCACCAAACTCTCGCGCTTTGCTTTAGCTGCCAGCTGCTGGTCTAATCCTCACGCTACCGTGCTCAGCATGGAGAGGCTTCACAAAGGCTCTAAGTAAGCACCTTGCATGCTCTGGAGCGATGCATGAAGGAGGACAAGAGAACTCCACAGATGTCCACATATGGGCAATCCAGAGGAGCAACCAGAGCCAGAAGCTGCACACCAGAGAGCCCACAGCCCCTCGATCCTTAGTCCTCAGGCACATGGCTCCTGTCTGGGCAGATGCGGCAGCAACCTGCTGGTACACCCATGGGCACAAGTTGAGGTTGTGAAAGTTCAAAACTCATTTTAGGGATAGCTTTGGGTCCTGATAACCTCACAAGGCACTGAGTGCAGAGAGAAACTCAGGCCTCCACATCGCAGACAGGCATCTGTAAAACACTACCTGTGAACCCCTCCCCTGACAGGTCTGTACGGGCTCAAATCCCACCTCTTCCCACAGTCACAAAGAAACACTACTGGGGCTGTGGGCTTGTGCACAGTGGTTACCATCACTGCCAGAGTCAACGGAGCACTGGGCTTTGCATTTCTGGGTTACACCACCCCATGCAACTACTTTCTGGTTCCTTTCCTACCCCTTTCCTAATGTACCCAGCTTCCCCTGGCAGTGCCATGCTACGGGGCAGTGAGACTCTCAAATGCAATTTTGGAAAAATAAATTGTAAGTTTTGGTTCAGACACATAGAGGGGGAAAAAAAAAAAAGAAAAGGTGTGTGTGGGGATGTGGGGAGAAGCATCCTGGCAGGCTAGCTAAGCCAGTGACAAGATCCCTTCAGCATCGCTAAGGTGCCAGCCAGCAGAGGGCAATGGTACGGCAAGTAAGGTGCCAAGCCAATTCATCACAACACAACACTGCCTCCCAAATTTCCCTCCAGCTATTCCCCATGGCTGAAAGCAAGCTGACATCTTTCTAAATAGCATCCAAGTTTAAACATTTAAACCATTACCTCACAACAGATATGCCTCTTCTTCCCTGCTTCCGAACTAACAGCAGCAAGGTGAGAGACTCCATGAGCCGTCAGTGCCCATGTGAGCTACAGATATCCACAAAACTGGAGAGCAAGAATTATGTTTTAAGAGAATCTACCTCTCTGCTTTGCCTTCTGAAGGCCAGTGTTGTTAATATTTGTGATGCTGAAATACTTTACCTTGTTACCAGACCGGCCTCTCTGCCATGGGGCAGCACAGCTAAGCCATAAACTACTGATACCCACAGACCTGAACCACCATAGCCTCTGCATGACCCTTGACACAAGCACAGACACACTGTTTCCCTGGCTTTCTTTCCTGAGGTGCATAAAATACCCCACTGAGTTCTTTTTCTGCTCTCCCTCTCTCACATGCCTTCCATCAGTATTTATCACCTATCCTTTTGGTCACTGACCTCATATACACCTCTACACATAAATGTAATTCCTGCAGCTTCTGCAGTGGCTACCTCGCCCTGCCGTCAGCTGTTAAACCTAAGAAAATATACCTCCAGGCCAAATCAGCTGGGGAAGTTTATAGCTATATCACAGTGACTGGAAAAAACAGTGGGTTCAATATTCCCCTACTGGACTGACCTAATTAAATCATTTACTTTTTTCCTTTGCTTATGCCATTCCGATTCACGGAACAACTGATAGTGAAAGATGGTGAGTAGTCTCCACTCATAGTGCTTCACAAGCAGAGAAAGCAGAAAAATTACACCAACAGGGTCTCTCTGCCACTGCAGAGGGTGACACAGTCATGGTGGGACCGAGGGATGCAGGACTGAGACCCACACAATGCTCCCTTGTAACAGGATGAACTTTCACAAAGACACTGATTTCCCATGAACATAAAGAGGGAGAGAAAGTCTGTTTCTGTGTGTGGGAGTACCTAGCTCGCTCATTGAAAGCTAGAAATAGACATCACGGCAAAGGATCTCCCAACCTTAGCACACAACTGCAAAGTGACACCACATTTATAACCAAGGCAAGAGAGCACAAGGGAAAAGCCACAGCTGAAGTCACGCGTGTAAAATATGACTCTGCAAATATAAAAATAAACCCGCATGTGTAACATGTATAGATGACCACACGGTGGCTCTCAAGTACCAGAAATGAGCTATTTTAAACCAGAAAATTGATGACATCATAAAAATGCTGACATCTCTAGGACAAAATAGGCTGTACTTACTTTTCCAGGAATTCTTGCAGACCCTGCCGGCGATGATCCACGTGATGGGGGTTGTTCATGTTGAAGAAGGGCGTTTTAGATGGCAGTTCAGGTAACTGTCTTTATAAACAAGAAGTAAATACACAGTTAAAACCTAATCCAAAACAGCAGAGCTAAATGCAGTAAGCAAATGCCAACCCCAAGCACGTGAAAGTTATGGGTCACATTCCAGAAACTTGTGCAACCAGAGATGGGAACACAAGATCGAGAAACTAGAGAGTTTCTTACACACCTCAAAGGAGGAAAATAAATAATCAAGTATGATTTTTCTGGTGCAGTTGTTAAGCCTGCATGCATGACTAGCTAGGACTCTAATGGTCCTTGAAGATCCCGAGTGTATCCTAGAAGAGCAGAGGAGATACACACACCTACACTAGACTGCTACTTCTGCTGTTTCCTGCAAAAGGAAACATGGGGGGGCTCACCAAACTCTATCAGTACAAACCACGTTCTACTGGGTTTAAAAGAGAGAAAAAGCCTTGTACAGAATAAACTTGTGCCAGTAAGAAACCCAGGGCACTTCCCAGCTCTGACATCTGTAATTCTCAGGGTTAAAATGGAGCAATCCGCCCCTTTGCTGACTGACAGGTTGTTAAACAGCCATGTATGAAGTTCTCACATAAGCACTGCATTGCTCTGAAGCCTCTGCCGAAGCCAAACAAATTCTCGGAAGCGGCGCCTGACACAGGATGTTTTCCTTGTGAAGCACATGCTGTTTGTCTGTTGGGAAACAAAAAACATTTTACTTTGTAAGTCAGTTTAAGCTATAGTGCAGGCATGATATTAAAAAAAAAAGAAACAAACCTGAACAAATACATCAGAGATACTAATCTGAGACACCAACAGAAGGCTTCACATGAGTTCAGCTTAGATTAAGGACCATATGTATCTCAGACAGGAACGGTGACAGTTTCTACTGCTTCTCAGGGGTAAAAAAAACCAAGCCACAAACTCTGAGATCTCAGGGATTTTTCTTTACTGTTTTTCTTTTTAAAAGAGAGAGATCCACATTATGGTACAACTTGAAGTAACGGGGGAAAAAAAATCTCAGGAAAAAAATTTCAGCAGATAATGACAATCTTGGGGGCTGGAGGGGAGAGGGAAGGAATTGATGTTTAGCTATTCTAGTTATAATCCTGCAAACAGCTGGTTATATAGAGCTCTTTCAGCATGCAATCCTACTTAAAGAAACTAATGTTGACTCCTCTCCAAGTAGCAGCATTTGGAAGCTTTCCCAACGAACACTATTACTGCATCAGAAAAATGATGATTCATCAAAAGAGAAACAATTCACGGAAATTAAACATTTTTTCCAAGCTTTTCTGTGGAGCATGCATTTAGGTGAACCCCTCCACCTACCAGAAAGGACTCCATTATAAATGCACCATCATAAATCCAACCAACCCTCGACTGCCTGCAGATGCCACAGCTCCTAGACAGCTGCATGATGCAGGTTGTAGAAGGTACAAAGATGCCAGCTTTCGGGAACAGACAAGGACCTGGGATACCTCCAAATGCTCTGGAAGCTGGGCAGAAAGAGAACCCAGATGGTCTAAGAGCCTGGCAGACCCACGATTTTGAATCCATTGAGTAGCCTGGGTGGCAGGACTGACCTTGAGACTTGGTCTCTGGAAGCCCAGGCAGTGTGCTGGTAGTAACCCGAGCTGATACTTACCAGCTTCAGAGACACCGGGTGCTGAATCACATAACACTAGATCTAAATGACATCACCCCAACTTAGCAGTCACCAGGAAAGACAGTAATACACTTCCACCCAGAAACACAGATGTCTATGAAACAGGAATAGAGCACCAGCCCCACTGCATCTCTGGAATCTCTATTTATCAGAAGTCAGAAATTTAACTGCTTTTGAATAGGTATTTAAACTGCATCACAAAGCATCAAAGTTTCACAGCTCTGATCACCCCAGGATAGAGAAGTACTCCTCATGATGGACATTTAATAAGCCATCATTTGACTGCTCACTCTTGTTATGCTGAATGCTTAGGCTCTCCCACACACAGGAAGGAAGTGCTTTCGGTCTCCTGCCAAGCATCAACCATGTGAGCTGGTGCTCTCAAATTCTTCACCTGATACTTGATACACTTCTCAAAAAAAAAAAAATTTGGCATTGCAGTTAGACTCTCTGAATTGCCATTTGGGAAATCAGGAATAACTCCTTTAATGTATTATCCACCAAAGAAGAATAATCAAGAAAACAAAAGAATGTGCAAGACAGATTTAAGACGCCAGAGAACACCAATTCTACATGTGCTCCAATTAATATATGGTAGACCACAATCACAAACCCAAATGTAGTTACCTGACACATATTATGCCAGTTTAGTGGTGCCTGGATGACATCACAGTACACTGAAAACAATCACATTGCAGCAACCAAGTTACTTGACAAAAAGAGAAGCTGAGAAGAATTTAAAGTAAAAATAACCAGATGCTTTACTTAGAGAAAGCTGTTTTTCCATGCATACCCAAACACAGAAATTCTTCTACAATGCTAAGACATCACTACGACAGGCTTCTAGAGGATATCTAAAGCTGAGAATAGCCTCTGTGGCAAGACACTGTGGAGAGCATGTGTGAACACAACAAGAGGATCACTTTCCAGCTCTTCCATAGACCTATTAAACAGCCCTCACCCAACCCACCTTGCCTGTATCACTGCATCTCAGTTGTTAGGAGGAGAATAACATCCTCTGGCTTCCCAGAAGCAGGATAAAGAAATTTTATTAATACCCCAATGAGAACCCTGGCTTGGGCAGAAACAGCAATATGAGCCCAAAGAACCTTTGCTGATACTTTTATACTTACATGAATAAATATCTCGTAGTCTATGTAGGAATGCCACGAGTCTTCCTTCTGTGTCCTGGGGTCTCGCACCAAGACAGTTACAAATTCCTGCAAGCGCATAATAAAAATCAGGCAATTAATTCCCAACGACTGAAAGACTCTCTTGATTGCTGTGCCACAAACTACTGCGCTCAGATTAAAAGCCAAACTGCTGTTTTATTGAATTTTGCAACCCTATAAAAGGAGAAGCAAAAAGCAATGAATCATCTGAGCTGCACCACATGTCCGGGAAATTCCTTGCTTAACTGCTAGCTGGAAAGGAATATTTCAGATGAAGTAATACTGTGAAAAGTCACACATCCTTCAAGCATGGGAGATTTGGTGATTTCAGTGGCTACAAACTGAAAGCCTAACATGTCAAGAGAGAACCAGGCAGGTTATTTTAGGCTCTTCTCACCCCTGTAGTCAACATTGACAAAGGATGTGTTACAAACCTGCTCCATGTACACAAAACTTACATGTAGTGTTTTATTTGCTGCTAAATTTCTTTTTGCAATTTTTTCTATATTTTTAAAAATATTTATATCTACTGATTTCAGGGATCTGAGATCAGTGCTTGGTAACTCCACAAGGGGCTGAAGAACTGCCTTTTCTCTACACCTCAAAAGACTCGCTTGAGTCCAGTAGAAAAGGACGTTCCACTATTAACTGCCCCAGACACAGGTCTGACGCACAGAATCAAGGGCTCAAACCAAGCATCCCGGGTGTCACATGGAGAGAGGTGAATCCTCTGCCATGCTGCACATCCTTCGTGATATGCAAAGAACTTAAGCCACAGAGTACGGCTGAGGATACAGGACCAGGGCACTGCTATCCCAGTCTGCCCATCAACCTGCCCAAGGAAGCAACACAACCACACAGCAGTGCATAATTCCCCAGTTTCGGGGGAAAATGATGCTGAGTGTTTTCCTAGATGAGATATGACAGCTTATATTTCCTTGTAAGTCCCACCCTTACATGATAATTTAGAGGGATCCCAAAGGAGTGCGAGAGGCCCGTGGGCATTACTGGGCATCACTAATAGGAACTGGAAAAGGCAGAAAGAATTGAATGCTCATGAGTATCCCTAGCTAACAATCATGTGAAAGCCTGTATTGCATTAAACAAACAACCCAAACCCCAGTAAATCTGTATGTTCATAGTAAGATGGAAAAGATTTATTTAAAATACAAAGGTTGAAAGTGTGCCTACCTACCTATTTCCCAGGTACATGAATAGCCTCCCTTACTTCAGTTGCTTAAACAAACTATTCACCTGAAAAGCCAAGCCAACCACTTAAGCAATGACTCAGTTAAAGAAAAGCGTTATCATTTTAAGCTGCAGATAAACCCCCCTCTGAGAGGAAGGCACTGCACAATATCTGCAGGTACAGGAAGCAACTGTGGGAGGAACAACAGTGTCTCTGGTACGTACATGCTTTTTTAGTACATCTTCGCACAAAATCAAGAAATCTTGAACTAGAAATCTCTCAAAACATCTCTCCATGCCCAAACCACAGGTGTCAGAAATAGAAACTTCTGCTCTCCAGCCAAGTCTTCTCCCCTTACCACAGAGACCTGAGCACGCCACCAGCATCAACCTTCAACAGACCAATAGGAGAACAATAGCAACCTTGGATTGAAAAGGTGTATTTTTTCCCTGCACAGCTACTGCACTCCATACATGGCAGAGAGGCATTCCTGGTCTGGATTACATCATTTACCATGCTAATTTCTGGGCAGTTCTTCCTCAGGGACAGGAAGCCCGTGGCTTGATGCCTGGATACAGCCCATGGTTTTCTCTCATTTACCCCAGCTCCTAGTCACAGGGACATTTCCTACACTATTACTAGATAACCTTTTGGTGCGTTCATGAGCTCCTTGCCAAAGAAAGCCCATCTGAAAAGCTCCCATCACCTCCACCACTTCTTTCCTTGCTGAAGAGGACCTGAGGCCCAGTTCTCCACTGCTTTGTACTCTTTGCAGCTTTTTAACCCCGTGCCAACGTGGCACAACAGGAACAAATGAACAGAGCAGTAATCACTTATACCAGCTGAGTGTCATGCCTTTACAAATGGAGAAACACCAGCAGAGAGGGGAGGAAGTTATTCCCCCTCCCAAGCAGATCCTGAGCAACATGCTGAACAAAGGACAGAAAAACAGTTTTCTGTCGGGGAAGACAGCAGGCCTGCTAGCGGCCTAGCTCTCTTCACCCAAGACATAGGCCCTGACAATATTCTCCTATTCCCATGAGAAAAGTTGCTCATGCTGACAGGATCCTAATAATAACATTCTCAACACACAGCGGCCTTGCTGATAGGTGTGCAGGCTACCCTAAACCAAGAAGTGTCGGGGAAGACAGCAGGCCTGCTAGCAGCCTAGCTCTCTTCTCCCAAGATTTAGGATCTGACAATATTCTTCTGTTCCCATGAGACAGGAAAATTTACTCATGCAGAGAGGATCCTAATAATCACATTCTCAAAACACAGCGGCCTTGCTGATAGGTGTACAGGCTGCCCTAAACCAAGAAAGTTATGGGAAGGTATTCAGGATTATCAGAACCAACCATAACAAGATGGTCAAAACAGCAGGTGTGCGGATGCTTTTAGGTAGTAAAGGTAAACTAAGGATGTTTAGCTATAAGATAGGTTTATCAGAACTCGTTATAATTACTAACCAATCAATATGGTGTGAACAGTGTGTGTAACCAATTAGCAGTTTTTTAGCTTGCCACATTTGCAGTAAGAAAGGTATATAATCTGTGTGATTTCACCTAATAAAATGGCTGGCTTCCTGGCTTCATCTAAAATTCATATATTGAATTGCGTGTTGCTTCTTGCTGGATGCCACAGTTTTCCAGTCAGGTTTTTTTCTTCCTCCTGCCTCACTGCCTACCACACTTAGCACACATATACAGACATCACATACTTTTGGACCCACTGTAACATCTTTTCATTTCCATAATCTTATCTTTCCCAAGTTTTTGTCTTCCCAGCCTCACTCTTTCACTGAGCTGCAACCACTTCTCCTAAACATACTTTCTTTTCTTTCCTGAGCCCTAAATGTATCAGTCCCAAAAACCGGAAGAGGAGCAACAACAGCAGGATGCTTCAAACTGGACACTGCTCTCCTCTTCCCTCTAACTGCTGCAGCCCAGGAGTCATAACAGTGGGTACCCTGCCATAACCTAACCTCGGTTCCCTTCCTCTCATATATCACTGTACCACCTTCCCCTTGCCCTTCTGTTTGCCCAGGTTCCCGAAATTACTTCATTTGCAAGTAACCTTCCATACTCCTCTCCTTCACAGAGATTCAAAACAATCTTCTTAATAAAATGCTTCTTTCAACCTCTATTATACCAAGGTTTATGATAGAAACTTACGTTGGCTACAGGTGACCTTGCAAATCATTCCAGACCACATGGATTAAAAAAAAACCAAAAAAACACCTCTATATACTTTTAATTTCCAAACTGCCAAAGACGTTCAATACTGAGGAACTCAAGCACCCTTCGGACTGTACCACCAGAACAAAGGAGGTCTGCTGTACATGCCATAGTAGGCAGCTGTCTGGGCAGTATATCACTGACCAAGAGTAAACACACTCTGCAGCACGGCACCTCAGCAAACTGCAGCCCTCACACATCAGTGTCAGCTCTGGTTTGAAACACCACAATTTTTGCAGAAGACTTTTTTTTTTTTCCTCCCCTTTATTTACTAGAAAATACCACGGTTGAGATCAGAATGAAGTAAGATACACATTAAGCAACTAAAAAGCAAAACCAAAAATGTACTGATTTTCTCAAGATCTGTGGGAACTTCCCCTAAAAACATCTTGAATGAAGGAAGCATTAATCCCAATTCCCCTTATTGTTTCTGCTGCTCTGAAACAGTGGCATTGCACATGTAGGGCATCCCTTCTCTTTCGACCTTTAAGCCTTCTCCAGCATACAAGACTCCACTGGGACAACAGTATCTATTTAATCAAAGCAGCTGTAACCGGCCAGTACAGATGCAGATACACTGCCAGGAAAGGTGGTTGTCTCCCTGTCCCTCTAAAAGTAGGCTTGTAAAGGCCAATAATCATACACAGGCTATGCTAGGGTCCACAGGTGGCAGAACATCTTTCCAGGAGATTGCTGTTGGATGCTCGGCGCTTCCTGCATTCACTGGTCACAAAGCATCCACAGATCACAGCAGGTAATAGTTGCCTTTTTCCTTTGTACATACCTCTCCTTCCCATCTTGCTGCAAAAATTAGGATACCCCTTATAGACACATCTATCTCCAAATAATGCACTAGCCACCTATGGAGGTGGGGCTGACCTCTTCCTCCCACAGCCCACATGAAGACCAATTTCATCTTGTCTCGCAAGACTGCATCGCAGCCCAGTCACACAACCCAGGAAGCAGAGCCCAAAGACAGCCAGCAGGTCTGGGACTTGTTACTTGGGTCAGATGCAATCCTTTTCAAGGTGTTTTCTTCCTTTGTCCAGTTCTGCTTGTTTCTCCCAGGACAGCAGATCTAGCTACGATGCCATAGCACATGTATTTTCAGGTGGGTTTTTTTGTTTGTGGTTTGTTCTGGGTTTGGATTTATTTTTTTTAAACTGAGGGGTACAATACACACATGTCTATTATGCACTCGAAAGTGATGTGTTTCCTTTAATGCTTAAGTGCAATAGTTATCTCAAAACTAGATCTTACTGCTGAGACTTCAAAGCATGCAAGCTTTGGTGGGAGGGATGAGGCACTCCAGGTGCCTCAGAAAGTGATTCCCCTGCAGCCCGTGGAGAAGACCGTGGTGAAGCAGCTTGGTCATGGAGGCCCTACTGCACTAGGGATAATACAGAGTCAACAGAAAGTTACCAGAAAAAGTAGGATCTCCATTTATTCCTTCTCTATGGAAGCCGCTAAATTCATAAGGAAAACATTTCCTATTGTGGTAGCTTTGCCTGGCTGGGCTCTGGTGGAGGAGGGTGGCTGCAGGGGTGGCTTCTGCAAGCAGCAGCTAGAAGCTCTCTGCAGGACCCAGAGAGCAAACACCAGCCAGCTCAAGGCCTGAGTCATGGTTGACCAAGTCTGAGCCCATCAGCAATGGTCACAGTGCCTCTGGGAATCACATTTAGGAGGGAAAAAGAAACCGTAAGTGGCAACTTTTTGCCACCAGATAAGAGAGTGAGAGGATGTAAGAAACTGTGCAGGCACACAGGCCAGGGAAGAAGGGTATGGTGGGAGGGATGAGACGCTCCAGGTGCCTCAGAAAGTGATTCCCCTGCAGCCCGTGGAGAAGACCGTGGTGAAGCAGCTTGGTCATGGAGGCCCTACTGCACTAGGGATAATACAGAGTCAACAGAAAGTTACCAGAAAAAGTAGGATCTCCATTTATTCCTTCTCTATGGAAGCCGCTAAATTCATAAGGAAAACATTTCCTATTGTGGTAGCTTTGCCTGGCTGGGCTCTGGTGGAGGAGGGTGGCTGCAGGGGTGGCTTCTGCAAGCAGCAGCTAGAAGCTCTCTGCAGGACCCAGAGAGCAAACACCAGCCAGCTCAAGGCCTGAGTCATGGTTGACCAAGTCTGAGCCCATCAGCAATGGTCACAGTGCCTCTGGGAATCACATTTAGGAGGGAAAAAGAAACCGTAAGTGGCAACTTTTTGCCACCAGATAAGAGAGTGAGAGGATGTAAGAAACTGTGCAGGCACACAGGCCAGGGAAGAAGGGTATGGTGGGAGGGATGAGACGCTCCAGGTGCCTAAGAGAGAGACTCCCCTACAGCCCGTGGAGAAGACCATGGTGAAGCAGCTGTCCCCCTGCAGCCCATGGATAATGATGGGGAGCAGAGATCCTATCTACAGCCTGTGTAGGACCCCACACTAGAGTGGGTGGAGACATCTGAAGGACACTGTGACCCCATGGGAAGCCTGCATTGGGGCAAGCTCCTGGCAGCAAAACTCGCAGCCCATGGAGAGACTGAACCACATGGGAGCAGGTTTGCTGGGGGACTTGTGACTCTGTGTGGGACCAGGCTGGAGCAGCCTGGGCCTGAAGGTCAGCACCCTGTGGAAGGGAGCCATGCTGAGACAACTGATGAGGAGCTGACACCCAACAGAAAGGACTCATGGAGATGATTGTGGAAGACTGTCTCACATGGGTGGGACTACAGGCAGGAGCAGGGGAAGGGTGTGAGGAATGTCCCACCCCTCTACCCACACCCCACACACCTAGGAAGGAAAACAACTTGTGAGGAACTGACCAAAACCCCTATTCTGTGCCCCTCCCTGTACCACAATGGGGGAGAAGGAAGGAGAGATATCACAACTAAAGTGAAGTCTGCTAAGAAGGGAGAGGTGGGGGGAAGGTATTTAAAGATCTCCTAAGCCTCTCAATCTATATTTTTTCCCCTGTCCAGTAGAAAAGGGAGTGATAGAGTGATTTTGGTGGAACCACCACACCTATCTGTACTACTCGTGCTATAGCTTTCAGCAGTCACGCGGGCCTAAACATCCTCATGAACAATTTCAAGTCTGCCCCAAAAGTAGCCAGAACTACTACAAAGAACACTCACAACTACCTAACAAGCAGGAATCAGCAGAGTGGCTTCTCTGTCAGGCATGCCTTTTTCTTCCTGCCTATAATGCCCAGTTTAAGTATGGCACTGGTGACATTTTACTACCCTGTCCCCAAGGCCTGGAGCAGTCTGAGTCATTAGGGTCACAAAAATGACAAAATGGCCAAAGCAGCCTCCAAGCCTGGCTAAGCCTGGCTTACACTTACTGCCTCATGGTTTTAGTCCTGTGCAAAGAGCAAAAGGTCAGCACCAAGGTCATGTAGACAGAGGCACTAGTCACTGGAATGTTCCCATTAGGATTTGTCTCAAAAGGAAGAATATACCATAAAAATAGCTGAAGCAAAGAAAGGCAAGAAGTCTTTATCTTTTTCTCTTTTTTTTTCCTCCCCTCTCTCTCCTCCCCCCCCCCCCCTCTTTTTCTCCTGCAGGACACAGTTCTACATCAAGCAATGGATTGCTCAGAGGTGGCTCTACTATATAGAATTTGACCTATTAGGAATATAGGAAATCTGACATGGATCTATTTTTAATATGGGGAAAAAAGTCTATAACAAGGAGGAGGAATAAAAATAATCTCGCACTGGATGATTATTTGCTTCATTCATTCCAGCTCCATTTTATTCCGAATCTCCGTGCTCAGGACAGTATCAGGTGATAACCTCATGCTCCATGGTGCCACTGTTACATATCTGATTAGTCAATAATCCCTGGCGAGTCATTTTCCACAAAGCTTCCAAGTAAAAAAGGGGAAAAAAAAAGAGAGAGAAGTCTCCCCATTAAGTTGCCTATTAGTAAAAGGATCAGCCACAAAGGACACCGGCATTTTCACACTGGGAGTGTTGGCATCACCTGGTAAGAGACTAATTGCTGAGACAGAATAAAACGTTGAAACTTTTAATGTGCACTAGGGCTGAACAAAAGAGAACATGCAAATGTGATTTCTGTGGTCCACCCATCTGATAACTGGAGTTCAGATCCATCTCAAATCATTATGTCCTACAACATACCCAAAGACTGACAGAGACAAGACTGAAATCCAAGTCCCCCCTCCTGTCTCAGTATCTGAGGCCCTTATGCACAGTTCTTTACTCTCCTCCTCGCTGATCCAATGAATATTTGATTCTTCCATCAAACTTTTAACAGAAAGACCCAGCACTGCATCAGTCCAGAATATTCTATAGCCTGGCAATTAAAAGCATGAAGAACAGAACCAATATTTCCTGGTCCTTGTGAGCCTTAGTGAAATGCAATGCACAACCACCAAGCTAGAATCCTTTTTTTATTAAAGCTTAAACACCACTTACTTGTTTTTCGTGTTTTGGTGTCATCTTCACTGGTATGCCTTAAAATAATAATCAACCTAAAAAAAAGGAACAGACATCAGCATGGCATTTCATAGTTATTTAAAAGTCATTCACACTTCTGCCAGACATCAGTAGACATTGGAAAGAGTTCAGTCCCATACACAGCCTAAACATGCTTGCATGAACTATAACTAAGAATTAATTAATTTTTTAAAATCCCATTTTAGCAGCACAGGGTTAGCCCTCTTCTGGGGATATCTGTATTAGGTGACAGTCTGGCAATGCCTCAGTGCTTCTCATCACTCGAGAGCTGCCCTGGGGCTCACCCTTACACCCACCCTTCAACAGCTACGCACATCCAGCACCCCCAGCACACAGTCACAGCTCCAGAGCACAGGTCTCCATGACTGCAACTGAGGTCTAGAGATACTAAAACCTCTATGTCTGCAGAAACAAAAAGCCCCTCTCAGCCATTTCTCTGAAACAGAGATAAGCGGAGACACAAACTAGGTCCAGCAAGCTAGTCAATGCTCAGGGTAAGTTTCACAGCATCTGTGGTTTTAAAATCTCCATGTGGGAAATTTTGATTCTTTATAATTATACAACAACAACTCCCCAACATTAACTCATACTGTAAATCTAGTCTTTCACTGGAAATCCTGACAAATTTTGAAACTACCTCCACAGTCCCATAAACCAGCTGGTTTGCTCAGGACAGGCTCCCGCACAGCAAGAGCGAGGCAGCTTTACTCAGTCACTAGTGTGCACACACACCACCTGCCTAAAACCAGCCACCATGGAGAAAAGGATTTGCCACATCCCTTCCTCCCTCACATGCCATCCAGCCACCACCACCACCCATCACACCTACGCTGATGTTCAGCCACATAAACATCTATCGCCTCCTCAGCTTTTAACCATCAGCCTCCTCTTCCCAAAACAAGCAGACCCAAGCAGGTTCCCCTCCTTCATCCCACGAGCATGGCTCCACGGTTCTCGATGTACAAGAAGCTGATCCAAGTCCTCCCGTGCATCCCTTTGGGCAGGCACATCACGTTGGAGGAGGTGAACCTGCAGCTTGTTTATGCAATCCCGGGAAGCTGCTGTCAGCCAGCTGCTAAATGCTCCTGTGTAACCAGGGAAGACACGCGGCTATGGCTCTGGAGGTGGTTCCCTATGGTTCAGCAATAAGCTTGGAGCCACTCTTGTTATTATACAACTGCATTTTAGGTCAAGCCCAGCTAAGGATCGCCGGACATGCCATCCCTGCCCAGTGCTTCTCACAAACACATCTTACTTTCAAAATTCAACTCTACCTATTTTAATAAAGCACACACATGTATTTCTTTGTAAGACTGGGAAACTGTTCTGGAACAAGCACACCTTTGTCAAATTTTTATATGCTCTGTTAAAGAATTTCACTAAACTTTGGGTTACTCTAGGCTTGCTTTTATTGACAACTCAGAGTCTGGCCAGTTATATCAAAATAGGATACTCCATTTCCAATGAGAGATGTCTACACATGGCACTACATACATCCTGACTGGTGCCATCCATACAGCTAGCTCCTTTCTCAATTAAAAAGCCATTTCACTTCTGCAGCTAGGATGGTGCTGATAGAAGCAGAGGACTATCGAAACACTCCAATAACTTGGCTTTTCTTTTTGTTCTCTCAATGTATGTATTAACTTATTTGTTTTCCTCAACATATTCATGCTTAAATGGCATACATGCTTCCATGCCTAGAAGAGCGCTCCAGTACTTCTTGCTCCACAGGCTCGTTGGCACCAAGCAGACCTGCAAGCAGCGCAAGAGATTAGCTTATCAGTTACAATTGCTGTTAACTGGAACTTCCCCATTGGTGGAGATGAACGGATATTACCTCTCAGGAGAGTGCCAGTCTACACCACAAAAAAAACCCAACCACAGTGCTGGGCTCATGGTGGTAGAAGGGCCACTACTTTTCCCTGTTGGCTGCAGTTAAAAACCTAGATAATTCAGGATTTGGGGGTGTGCCATTGTTGTCCGTCTCTCCACCCCCCCACCCCCATCCCCATCTATTCTGGTTTAATAGGTTTGGGGTTTCTCAAATGGCAATTTGATTTTTTTTTCAGTTATTTATCTTTATTCTACCAGATTCCGCAGCCTCTCTCCCCCCTCTTATCTGCTTTAAGTAAGAAATTATGCAAGCCCAAAAGACATCAATCCTGACACTATTAGTAAATGACAGGGCAGAAATAACACATTTCATTTTGTTGTCTGTTTTCTAAGGGCCGAGTTATGTGCTGGTGCAGCTTAGAAAGAACAGTTTAAACTCCAAGCAGCCAATGCAACTTTGAATATTTAATGACTAAAATTAGTATTTCAGCAACAAAAACCTTCCTAAAATAAGTAATTTGGGGGGGGGAGGGGGGCGGGGGGAAAAGCCCACCCAAGCTATCTTTCCCACTGGCTCCAGCAAGTTCAAGATGTCCAGTCACGCTGCAGCCAGTTGCAGCCAGAGTGCAGCATTCTGTCTGGCAGCAAGGCATGTATTTTAGGATGTCTTTAACACACATAGAAGTCGGTATAGCAGAACAGTTCAACTGTCTGCTGAAGATGACGTCTTTTTATCTTTAGAAAAAAGCTACCCAATATGCCGGTGACAGAGAGAAGCAGCCTTCAGAAGACAAACTGAAGGTTGCTGGGGTTTTTTTTTACTCATTAAAATTTCCACTGACAGAGAAATTAACCAGTGCTGGGAAAAAGAATCACAAGAGGCAGCAGTAGATTTGTAGTCTCGATTAAACGCTTTCTGCTGTGACTGGGAAAACACCCCATTGCTTTAAGTAAGTTTTTGTTCTGCTTCTGACCTATTATCAAACTAAAGACTTTTTAAAATTATTATTTTGTTTCCTACACTTGCTGATAACTGCTTCTTGCAGTACATATTTTTAACGGTTCTTAATTGCATAACCAACGAAACCACCAGGGAACAGCTCCACGACTGCCTGCAACAACCACCCAAAAGCACAGCGATTACGTAGGATGACTTGCCATACTTCCTGTAGGCATAAAAAACCCTGAAAAAAATCAAGGGAAAAAAAGAAACCAAACACCATCAAACCCAAGTACTGCAGTGCTTTCTTTAGGAATAATCACAGAATCACAGAGTTGTAGGGGTTGGAAGGGACCTCGAGAGATCCTCAGGTCCACCCCCCCTGCCAAAGCAGCTCCCTAGCTCATACTGCACAGATAGGCATCCAGAGAGTCTTGAACATCTCCAGAGAAGGAGACTCCACCACCTCCCTGGGCAGCCTGTCCCAGGGCTCTGTCACCCTCACTGTGAAAAAGTTCCTCCGCATGTTGGTGCAGAACTTCCTATAATAATAAGAATAATAAACTGCAGTGCTCTTCTTAAGGATAATAGATAAATACTATTAAGTATAATTTTAGCTCATATTTTAGAGTTGAATTCGTGTTTTTAAATCAAAATAACAACATTAAATAATACGTTAGCAAAGGAATCCCCTTCTGTCATGTAAACAGTCTTCAAGGAGGATGTAACTTCTCCCTCAGAGTCCCAAATGGAAGGATGACAACTCAGGCAGCATCACACAACAAAAGCCATGGCAACTTGCCCCAAGAACAGCACAGATACACACCATCCCTCCCTCAGCCACCTCACTAGTAGCTGCACTGAGTTGCGAGATTTCAGTCTCTGCAGGGCATCAGCCCCTGCAATGTCCACGTCTGCTCTGGGAAAGCTCAGGGATTCCACACAGCCGGCGTTTCCCCTCAAGCAATAAACGTTTATCTGCCTTTGGTTATTCCTAAGCATGTAACTAAAGAACCACCTTCAAGGTTTAATGGGGAAGAGTGATTTATTTTTAGACCTTGGTGATGATTGAGAGTCCTACCCAGTCACAAGCAAAGCCCTCTGCTGCGCTTTCAAGGTTGTTCCCGTCAGCAGTATCAAATCAAACCTTTGCTCAAGGCTTTGATGTGACCGAGAGAGACATCACAAACCTCTAAATACTTAGAGAGGTCTTGCCTGCATTTCCCACGTTGCTTAACTTACCACTCATAAAACGTGTCGCAAGAGTTTTGATCTACAACCTGTCAAAAGTTCAGGTGCATGGGTACATGAAGTTCTCCATCACAGAACATGCCCACATGGAAGCCAACCACACTAAGCTCCCAAAAGGCACATCATCTACATGGGTATGTAAGGAAAATACACATGCAGGGGGCAGATCTGGAGATCAGAATGGCATTGTAATATAATAAAAACGACACTAGCTCTAGAGTGTTCCAAAAAAGACTATAATAAAGTCAAACAATCCCACGCTTGAACATAAGGAGTACTTAGATTCAGGGTAGGATAATGAAAATTTCTCGTGGGGAGCACTGATTGCACTTGCAGACGCTTTGGGTTTTTGAACTAATTCTGGAAGGTCAGTGCTGGGGAAAGAGCATCTCCTGCATTTCCTGCATGGAGCAGAGGACCTGAAAGATGCCTGCTCCGCTGCTGTTGCAAGGGAGTAGGAAATGAAGGAGTTAAATCCCCATTTAATACTAGCTCCCACCTAGTCAGAAGCATGTATGAAACACGATGACAGGTTTCAAATGAAAGGACAAGTGGCAGAAAGCCATGTTAACTTGTTTATGGGGCAAAACTGCCCAAAATTGTATGAACAGCATACTGAATGTATCAATGGAAACATCCACCTAGTCCAGCAATGACTCTGTGACTTGTAGTGGAACCTCAGGAGTACAAGAACAGTCAAAAGCCTTGAGTACTTATTCCCCAGTTTTGAAGTAATGTGAAAACTACATATAGGTAGTACACATATAAAAACATACCATTCTGTGATGCCAGACCAATCACATAACAACAGCCTGGCATTTACAGGATTTGGGTAGATGGTCATCACACAACTGCTCTTGATTGGAAGAATCTTACTCAAACGCTGTTCCCCATGCGGGTACTCCCAGTCAATCCAGAGAACCTCAGCATCAGCAGATGCCTTCTACTTCTTCACCTGATCCAGTTTAATACTTGGGGTGAACTTGACTTTGCTCATCAGAGGAGTTATGTGCTCCCCTTTGTCCTTCACTGTCCATGACCAGGACTGTGAGCACTGGAACTAGACTGCACAGGTGATGGAGCACCCTTCCTTTTCGTATCTAGCATGCTGGATATCCATCACACCTTCCCTCAGCAGATCACCATAAGGGTCTGCTGGGTAGAAGTGATAAAAATATGAAATACATCAGCATTTCCACCTAAACTCTGCACAACACTCAGATGCCTGCAAACCACTACATGAAGTCAACAAAACCAAGTACCCCTTAAGCGAATCCATATCACTTTTCAGCTCAAGGTACCTGTTTGGCCAGTGCTGTATCACAGAGGCAGCAGAATCACTTTGCTGCTGAGCAGGAAATGAAGAGACACTGCTTTTCACAGAACAAGAGCTTTCTAAACCACTGACAGATCTCACATGCCTTCCCTCCAAGTGACGTGGAAACACACTGCCAAATATAATTTTAGCCATTCCCTTGTGCAGCAATCTAGCTAGCTATTGAGACCTATGTTATATCAAGACAATGAATTCAGACCATTTTTTTAAAAATAAAATAAATCTTCATTAATTTCCAGAGGAACATGAAAATTGAAGTGTTAATAAACCATACACATGCATTTCCTTCTCTCCTCCAAAATACATACATCACATGAACTGTGGTGTCAGGTGTGGGACACAGATTTCTAATTACATGGATATTATAGCACACCTTGAATTGCATCAACTTAACACCGCATTGCTAGACAGCGGCATGACTCACAGGCCAAGCCTCTCTGAAACCTCTAAACATCAAGATAAACAAGGAAGGAGTACTAAGAAATCTGTTCACAGCAGAAAAGAGTATCAGATGCTTCTTCACTCTCTTATTTTTACTTTTTCAGTCTGAAACTCTAGATGTGTGCCTCACTAAAGAACTTCATGCCGATCCCACAGTTTCAGTGGGTTGCTGAACCCACTGCAACTGTTGTTTTCTCCCATTAAACAATCCCATCAAGGCTAATGCTGGCAGATTGTGCTTTTAGGCAATGGTTAGAGAAGGGTAATTGTGGGTAAAGATGCTAAAAGAACAGTACGTACCAGTCTTCATCCTGGTAATTAGTTATTAACTTAGGGTTGATGCTCACCACAACTTTTGCGGACAGCCTGGGAACCACTCAAAATTGTCCTGCAGCTCCTGCGTTCTCCAGGCAACCTGTCAAGCCGGTGTGCCACAAGAGCCTGCCTTCGCTATTCTTTCCAAACATTATAGTGCATAAGCAGCTCAAACCACATTACACAATTTTGTAGTGTAAATAATTGCAGGTTTTGTTGCTAGGGTATTTTCAGGAGGCCAATAAAGAGATGATGCAGTCTTTGCAGGGAGCACTGCTCTCCTCCAAGGTAAAGTCCCAGTAAGAGTGCTTGCTCCAGAGAACTTTCGGGAACCCTTGAGCTAGGAGAAACTGATGTCAGAAGCAGCTGTCTGACAAGTTCAACCATCTTTGAACTACAGCTGCACCCAACAGGAAAAATACCACATAGGCACTAGACTTCTTACCAATACACAAACAGAACATGCCACTGGCATTACAACTTCCTCAGAAAACAAAGGGAAAGAAGCAATTTCCAAGCTAAACCCACTTCCTGACACAGCACCTGAGTACTTTTCAAGTCTAAGGTCTGTTTAGTTACTAAAGTGACAAGTAAGTACACATGCATGGCTGGTGTGTGCACAGCGCATTGTTAGATACACCCATGGGAACCAGCGATAGTGTCATGGACAGATCAGCCACCCTGACTTCCTTTTATATGCCACTAGTTACAAATAACACATCAGACAGCTGGACTACAAAGAAGGGATTTGTAACTGATTAAAATCATCTGAAAAATCTTAAATGCTGCTTCCGAAGCAGCAGGTCATGCTCAGAGAACGTATGTTGTCCTTTCTTCCAAAACTTCGTATTCCCTAAAGGAATTAAATAATTCGGTGCATTATATCAAATTAAGTTGCTCTCAAAATATTATCTTCCCCAAGGTATCTCTCTGCAGTAACTAATTTTTACTTATCACAGCGAAAAGAAGGACTGATGGCCGCTGCATCTTTTCTGTTGACTAAGGAGAACAAAGCTCAGAAAACCCCATGCACGCTTATTGCGACATTATTCTCAGTCTCTCAAATGCAAATGCTGACATCACCCAACACTTTCCTTCCTGACTCATTCCCTGGAACCTTTTGAGTCTCACATGTCAGAAAATTCTCTTTTTTTGCTCATTTCAAATCCTTTTAATTTATGATTTTTCCCTGTTGCCTGAACTGCTGTCACATATCACTACGTGTTTTCGCTTGGCTTTCTTCCTGCTGTGGATTTCTTTTCTACCAAAACCAGCTACTTCTGTGATGCTGCACCTGGCCCCATCCAGGAAGCGGTAGTTCTCGCTCTTGTCCCTATAGAGAGAATCACAGAATGACAGGGGTTGGAAGGGACCTCTGGAGATCATCTAGTCTATGCTACTGATAGAGCAGCATCACCTACGGCAGGCTGCACAGGACAGAGTCCAGGCAGGTTCTGAATGTCTCCAGAGATGGAGAATCCACAACGTCTCCGGGCATCCTGCTCCAGTGCTCTGACACCCTCACAGTAAAGAAGTTCCTTCTCACATCTAGATGGAACTTCCTATATTCAAGTTTGTGGCCACTGCTTCTTGTCCTGTCACAGGGCACCACTGAAATGAGACCGACCCCATCCTCCGGACACCCACCCCTCAAGTATTACAAGAATTGGTAAGATTGCCTCTCAGTCTTCTCCAGGCTAAGAAGCCCCAAGTCCCTCAGCCTCTCTTCATAAAAGATATGTTCTAGTCCCCTAATCATCTTTGTAGCCCTTATTTGTACCCTCCCCAGTTACCTCCCTGTTCTTGAACTGGGGAGGCCAGAACTGCACACAAAATTCCAGATAAGGATCGACCAGTGTAGAGTAGAGGGGAGGGAGAACTTCCCTCAACCTGCTGGCTGCACTTTTCCTGATAGACCCCCAGGATGCCATCAGCTTTCTTGGCCACAAAGGCACATTGCTGGTTCACGGTTAACTTGCTGTCTACATGGACTCCCAGGTCTTTTTCCACAGAGCTGCCTTCCAGCAGGACAACCACTAACCTGTATTGGTGCATGGGGTTAGTCCTCCCTAAGCACAGGGCCCTACACTTGCCCTTGCTGAATTTCGTAAGGTGACTCTGCCCAGCTCTCCAGCCTGTGCAGATCTCACTGGATGGCAGCAGAGCCTTCCAGCCTGTCAGCCACTCCTCCCAGTTTTGTGTCATCAGCAAACTTGCTGAAGGGAAGCAGAAGCAATAGTCTTGGCAGTAACCACAGAATTAGAAGTCCCAGTCTCATGATGCACATCTGGGGAGACCGAGGGGAAAGACCGAGCAAGATACAGTAAAAAAAGTAAAATTAATAATGAGTGGTTAAGTGGCAACATCCTGAGACAACGTGACACTAAGCAGCCTCTGTAAGTGCCCTTAGAACAGTGGGTTGATAGGAAACATTGCAGTCAATGCAGTGCACTCACAGAGCAGTTTGATCAACATTGGTCAAACTATCGCGTTTCTTTGGCTTTTTTTCCAAGGAGACCAAGCCCAAGAGGGATAATTACGACCACCCAGGTAGATCAGCCATCACATACAATGGGGCAATTCACCCCTAGAGTACTCTTCCCCTGAGGAAGGCATCTGATGGCCCATTGTTATGGCAGAAACCTACTGGCACTGCCTCTGTGTAGCCACACCCATATACTGTGTTGGTTTGAGCTGGACCAATCAACAGTTAAATTAACCACTTAAATTAACAATTTAAGAATGCCTTAGCTGTGAATTGAACGGAGCAGCACATTTGTTCAATAGGCTGTGATCCCTTCTTGAGCTAGCCTGTGGAAGTGGCATGAAAACACTACTTTCTTGAAGTACCTAGCTTCTGACTAGCGTTACTCATCCCTAACACAGACAATTCTGAGGTGCAACAAAATTTGGCAGGAGGAAATTTTTGTGAAATTGACGAATAAGAAAAATCAGGGTAAAAAAAAAAAAATCAGTGATTTATTCATATGCCTGGATTTTCTGTTTCTCATTTCTTTTCTGCTTACTGAAGGTTAAGATGCAATTTTGGTTATTTTCACCCCAATTATGGGCCCCACTATTGCTCCAAAGTTGCTCCATGACTTTGTAAGACTGGCATCAGCCCTTGGCTAATTCAGTGTGAGAGGCAGACTTCTGGTGTGGAAAACTCCTTTTAGAAGTTGAGAGAAAACAGCAGGAGACACGACGAACACACAAAAATGGGAGGAAGAGAAGAAGTGCCGCACTTGGGTTTCGCTGCTCTGCCATCTCAGCCAAGTCACAGGAGTCACCGGCCAGCTTGGAACTAACACTGGCACAAGGTCAAGCAGCAAGAAGAGCCAAGGTAGAAAACTTCACACCTGGAGGACAAATACCCACAGGTTGTCTTCATGGCTCCCAAACCCACATGATATTTTTCCAGCAATAAATTGAAGTAGACCACTTTGGACAGAGAAATCTCCAGCTCTAAAGAGCCTGGACCAAATGGAAGAACCATTTTTGAAAGAAAATCATTGCTTATACCCATATGCTTTTGCATAGTATGTTATTTTTCAAATCTTATATTTAAATTAAACTATGTAATGGCAAAAAGGAAGGTAAAATCTGTATGTTAACCAAAGCCTGAAGACTGCCTTTATGCCTTCTTAAAGACAGCCCATAGTACTCCAAAATCCATTTAAGCTTATCTCCCACCATTACGCAGTTCTGGTACAAGTCCTCAAGAGTAGTTTTCCTGAGAAAGTCAAGATGTTTTCTCTGCAAACTATTAGCACCTACTTAGCAGGGTCTGCAGAAACCCCCCATGATTCAGCTGTGCAAAGCTCACTGAAAAGACCTCAGCTTTGAGAGTATCTTGCATCCCTGCTTTAAAGATTTAGCCATGGACTATAAACCCAGTATAGACAACCTTTCCCTGGCCAGCAAGTCAAACAGATCTTCCTTCCAAATCTACCTGCAATGACGAGTGAAAAAGAAATCAGAAAGCTTGCAGACAAGCAGATTAGGAAGGCTTTGCTTCTGCACAAGTATTTGTGTGCTGCAAACAGCTCTAGATAAAATCCCTAGAGGGACATTTTGGCTATAAATTCTCTCTGATTCCTGGATCTTACTGCCCAAAACCAGTTCTGTGCTCCGGGAGGTAGAGGGACTGTTTAAGCCAGTCAACTGGCTGCCTTGCCCACCACCTTCACAACCACCCCCACCTTCATCCGCGCAGAGAGGAACAGAAGGGGTTTTACCTCACTGGAACCAGTCAGTGGCCTTCCTGTTTCCCCATCAACCAACCCTTCGGATTCAACCCCAAGTAGTCATGCCACAACCAGCCTTCACCCTGAGCAGCCAGACATATCGAACACAATGTAGTCATAAATTTTTGAGGAGCAAGCCTGCTGCTGTCACAGCCATCAAAAGCTGGTCTCATTCTTTCACACATCTCAAGATATGCGAGGATATTTTGGGGCTGTGTTCCTCCATACCATGAGAGACAAGGCTACTGTATTTAGCTGTTTTCAAAGCAAGTATGATTGCAATGATGCTATGTGCCGATGCAACTATTTAGACATGTGAATGCCCAGCACATCACAAGATCTGGCATTACCAAAGCGCTCTCTGGTGCCTGACACTCACAGCTCTTCCCTTTCTCCCTGTAAACACTCCCACCTCACTTTTTCATGCCTCATTAGTAGAAATCCATTTCTTCTGGGAAGAGGCATGCAGCTCTTAGGAAAACAAAGCCTTCCCCTCTGGGAAGACGACTGAAGTTCTCATTAAAGCGGGTAAATTAGTTATGACTAATTTAAAACCACACATCTCCATTATGCAATTAAAACAACGAGACTATTAGGAGGCACAAAGTTATAACCCAGTGACTGTTGTTATATACATAGAGCTAGGTAGGCAAGCGGTTAGGGCTTCCCAGAGGGGAAGGAGGAGCAGGAACTTGAACTTGAAGGATGCGCTGGCAGCTCACACACACAGAGGTCAGGTTGTATTACTCATTGCCAGCTCCACAGTAAAACAGATGCATTGTTGCAGGAGGAAAACATCCATTTTGCTTTGAGGCAAGGGATACCTACAGGCGAGTTTTATCCTAGACAACTCTGGTTGAGAAGAAAGGGAGAGGAAGAAGTGATTTTCTTAAGCCACAAATCCTTCAAATGCCAAGAAATACAAATTTCTTCCTACCACAAAAAGCAGCCAGAGAAAGCAAACTGTGTTCTCTCTGTGCACACGAGTTACCAGAGCTGAAGACTGTAACAAAAGATCACTGTTGGTTTACTCATACTTAAACAAATGAAACTCAAGCACCATGCATCTCGCTGAATGCCTGCACAGCCATCTCTAACGTCAATCATGTGACCATACTGGAGCAAAGGGATCAAGCCCTTCCTTTTTGGGGCAGGCCCACTGGTTTATGCGGAGTTGCAGAGGTTTTTGCAGGGTTCCTATCTACGGATGAATTCCTCAGCAGTACTGGGAGACATTTGGAAATAACTCACACTGCAGTTACAGTTACTGGATAACAAAGACATAGTTTCCTGGGTTCAAAAGCTCTGAAGGCAGTTAAGGGTTCTATGAAGACTAGTGAGACCTCAAGAAGAGGAAATACTGTTTTGAAATTCTCCAAGTTGAAACAGGATCACTGGAAGAACACAGTGGGAAAGACAGGACCATTTGCCATAGGCAGGGACACCCTCCACTAGATCAGGTTGCCCAAAGCCCCATCCAACCTGGCCTTGAACACTTCTAAGGAGGGGGCACCCATAACCTGTCTGGGCAACCCATGCCAGTGTCTCACCACCCTGACAGTAAAGAATTTCTTCCTAATATCAAATCTAAATCTCCCCTTCTTCAGCATAAAGCCATTGCCCCTTGTCCCATCACTTCATGCCCTTGTAAACAGTCCCTCTCCATCTTTCCTGTAGGCCCCTTTAGCTGCTGGAAGGCTACAGTTAGGCCTCCCTGGAGCCTTCACTTCTCCAGGCTGAACAAGCCCAACTCTCAACCTTTCCTCATAGGAGAAGTGATGCAGCTCGATGATCCAGAGGCAATCAAGATGTCCTAGTTTCCCTTGGAAGGCCCCCTTCAAAGCCACCAGTGACCCACATTCAGACTACCAGACCATGCTTGAGCTGGTCTGTGTAGAGATTTAGCAAGGAATGCTAAAAATAAGCAAATCCATAGACAAAATACTACGCACCAGACTTGAACACGTAGTTCCCTGTAGTCAACAGGCACATACATAGCATGGTTTGCTCCTCTACCCCAAGAGTTACCCTGCTGAGAAGTCCGGAAATTCCTGAAGGATACATACTTGTTTTTTTCTCTCATTTTCAGTATCAGAAGAACAAAAAAATTGCTGAGGTGTGGTGGGATTTTTTTAGATAATAAAAGGATGCAGCATGTTTTAAAAGAAGAAATAAACTTAAAAAAAAAGCCCCACCCATAATATCCTCAAGTAACTCTCCTGTGCTTAAAAAAGCCCAAAGCTTGTGCATACTACAAGCGGCATGCATGGAAATTAGATCCATGTGATACATATCAGACAGATGATACACCAAGTTTGTCACCTGTCCTGTCCTATCCTATCTACCTACACACAGGAAGCAAGGAACACCTCCAGCAGCCCATGCTGGTAAGCAAACATTCACAACCCTTTTACTTTGGGATTTATTGTAGTGTGGGTTTTGTTGTTTAGGTTTGTGGGGTTTTTTTTTATTAAAAAAAAAAACAACCCAACGAACAAGCACATGTGGTACCCCAAGTGCAGCCCCTGGGACCAAACGCTCTACAGTGGGTGCTGCTCAACAGTGGGGGCAATCAGCATCAAGGAGAGGTGCTCTAGGGTTGTCTAACTAGGAACACAATGCAGGAAGCTTCAGAACGATGACTGCCACAAGCTTCTCAGTGTGGGAAAAGCTATTTTGTAAGAGACTCACGTGCAGCAGCAGCGTGAGCTCTGTAAAAAAAATTCTAGGGATGTACCCTTTGCCCTTATTATGTTCTGGGCCTCCCTTGCCTGTTCAGCACTACTACCTTACATCAGTCGCATCACCAGTCCTGGCTAGATGGTCACAGTTCACCCAGAGAAGCCACATCACAACATGTTTACCAACTGCTGGCTTGATTTAACACTCCACCTCCTCTTATGCCTGAGAATCGCTCGCTTTGACTCAAATCCCCCATGTTTTTTGCTGTGCTTAGGAAGGGAAATCCCAGGACTCTCGGAGCCCACAGCACAGCACCGCACTGCTCACATCCAACCTGCCCGCTGCAGCTATGAGCAAAGCATCACAGCATCGTGAGCACACAGCAAGCACAGAGGTAGCTAGCTTAAGCAGGTACCCCAGGGCTGCTGGTTAAAGGTGCTGCTGTGAAAGCAGACGTTCTTCAGGAATTAATGGTGAAAAGCAAAGCTGAGAGCAACTTCTGTGCTAAAGAAATCAGAGGGAGAGGCCTGAAGAGCACAGGGAATGTTTCCTGCTGGCTAGGCAGGGAACAAGGAGAAAAGAGAAAACTGGAAGCCTGCTGATACAGGATTTGGGCATTATCTCACGAAACACAGCAACACTGTGTCATGATGCCACTCTACCTCTCTACTGGTCTATCCCTAACCAGCTGTACCATCAACATCCCAAAAGAAAAAAAAAAGAGGGGAAAAACCAACCCAATGAACAAAATCCCTGCCAAATCCACATCCTTCAAATAAATTATTTTTACTCAAATATAAAAAACTACTGCAGCACATTCTAGCAAAACAGCATCTGCAAGCTGGCAACTCCGTTTGGCAACAGTATAGAAGCACAAATCCTGAACTCCAGCACCCCAGCTGATACCAGTTAACTGCAGTTAAACTACAGAGACATAAACAAAATAGGAACCATGACACCTGTGTAATTTACAACGGGTTTTCCACTTGCATTAACCTTTGGAAGTGCTTCTATTAAACAATGATTTCAGACCTATTCCCTAAGTTTCCTGGGACCAAGGACTGCTGTACTGGCACAGCTCCTACCACAGGGCACAAGTACTAGGTGCTGCTGCCACTTTAGCACTGGAGAGATGACATTGTTAAGAGTATCAGTGATACTCTCAGAACATTTTTCTCCTTTAAATACTTAAATATAATTATTTTCAAAATAAAATTTAAAATCATAATAGTTAGTAAAGCTCGTACGTATTATAAGCCTGTAAAAGTATATGAACATGGGTTTGGTACACCCATGCAAGTTCTTTAAACTGACTTTCATAGAAAGGTAAAAGCTTCTTAGACTCAGTATAACACATACACGATAAACAAGAGACTTCTGGATTTCAAGTTGAGCATTATAAACGTGGCATAACACCCTACACTGAAACACAAGTAAACGTTAGTTTCATCCTCTAAACAAAGAAAGCATCTGTGTTCCCGGGCTTCTAAAGGAAGCCCAGTTTCGGGTTGTTCAGGAAAGCCCTGCCTTGCATTACTTTTAGTTTCAGTTTTCCCTAGCTGAAGAGGAAGACCGTCCTCTTCCCTGGAGCTGTTTGCTGTCAACAGGAGAAGCAGAGCAGGCAATGAAAACTCAAGCCGCTCTTCCTTTAGCGATGGGTGCCAGGCAGGAGCTCCAAAGTCACCCAAGCAGGTCTGATCCTGCTCCTCAGCGGCTCGGCTCCACACCTCTGCCTGCCTTTACCCTTTCACCACCGCCAGCGGAATTAAGCAATATTTACCTAAAATTACCATGCCCTTGAAGGGGCTGTGAGAACACCCAGCCCGTGGTGCCGATGGCAAGTGTACGTCATCCCAGGGGATGGGTGTGAGACACTGAGCAAACACAGGCATTTCGAGGAAGAGCACGGGCAGCTGCCCAACATGCCTCCGTCCCTAATTCCAGTACGCGGCCCGAGGCAAACCCAGCACTGGAGCTTGCTCTGGCTTATAATTCACTTCGTTCTAATTGTACACTGCGTTGTCAAGAGGCTTTCTCCATATGCACCCCAAAAACGCTCGGGCCGCATAGTTTAAGCGATCCGTACAATTTAAGACTAACAAAAAAAGGTGCCAAGAATATAGCGAGCTTAGTATCAAATTATGTCACGGCACGGATGCTGACACGCACTGTATGTACGACAGACAGAACCAGACGCAAGAGCCCGTCACGCAGGTACACAGCAACACCGCGCACGGACACACACAGCGCCCGCTCACCCGCCTCAGGCTGGCGGCTGCCAAAGGCGACCGACTTGCTCCAGCAAAAACAAAACATAATTACTTAAACCAAAGCTCGGCACTGCCTGGCGTTAATCATTACCTAGGGGAGCCGCGGACCGAGCCGTAAATCGCAGCGGAGCCCGAAGACGAGGGGAACACACACGCTTTGCAGGCGAGAAGGGACTGAGCCCCGCACGGCCGGCAACGCGGCTCGCTCTTTGTACCTGGGCTTCCCGGGCCGGAGGCCGAGCCCCGGGTTACTTTAAGGAGCTCAGGCAGCGCCTCGCCGCCCCCCGGAGAGCCGAGGAGGGCGGCTCCTCACTCGCCCAGCAACCGCAGGCGTTCGCACACAGCCCCCGCGCTCACACCCCGGGGGGCCGGTGCGCCCCGCCGCTGCAGCGGCAGCCCTAGCCGGCCCGGCTCCCCCCTCCCAGAAGGCCAGAGAGGCTGACACCCACCCGCGAAACACCCACCGCCATCCCGCTTACCGCTCGCCGCTGTACACAGCCCCGGCGCCGCCGGCACTCCCGCCACCCCCCGCAGGCCGTGAGGAAGCGGCGCGTCACAGGCGGCGGGCGGGGCCACGCTGCCCCGTCCCGCCCACCGCCGTCTCCGGGCACCGCGTCCCCGCGGGACCCGGCGTCGGTGTGGGGGTAAAGGGACGTGTTACTGCGGGGGAGGGATCGGGGGACTGGGAGCTCTTCCCGCGGGGTGCCGGGCGGGTTTCCCGGGGGCCGGTTGATGTTTAACCCTGCGTGCTCCGCCTGGAAAGCCGGAGGGGCAGGGAGCGGCTTTCCTGAAGGAGTGCCGCTTCCAGGAGCCTTCCAGCCAAAGGCAGCAAGAAAAAAAGAGGCCCAAAAGCGACAAATTAAGACCAATACATCAAATTAACATTCTAATGGTCTGGTTCTTAATAAAATAACTTCTGAAGGTTTATTTTCAGCTTTGTTTAATTTCTCAGGAAATCAAAACGCTAGTAGCTTTGTTTCATCTTTTTTTTAATTATTATTATATTATTTTTCAGTTTGTGTTTTGCCTAAATCACATCTTTGGTTGCTCGATGTTAAAAGTTCAAAGAGGGATTCGAACTCTATGGTTAATATTGCGTGATGGTGCTTGGCAGACGGTCTTGGAAGTAGGCTGGTGACTGTCATGCTGCGTCTCTGGAATATCAGATTCCTGGGTTTTGGAACCTGGCTCCTGAAAAATAAACTTAATGAGCCTGGGGAAATCATTGTTTCTCCGTGAGAATGTTTGTCTCCTGCTGCTAAGGCTGTCCTTGCCTGCTGAAGTTGTTTTAAGGTGAATAAACAACAGCACTTTACAAAATACCTACTAATGAGAGGAAGAGAGTTAATCTTCTGTTACAACAAGAAGTGGTCAAGGTTTCTGCTTTTGAGGAGCTTGAATATTTCGTGCTTATCTACGTACTGATAAAGAATCACTAAGGATTCTGAGCAACTTCTGTTCTAAAAGGGAGAATATTAGATTTTTTTTTTTCAAAATCAGAAATAATAATCAGAAATCAGATTTTTTTCTAAATAATCCAGTGTAATAAAAATTATTATCAATGATTTTTATAAATCTTAGTTACCCAGCATAAATTCTGTATCCCAGTGAGGGTGACAGAGCCCTGGGACAGGCTGCCCAGGGAGGTGGTGGAGTCTCCTTCCCTGGAGATATTCAAGACCCATCTGGTCGCCTATCTGTGCAGTATGAGCTAGGGAGCTGCTTTGGCAGGGGGTTGGACCTGATGATCTCCTGAGGTTCCTTCCAACCCCTACAACTCTGTGATTCTGTGATAAATGAGAAGTAGTGCTACCTCTAAGCCACACAATTTTGCCTGAACAAAAAAAAATCTTAATTAGATATAAAGTTAGCAAAATAAATGCTATTATACATACTGGCTAAATTTCTAAATATTGAAAAGCCAAAAATCTTGTCTTAGTCTTTCTATAGGCTCATTTTTTTCCCACCAGATATTCAAATGCGCAGCAAGTTCTGGGATAAAAGCTTTGCTAAAAGAAAAGTATTATTGTCTTGAGTACCCCAAAACTTTCATCTGACAAGAGCCCTTAAGCAAAACACTACAGAGACGCATTGGGATCCATCCAAGCAACACTGGTTATTCACAATAACCAAGTACAGAGAATTATATGGGTGTTACACAAGGTGTCCACATCAGCTTTTTGTCCCCAAAATGCACTCCTCTTTTGGTAATGGTGGTTCTACATCGCTGGCAGCGGGGACCATGTGTGAGTGTGGATGGGGCTCCAAGCAGCTACACACGCTTGTCCTGGAGAGATGATTCTCGTGGTAGGATGGTGAAAGCATCAAGTCTGGACATCACCCTTTTTGCTATTACCATCAGACACAGTGCTGGGCAGTGGCTTTGAGCAACCATCTCGCCTGAGAAGAGGGGCAGTGTAGGAAATGACCTGTAGGAAATGACCTGACTGAAAAGGAAAAATTAAGCTAATAGGCAATTAAATAGGTGTCTGCAGGATTGCTAATATACACTCATTTTCAGACATCAGATTATTTTTTGCTAAATAGTCCCATGTAATAAAAAGTATTATCAATGATGTTTATAAATCTTAGTTATCCAGCATAAATGTGAAGTAGTGCTACCTCTAAGCCACAAAATTTTGCCTTAAAAAAAATCTTAATTAGATAAAGTTAGCAAACAGAGGCTGTGCAGGGAAGTGCTCTTAATGAAAAAGGAAAGAACAATTACGACAGGGAACATATTTTTCTTTTGGAGAAGTTCTGTTCAAACTCCCCATCTGTCTATTTGTGGGATTTCAATCCCTAATTCCTTAACCAGATTTTTTTTTTGTTCTGTGTCATACCAAGTTACCACTTTTCACAAGGATATGGTGTGCAGATATATCCCAGGAAAGAATGGAGATTGGAAGACATCAGATCTTACTAAGATGACTGTAAGCAATGAGCAGCACAATGAAACCATGAATAATGCTCCTACAGAAATTTTCTTCCTTCTTCTTTATGTAGGAAGGCCTGCAGCAAAAGGACCAGGTGCAATCATCACAATATCCACATTTTGTGGTTCAGAAGTGGAAGATCTGGCCACGTCCTCCTTGATAAATTTCCTCAAAAGGGGGGTTTTCTTTTTCCGTAGCCTAGTTTGGTGAATGCGCCCAGTTCTTGCTGGTATAGACAAAATTTTCCTAATCTCAATCATCTTCATCCATGGTTCCTATTTTATGTTCTGCTCTCCATTTATTCATGGATGATGGGGGTTGTATGCTCCAAGTCCTTTCTCTTCTTCCTTCTTCCAGAAAAACAGACTCCTAGTTTGCCTTGAGCTGTGTAACATTGTCTGTGGAGAGATCCAGGGGGACCTGTGGGTAATTGCTTGGAGCATCTACCACTGGACCTACTCCAGGGGAAATAACAGCTCATCAGCAAAGTTCAGGATTATTGCAGCTGCTAAATAAATAGAAAATATAATTTCCTAGGAAAACATCAGGGAAGACCAGGGAAGTAGAAGAAAAATAGGGAAGGGAAAATAGAACAAAAGACTGGGAAAAGGGGATTGATATACTGAGGACAGGGATAGAAATCAGAGGTGAGGGTGGGTGGGGGATGTTATAAAACTGATGTTGCCAATTGAGTTCTGTTGCCCATTTAAAATTTGCATAGAGGAATTTCCTGTGTGTTTTCTGTCAAGCTCTCACGCTATTTTTGTCCGGCTTTTTTTTCCACGCCAGCAGCATTGTGTCCTGACGTGATGTCCAAGAATACATTTGCATCAAGGTTTTTTGTGAGCCTTTCTCAGGGGGCAGCTGTAGTGCTGGCACGAACGGTGGGGCCTGCTGCTGCTGTTGGCTGACCTGCTGGTCTGAGGAGACTTCCTTCTCTACGCCAAGCACTTGCCTCTCAATGCTCTGAAAAACTAATTGCTCTTCAGAGAGATATTGAAGAATATTTTCTCCATGTTTCAGCCAAAAAAAAAAAAAGGAGGGCTTGATTCCACAACAGCTCTGTTAAAATTCTACTGAAATAAATTGTTAGTCTGCTCAACATTAGTTTGACTTATTTCAGATTAAATCTGCCATGGCTATGGCTGTCCATTTTTTCAGAGGGGCAAACGTAAGTGTGCATTCACCTGTGTTAGTATTTTGTTTCAGAGAGGTAGGGTTTTTTTGAAGCAAATTTCTGGTTGCACTGCCTTTGAGCTCTTTGGCTCGTTTTCTGGAGCAGCCCCAGAAGACACAGAAGAAAGTTTTACCTGAACCAAAACCAACTAGAGATATCGCTGCTGGTGCACTGATGCCAACAGCATTGGCATTTGTTGTCTTTTGACCCTCAGCAACACCACAACAGAAGGGTCCAAGAGATTAGGTGAAGTAGACTTTCATTTCCTCCATCTCCAAAGCAGCTATACTAGAAGTTCATCAGTACCCTTTTGGGTCTTCTCCAAGGATGCACAGAGGAGCCTCTGGGCCAGTCACAATGGGGTGCTTTTCCCAGTCATTCCCAGTTAGACTCACTTCAGCCCCCAGTAGAGCCAACTGTTGGGATCGCCCCTTCACTCCAGAAATACAGATGGGTTCTGCCCCTTCGTAGTTTGATGACATTAGTGCATCCCTGTCTACTAGAGCCTTATCCTCCTGGGGATCTGATGTGTCAGGCCATTGAATCCACACAGTACAATAACCTGGACGTCCCTTTCCTCCACCCACCTGGAGGCAGGGCCTCTCTAGTCCTGCTCATCGTATTCGTTACTGGTGAATGGATTCATGTGGTGCACATAGGTTTGAATCTCATCCTTGTTAGTCCCTGTAAGGACAAACCAGAAGCTCCATCCTTAAAATCAGAAGATGAGTCCTCCTACTCTGGCTGGGGAACTGCCCGCTGGAGGCTGAAGCAGCAATTATCCTGGAAGAATCCCCATCTGAGATTGCTTTTTCTTGCAATTCACATACCCGTGTCTGTAGGGTAGAGATAGGGTTTCCATCCCACTTCCTCATGTCCTCTCCATGGTCATGTGGGTAAAACTACAGGTGGTCTCGTGGTGTGTGCCCTCTATATCCTCTCTCTTGAGGAATGGTTGCTCCTAATATTGGAGATACTGGTCTGTACAAGCAGGGAATTTGCCATATTGCTTATTGCATGATGTTTGTAATATAATATGAAACCAACACATTTGCTGATGCTAATGATTTTTATCCCTTTGGTGTGTTAAAATAAGCAGTTGAACATATTTAAACATATGTAAATACTCCTACCTTTGAGTAGGACGTTCCCTCAGGAAGCTTGGATGGATGTCCTGATACCTACAATTGCTGGAGGAATGAAACTCCTGGCTTTGGGTTGTCTGTTTATGTGAGCATAGCTGGGGGGGGGGGTTGGTTAAAACAAGCAAGTTGTCAGCACACTGGACATTTTAGTGCTGTAAGCATAGTGGCTCTAATCTTGATTTTGCAAGTGCTGTGCTCTCACATTCAACAGTGTCTGCTAAGTTTGCTGTCTCAAAGGTGCACAGCTTATGAAAGCAAAGTCTGCCCAAGCAAAATTGGGTCAGACTGTGGGAGGAAAAGGATTATTTGGATTTGCATGTAAAATGAAAAAGGACTGTTGATTTTTTTTCATTTTTATTCTTTCCCTCCCGCCCCATAACTAATTCCAGTTCTGTGTATTGTATCTGATCTGAAGACAAGCTCAAATGGAAGGCCTTGGTTTTTATAGCATGAAGAAAAATATTATCAGCTGAGAAGAACAGAACTGTTACTGAAATCCCTGTGCCATCTTTCCAACTTGAGCAGAAGCCAAATGCCTTATTAAAACTGAAAACCTCCAGAAAGAGCTATGGTCCATCACCACATACTCAGTGTTGCAGATAGTTGTCTGGCCAACTTGCAAGACTTGCATGATATCCTGCAGTAAAAGTAAGGATGAAAAAACCAGGAATATATTTAAAAGGACCCCTCCTTTACATGTTTGATAGAAGCAAAGGGATACAAGCTTTCTTTTCCATTCTCCCCTTTAACTTTGCTTTTTACAAGTTTGTTGTTGTTTCCTCCCTTTTTTTCTAGGTGATTAAACAAACCATGTACGAGGCCAGGTTTAATACAATACTCTAGAGTCACTATGTTTCTTTGTACGGATCCACCAGACTGACAAAATCAGCATCTGGGACAAACACTAAAGTAACAAAATAGACAGCCCTCAAATTTGGCTTGACATTTATGACTGTTAAAGAGCAGATGATGATAATGGTTTGCAGTAGTGGTTCACTGGAAAAGCCTCAGATGCTGTTTTTCCATCAGCAGTTCCTTACTGGTTGTGTGCTGGCTTCTTGCAAAATATTAGACCAGAACAATATTGTTCTTGAAGGGAATTCCAGCTGAGTATTTTACTCCATATCTCTCAGTTTCCCCTGCTACTTATGGCCCTTTGTATTGGGATGCAAAGCTCAAAGGCCAAGGAGCTGGCTGCCCTGCTTTCCCTACCTGCATGGGCGACTTACTTGTCCCTCAGCTTTCTGTAGTTGAGGCAGATAAAAACATCTTCCTCAGACAAATTGGATTGCCTAGGATGTAATTTGTCCTCTGACCCCAGTTTCCACAAAGACAGTCAAGGCAACTCTGTAACTTCAAGTTGGGGGCAGCTTCGTCAGAGTGGCTGTAAAATGGTAGGTTTTTGCTTGTGGCTTGTGGATGCTTGGCCACGAGCTGGGGTTTGCTTAGCATAGAAAATAGGAATGTCATGTGAAAAGGCAGTATCTGTCTGGATTACTGTCTACTCCCCACTGTTGTCCTGATACTTTCATAAAAAAAGGTGGAATATGAACAGTTGAAGTAATTTCAGTCCAAACATTCTCAGTTAATAAGTACTTTTCCTATATTTTTCTGTTGTTTTGTTGGGTTTTTTTTTTTAATGCAAAGAAACACATAATAAATCCTCATGTGCCATTTATTCCACATCTGGGAAAAACCCAAACAAACAAACAAACAAACAAACCACAGGTGAAAAAAAGTAGCCTATAAAGTATCTATAAACTTTAGAGGGAGCCCTGCTTCAAGCAGATTGTACGTGTCTATTTCAAATTGAGAATCTGCTTCCTTTGTGAGATTACCCCGCAGTTCTCAACACTCTCCTGAAGCTTCTGGAACTTGCCCCTTCTGCTGACAGTACCCGGAGCTGGAAGGGCAGATGGGTCTAACCCAGTGAGGTGACTTCTAATGTCTATGCAATGACTTGCGAGGACAACTTTTTGTTATCTGCAGACAGGACATTCAGAAGAGTACCAGCAATGAGAATTGGGGGATATGATAAAGAAGATGGGAGGAATTAGTCCTTTTCAGAGGCATTTGCATCGATACTTTTTATCTGAGATGAACATGGATGGGAAGGCTTGAGTTAGTGGTGAATATTTTATGAGAAGTTGTAGCGAGGTGACTACCAATGAGGTTAGAAGAAGATCAAGAACAGCAGAGATGTAATTAGGAGAAGCAGAGGCTTAGTGGGTCTGGCATCGCTAACAGTGGTTGTGTTACTGGGGAAGGGACCCATTTTCCTACCTGCAGAGAGTATGTGCTTCTTTTAATTACATGCTGAACGAGCATTTCCCATTGGTACTTTTGACAGCGAAGGATCAGGGCTTTACATCTGTGCTGAAGATGTACATGGCAGATGAAGAAGTTACCAGGCATCAGCTGAGTTTCATCAACTCTACTGTTGGTTCATGTAAATGCTGTATCATACAATCTCATTTAACAGGAAACAAGAATTATTTTAAGCTTAAATGCTGTAACCTTGCTTTCCCAGTGCTCCGAGATTGTGCCTGTGGGTCCTGGCCTCCCCACAGGCCCAGGACTGATGGGAGCTTGCTCCCTTGCAGGCCTTCTCCTGCCATTATCCCCTTGGTCCCGTGGCCTGGCTACAGCCAGGGTTTCTGCTGCTCTAAGTAAAATTTAGGGGGGGTAATCTTTTACCAGAATGAATATGCCGGTACAATTCCTATTAGTAATATGTTATGCTGATTTAAAGCCATCATATGTTAATGTAGCTTACCCTCTTCCCTAGCACAGGCATAACCTTATCTATACACCCTCCTAGTGCCAATTTAATTATCCCTTTGACAAGGCTTTATTATTTTAGACACACCTGCATAGCTAGAATGGTACTACCCTCATGTGGTGGTACGACTCCCGTATGTAGACAACCCCTGGTACAGCATTTAACATGTCAATAGCTGTCACTTTTAATTATATCAATACTCACTGCTGCAAATAAATTTTACAAGCACACATGGGTAAAATCTAGTGAACCAGCTGGCTTTTAAAACAGAGGAGACGGGCAAGCAAAACCAGCTGTTGTTCAGAATCCCCTCTTGACGCTGTATTTCGGGGGGGCGGGTCTTGTTTGGTTCTTTCAGTAGCAAGTCAAGCAGATCAGATGCCTCCTATTGCCTAGCATGGCTATATCAGACAGGCTTTGCCTTCCTTCTCACCTGCATATTTTGTCCCTTTTAGAAGAGTCTATACTGCCTTAAAGGTGTGACTGTGAAAAAAATGGTGCTATTTTTTTCAGACTCATTCTAAAGTCTACATGGAATAAACAGTCACTTCCATGTAATATGGAACTTACAATATAAATTGCATCATATGCACTAGTGTAATTGAAACAGCTTCTTCATTGTCTCATAAACATCTGGAAGGCCGTTTACGGCCACAAAAGCATGTTTTAGGGTGTGAGTGGTGCTGGACTATTGTTGCTTCTTCCCAGTTGTCAGCCCATCCCTTGTGAACCTACATGTGTGAGTTGCAGCAATAGCTCGGCACCGCAAGCAGCTTCTGGCAAACTATTACCTCATCATGAATCCATGTGGTCTATTGTTCCATTTCCTTCATTTTGTACATTTACGATGAAGGAGTGGGGCATTTCACGTTGATCAATATTAGGTGGTTACCATGAAACAATCTGAAGTGGGGAATTCAATGCCCAGGAGCTATGCTGCACCAGTTACTCAAGTACATGATCTTATTTTCCAGGATCGCTGCCTTTGTTTGCTTGTAACATACTTCACTTCTTATCCATATTAAGCTAAACCAAACCAGTTCATACTTAGTGCAAAGAGGTGTCCTCTCCCGGAGCTGTTGCAGAACAGATACTCTGCAGTAGCTGTTCTGAGCTCTGCCCTGTGCAGACGAGTCCTGTGGCAGAGATCATTGCTTTGTCTGCTCTCAATGACTTCATGAGAGGTTTATTCATCATGTCACGTGACCAAAAAAGCTAAGGCCAGGGACTATCTGAAGTGTCTGTTAATTAATTATACATGCTTTCAAGCATTTGAATGACTCTTTAGTTTCCACCTATAGCTTGATTCCCTCTTTCTGACTCCAAATTTTAAAACATTTGCATTTATTATTTTAATTGCCTTGTAATCACTGCTGTTGGGTACTAGTGTATTTTCAGTGGTGGTACGAATTTCTTAGTTAAATTTTTGCAAAACTCCTTAGTCCTACTTTAGGATTTGTTGGGTATAGCAATATTCCTAAGAGACATTCGTAATGCCTCCTAGTTCATAATGTCTCCTGGTCTGTAATGTCTCCTGCTGAGTTTGTGACGTAAGACTATACCTTGTGCTTCCCAGGACTTCAGATAAGTACTTCCATGCTGTACTCTGCTGCATGCCCTCACTTCATTAGTACAGTGAAGCAGGAAGCCAAGAACTCTTTTTGCAATAATGTATTCTTGCAGAAAGATTTTGTATTACTTAAGTAAAAAGAACAATTTTTAAAAGCTTTTTGCCCCTGTGTGTTGAGAGCATGGTAGTTAAGGTTGCTGGTGCAGTTACAGTGACTGTACTCCAGTTACAAGTATGTCATGTGGTATCTGGGGAACCATTAGAACTGAGATTTCAAGGGAGAGCACAAGCATCTCTCCCTTCCCTGTAGCTCTCACCTGTCTTTTCAGGCCATGCTGTCTTTTATATCTGCAAGAGTCCAGGCCTTGATATACTCGCCTCCACTCAGACCAGAATTCATTTCTCACTGAGTACAGGAAAGAGGCATGCAAATTTTAAGTGAGAGCCCGCTGAGTTGTCTTCATAGTGAGATATGACTGTGTCAGACACAAAAAGATGAAGTTATTTACATCTTTGTGCTCATTCAAAATAGACTGAGGCAGTGAGCAGCTTGCAGCAGCTGCAACTGAGCAGCTTCACGTAGCAAATAATACGGAAGATGGTAAGGAAAACCAGAAGGCCTTCAATTGTTTGAACTCCAGTTCTCCACTAGCAGAGAGTTTCTCTTAAATTTGTAAGTCTGTCTTTGAAATCTACTCTGGTGCTGATGGCTTTATGTACATACATTGTTCTCTACTAATTCACACCTTAGTATTGCCTTAAGCTCGTTTTGCCTATCATTTTTTGCACTGCCTATAAAATCAATAAAATATATTTGCACTGCCTATAAAATCAAATCGCCTCTTTTTCAAAATCCAGCATTTCTTGTTTTGAGATCACTTAATATTCATTCTGGGAAAGAGTGAGGGACTAGGAATCGAGCCTGTGATGGCATTGGTGTTGCAGGTTCCTGGTGATTGTGTAACGGAAAGCAAAACGTTCCATGCCTGTTCTTCCCACTCAACATCCACAGTATACACTACACTCATTTGATCTATATGGTTAAAGTACTCTTGTTTGGTTGCTCTGCCACATCCTCAACCTTGCATCAGCAGGTCAGCTCCCTGAGTCTAGTCCAGCTTTTACAGGCATTATTACAAAAGGAAAATGAATGTTTCAGTAGATGCTGCTTCAAGGGCTGTTTTAGCACAACAGCTTTCCTGGTGAGATAGTGATTTATCAATTAAATACCTGCATTTTGCAGAGGCAACATTTCCAACTGCTGAGAAAGTTTCCCAAGCTCATGTTTACCAGAATTTGCTGTGTTTTGCCTGTTGCTCTTGCACATATGCACAGCAAGCAAGCTGCGTACATTGCAGCGTACAGCTAGTCTCCAGTAATACACATGTGCTCCTTACTGCTACTCCACATCTGTTCTGGATGAAATTAAATAGCTTCTGCCTCCTGTCCAAATGCTCAGTAAAATTATTTGGAAGCCAAGGAAACAAATCGTAAGTTAGGGCATCACATCACCTCCAATGTGACTAGCAGCCATGAAATCACGAGCAGGAAGGTAATCATGACTATCCCAAAATCAGTTTGAGAAGTTGTTCTTTTTCATCAGAACTATTGGCAGGTTAAGAGAGTCCTTTACAATAAATTTGGTAAGGGATTTTAATGTTCTAATTATTGTTATCTTACATATCTATGCAATATAAGCTTAAGCATTTTAAAATCTATCATTTAGTTATTGTTCATCCTAAAAATACATTTTCAATCTTCAACGTGTCTTCTATGTGATACAGAAGACTAAAGTCTCTCTATTTAAACCTTAATATTGAAGACTCACATTACTGCTTTTATTCCCCAGGCCCACTCTACTTCCCTCCAAATGAACATACCATTCTCTTAATGGAGGCACTGATCTTCTGACTGCTGATCTGTCTGTAGCAAATAGATTAGTCACTAGAAAGCAGTAAGCACAACTAAATTCCTGAAGGAGATGTCAATGCCTGCTACCATCTCGAGGGAAGCCACTGATCACCTCTGAAATTCTTTGACTGCTGCTCGCCATTCCATTCCTCGGACTAGCTCATACCAAGTGGAGCATCACAAGGAGACTGACATACAGAAACAGCTGTTTTCACAATCCCTCTTCTCCAATGCTGCCCGTGTTATGTCACAGTGGCCAGGCTGGTGGCATCTTCCAAGTCTTCAATGTCATCCACCAAGATGAGGACCAACACGTGCTCAGTATTAGTGGTTTTCAGAAAGATCATAGAATCCGTTAGGTTGGAGGGGACCTTTAGACGCCATCTAGCCCACCCCCCCCCTGCAGTAAGCAGGGCCATCTTCACCAGATCAGGTCACTCAGAGCCCCATCAAGCCTGACCTTGAATATCTCCAGGAATGGGGCCTCCACTACCTCTCTGGGCAACCTATTCCAGTGATCCATCACCCGCATATTGAAGAATGTTTTCCTAATATCCAACCTAAATCTCCCCTTTTCTAGTTTAAAACCATCACCCCTCATCCTATTGCTACATGCCCTTGTGAATGCAAGATGGTGCACTGTACTTGGAAAATGGCAGCTGGAGGGTGAGCAGCAAATTCACAGTGAAGCACCAGACACTGAGAAACGACACATTGTTAATGTGACCCCAATCCTTAGTATTCCAGTAGATTGTAAACTGCATCCCATGTGGCAGTGAAATGGTATATCTTTGCTGCATAGCCTACTGGTTAGGAATTCTTTGCAGTTATGGGGGGAAAAAACGAATGTCATTCCACAGGCCTTTCTGAAAGAGGAACAGAGTCAAGAGGAAGATGGCAAGAGGGTAGATGACTCCCTGCAAGACCAATGCACTGGTCACACCATGTGCAACCAGGTGTGCCCAGAGATCTCCTGTGGTTCCCCATCATTTTCTCCTCTTAAGTGCCTGGTCAGCCAGCCCGGGTACAGCCACTCCACCTGCTGGGAGATGACAGGCCTGGGTACAGGAGACTACATGACTTCCCAGGCTGGGGTGCCACCTACTGAATCACCACCACTGTTGTTTATGGCAGTTTGGTCAAGGTTTGTAGATTTAGCCACAGCATTTGAAATGAAGGCAGCTGCACATGAGATATCTTAATTGGGGGTGATAAGTAACGACATGTTTAAACTTTATCAGGTTTAAACCTAGCAACTGCATATTGAACTGCCCCTGAAGGAGTAACACCAGCTGTATGTCAACAGCTCATTCAAAAAAGGTAGGTTCAACTAGCTTTTTCCTTAATTAGGGGATAGCATTCCTTTTCTAAGCAGTGATGTGCATAATACTGACAGACCCGGCACCTGGGGGTCTGTGACAATTATAAGAGACAACAGAATTTCAAAGGGAAGCCCACAAATTCGGCTTTTTATCTAGGGACTACCATGTATTATTCCATCAAAGGAAAAACTTTAAGCACTTCCACCTGGATGATTAATGCCGTGATTATTGATGCTGGAAGGACACAGACATGTCTCGGGTGACTGGAAGCATGCTGGTTACACACCCTTTCAGCTGGCTCTTGTTCAACAGAAATGTTTCATCTGGTCTAAGCTGCTCGTGGTGCATGGTGATGGAAGGAGCAAATGGGGTTTCACTTCTTAACCTTCCCAACACATTTAGTTCAAACAGCACCTTGCCGTTCTGGGAAAACCAAAGCTGCAATTCGTTACCTGCCTTTTTCCCTGGTATTTTAAAAGGTGAGGAGAAGAAGTTGGAGCAGCCTTTGGATTTCAGGTGGTAGAAGGAAAAAATTACTTAGTAGTGTCATGTTGTCCAAGTTGTCCAAACAGATCGTTTGTAGTAGGTGATTTATCCTGATTGGTGTCATTCTCTTGGCTTCTTTTTAAATGGATTGTCCTCAAAAATTAAATGTATTTTTAGCTTGCTGACCATTGCATATGCACACTAAGGAGAAATTCTTATTGCCCATGGGACAGAAAAAGACAATACAAGTCAATATTGTAGTAGTATTAGTGTTGCCTGTTGTTGAGAAAGGCATTTGGTATTTTCCTCTGGTTTATTTGGGTTTGAATGTTATTTAGTTTCAACTAGTTTGTGGATTAATGTCCTGGGTTCGGCTAGTGTAGAGTCCTAGCAGCTGGTGTAGTGCTGTGTTTATGAATTAGGATGAGAGCAATGTTGATAACAAAGTGATGTTTTTAGTGGCTGCCAAGCAGTCAGGGACTTTGTAGTTTCTCATACTGCCCTGCTAATGAGAAGGTGGGGGGCACCTGGAAGCTTAGAGGGGACATAGCCAGGACAGGTGACCCAAACTGGCCAAACGGGGTACACCATTCCATGACATCATGCTCTGTATATAAGGGGGCTAGTGGTGGAGGGGATTGAGTTCTGGGCCCCACCATTTAGGAAGGATGTGAAGGTCCTTGAATATGTCTGGAGGAGGGCAACAGAGCTGGTGAAGAGGCTGGAAGGCATGTCCTGTGAAGAGTGGCTGAGGACACTGGATTTCTCTGGTTTGGAGAGAAGGAGGCTGAGGGGTGACCTCATTGCTCTATACAGCTTCCTGAGGAGGGGAAGTGGGAAGGGAGGTGCTGACCCCTTCTCCCTCGGATCCAGTGGTAGGACACAGGGGAATGTCTCACAGCTGCATCAGAGGAGGTTTGGAATTGACATGAGGAAGCATTTCTTTACCAAGAGGGTGGAACAGGCTTCCTAGAGAGGTGGTTAATGCCCCAAGTCCGTCAGGGTTTAAGAAGCATTTGGATAACACCCTTAATAACCTGCTTTAAGTTTTGATCAGTCCTGAAAGGGTCAGGCAGTTAGACTAGTGGATGGTTGCAGGTACCTTCCAACTCAACTCAGTCAGCTCATCTAATCTAGTCTAGTCTAGTCCAGTTCAGTCCAATCCATTCTGTTTTAACTTTCTTTCCCGCTGCCTTCTTTCCCTAACAGTACATGCTAAGGAAAACTTTGACCACGTTTCTTTCCATCCCAGCACTAGCAGAAGGGATTGAATGGGTACTCATGTCCCATTCTAGCTATTGGCTCTGTCACTTTGTGGGAAGGAGGCAGGTACCTTCTGGTGGCAATGAGAACTGTGGATGTTCTCTAGATAACTTGACCAGCTGAACAAATTTGTAGAAAGCAGGTTTGAAGTGCAGTTTTTGAAAGTCTTCTAATTGAGCTGTGTTTCCAGAGGATGAAAAAAACACACATCTCTGACATTAGTAAGGCTCAAAAATCAAGCCCTCAATATGAAGCAGGACGTGCTCCTGAACTTAATGGTTGCAAATCTTGATGTGAGCAATTCCAGTTTCTTTCCCCATGTTTTGGGTTGGGTGGTTTTTGTTTGTTTCTTTCTTTTTTTGTGTGTGCGTGTACTTACTTTTAGAAATTCCTGAGCTTGGAAAAAACACAGGAGCCTGAGAACAATAATACTCATCAGATTGTAGGTTCATCTAGCCCAACACTCCGAAGTGTCCTGCCATAAACATCTAAAGGAGAGTATATGAGCAGTGCAGGTCTCCTTCTACCAGGGTCCTGGAAGTGCTTGTCACAGAATCACAAGTTTGGAAAAGACCCTTAAGATCATCATGTCAAATTGTTCCTGTCCTATGCTAAATCATATCCCTAAGTACCTCATCTACCCTTTTTTAAAATACATTCAGGGATGGTGACTCAACCACCTCCCTGGGCAGCCTGCTCCAGGCCCTGACAACTCTTTCAGTGAAAAATTTTTTCATAACATTTAATCTGAACCTGCCCTGGCACAGCTTTGTGCCATTTCCCCTTGTCCTATCTCCTGTCACCTGGCTGATGAGACCATCTCCTACCTCTCTACAACCTGCTTTCAGGTAGTTGTAGGTGGTGATAAGGTCTCCCCTCAGCCTCCTCTTCTCCAGGCTAAACATCCCCAGGTCCCTCAGCCATTCATCATATGATTTTCCCTCCAGCCCCTTCACCAGCCTGGTTGCCCTTCTCTGGACTCACTCGAGGACCTCAATATCCTTCTTATGGTGAGGAGTCCAGAACTGATCACAATACTTGAGGTGTGGCCTCACCAATGCCGTGTACAGGGGCATAATCCCTCCCTAGACCTACTGGCCACACTATTTTTGATACAAGCCAGAATGCTATTGGCCTTCCTGTCCACCTGGGCACACTGCTGGCTCATATTCAGTCTGCAGTCAACCAACACCCCCAGGTCCTTCTCTGCCTGACAGCTCTCCAGCCAGTCTTACCAGAGCCAGTATCGCTGCATGGGATTGCTATGTCCCATGTGCAGGACTCTGCACTTGGTGTTGTTAAACCCCATCCCATTGGTCTCAGCCCATCGGTCCAGTCTGTTCAGGTCTCATAGGCCTCAGTGAGAGAGAATGGCCTCTCTTGGTACCTCCACCCACAGCATCCCCTTGCAAGGGCCTCAGGGACCTAGTTCAGCTCAGCCTGGGGCCCTCAGTCCCTGTCTGAGCCATGTCGTAGGTGTGTCTATCTCTGCCCCTGTCTCTTGGATGGGCCCAGGATCTGCCCTGTAGAGAGACACTCTCCTGGATGGAGTCTCAGATCCAGAGCATCACTTGTCAGGCACAGTGCTGGGTGTAACAGAGCACGACTCACCATGCCATGCAAGTTAATGAGTAAAATAGTGATGAGACTGCTATTTCCCTGAAATGCCAGGGCTTTTTCAGCTCCAAAACCACTTTCAAAAACACAAATCAGATTACAAGTGAAATCAGGATTTCATAAATTTAATTTAATTTATAAAAAAATTTTTTTACATTTTATTGTTATTTTAATATTAGATTTGACAGTATTCTAAATGGTATTTATTATTTAATTTTGTATAATTATTTTATCTTCTTATTTGAATTTTATTATGTTATATTATTTTCCTGGTTTATTATATTTAATTTTTAAAGTTTAATTTAGAATAGTTTTTATTTTATATTTTATTTTAATTTTATTTTATTTATTTTCATTTAACTTAATTAAAATTTTAAACTTAATTTATTTAGTATATTTTAGTTTATTTTATGGTATTTTTAGCTTACATAATTAGATTTTACTGTACTGTATTATATTATTTCACTTTATTTAGGTTAACTTCAGTTAATTTATTTTTATTTTACTTTATTTTATTTAATTTTACTTCATTTCATTTCATTAGTTGTAGTTTATTTTCCTTATTTTATTTCATGACTTGATTTCATTTTTTAAATTTTATTTTATTTTTATTAGTATAATGTAGTTTATTTTAATTTAGTTTATTTCATTTATTTAGTTTATATAACCTGATTTTACTGCACTGTATTATATTTTATTTAGTTTAACTTAATTATTTTATTTAATTTTTTAATTTCCTTTATTTCATTTTGCTTCATTTCATATAGTAAAATTTCATGTGTTAATTTTATTTCTTTATTTTAGTTTTGATTAGTTTAGCTTAGTTTATTGTTTTACCACATTTAATTAATTTATTTTCATTACAATTTTATTTCTTTTTAATTTATTTGATCTCATTTTAATTTTTAACGTGTTGTGGTTTGTTTTACTGTATTTCTTTTTATTCTATTTTAATTTTTTTACCACTTATTCATGACAATCCTCCTTTTTTTCTTCAAAACCTTCCAGGGCCTTGTGGCATGGCCAGCAACATGGCTCTCCTGCCTGCCCTTTCCTTGTTCATAGGGATGGCTGCCAGCACAGCTTCTGGTGGTGCCACCAGCCTGGAGCATTTTGGCAGGAGCCAGAAGCCCCCAGGGAAACAGACCCTGGGACAGGGTTGTGCTCAGTGCTATGGAGGACAGGCAGCAACCCCGGGGCTGCCCTCGGAGCCTCAAAAGCTTCCTCTGCTTGGATATGCGGCACCAGGGCCACCATTGTGGAGCTGGAGCAGCCAGCACCTGGACAAAATGGCCCCAAGGAGAGGCCACGCTCAGTGCAGCAGAGGAAGGCAACCAGACCCCGCCTCCAAATTGCCAATCTGCCTCGGGGGAAAATTCCATTAAGGAAGAAGGGCAAGCTGACAGCGGGACATGGCATGAGCCCTCTTTATCCTGCCCCAGAGTATTGTGACTGCTGGATTTCTGGGTGGTGGCACCATGGCAGCTCCACCTCTCTGCCCAGCATCCTTCTCCGTTCCTTGCCAATGTAACAAGTGATCTTTGCTACTACACTGCTTATGGTGAGGTCTTCTTGGAAAGAAGTCCCAAATCGTTCTGTGTTCTTCACCCTATTCCTCCTTGCACTTCAATATCTCTTATCCTCCTTTGGCCTTCATCCTTGGTCATCTTTCTTGAAAGTGATGGCAGCTCTGTCAGCCTTTGTCTTGCCCCTTCTAGTAATCATCTTCTGTAGGCACCATGTGCCCCTAATTAATGGCTTGATCTTTGTTTGCCTTCCTCCTAGACTGAGTTAATCTTTCCTGAACCGGAGTAATGAGAAGTTTCCATAGCGGTACAGGTAAGTTCTCACCAGGGCTTTGCACAATGTTTGCCCTCCCCATGGAAAGCCTCATAGCATTTAAGAAATCTCTTGTGCCTTTGTTACAGAGGGTGTTTAGAAATTTGCTGGTGTTTATTAACCTCAGTAAGTGTCTAGTTTGTGGGGTTTCCCTGTTTTATTGCTACTGTTGGTCTTGAATGTGACACTTCATTGATTGCTGCTTAATTTCATGTTGTTGACAGATCAATAAAGCACTTGCATCCCAATTTGTTTTAAACTGTGTGGACTGAGCAGGTTTTCCCTGCAACCATCAGGAGAAACAACGCACTCAGTTGTGTAGAATAGTTTAAAAAAACCCACAGCTAAATATCACTTCAGGAAAGGGCATTGTAGAGAGGGCAGAGATTAACAACAAATCACCCCCATAAGTTTGTTCACATCCTTGAAATGCAGAATGACTGTTGGTCATTCTCTGACTGTGAGGCTTATTTCTTATTTCTTATTTCTTGAGTGGGGTTCTATGAGGGGAAAGTCACAGAGTTTGTTCTTGGAGATGTTGTTGCAGGCTGCAGACGACAGCCACAGCTGGGCTCCTATCTAAAATTAGGACATTTTTGCACCTGTCTCAACAAACTGTTCTTTTAAGCAAAACACTGTTACTAATGCAGAGAACAACAGTAGATAATGCTGCTGCCACTGCCCACTCCTGGTGCAAAAGGAATGTCATCACCTCTTGGAAACAACCAGGAAAAAATAATAAACTCACACACACACACACACACACACACACACACACACACACACACACACACACTTCTGTGTGTCTCTGTATCTTTATATCTACACCTGTATCTATCTACATAGAAACTGAGCAGGTTTTCCCTGTAACCATCAGGAGAAACAACACACTCAGTTGTGTAGAATAGTTTAAAAAACCCCACAGCTAAATATCACTTCAGGAAAGGGCATTGTAGAGATCTCCACATCTCTATACGTACACCTCTCCTGGATCAGTGCAAACAAACTGTTACCTGTTGCAATAGCTGTTTGTAAGTAAAGGCGGGAAGCAGCAGAAGCCATGACGGGACAGCTTGTCAATTCATGCTGTGTCCTGAGTTGGTACTGAAAGGGAAGGATGGGGCCTACAAGTAAAGGGTGAAGAAATAGTGGCCTCCTTAGCTGGGAGAAGAGCCGGGCTGTGGGGGAAAGGAGGCAAGGGGAGGAAATACCTTCCCTGTGTTAGGGAAACACATCATGTGCTGGGTAAAGGGCAGTACTGATGAGTTTTTCTCTGCTGGGCAAAAGACTCATGTCAGAAGTGCTCACCATGCCACAGTCCATCATTTATCAGCAGTCCCAGTTGACTGGAGATATGCCAGTGTGATGCCCATCTACAAGAAGTGCTGGAAGGAAGTTCTGGGGAGCTAGATGTCAGTCTGACCTCAGTGCTGGGGAAGGTTATGGAGCAGATGATCTTGAGTGCCATTACATAGCATGTACAGGACAACCAGGAGACCAGTCACTATGGGTTCATGAGACAGGTCCTGCTTACACCAATATGACTTCATTCCAAGACATGTGTAACCTGGTGACCTGCTTAGTGGATGCAGGAAAGGCTGAGAATGCTGTCTACTTAGACTTCAGTAAAACCTTTGGTACCATTTACAATTATCTTAAGCATTGGATGCAGGGGGAATTAGCCAGCCCCTTTTCAGTGGTCTGTGGAGACAGGACAAGGGGCAATGGCTGCAAGTTAGAACACAGGAAGTTCCGCACCAACATGCGGAAAAGCTTTTTCCCAGTGTGGGTGACAGAGCCCTGGGACAGGCTGCCCAGGGAGGTGGTGGAGTCTCCTTCCCTGGAGATATTCAAGACCTGTCTGGATGCCTATCTGTGCAGTATGAGCTAGGGAGCTGCTTTGGCAGGGGGGTTGGACCCGATGATCTCTTGAGGTCCCTTCCAACCCCTACAACTCTGTGATTCTGTAATTCTGTGATTTGCCAGAGCATTCTTCTGGAGAAACTGGCTGCTCACAGCTGGGTAAAAAAAGGGCTGGACAGACAGGCCCAAAGAGTTGTGGTGAGTGAAGCTATGTTCAGTTGGTGGCTGGTCCACAGTGTTGTTCCCCGGGGTTAGTACTGGGGCCAGTTGTCTTCAGTATTTTTATCAGTATCTGGACGAGGGGATCCAGTGCACCCCCAGTAAGTTTACAAACAACACCAACTTGTGCAGGAGTGTTAATCTGCTTGAGGGTAGGAAGCATCTACAGAGGGATCTGGACAGGATAAATTGATGGGCTGAGACCAACTGTATGAAGTTCAACAAGGCCAGACACCGAGCCCTTCACTTGCCTAACAATAACCCCTGGAATGCTACAGGCCTGGAAGTGAGTGGCTGGAAAGGTGCCTGCTGGAAAAGATCCTGGGGCACTGGTCAGTGGCCAGCTGAGTATAAGCCAGCAGTGTGCTCAGGTGGCCAGGGAAGCCAGTAGCATCCTGGCTTCTATCTGAAATAGTGTGGCCAGCAGGACCAGGGCAGTGATTGTCCTCCTGTACTCAGCACTGGTGTGGCTGCACCTCAAACACATAGCAGTGTTGGAGCGTGTCCAAAGAAGGAAAATGAAGCTGGTGAATGGTCTAGAGCACAAGTCTTAGAAGGAGAGGCTGAGGGAACTGGGGTTGTTTAGCCTGGAGAAAAGGAGGCTGAGGGGAGACCTTGTCACTCTCTACAACTACCTGAAAGAAGGTTGTAGCCAGGTGGGGATTGGTCTCTTCTCCCAAGTGAGAAATTTTTTTTGACAAATATTTAGAAGCAGAAATAGGTACAGTTTTCAAGTGGGAACTCTGTGCAGAGCTGTGCACCTGAGTAAGAAAAGCATTTTTGGGAAGGAGGAATCAGACATAGAAGCCAATGATGCCTCCAGTTGTCTAGTAAATCTGAAGGACTTATACCTTCAACTGAGGAAATCAACCACATCCTGCCATCCAACACCATACCCAGAAGGGCTGCCCTTTCAAGAGATTAAAATAATTTTGTAGACACTGCAATGAATGGAAATACTTGACCACTTATTAAAAGCATTGTCTATTAAGAAAATCCACCACAAAAAGTTAATGCATTCTCCAACACTGTGTCATCAGCATCTTTAGACATAAGAATACGAGCTCCCATCTGGCAGGTGCCATCTGGAGCCCTGGGAATCATCCCCAATTCTCTCATCATGTTAGTAAATCCCATAGCACTTTACAAGGAAGAAAAACACTGTTCCTGTGTGCATGGGGGTGGCTCTAATGCAGACTCTTTCCAAGGGACAAAAGCTTGTATTTTGCTTGTTTGTTAAGTTTAACCATCTATGATTTATTTGAAGTGAGAGCCCGGAGTGCTTTGATAGGAGACCCTGGGATTTTGGGAGATATTGGGAGACCAAAGTTTTCCATCTGAATTTCAAAAGACTCTTATTTTACACAGAAAAAACGCCTGGGATTGTCCCAACAGGAGGGAGCAAGGTGAAGCTCAAAACTTCTCCAGACTTTTCTAAGTACCCTCTTTCACATGTTGTCACAACTGAAGGCTGGGAGAATAGCATAACACTACCAGGAGGAAACTGCAGGTGAATGGTACACAGCTGAGACAGACAGACCCCACAATAGCACATTGGCACATTCACTCTGAGAAACAAAGCACAACTCTTTGAGCCAGGTTCATAAAGAGACAGCTTCATAAATCAACAGGAAATAATGTGGCTCCGTTTGACTCTGCAACATTTTGGTCCAAGAACCATGGAGCCATATTTCCATATCAGGGCCCTTGAGCTCAGAAGGGGCACTGCCCGTACAGTTAAGACTTTGTTTTGGAGGAAGCCCCTCAGAAACAAGTTTGGGGGCATCTGGCTTGGCTGCTAATCCAGGTAGAGAGGCCTCTGTCAGCAGAATAGATGTGTCTTAACATAAGTAGTTAAACTAAAAATTGAATAAAAGGGTGGTGTTCAGAGAAGAAACACCAAACATGAAGAGGACACAGACATTGGAAAATACCAATGGTAAGGGAAAAGCTGAGGATGTTGAGGAAAACTCTTAGAACAGGCAAAGAGGACAATCTTCTACAGTGCAAGAGCCTAATTAGGGTGAGAAAATAAATAATAATGTGAAATTAAAGGTAAAATGTACCTCTAGTTCCATTTGAAATCATGGCAACATGTGTTGTTATACTATTATCTACTGTTAATAACCTGCCAAGCAGTTTTAAAGATAACTGGCCCATAAATCCAGAATTACCACACAGCATGTAGAAACAGTTTGTGCTGATCTGATAAAATCCACTTGCAATGCTGATAGCTTTTTTTTTTTTTGCAGGTATTATTTGTTTTATTCCTTCTAACAGCAATTTCTCTTTAACTAACTTGCAAATAATTAAATACTAATGGACAAACCAGTTTTTTCTTTTAAAAGCAAAATGTAGTCTTCTTTTCTATCAAAGAACCACCAGCTGAGACAGGATGATGCTATAATTGACCATATTTTGAATTTTGCATAACCTAGCACTACATGGCTACGTTTAACTCAAGAGTGTTTTCTTCAGCTAGGGTGAGGAGTATTGGAGCAAGCACAAGGTGAGGGTTTTGTTGTTTGGGATTTGTTCTTTTTTTTTTTTTCAGGACAGCAGCACTGACACAGAGGGACAGCCTGAAACCTCTTTGTTTTGGTAGAAGAAAGGACAATGACCAGAAATCTCGGCACAACTCACTAACTACAGAAGATATCTCATTTATTTAATCAGTTAATTTTAAATTAATAACATTTGTTAACTTTTTGCATATATATGCAGCACATTCAGCATAATTTTACATAACTTGTGATTTTAAAGTGTTGCATTTCATTACTATCAAAATGCAGTTTGACACAAAGCGAGGAGAAAAAAAAAACAACAAACCAAACCCAAATACCAGTCAGCATTTCTACCATTGTAATATGAAAAAACAGAAATCTAAGAAATTGTCTAATAAGCTGTAAAGTTACTTAAATGTGAATACAGTGTACTTTTACGGATAGTCAAAAGGAAGAACCAAATACGTGGTATCTAGTGGGCAATCTATATTTTAAGGGTTACAAATTGAAGAGTATCAACCTTTCAACAGAACCATCTATGTCTACCACCTACAATGACAAATCAGTGGCTTAACCTGTTATCATTTCAGATCAGCAACTTCCTAAAACCTCGATATTCACACTTGAAACTAAATATAGGAACCGCAAAGTCTCAGACAATAAACTCCAACCACAGAACAGCTGTTTAAGGAGCCTGTAAAAAGCACTCCATACTGAAGAAGGTGACCAGAGAACACATGCTGCTTTGGAATTGTTGTTTAGCCTGTGCATTTCTCAAGCTACTGAGTCAACAAAAAAAGCAAGAATTTCAGAATTCGGTAGAGGTGCATAGCTATTCCTACCAGAGGCCCCAAAGAATTAAGTTGTGAATGCTGTAGAAGACTTACACATATGACAAATTTGAGGTAATCTACAAACAGGCAAGACAAGCTAAGATCTGAATTTATCATTACCTGATAGAAGGAAACCTGCTCATCAACAGGGATACCAGATTTTTCCTAGACCCACAAATAGACGGCAACTGAATGCTGAACAAACCCAGTAATAAAACAATCTTGAAAAAAAAAAACCCACAAAAAAGTAATTTAGCCAACTCAGTGTTTAACTACAGTTAAGTGTTTTATAATGACAAGTTCTGATTCACAGCATAAACGCTTTTGAAGCTACATGAGGCCAAATAGCTATACTAATGATTTGTGAAACAGTATTGAGAGAACTGCAAGCACACTATATTCCTTCATTCCTTCCTCAGCACACCATATGCATTTCCAGGAATATCCATCTTGTTTGGTTTTTAACTTCTTAAGAAAACAGCTGGGCAATCTTAACTGTCTCACCTAGGCCTCTGACACTGGCGTATTATAGGATTATTCTTTTTAGTCAAAACTCTAGATCACGGTGAATCCTGAAACAAGCTTGGCCATTGATAAATGAAGAAGGCACAGCTCAAGGCAACTATGCCATGGCAGTCAAAACGCAAGGAAAAGGTGTGTAGATGACAGCAAGTGAAGAATGGCAACCGAAGCAAGAATGGGAAAAGGCAATGTTCCTCCTCCTGAGCTCCCCTTATTCCTGTCCCTCTGAAAGCATTCTCCAATCATCAAATGGTAGGACTAATTTTAAAATTCAACTTGAAATAGAACAAAGCCTTTTGTTTAAAGTACGTGACTTAAGTAAGGCAGAGCTATGTAAGTATTCTTCAGGCAATGGCCTCAAGAGTCATTCCATCCCAACCACTGCTAATTACGCTATAGTCTTGTATTAAGACCTGAAATGAAAGCAAAGGCTGATACTGTCAACACAGGTCACCTATCTCCTAGTATACCACCTGGCATCGTGACCAGCAGCCATACCTGGGCAGTACAGCTGCTATCCGTGACTTAACCCAAAGCCCCTTCATTTCACAGGCTCTTCCTGACTGGAAAAAGAAACCTACGCCTCAAGCATTGTGCACTGAAAAAAACACAAAGAACTAAAACCTGGTATTTGTCTGGTATTCTCATTACAGAATAGCAATGGGGCAACATTAATCAATCAACCTACCCCCAAAAAACAACTTACAGTTAAATATATTACGAATTGAGAATTTAACATATCAAAAGTTCAGAAATATCATACCGCTTCAAAAGAGTCACAGCCTATCAGTATAAAGGAAGAATATAAAACTATTTTATTGACCACTGTTCACCAGTATTTACAATAAAGTAAACAATATACAGTCTGATAACATTCAAATTACTACAAAGTTAGTTTTCACCTGGTCTTCTTGAGACCAAGTGATACCAAATACTAAAAAGAATGATTCTACAGGTTTAAAGGGCTAGGTTTGGGTAAAGAAGATACATGCACATCAATAGTATATAAGACTACAAAACATCTGTGAGTTTGTTTAGACATTCATTATGACTCTGTAATAACTATGGAAGTTTATGAATGTTTTATAAAAGCTTTTACCTAATATGGAGGAAGTAGTAGTATCAAATGCTCTCTTGTGATAAATGAAACAAGTTGCAGAAAGCTTTTATTTACTTGCTGTTGATGCAAAACATACTACTTCAAAAAAATATCAAATTTGAATCTTGTTAGAATGTATGCTTCTCACATTGCTAATAAATCAAATTTCAGGTTTTAATATTCATATATATAAAAAAGCAATGCAAACAATTATTGTGCTTCATCTTCTGGGCATGAATGCCAAGTTAGCCGCTCTTCATAAAAAGCGATTACGATCTGAGGACACTTCACGTTAGCTTCTTTGGCCAGGACCAGATCTGCCTCATCAGAGTCTTTCCTGATGTAAAAGAGAGGGGGGATTTAAGAAAACACATAATCATTAACTCAGTACATTTAGCAGTTCATGATAGGTCCTAAGCTCTGAAAAGAATGTCCGCTAGAAATCAGGTTTCAGTATTCCTTTCACTACAGCTACCAAGAACTTCCACACTAACAGCAACGCGTCATAGCTGCATTCTCCTTCCCTTAGTTTTTTCTTTTTGAAAGAAAAATGCTATTCAAAGGGAACCATTTCTAGAGTTACTCACTGCAGTATGTAATTAATGTAGTAAAACTTTGTTTTGTCTTTCAAAGCATAATCAAAACTTCAAAGTGAGACTTTTAAAAATCAATAGATTCAGTCTTAAGAGGCGATACTTTCATCCAAATTATATTTACTGTTTATGCAAGTCATTTGCTGTATTTCATACTGCTACTCTTGATGCTGTGTTGGGGTACGGAAACACACTTTCCAGTCTGACATACTTCACGTTCCATTTTGAAGTGCACACTGCCTTTACAAGTGAGTTCTGTGCATATATATTCATAGCTATATTTGTTGCCTACAATGAATTATGAAAAACTAATCAACTGCAACTGAACAAAAAAAGAGTGCTTATTTTTGTGCATTTCCTTTGTATTTGGTTTTGCCAGTTATCACTACAGGAATCCAGACAGTGATGATCAATGTTTTTCAGCCTAAGTTTCACATAAACTGTAGAGAGAATTTGAGAAGACAGAAGGGAGACAGAATCTTCTAAAGCGCTCATATTCAGCAGTCCAACCACATCACATTGCCAATTTCTCCATGGACCACTCTGGTTGACTCCATTATGTCCTCCTCAAAGGCTGTGGAAAGCTATCACTCTTCTCATCTTACCACCATAGCACATCTGACCCCCAGCAAATGTGAATTCCATCTCTTGTATTCTCAACACCAGAAAAAAATACTAGTTTTATCCTACTTGTTCACAAGTGCTTCTATCAACGCCGTAGCTAATAAAGCTGGTCTCCACCTTCTGTCCCAACACCACAAACTCCTCCCATCACTTTATGCTCTTACATAATAATAACCCTGTCGATCTTGTTTATTCTTCATTTCAACCTCAGCTTTCTCTACAAAATGCTTCCAATTCCACTTGGTTGCTTCCAGAACAACTGGCACACCGGATGGTTATCCAGCAGCTGGCTTCTGCTTATTGAAACCTAAAGCTGGATTTCTGCCTGCCATTCCCTCAGCAACACCACCACTGAGATCTGACTTTTCCACACAAATGCCAATTTTCCCATATTTTATCAGACTTCACCTTTCAAACTGCTACTTCTGTAAAACCAAACCAACAGAAACTAAAGTTACTTTGGGTTTTGAATGAAGAAGGATTAAGTACTAACTGATTAAAGAAGCCTTTTTTAACAAAAATACAAACTTAATAAGGAGACTACCAGCTCGTGTGTCTTACTGCTGAAACGAAGCCTCATTAGCCTAAGTGCAACTGCCTGCCTTCTCTTAATATGGACAAGAACTGTGGATGTAAGACTTACCATTTCATGAGGAACATAAGCTCTCCGCTGCTATCTGTAGCCCCAATTATCCGCTCAGGATCAAGACCCCTTGCAAAGCCTCTTGGTTTATCAACCTATTGAGTAAGTTAGAAGATTGTTACCTAGTTAAAGATAAAACTCTGTTTTGGCATTAGAAATAGATAGGTGCATTCTTGTGTGTAGAAATATATATACCTGTGTGTCAGGACAAAAAAAAAAAAAATATAGCCTTACATAAGTATAAAAGCTATAATTACATACAGTTGTCTGAAGATGACATTAATCTTGTTGTCTCAGGACCAATTATCAGGCCAAGTTGTTTACACATAGAGTAACAGTGAAAAAGCTTTGCATCAGTGTTTCTAGCATTTATTTCTGAAAACTCAAAAGATGAAACAAGTGATCTAAAAATTATTGTTGTAGATAACACAGCCAATAAAAGCAACAGGAGAGGCAAAGCATCAATGCACTCCTGGAAGTGGAAAAAACACACTTGGGTTATCTTGAGCCAAGAGTGAAAATGCACCCTTAGAGAATACCTCACCTCTACTTGGCTTACTGACCCCACACTGGTGCTAAAGAATATCACCACTCTTTCTGTATTAGCTCCTCTAGGTTCACAACATCCTTTTTGAGACAGTGGACACTACTGTTAGCAGATGAAGACATGCAATTGACTTTACTACATAGAATGTTTTTGTTTCTCTATGTTCAACTACTCCTTCCACGTTTTTTGACAGCATCCACACATCCGACAGTTGTCTTCATTAAACCACTGACATTCGTAACCAGTTTCCTTTCAAACTGCTACTTGGGACAGTTTACAGAAAAAAGTGAACTAGCAAGCACATTATTACATGTGCATTATTTTGTACCTATCAGGATTAAATTTGTCATGATGTTTTATTTAAATTGTAGGAGAAACCCCAGACCTTTAAGAAAAGTTAGGCTTTCTTCAATCACCCTTCTACTCCCACTCCATCACGTTTGGTCTTCATTGAAGTAATTGCCTTGTTTTCACATTTTGCCATCTTATCACTCACTTATTTAAATTATATACTAACAGAACTCCACCCTTGTTCCATTAAAACACCTTTTGCTTTAATAGAAACTCACCACTTGATATCATTAATAAGTAACTCTTAACCAGTCATGCTTACAATTATTCAGGAACCATCACAGGACAATACAAGAACTTTTAGCCATCATGTCAACCAATCACCTTTTACCCACCATGTGGATAGTGTAATTAACCACCACGGATGATTACCCTTTTCAAAGCACTGTTCCAAATGCTGTGTGATTTATTAGTTTTACATGTTTAGTCTCAAAGTCATGATACAGTTTTGGGGGGGGGTGTGATAGAGAGATAGGGAAGAGACACAGGAAAAACTAAGCTTAGCACATGATCACATACTTACAGAATCACGCTTCTTCTTTGATTTACTATCATCAGATTCGCTATCTGACAAAGATTTTCTTTTGGCACCATCTGTTTTTTCTTTACCAGCTTTTTGAGAGTTCAGGAAAGCTTCAATTAGCTCTGGACAATCTAAGTTTTCTTCAGGTTCCCATGTGTTGTCAGCACTGAAACATATACACATTTATGTAAAGCTAGGCAAAGGAGGAAAACATAGAAGTAGCTGCATGGCTTACCTTAAAAGTTAATGAGGTTTTTTCATTATGCAAGGCAGGTTTCTAAGGCAACCTAAGGATGCTTATCTTACCATCTTTAGTAACCTTCACGTACTGTATTTGATGACTGAAAGAAATATGCTTTGCTACTGCTGCAAAGCCAAGTTCTTAAAATTGTAAATACAGAATAAGCAGCTCTATGACCTCCTATGATCCAGGCAGAATCACGGGAATTAAAACAAGCAATCCCAAACCTACCCAAAACCTACCTGTCCATTTAAACTGACTCCTTACCCTGCTTCCTCTAAAGACTGTCCACTGAAACAAACTGCGTGACACGAGTGCTAAGACTTACAAAAAACAGGCTGGGCACAACAGTCACTACAAACAGTGCAAGTATGTATGCCTAAGCTTCTGTATACGAGGAACGCTCTCATAAGTTGTCTCTGAGCACCAAGATCACCTATACCTGGAACTACCTCCCTCCCTCCTTCAGTTACCACAGGAGGTACCAGAGCTGATCTCCACAAATGTTCTGGTGCACATGCATTTTGTTAACTGAAATTATAGGAAGTCCATGAATGCTCCCTACAAAAACTAAGCACTTCATCAAAAGCCCTCATGTGCAAATACTGCCCCAGTGCTACTGCACAAGCAGGATGCCTACAAATTATTTTCATTTAGTACAACTTATTTTTGTAACTTCAAATCAGACTCGTGAATACTAAACATGTTATGTTTTGTGTTTATGCACTTATCACTACACGAATTTCAGGCACTAGCATGCAGACTGCTGCAATGCAATCACTTTGGGAGGCAGGCAACAGTACTGTGACTGCCTGTGTAGCTGCTTGTGTTCAAATGCCAGGCGCATCCCCCTTCCCTCAGCTACTAGTCTGCCAGGAAGTGTCACAAAATGGAGGGAGGAGACATAACTATGCACTGCCTTTAGCAAGCAACTTCTTCAAGTACACTGTAAGGTTTTCTTGTGCTTCCGTAAGTCCTGGCAAAGAGATCTAAAAAATACCTTATAGGTATGCCTAATGAAGGCAACCATGCCACAGAATTCCTTATGCAAATTAATCTGAGTGCAGTTCAGAGAAGCAAGTAACAAGCAAGCTACCTGCTTCAAATTCATCCCTTCAGAGCTGCCTGCAGTTTAAATCCCCACATTTTTTTTTTTTTACTCAGAAGTAACATTCATTCCAACATATACAGAGCAACTGTCAGTCCAGCTTATCTTGATATATACTAACACAAGCTAAATCAAAGAACAGTGGTAAGGACTTGATAAGTCTTGGAACATTTCATGTAGCAAAAACACTAAGCTACAAGTTGTCTATTTTATTCTCATACTTGACTGCCCCACTTGAATCGGCATTAATGCATGTCCTTCCCATGGTTCTTTAAAAAGTATTAAAATCACCCAGTCCCCTCTCTGCATAGTTACTTCAAAGAAACAGTTAGTACTTGGCATTCTATCAGTGAAAAATAATAGGTAATGTCTTACTCTGTAAATCCTTTCCACTTCAAGTAGTATTCCACCTTTCCATTTACAACACGTCTGTCCAGGACTTTCTCCACAACAAATTCTTCAGGCTCTGCCTCTTCAACTTTTTTACCTTTGCCATTCTGTTTCTTTCCCATTTTGTGCTACAAAAGAAATTCAGAATTACATCATTCATTCTTTTGCTTTATACATTTACTTCATTGGCCAAATCCAACTTTGCTCAGTAAACAGCAGAGAATCATGTACTTATTCACTCTAAAGCCAGAAGCTCAGACTCCTTTTATATTAGTGCATGTGGTCAGGTAACCTGAGCGAGACATATTAATGTTTTGGGTTTTTTTCAGTTGCTTAATGAGATACCCAACACCAGTTTTTAAAAATGTTAAATACTTTTATCCTTACACTCAGTGCCTCCACTCCCCTTATAAATTCAATTTGCAGTGCTACATGCTCAAAAATTTATGAAGTTTCAGTAAGTTAACTCTATGCCTATGAAAAGGCAGAGGACAACAGCATAAGCCAGAAGTAAAGTACTAAGGGAATTATGAAAACTCATAAAATGGAAAAGGAATGCTACTCAAAAAAGGTGGTTACTACCTTTTAAAAAAAATTCAAAAGAAGCTGATGGGAGTAAAGTTTATGATGTATTGCTACAATAAGCATAACACTCAACAATAACCCTTAACTACTGAACAGGGTGCATGCTAGGAGCATTCCACTACTGCATTCCCTTCTCATTCTTAGCTTGGCACCAGTGTAACTTACATTCAAACAGATGTCACAAAGGCGCAAAAATTTAAGACAGCTACACTTAAATACATCACTTAACAAGTAGATTTTGCTAGCTTAAAAAACTTTGTAAGTGCTTAAAGTTTACATTTGATACTTCAAATAATATTCTGTAAGTTCTCAGAATAAATATTACATCCACATCATCCTCAAGGCATTCCCAGTTTAATAAGGCACAATTAAATAGTAATAGAAGGACACATTTTAGAATTTCCATGTTTGTAATCTTAAAAAGGTTGGAAGCAGCCTATCATGTTGTCATATCACATTTCCTGAACACTAAGAGACCAAAAGCAGTTTGCTTGCCATTTTGGACTGCACTTTATAAGGAAATTGTTAAAAGTGGCAGCCATAAACTAGTGGGAGCAGTATTAAGCTACTAAAAACATATAGTCATGCAGTACCCTAAATCAAAGTGGACAGAACTAATTCCTCACTAATGCACTTCCTACAGAACAGAAATCAGACAAGCAAAAAAACCAGAGCACCTCTATTTGCTTGATGGCCTCTCTCTAGTCCTTTCTAAAATTAACGGAGGTAAGTTTGAGAATACTGCAAAGCTGTTGTCTTCATGTAGTGAAAGGTTAAAAAAAAAGAAGACAAAAGAAAACTGTCTTCTTTTTTTTTAAAACTGAAGATTTTAAGTCAATTCTTTATTTCCAAAGCCCTGTCTTCGTGGTCCTTATTTTTCATAATTAATATCCCCCCCAAAAAAATAGCTTTAATCTGGATAGTAAGCCATAAATTGAAGAACAAAGATGAGGAAAACTTTCAAGTTTCTTTCAAACAGCAAGTTTCTGTATACGACTGTATCTCATGTGACATTTGCTTTGATTTGGAAGCATAGAAGAGAGGTAATCTAAAACACAGCACATATTTCCAATTGCATTTTAACTGCCTGTGTATCCCAGGTGTATTGTGACCACAGCATTCATGTCTGAGAAGTGTCAACTTAAGCACACTGGCTTTTTTTTGCCTCCTCAGGAAAAGGTGGTAAGACTGAAATCGAAGGAAAATAAAAACATGTCCAACTCTTCTATGAAGGCAGCTTCTTTCAAGAAATGGAAGTGTGAAACAGAGAAACAGCTAGAGATGAGGAAAACAAACGAACAAGGTGAGTGGAAAAAAAAAAAAAAGACACAGACTCACTATACCATAGTAATAACATTATAATTACTGGTGATGAGGCAAGCAGGCTGCAAGTGGGGAACATCTCCATCTGTGTTCTCTGCTGGAGTAAAATTCTTTGATTCAATGGAAGACTGTTTTCTGGTACTCTTTTTGGCTTCACGAATGCTTGTCACTTTAAGGTAAATGTTTTAGACTTCTGTATCAAAGCCACAATTTATATTTTTTACTTTCTAAGACTTAAGCATCTATACAATCTTCCACAGAAGAAAATTAATGTCATGGGGGGGGCTGGACTTTGTCTTAAAATACACTAAGAAATAATGAAATTGAGAGTGTGTTCCTTTATAGTTTAGAGATTTAATTAGGTCTCATGTGCATCAGCACTGCTTCCCAAACTCCTGAAGCCTTTCCATCCTATTAAAATAACACTTGATTGCAAAGCCTGCAGAAATGCTGAACATTTGTTAAAAACCTACACACTCTGAGACTACACAAGGAAACGTAAATCTCGGCCCACAAGTGAACAGGGTACCTGACTGAAGATAGAGGGTACTAAATATCCACTAGATACCTGAAACTTCCCTTCCCCAAGGTTGCGTGTTGTAACCTGTAACTTGGGCACCTGACCACTGAATGCTCAAGTATGGCTCGTTTCCCTTTCTGCATTCAGAAGTCACATATGACAGATGCAGATGCTCTCCAGTGGATCATCACTCTTTTCTTTTGAGGGGCAAGATTTGAACTGATGTGACACTACAGTGAAGGGTTTTAACACAAGAGGTAACAAAATCAGAATTACAGTTTCAGAGCTATGCTATCCCTTAATACATCATTTAGATTTTGCATGCAAATACATAATGAAGCAGAATTAGTTATGGTTCCCATGGGAACCATAACTGATTTTCCTGACCTGTGCAGCAAAATTCTCGACAACATGAAAAGATTAAAAATACTGCTTTCACAGATTCTTTCCTCCCCCTGAGGCACTCCCTCCCAAGGCTGGCTAACTCCTTCTCTTCCTCAAATTAGGAAAAAGTGGGAAATCAGTCACTAACAAAAAGTTCAGACGTTCACGTTGGTGAAATCTTGTAAAATATTTATGGCATAATACAGAAGTAGCAATCCATTGCACTTCTAAGCCAGGAGTTATACAAATTTTTAATATATCTCAATCTGGGTCAAGCAGTAATCATTTGAGTAAACTTAAGAACAGGAGATTTGGGTGCATTCTAAGTCAGGTGTTCAGCCAGTCAAATTTTGAATTCTGCTTACTTCCCTGACACCCTCAGATACATCTTATGCTACATTTTTTCTGTTCTTTCACTAAGCTACATATCATTACTAGTTGAATGTAACTGCCTTTAGAAGTCCACATCTTAATGTCAAGCAAAGCTTTACAGGACTTGAGATCCATGAATGCATCATTAAAACAGTCCAGGAGGGGTTGATAATCTCTGCTCCTATGAAATTCAAAGAAACTGTTATTTGTTAAAAAATCATTTCAGAAGGCATCTTAACTACGCCACATCATTTCCCAATGTTATTTTTCATCTGTAAAGACTGCCTTTTCTCAGGCAATGTTTTCCCCATTATATTGGGATAAATTAAATTAATAGATTATTTCAATTTTTTTTGACATATATGATGAATTACATGGTATGCTGAAAGAAAGCTAAAAAAATCCTCAGTATTTTCTACTGTAAGACAGATGAAATAGTGAAGATTCCTTTTTTTTTTCCCAACAAGTCTCTTAAGAAATGGCATATTTATTAAAGCCAAAGACAAATGTCCTTTCTAGTAGCCTTACTTTCTGGATCTGAAATTTTGGTCAGAATAATGCTGGGGAGGGGAGATGTGGATGTATCTTTTATATGAAGATGCCAAGTTATAAGTTTGAAGAAAAAAATGTTGATTAAATCCTTATATACTTTAGGTGTGCATGAACTTACCAATGTAGTTTTATTGGAGGCCATTTTTATTGCAGACTTGCAGAGCTTTTACTAGAAAAATGCATGACAATTAAAAGGAAGTTTACATTACTCAAAGAAAGGCATCCCAAAACAAGCATGGTCCTTGTTCCAACCCCCATGTAATCACTACATATAACATTTCTAGTATGGATTAAATCCAGACCAGAAAGTAGGTTACTACTTTGTCCGGCATAACCCAGTAACACACCATCATGCTAGCCAGAATAAAGGTAGTATATAGGGTTGAAAAAAGGTTTTCCCCAAAGCCTTCTAAGGCATAGAGATGTTTCTAGGGAAAAGGGGGAGGACCATCAGGGATGCTTATTTCCTTAAGCCCAAAAGAACAGGGGTTCAAATGCTCACAGTTAATCGAGATATACCTAGGTTTGCAACCTGCTGGGGAATAGCTACATATCTGCAGAGTAATAATGAGTTACCAAGTACTCTTATACTATAATAAATGCTTACAAACACCAAATATTTATTTTAGTGCAACTGTAACGTTGCCTTCTGATTCTCGAATTTGCAAGAGTTAAGGTCCTAGAGCAATATTAACTAAACTAATCTGTACATACTACAGTTTTTAACCTATACAAGTGATGTTGAACACAATCCATCCCCTTTTTCACACGGGCCACCTCCTAAGGCATGTATTGCCCCCGCCCCACTGCAAACGATACAACTATTATAATTCCCCATATGGCTGCACAACGCAAAAGAGAAAGTCCTTCAAGGCCTGAAAACCTCCCGGACTCAGCAATCCCACCCAATTCTGCCCAGACAAGGGAAATGGATTCTGTTAAGTTCACAGACGGTGGGGCAGGTGAAATGGGAGAAGGGCAGGGGCTAATGCCCCAGCGCGGGGGAGCTCTCCTTGTTCCCGCGTGGAAGGCAGGAGGAAGGGGATAAGTAACAACAACAATAAAAAAACCCAGGCCACCCCCAGCAGAAAAATAAAGGCAGCCCTGCAGAGGCCTGCTAGCGGAGGCTGCGCCTCGGGCCTGCGGTGAGCGCACGTGAGGCCGGCAGGGACGTCCCGGATGAGCTAACGGGACTGCCCACGGCGGCGCGGGAACGGCCCGCCATCCCTCCGCGATGGACGGGGCCCACCGTTCCCGCCCCGGGCAGCCGCCGCCCGGTGGGCCCTCTGCGCCGCGCCCCCGCCGCCAAGGCCCCTTTCACGCCGCCTCCCCCACCCCGCCACGTTTCCCCTGGGCCCAGCACACACGTGCCGCCGCTGCCTCCTCCCGGAGGGGGGACACCCGGTCGCTGAGGCCGCCCCTCGGCGGTGGCGGGCTGGCTTTGTCTCCCGAGCTCGCCTGCCGCCGCGCTGGTGCCGTTGCCCCCGCCCCCCGCGCAGCCCTCTCCTTCCCCGCGGCAAAGCTTTCTCGCTCCGGGGCCGTCCCTCGCTCCCTCCCTCCCGGGCCAGGAGGCGCCGTGGAAGCGCCGGAGCTGAAGCCCCCCGGCAGCCCTGCTCCGCCCGTTACCCCCCGCCGCCAAGGAAGCGGCGGCGTATTGACTGGAAAGGGAATGGGGCGGGGGGGGGGGGGGGAGGCAGGCGGGCGGGCTGCGCTCTGCAGCGGCCCAGAGGCAAGGCCCGCGCCGCGGGGCGCAGAGGGGAACCGGAGAGGGGAGAGTAGGGGGCAAGGGAGGCGACTAGAGCGAGAGAAAGAGGGAGAGAGAGAAGGATACAGACTTCAATGGTGCCCAGCCGCTCGGGTCTCCCGTCTCCTCCTCGCTCTCGCCCTGCGCGCACTGAGCAGCGGCGGCAACAGCGACATCTGAGGGGGGTTGAGGCGGGGGGTGGGGGAAGGGAGAGAGGGAGGGGGTGGGGAGCAGTTGGGCGGTGGCGCGGCGCAGGGCGGGCGCGGCGGCTGGCGGGGCTGGGCTGGCCGAGCACTGCGCGCCGGCGGCTGACGGGGCAGAGCGCACGACGCCGCCTACGCGCGAGCTGCAACCTCCTACCGTCGTCGCCGCCAGCACAGGAGGGGGGCCAAGACGTCTCTCCCACGGGGGGCTAGCGCAGGACCGCGTCAGGCGTCCAAAAGAAGGAAGATGCCTCGCGGCGACAGAGAAAGCGACTGGGTGAGCCGGGGGCGGCAAGGCGGGGGAACGGGCCCGCGGCGGCCGGTAACTGCAGCCGCCATGATGGCCGCCGCCATGAGGGCGCGTTAGGTCGGAGGAGCCGCCGCCCGCCGAAAAGCGAGGCCCTCAGTCGGTGCGGGAGGACGGCTTCGGCGAGCCCCTGGAGCGGGGAGGGCGGGCAGGGACCATCGGGGTGGGTTTGAAGCTCGCTGCGGCGTGGCCGAGGGGGCCGTTTGGAGCGCGGCCATTTCCCGCGTTGCGGCGGGGAGGCCTAGTCGTTAGTGAGGGCGCGGGGGGAGCGAAGTGGGCTCGGAGAGCACTGGGTGAGGGGCGGCTCGACAACTCTTTTATTAGCGGGGGCAAGGGTGGGCTGGGGAGACCTCACTCCGGGTGAGAAGCCGCGAGTGGATACGCGCTGGCTATCCCCGAGACCTGGGGGATGGGGGGGGAAGAAAAGGGGGCGGGAAGAAAGGAGCAGCTCCAGCGCCATTTCCCTGGTGCGCCGGGAGGCAGCACTCACCCTTTGTCGCGGTGCGTGTAGGGCCGCTGGAGAGTAAAAGGGAGGGAGGGAGGGGTGAAGGGAAGAACAGAGTGCCGAAGCGGGCGGTGCGCCCGATGTCGGCGATGCGGAGTAGAGCGAAGCAGGCTGCGGCGAAGTCCCCCTCCCTCCGCTGGTTCCCGGGCCCCCGCGATGCGTCGGCGCTGGCGCCAAAATCTGGGTAGTTATCGCTTCCTCCTGCCCGGGCGGAGGCGGAAGGGGCCAGGCCGCCAGCAAGAGGGGGAGATTTCGGGGGTGCGCTGCACTCTGCGCCCGCCCGCTCTCTGTTCGTACCACGGGTGGCCGCGGGGGAAGGGAGGGGGCGATACCAGCCGCCTGCGGCTAATTATAATCCCCCGCTTTGAGGTTTAAGCCTTCGGGGCGGTTCGGCAATTTCCGGAAAAACGACGCGGCGCTAGTCGTGATCGGGGCGTTTCGTCCCTGCTCGGGCACGTATCGCGAGTCTCTTCCGTTGTCGGAAATTGCCGAACGGGCTGGATTGTGGATGACTGCTGCGTCTTTTTTCTCCGGAAATTGCCGAGCAGGTTCCGAGCGCCATTCTTTTCGGCTTCGGCACATTCCGGAAATTGCCGAAGTGAGCCGAATGGGCTTCCATCGCTGTTTCGGCTTTTTCCGGCGACTGTCGAAGCGGATAAGCTCGACGACGACGGCTTCTTCGGCTCATTTCGGAGACAGCCATTACTAACGGAGTTGATGACTTTTTATTACGTGATAAAAACACGTAGGGGCCTTACATAGAACTGCTGCCCCTTTGGAGATATTTAGGCTCCTTATTCAAGCTTTTTTTAAAAAAAAAAACCAAAAAAAAACCCCCACCAAACTAAAACCAGCCCCACAACCTCGGAAGCGAGCCTGGGCCGGAGAAGGAGGGCGCTAGCACTACGTGGAACTGAATTTCAAATTACGTAACAGTTAAGGCAGCCATTACTGACCAGTCGTACGGTACTCTCAAGCAGGAATACGTAAAACCATGAAGAATATGGTACGTGAAGAGGGAAAAACGCCGAGTTTGTTTTTAAGGAGGGTGGCACGTTGGGTTACGCGTGCGGAGGGAATATTTCCGTGTCTGGGCGTTTCGAGCGGGCTCGAGCCCTTGTCAGGGCAGGTCTGGGTGCCACTGCTGGCTCGCGAGCCGCGGGTACGGGGCTGGATGTCTTGCCGCAGAGGAAGCGTTAACGGTGAGGAAGGTTCTGGAAAAGGCGGTTGGCGCTGGTGCGCAGCCGAGAGAGGAGGCGGAAGCGGCCGTAGCCGTGCTTGGCGGGTGGCGAGTTCTTAAAGCGCCAGACGTACCCGTTATCCCGAGCAGCCGTTAAGGTGGCGCTGGAGGAGGGGGACACGCGGCAGCGGCGGTCCGGGGAGTTGCCCTGAAAGGTGCTGGTCGGCAGGAGTGGCGCTGCGAGTAATGGCGGTGGTGAGGGGGAGGGGTAAAATGGCGGAGCGGTGAATCGCTTGTGCGTAAGGCAGCGAGGATCGCGCCGACGATGAGCGAGCAGGTAAGCTGGGAGGGCAGTAGGGGCTGCGGGGCGGGCAGGCAGCAGTAGTCGTTTTGAAATGTGCGGGGGCCGAGAACGGGGCTTGCAAGCTCTTCCTCGTACCGCGTGTGTAGGGCACGCCAGGCACGGGCTGCAGCACTCGGAACCTGCTTAGCCCGAGGACCCGGGTGTTATGTTTAGTTTTGATTATTACTTTATTTTTCATCTGGGGTCGGTGCTTCCAGAAGTTCTTTTCCTTCCCGCCGCATCGCTGTCCCTTGAGGCGACGGCTCCTCCTGGGCGCCATTTTCCCCTTCTAGCTGCGGGGGCCCCTGTGTTCCTGATATCCGCCACATGGCGGAGCCGGCACTGTAACCGCTTCCCTCTTGATAACATCAGGGCAGGAGAAGGGGGAGAGCCAGGCTGCCTTCGGTTACAGACCCTGGAGAACGGGGCCTAAGCGGGCGCTTGGGGCCGGGGGGCGGAGCGAGCGCTGTCATTCTAGTTTGGGACCCCTAAACCCAGCTTTGCTTTTGGCAGGCCTAGCCATAGCAGTTCAGAGATGGCACTGGCTTCTTTCTGGTGACGGGTTTGTTGCTCGGCTAACAAAAAGAAGAAGTCTGCAGTCAGCTTGGAATATTTATGCATATATTGCTGTTGTATGAAATGCTTTTTCTTATGATGGTGATGAATTTTCCAGCAAAGGCTACCCATTTTCAAGTCCTTTGAAGTGTTGCTTTAAGCCTGTGAAGGAAGGCTTAAAAAAAGTGCTAATGAAGATTCTACGGAGTTCATCAAAATTTCTTCGCAAACTCTGTTCCTTCCACAGAGTGGGCTATGACAGAGGTTTTTCCTTACAGCTTTTATATTGTGGGCCTTGGCAGGGAGGGTTGTTTTTATCAAATAAGGATTTTCATTGAGATTCTGAGAAGGGACCTCAGGGGTTTCAGCTTCAGCATGAACTCCAGATGGTCAGAGGTCATTGGACCCTGGTGGGAGGTTAATGCTAAACTAACCAAAGCTTCTTAAAAGTGACACAGTTAAGACAAGTAGTTTATATATCCAGAGGCTGTGCATGTATTGGTAGAATAACATGTTCATGATATTTCCTCACGGTGGTTTTAAGTGAAGAACTGGTGGTGAGTGTTGTTACTGCAGTAACCTGACATGTGGTGCTTAGGTGGTGGTCTGGGTGGGGCATGTACTGCATGATGGATGATACGCGGTAGATTGCAGTTTGTAAGAATGCATTCACCTGCAAAAAGTGTGTTACTATTCTGTTTAATGTTTGTTAATAACGCATCTGTCCTTAAAAAAACATAGACAGTTGTTACAACAGATACATTCCTTTTCTTCCATTGAGTTCAATTTATGTGTTTATAACTCTTTCAAAGATAAACTGAACACTTAGTGGAAAAATCCTACATGTTTACTAAATTCACTTGATTCTTCTATTTTTATAGGAATATAAATATACTTTATTAGGCATGTGGCAATCAGTTCTATAAGAACAAGTGTCTTTTGTGGACCTGTGAAACTGTACAAGTCCCTAATTTTCAAGCAGCAGAAATGAAGTAATTTGAATGGAGGTTTTCTTTTTTTAAAGTCTTGCTGCTTGAAATTGGTTTTCTGCTAGCCTACTCAATTTATAAATGAGCATGACTTGCAGCGTATGACTTCTTAGTTCACATCTGGTATATGGCATGCTCTTCTATAGTCCTTTTAAGAGAGGAGGTAAAAGGAAACTGCTTCCTGCAAAGTAAGTCTTTGAGAAGAAGTAGAACATGGTATTGCTGACAGCATAACTTAGGTTAGTGGATGCATACTTTACTCCCATTTCCACTTTAAAGGGAATCCTCTTAGTTGTGATACTGCTGCGGTTGAGTGTGGTTAGCTAACCAGAAATTCCAGTGGTGCAGTATCCTAGATTAATTTTACAGATTGTCTGAGTTACATTGTAATAATTTATGAGAAAATGCGAATTAGTTTTGTTTTCTTTAAAAAGCACCCTCTAAAGATCTTTGAGTGGACCGTTGTGGAAGTCTTTGAGTGTGGTTGCTTGCTCGTAATATTTGGAAGGAGAGGTGGGAATAAGCACGTTATTAAAAGCAGTATTGTAAAAGTGGACCCTTGGAATTTCTTGAACTTTAGAAGGCCAACCCTGTTTCTTAAGAAGATGTCCTGCTGAAAGTGTTCGAGATTAAAAATCGTACTTTGTGTCTAATTATGCTCATGCAGAGGGAGGGGGTTTTGTTAATTATAATAACGTCATCTTTTCTGTGATAGAGGGAAAAGGAGCAGTTCCGCAAACTGTTCATTGGTGGCTTAAGCTTTGAAACAACAGAGGAAAGCTTGAGGAGTTACTATGAGCAATGGGGAAAGCTTACAGACTGTGTGGTAAGTTTGGCATACTAATGTGCAGTGATGGCATAGAATGTTGAGAAAGTGTGAATGGGGGGAGTTAGTTTTCTGCATAGCTTAATGTAAAGATGGAATATTAAATTTTCCTAAGTGTACAATTGGCTGGTTTATACACAATTCAGTCCATTGAGGCTATGCACAGGCTTTCCTTGCAGACTCTGATAGGAGCATTCACAAATCGAATCTCCTAGATTATCTTTGACCACTGATTTCAACAGTTTGAAAATAACTTGAGTATTACGGAGTACTGTAATGAATCTGTGCGATCAGTAACCTTTGACAGGAAACTGGTATTGTGGTAAGCAGCCTTCTGAGTAACGTTTTCATAGAATCATGGAGGTTGGAAAAGGCCCTTAAGATCGTAAGAGTCCATCCATAACCGCAACACTGCCAAATGTGCTATAAACCATGGCTGAAGCGCCATGTCTATACGTCCTTTAAATGTCTCAAGGGACAGTAACTCTTGTAGAAGTTGCTCCACTAATTCTGGTTTTGGAGTAGTAAATAGTATTTCATAGCAATAATTTTTAAGTCTTATCTCAGAAAGCTTAAAAGATGTGATTTTTTTGGTAAAACAAATGTAAAAAAGGTAAACGTGCATCACCTGATACAGCAGCATTTCTGAGTTACGGGTAGATGCTTGGAGGACAGCAAAGATGAGAATATCTGACGATGATTGGCATAGCCTGTTACTTTATTATAACTGTGTTTTGAAATCAAATGAGGGAAAATGTAAATCAAGTTTACATATTTCCTCTGAATGTTTTTAGTGTTCACCTTAACATGAGACAGGTAGAAATTGTTCAAATATGTTTTACTGTTTTTAGGTAATGAGGGATCCTGCAAGCAAAAGGTCAAGGGGGTTTGGTTTTGTAACATTCTCCTCCATGGCTGAAGTTGATGCTGCCATGGCTGCAAGACCTCACACAATTGATGGAAGGGTAGTTGAGCCTAAGAGAGCTGTGGCTAGAGAGGTAAGTATGACTTTAAAAAGCAAATCCATGCTTTGAAAAGGAATCTGTTTTGGTTAGACAGTTCTTGTTTAAAATTGCTTGGGTTTAAATTCTGTCGTTAAAAGGCTGTAATTGGGGCACTATTTCCCTACACTTTTGTTCCGTTAAATGACACTATTAGTAATTCACTGTAATAACAGATGTTACCCTAAGTTCTGCCAGTTGTGTCTGCAAGGGACACAACTGGGGGCAGAAAGTGTTATCAGTGAAAACATGTTGAATGCCTGTAGTTAGACGAATTCCAAACTAATTCTTCTCTGGAATGGTTAGTGTTATTAAACCTCACATTAATAAATTTTGGCAGATTTTCCTGACTCCATTTCAAAAGCTTTTTAGCTGTTACTGAAAATTACTATAATTAGAGAATGTAGTAGTGAAACCATTTTCTTTTTTTCTTAGTGGTGGTGTACAAAATCAATCTTAGGACTTCTTTGGGTTTAGCCCAAAGTATATTTGGTGTTAAACTTCAGGGTACAAATAAGGTGTGTGAACAGGAATACAGTGCACCTGTAAACTTTTCGGCCAGGTTACTGCAGCACAGAGGTACTTGGGGAGCAAGTACAGATCCTGACTTTTTTGCCACATTGTGGGAGCTCTTGGAGAGTTTCCCAGTATAAGGCTGGACCCAGCTGTCCTGGTGGTCAAGGGAAATGAAAACTGGAAGCCCTGTTACCCCAGTATTATTCTGTTCCCTGCAGAATGCAGGGTTGGTTAGCATTTTGAAAAACAAGGCAGCATACCTGCATAGTATTTATACACACAAAGACACTGCTAAGCCTTAGCCGTCCCTACCTAGCGCAGCAGCTTGGATATTGTTATCAAAGTGTAAAAATAACCCATGAATGTGAGGAGTTGTCTTCGTATTTTGAAGGGGATTAAAACGTATAGCTCTGGATTTACTGAGGTAAAGAAACTGCTGTTTGCCTTTCACATTACTAGTATAATGTGAGTTTCACTGTTGGGGAAATGAGCAGAGAAAGCTGATGCATCTTTGTTTCGATTATACAACTCATGCTCACATGTAAGTTATCAGATACTTGCAGTTCTTTCAAGGAGTTGATCTTACATTTTCTCTAAATAATGTTAAATGGCTTTTTAGTTACTTTTATGCATTTCCCAGCAATTTCATCTGTACTTCTTTCAGTGCATTTAAGGTTTTGACTTATAACGGGGTGGGGGGGAGAAGCCTTCAAATTGCCCCATCTTACTTACCTCCCAGAAGCCCCCTTGAGTAAGGTTGCAGAGACATGAATCATAAGAGGATTATCTCAGTGCTTGAAAGATCTTAGTTTATTGGCATTCCATTCTTTAAATCCTGGCAAAACAGTGATTTATGAAATTGCTTTTCTTTGTGGTAATATAAAGGATTCTTTTCACAGGAGTCTGGAAAACCTGGTGCTCATGTTACTGTGAAAAAACTATTTGTTGGAGGTATTAAAGAGGACACTGAGGAGCACCACCTTCGTGACTACTTTGAGGAATACGGAAAAATCGACACTATTGAAATCATTACTGACAGACAGTCTGGTAAAAAGAGAGGGTTTGGATTTGTAACATTTGATGACCATGATCCTGTGGATAAAATTGTATGTAAGTAAGCTTCATTTCACTCGCTTGTTGTATTCATCCTTGCAGTCACGGTAATTGTGCGAAGCTAAATTTAAACTAAGGTGATAATGGGATTCAATCAGTGCATGTATATTTACTGCATTGTATTTTTTATGAGTTGTGTGAGAAGGTGTATTTTACATTAAGTGTTGCCTTCTTTGCTTAGAAATGATACGGTGGTTTTTTTAATGATCTGAAACATGTATAGTTTAATTAGGAAATGACTTCATTTTTGGAAGCCTGATTTGATGCTCGATGAGTAATTAAATGGTTTCTAACTTGATGTGGTTACAGTGCAGAAGTATCACACCATCAATGGCCATAATGCAGAAGTAAGGAAAGCTCTCTCCAGACAGGAAATGCAGGAAGTTCAAAATTCTAGGAGTGGGAGAGGCGGTATGTATAAGTAATGTATAATCGTTTGTGATTGATCTTTACGTTCACTTCCCATGACCTCACTGCTTATAATTTTTAAACTGTTACAGGGAACTTTGGTTTTGGCGATGCACGTGGAGGTGGTGGCAACTTTGGTCCAGGACCTGGCAGCAATTTCAGAGGGGGAGCCGGTAAGACAGGCATGTTTGTAGCATTTTTTTCCCTTACTTATACTGTCTTTCTAGTTCTGAGTAACTTGACAAGCTACCGTGGCAGTGTTTTGGGGGCAAGCTGCTCACAGATCTCTTCTGTAGTACACAAATTGGTCACATGCATATGCAGTAAAATGAAGGGGTTTTTTTGTTTGGCTTTTTAAGGAATTCGTTACAAGCTAAAATGAACCTGAACTCAATATAAATTCCAAGGGCACATGTTCTTGATAAACAACTTCTGAGATTTGACCCTAAGGTCATAGGGATTTGTGAGAATTCAGGTATTTTGCTACAGGTGAATTGAAATACTTTTTTTTCTCCAACAGATGGATATGGAAGTGGCCGTGGATTTGGTGATGGGTATAATGGATACGGTGGAGGACCTGGAGGTTAGTTTACTTTTTGGTGGTATTGGTGGTTTTTCTCTGATTCAGAAACAGTTTTTACATTGTTACTATTAGTGTGAAATGTGTATTAATTGCCAGAGCCATTTTCTTGGTTTTAAGAAGCACATGCGGCTGATGGCTCATGGTAAACCATCATATGGTAATTTGTGGGGCAACCATGCCCTTCTCTTTCCTTTAGAACAGCAGTGTTTCTTAGATTTCCTGGAGGAAAAAATCTAAATCGTTAAGGCTTTAAATTGAGGCGTTTAGACAGTCTGGTGGGTTTTGGTCAAAATTCAGTTAGGGTAGGAGTTGGTCTGTACCTTTTAAAAATGGTATTCACAGACCTGTACAAAACTCCTGCCCTTTGCTTTCCCTGTGGACATCTAAACAGAAAAATAGCATCTTCTCTAGAAACTGTTTGTGTTCTATACTGAAAAGTTCATTTTCAAGGATTATGTTGTCACAGGTGGCAACTTTGGTGGCAGTCCTGGTTACGGAGGAGGAAGAGGAGGATATGGTGGAGGAGGACCTGGATATGGCAACCAGGGTGGGGGCTATGGAGGTGGTTATGACAACTATGGAGGAGGTAACCTACTGGCTTGAAATGACCCAAGTCTTTCGGTTGTGAATTAGTGCAAGTCAGTTGAGATTTGAGGTGGGAGGGGGTGGAGGGAGTTGTAAATGCTGTCTAAGGAAACTCCTTTTTCCCAAATAATATGAAAAAGCTGGAATAACTGTGATTTTGTACTTGACTTAAAATGTTAATAATGAGGTAACTTTTGAGTGCTCTATGTTAGCTCATCTAGGTATTTCTCCACTTTTGTATTGATAATGCAGGCAATTACGGAAGTGGAAACTATAATGATTTTGGAAACTACAACCAACAACCTTCAAATTACGGTCCAATGAAGAGTGGAAATTTTGGTGGCAGCAGGAACATGGGGGGACCATATGGTGGAGGTATTAAATATGTTGTGACCTGTCTTGGAGCCAAACAGAGTGGGTGGGCTTTAGCCTTTTGGGGAGGTGGAAGGGAAGATAGGAGATGGGTAACAGCTGTGAACTATAAAAGAGGGTCGATAAGGGGAAGAAGTCCTTTGCTGTGAGTGTAGTGAGGCACTGGAACAGGATACCCAGAGGGTGGATGCTCCATCCTTGGAAGGAATGGTTCAAGGCCAGGTTGGATGGGGCTTTGGGCAACCTGGTCTAGTAAAGGTTGTCCCCGTCCATACTGGTGGGTTGGAATAGATGACCTTTAAAGGTCCCTTCCAACCCCAAACATTCTTCAATTCTAATACTGTTATAGAAATTGAATAACTTGAGCCCTGCAGTCTGTCCACTGCAGATGTTTTTTTTGCAAGTTGGCTACAGTTTCTCATCTTAAAATTTCAAAGCTTGACTTGGGAAGAACTACTATTGTGATTTCTTAAAGAATGAATGACAATAACTTTCCCCAGAATATTATGAAATATTTTGCAGCTTGCAGTTTCCAGTCTGTAAAGATTTTTAGCCGAGTTTCGTGTTCTCTGCTATCAGCTTACGCTGTAGAGTAGTTAATATCCACAGAACTTGCTGGGATCCTTCCTACTTGTTAGTGTTAACTTTTTTCTGACACTTCCCTGCTTTTTGTTTTCCAAACACTTCAGTTAGGAACATGTAAAACTTGTGAAATAAAGGGAAACATGAAGCCCTTTGTTCTGAGATGTAATGTGTAAAAGCAGGCAGTCCTCAGAGGCTCAAGACAGTACAGTGCAGCAAATTACATGTCTAAGATTTCAGCCTGTAGTCCTTGTGGCAGTTTTCAGAGGTTATTTAGAGGAAAAGAGTGAAATGCTAAAATCTTTGTTGTATATGGTGTCTCTGGAAGTAAAGGGGATGTTAATCATTCACAGTCAAGAGCACTCGTAGATCTAAAGAGAGTAGTGATGTGACTGCTCTGTTTCTTCTGCGATTGCAGGAAACTATGGTCCAGGGGGCAGTGGAGGAAGTGGTGGTTATGGAGGGAGAAGCCGTTACTGAGTTTCTGCAAGCATGCCATGGGTAAGTATGTTTCTAAGTGTTAAAATTGCAGTGATTCTTGAGAGTAGCTGCAGGAGCTAAAAGCTTTTTTAGGATCGTATTATCTTTCCTTTAAAAAATGGTTAGATGAATAATTTCATAACCTATTTTTTTACTCTTTACTTCTGTTGAAACAGGCTTCACTGTATAAATAGGAGAGGATGAGAGCCCAGAGGTAACAGAACAGCTTCAGGTTATCGAAATAACAATGTTAAGGAAACACTTATCTCAGTCATGCATAAATATGCAGTGGTATGGCAGAAGACACCAGAGCAGATGCAGAGAGCCATTTTGTGAATGGATTTGGATTATTTAATAACATTACCTTACTGTGGAGGAAGGATTGTAAAAATGCCTTTGAGACAGTTTCTTAGCTTTTTAATTGTTGTTTCTTTCTAGTGGTCTTTGTAAGTGTAGAAGCATTCCTTTGATAATGTTAAATTTGTAAGTTTCAGGTGACATGTGAAACCTTTTTTAAGATTTTTCTCAAAGTTTTGAAAAGCTATTAGCCAGGATCATGGTGTAATAAGACATAACGTTTTCCTTTTAAAAATTTAAGTGCGTGTGTAGAGTTAAGAAGCTGTTGTACATTTATGATTTAATAAAATAATTCTAAAGGAAATATTGTGTAATTTTAGATTTTTTTTTTTAATATTGTAAAATAAGGCAAGGAGTGGGTAGTATAAGGTCCCACAAATAATATAAAGCTATTGTTGTACATGTAAAATTAAATGCTGGTCAGAAAAAAGTATGTTGTCTGTAAATGATCAGGTTTAAAATATCTAGATAACTTAAGGGATATCTCTGCAAGGAGAAACACCTTTTTAGATCTTTTAGATGCTGCTTCTTCAATGGCAAGGAAAGGAAATATCCCCAGCGAGGTACTCTTCCAGGGACACAGGTCTAGTACAAGAGAACTCTTGAAAACGTCACTAAGTTCAGCCAGTCTTAAAAAGCTGCGCTGTATTTCTGCAAAGCTTTAACTACAGTAGTTATAAGGATGCCAACGAAGGCTGAGGGTCTAGAGCAAAATAGTTCTAAGCTTCAGTTAAACTTCTTTAGGTAAGATCTTATTTACTTTTCCTTTCTTAATGTTCCAAAACCAAGCAACTAATATTGTTTGACAGTATTCTTCCAGTATAGTGATTATCGTTATGTAGTTTAACATAGCAATGAATTAAGTTAACAATTACCAATTGAACTTTGTGAATCCTGTTTTCTTGTATTATTAAATTTTTTACAAACAAATTTTTGTTAATTTCAGCTACTTAACATATTTTTTTCCTACTGGAATCTAGCTATGATATGAACCCTGGACAAGCATAGACTGCTGCCACTGTACACTGCTACAGTTGAACAAATGAGACCTGCAAGTGTCCATTAGTAAAGCTTTGCAAGGGTTCCATCCCTGGTGTTGGTAGTTAAAATGGTAGGTCACAAGTTAATTAAATCATACAACTTTATTTTTGCATCCTGCAACATTTTATTTTTTCTTGGGAGTCTATGCATTATGGTGGTTGCAAGGTAATGCCATAAAGGTAGTTCTCTGCTGTTGAAAATGAACTCTGTTGTTATGTGTCTTGTCTGCTGTAATCTATTTGATATAACACATTTCATCCTGAAGGTTCCCAAGTAACTGTAGACTGTTTACGTGTAAGGAAAAAAATTGCACCACAGAATACATCTGCCTCTGTGAAGGAATGTGTCGTCCATTCTTTTAACAACTGCATAAGCAGTTCTTTAGGAGGGGAAGTGAAAACTTCAAATGAAACTGCAGGTGGTATTTCACAAGTGTATCATGTAATTACGTAAATTGGAATTTGGCTAGAATGTTGAGGTTTCTACCATTTTTTATAGTTCTTGCAGCTAATAAACCTTAGTGCCAAATTCAGTCAGCCTTACTGCATTGAATTTTTGCACCTCAAATTAATGAAAACTCTTCAAGCAATGAGTTACTCAGAGCAAGGGTGGCATACTCTTGCTAGATTTGGTTTTTAAATAAAAATCGACAAAACCCACCAAAAAAAAGGCAACCAAAAAATGCCCCGATTTCACTGAAGAACGTGGACTCAGCTAACCAAAGTCCTGTTCTTTTTTGTGTTAGACACACCAGTGAACTGCTTATACTTTTTTTTTTCTTTAAAAAAAAAAAAAGCTGAAGTTCCCCTATTGGTAATTTGGTTTAGACATATGTGATAAACATCTTCAGATACACTTTTTTTTTCTTTGGCAGGAAGGTGCCATGCTGCAGGTAACTAATGAAGAAGTGGTCAACCACAGAAACGCTTCAAGAAATAAGAAATTCTGTATCATCAGAAAAATAGTTGTTTTTGCTGCCTTCATAAAAAAATCTAGAGGTTAAATGAATACTGATAAAATATCACAATTAGTACAGCTCCCTGTAATGCTGGGTTTTTTTAAAATTATAGTATTAATGTCTTGTAAACCTTTCAAATAAAATTCAGATTCGTTAGGAGAAACAAATCACTAATGTTAAAATAGCAAACATTCTGTGAGTAGAAAGTTTAACTACATATTTTTATAACTTTCATAGCTTTAAAATAAAGTATTTTTTATACCAAAGTAGTTCTAGTGTAATGCTTAATAAAACTTAGTGTGTGTCTAACATTAAATAATGTTTATGTGCAGCTTTTAGACCCTTTCCATGATTCAAAACATTCCATTTTGAGGTGGATTTTAAAACAAAGTCAACTTGGCAAGCGTATTCACAGAACTTGTGTCTCTGACCATAGGCACCTGTTCTCTGTGCTACAGATTAAAAACGCTCATTGTTGGACACAATTGCTTTAAAATAGCTTTGTGGCTGTGTTTTATATAATTCTATAAAAATACCTCCTCCTTTCTTGTTAATGAAACTAACCACTTAAGCCAGTTTGTCAAAATGTGATAGGACAATAGCTTTATCCTTTTCACCTGTAAAGAGCTTTTAGCATCAAGAAAGAGTGAATGGGATATAGAGTTTGTGTTGTACCAGAAGTGTTACTGATAGCTGCATCTTCAAGGGGAAGGGGGCTGTGGAACAAAAAACCACCCAACCCCCTAATCCTGAACTCTCAAGTGTGCAAGCTTGGGAAACTTCAGTTGGCAATGGATTTGAGGCGATGTATCTTCAGCCTGTACTGGTTTAACCTGTTGCCTACCTACATGGTTTATTCTAAACTTGAAATTTATTGATACGTTTTGCTTTGGCAGAATCATCATGTCTTTAACCTTCTTAATATAATCCAGAAATACTATTTAAGGATGCACATACGATATGTTTCTGTGTTTCTTAAGTTGAATGTTGAAATGTTTGCATAGGTGACGAGTGTGCTGCAAAGGAGGCAGTAAACAAAGCTGCACAAAACCTGCTTTACTTCTTTCCAACAGAATTGAGTTGACCAGCTTCATAAGGAATTCGCCTTCTTTCCTTGAACTTAGATTTAGTTAATGCAGGTTTTTTCTTTACAGTTGGCAAGTCCCCGTTCATAGGACAAAAAACTACCCCCAAACCCAACACTTAAAGGGCAGTAGTAATTCTCTGAGACACTTACATCCTTCTGTAGCTTTGTAGCAAGGTTTAGGAATGAGTATGTTACATTTTTCCCGTAATGAGGGTATTTTAATTTTGATGTACTGGCTACGGGGGAAGAGAAATGTGTAAGTGACAGCAGAAAACAACTTTCGGTATTTAAAGTCTCAAAAGCTTGGAGTATTTGAGTAAGTTTCCTGTTGTCTTACTGTTGGCTTTCATGACATTCACCAAGTGACAATCGCAGTGTTTACTGACCGATTCCGTGAGAGAAGTCACTGGTTGAGTCAACCCTGATACTGAAAGCTAGCAACTCAATAAAAACAAGTGCGTGGTGGATTCCTGGGTTTCCATTGGTAGACAATGTATGCTTCTCTTAATTTCTAAGAATCTGGTTTTACGTCACTTGACAGACTTTCTGTTTTCAAAGTAAAGGCAACGCTGCGCTCAGTGGGTCTCAGTGTACAAAGAACTCAGGATTGGGTTATCAGTAATAGGCCCAGCTTGCCCCCAGCAAACTGAGGAAGAATGTGTAAGACAACATAACTTGCTGGTAACTGGTACGCGGGAGGGAGGGAACCTAAAAACCTGCAGTGTGTGACCTGATTTTTACAGCAGTGGTAAAGAGAAATCTGTGCTTGGGTTCTGGCCACACAGGGTCTGTGTTCTTCATAATATTTACAATGAAAGTTGTATTTTATTCACTTCTGGTACTTCTGCTTTGGGCACTGAAAAGCTTTTAGGACAATGTGAGAAATTGTTCTTAATATTACAAAATTAGCAGGAATCGAACTTTTGTCATGTGTGGAGAAGGTAATTGCATTCTCTTATGACTACACATACCTTGGGGGTGAAAGCAAACTAGTTTGGGGGAAGAAAAGCGACAGAAAAGGTAGATCTGAATTTTGAAGGAGCCATCAGCTGAGTGTTTTGGCAGCTTGACCATGTTTGTGAAAGGATAATTTGCTGAGAACGTGCTGGAATACAGCGCATCACCCACAGCTTTAGTGTTTGTTTTCAACACGGGAGTAGTGAGGCAGGTGTAATCCCACAGTGATGCTGCTGTTTCACTGCTTTTTTTTTTTTCCCTCTCCTAAGGGGTGAGGTTGGGTTCTCACTGATACGGTGACACTGGTTGGAATTGCATGGGAATGTAACGTGGAAGGGTGTCCTTCCTGTCCTGCCAGAAGTCATAACTCCCTTTTGACAGCTGTGTTCTTGCCTTGCTGCTGGTGTTGATTTTCATTGCCACAAAGTTATTGCAGTTCACGTACCCAAGAACTTGTCTGTTTGCCAATAGTAGAACGGTGTTTAACTCCAATGGCTGTGTGACTTGCCTGACAGGTGACTATGAATGCAGTAGGTCAACAGCATTGGGGTCCATGCGGTTTACAAACTAGCTTCTCTGACTTAACGTGCCGTTTCACTGTGAACAAGGTGACCATGGCCAAGTCCTAGAAAACTACTAGTAGTCGGCCCCCACCCTCTAAGCCCTTGACAACACATAATTTCTCCCCACACCCCTTTGGTTCCTCTTGGTCCTTACGTTCTTGTGGAAAGCAATGTGTTCAATGGAGTTGTAGTAGCTGTGTAGCAGGTATGAAGTTGCATTGCTTTTACAAAATGCACTATGGTAATGAGACCTGACATGGTTAGTTGTGTCGCCTCCATTTGGTTTATTTAATAAAGAGTTCACTAGAACCTGGTGCTGTGTGTCCTGTGCCCTCATTTATAGGCCTCTACCTACTCTGTCCTCAAGATCCTCATTCAAACCATACTTGTGACTCTTGTAAAGAAACAAATTCACTCTCTGTATTTTGGGTCCCATACTGGGTGGTTCAAACTGACAAACCGATACCGATGAAGCTGCTTTGTTACCTATTTCCTCATGGAGGTTCTGGTTTACACCATCCAAAACTAGATTGTAAGCTCTTGAGCAGGAACAGTCTTCATCTGTAAAATGTACCTTCTGTAAAAAGCAAAGTGTGCACAATAAAAGCAAACCATGAAGCTAAGGCTGTGCCTAGTGCAGTGCTGTTAGTGGTCATAAAGTGTTACAGCAGTATGTCATCCGTGTCTCCTCTGTGAGGGCTCATTTCCAGCGTTGCCTGTGTGTGTGCAAGTGTTCAGCCTTAGTTTGTCATAAACGATGCTTCAGGGTATGGTGCTCTGAGTCAGTACGAAACTTCGGTTCTTTCCTGGTGCTTTGCTAGACGGTAATAATGGGAAAGTACTCTTTGGGCTTGCCCCGCCACCCGTGTTTTTCTTTGGCTTACTCAGTTTGACCTTCTCTCACCTCTTGCAGATAAGATTTCTTTCCATTATTAATGCAGGAGAACCACAGTTGGCCACACTCATTACAGACTGCTTGCCATGGGAATAGTATTGAACTATTGGTATTCACAGGTTTTTTTTCTGTATCATCGGCTCAATCTGCAATCCTTGACTTTGGCAATTCTCTAGCAGTATAACAAGTCTTTAAGTGTTTTCCTGGCTCTTCCCTCAGCGAGGGCCTCCCTCACGTGGTTAAGGCAGCACACAGCCCTGAGAGCTTTTTCACTAGTGAAAAGGTCCAGAATTAAATCCGATACTACATCATCCTGTCTTCTTACACAGTCTAGTTTCTGGTCTGTATGTTTGGGATTTGGGGTTTTCTGCAAGTTAGGGTTTATCAGTACGAAAGCCAAGGTTGACTTCAGGGGCTTCCCAGCCTTTGCAACCACTTCAGTTAAAAGCTGTCTTTAAGGATGCTCTTTCCCTGAAAAGCTCCTCAATTCCTGTGCAGCCTCTTTCCCTTCTGTGTATGGGTTGAAAGCAAGAATCCTGTTCTAAGCCTGCGCTTCCCTTACCTGTCTAGCCTGACTTTCACAAACAGTTGAAGGAAGCGAAAGGTGTAGCCGGGACTAGGCAGTGTCTGGGCTGGTGGGTTTGTTTTCTTTAAACAAAGGGAAGGCACCTGGTCAAGTAGCGACAGTTTTTAGGTGGAACTTGATGGCAGCCTCAGCCCACAGCCTGGTTTGTTTGGTAGGCAGGTAGCAGGCAGCTTGGGAAAGTTACGTAGTGTCCAGACCCAATGCTTGGTGCGTGTGCTGTTAGTGCTGTTGGAACTTGGGGACACACAGCACCATCCCTCAAATTAAGTGATTCACCTGGGATTGCTCGCAGGGGTGGAGTTGCTAGTGGAGTCCTCAGAAACTGAGATTCACACATACAGTTGTCCAACATACATAGAGTGGAATTGGCCGAGGGCTGTTGAGGGTGACTTCCCATCCACAAGTTCACAAGACAGTGGAATGGGGTAGGGGCTGGTGACTTCACATGGGCCATGAAGGTTTGGTTGGTTGTTTTCCCCAGAACTAGAAATAAAGTTCACAGTTCCCCTAAGTATTTGTCACATGTTGCATGTTTGGGTTGAAGTTCATGCAGTAGCAAATAAGTAAGTTCCATGTGGATGCTGGTGAGGACAGATGTTACCTCATGCTGCTACTTAACTACCAGCAAGAGATTTCATGACCTCACTAATGCAAGGTTCCACTATGAATTCCCCAATCAATTCGAGGCTGTGACAACTGATCAATAAAATAACAGATGGACACATATATTTAAATAAATCTTTTAATATAAAAGGCAGAGCACATTGTTTGAACACTTGGTTTCAGTAAGTTAATACATTGTGCACCGTTTCCTTTTTAGAGAATGCCACTTGATGCTCCAGTTACTGTAAAAGCAAGTGCAAACCACCCCACAACTTGATCTACAGCTAATGGCACAGTTGATTTCTTCAAAGGAAAGAAAAAAATTATTTGGCACTTAAACTTTCAATGTGTGTACCTGTAGATTTTTATGTACAAGTGCTTCCTTTTTATTAACATACCTAGGTGTAAAGCTGCAACATTCTCCTCGTACCGTGACCAGTGAGCTAAAAGTATTTGTTGGTGTCTAGTTGTTAGTAATTATTTTAACATCTCACAAACTAGTATGCCTCAACATTCCTTCCTTATTGTTGATTCCTTGCCTTTCTGGGCTGTCTTTTTTTGCAGATCCTTTTTTTAGGTTGTAAAATAGGAAAGGATAAGCTGTTGTGAATAAGCATGTGAGTAAAATGTCGCCTTCATAGCAGAACTCTCAAAAAAGCTCTTCATTCAGAGCCTCTATGTGAGTGTAACATCACAAGAACAGATAGTCATTTGGTTCAGTTTAAGGATTTGGGGAAAATTGGGAAAAAAGCAATCTGTAACAAAGGTACTTTTAAAATGCCAGTTTAAAAAAACTAAAAAGAACAACTCCAGTACTTCTTGAGGAAGGTATCCAAATGGGGGGAAAACAGAAAGTGCACAAATAAATGTATCACATGGGGAAGCAGAACAGGCGCTTGTTCACCATCCCTCACTTTCATAGCAGAAAGTTGAGAATGATTTGGTTGCAGAGGATGAAGGTAAGACAATATTGAATCAGTTACTAATTTACTTTTTGGGACTTTGCAGATCGATCGTATGAGTTGTAAAATTGGCTTGTATGTTTTGTTTGCTTGGAGCTACAATGGTGACAGTAGCAAGGGAAAAACGCAATGGCTTCCTGGGCCTCTCTCCTCAGGACAACTAAGAAAAGCAGAGCAGTTCTCAAAAACTGCAACGCACAAGGTATCTCTTAGGAGTACCAAAAGCCATTCTGAATTTAAGGTGAGGATGAACTTGAGCTAAAGTTTTTCTTTCAGTGCTAAAAAAGAATAATAAAATACAGTCATGTTGTGTATGAAAGATCAAGTACTCCAGACTAAACGTTTTTCTTCTACATGTCACTTCAAGGTAAAGCTTGGGTTTTTTCCCCCAGTGATGTTCCTGCTTCCCTACCACCAGAATGTAAATTCCTAGTTTTACACAGGCCTAAGCAACAACACTCACAGCAATGGCCTAGCTCCTTTAATTAAAACTAAACCGATTTCCTCATGCAAAGGCTCAGCTAGTATGACTTTCTAAGGGGTTGCACAGACCCTTGAACATGTACTCTCCCTCCTCAAATGCAACATTTTCTGTTTGTACTGCTGTAACCACTGACCTCTGGTCTTCACACAAATATCCTCTTGGGGAAAAAAACCCTGAGTGATCTTTGGCCACCTTGTTTCTGTTTCTGCTCTTACTCATTATCTTGTTTCTGTTCTGATTTGACCAAGTGTTTGGGAATTACAAATACCCTGCCAGTGTTACTGCAATGAATGACACGTTGGCATGGGTTGACAGGTCTGCCCTGGTTGTCCCTCAATCTACTGGAAAAGTCACGGTACAAGTGGTTTAACTTTTGCTTCATCCAGCTGATGGATCTACTGTGCTTCAAGTGCTTTTTTAAGGCACAGGAGTGTTCGAAGATGGCATACATCTTTTTCCAAGTCAAGAGTTGCATTCAGTTTATGTTTATGAGAATTTGGGGCAGCAACTTTGTTTTTTCCTTGTCGGCTGATGACACGTGGAAGTGATACCTGGGTGTCAGATGGTTCTTTGCTAGCATGGTGTTGAATGAGTTGACAGGCATGTTCCTGATTTCATCTACTGAAAATGGTATTCTCAGAGCTTTTGCACAGTGTTCATCACTGCTAAGGTTTGTATCAGTAGCATTATGGCACCTATCCTCTACTTCATGAGGTTTCTCCATCCACATCTGCTGCTGATACTCCAAAGTGGATGCTGCTTGACTTGGCAGTTGATTATAGGTGTGGTTATGAAGAAACAGATAAAGTCTGTCTTCTCTAGAATGCTCTGAATCACCCAAATATTCCACATGGCCATATTTACTGTCTCCTTGGCTATGGCCATCAACAGCTCCTAAACCATGTGAAGAAACAGATTTAACATCACTGCTGTACTCAACAGAACCTTCACTGCAGACTGAGAGGTGGCACTGCAACTTGAATTCAAAGACTTGGATTCAAAGACTTGGATTCTGAGCCAGGTTTTTCAGAGAGCTGAGAAATTTCTATAGGATCAAAGCCTTCCTCCAAAGACATGAGTTTAATTTCACCAAAATTATCATCGCGGGCCATTGGGTTTCCAAGGTCAGCAGCTGAAAGCAGCCCTGTCAAATCTGACTCCTAACGATTCTGGATTTCTGACACTAGAGCTTGGCTGAGGAAAAGATTCTTGCCTTTGTAAATATCTTGTTTCTGAATTTGATTGAGCAGGGTAGTCTGTTCTTAGTAGCATGGCATCATGAGGACTGAAACAGTGGCAAAGTGTCCGGCTCAAACTTACACTGTGGTGTGAGAATGATGGGTCTTGGCTAGAAGACTAGCAACTTGTGTATCTTAGTCCAGTAAACTCACCTAAAAGATGATGGGGGGAGGGGGAAATGGGATCTTTTATAAAATGCCTTTATATTCATCACCTATGCAGTCTTGATCCAATTCTGGTTTATTATTCCACTGTTTGAATGTATTAATTTTATATGTTAAACTCTTCTAGCTCTCCCAACTCCTGTTTCCCACGTGTACAGAGCATAACCTGCGCTGGCATATGGCAAGAGGAAGCAGGAAGGGTGCAGAAGTGACTGAGGGGTGGGAGGAGAAGCACCTTTGACAGACAGTGTTCAGAGGTGGAAATGGGACTGTTGCTAAGTGTACATTGAACTACGTTTCCATCTGATCTGGTCTAAGGAAAGGTTCTTCTAGGAGGGGTGGTCCTGCCCCTTCCCTGGTACTGGTTTTGGTGATCATCTGATTGCAGGGTGAGCTGGTTTGAGGTGCTAATCTAGAAGAAAAATAACCCTGAAAAGAAGATAAACAACTCACTAGCAGGACTGGATCCAGTGAGAGCAGTGGTGTAAGAAAAGAGGGGAGGACAATGGGAATGTTAAAGTTGTGCTGGCACATTCTTACTGCTCTTCTTTCACTGTTTATAAAGTTTTTGGGGCTGAGAGTTGCTACATTTGGCTTAGCTCCTTCTTAACTGAGATCTGTTATGTTCAGATTTCAACGTGACTCCTTTGCTAATCAGGTTGGACAAAACATCCCCCTGTAAATCCCACCTTTGGTGGATGTATTTTGACTTTAAATTACTGCTCAGACTTTTTTTTTTTTTTGCAAAAATGAAGCCCCTGTATGGTCTTTCAGCCCCAAAATCCAGATGATGAACAACTGCCTCAGTAGCATTAAGGCCCACCTTTTGTGGGCCTGGGTTAGAGTTGGTGGGTCGTAGAAATACAAAGACACCACACAAGATTATGGCAGGGCCCTTGCTGACAAGTAGTCATAAAATACATGGACACAGAAAAAAACTGAGAATATAAATACATGCAGCAGGAAGTGCATGGTATGATTCCTTCACAGCTGAGCATCCCTAGTGTGATGCACGAAAGGACTTTGTTGGCTGCAGTTCATTACACAAGCAGTGTAAGAAGCACTTTCTGCAGGGAAAGACTGAGGTACCTGAATGTCTTAAATTCTCTACTAGCTTCCTGGGAGTTCAAGTAAGAGAAGAAAGCCTTGCCTTATTCTAAGGAGTTACCTTGTTCCAGACCATCTGTAGTCTGAGAGATACAGCTGATATTTTCAATTAAGCCATTGGAAAGAAAGACTCTTAGCAAGTTAACTATTAAAAAAAAAAATCTCCCATACCTTAAAGACTTGGAAGCTGGAAAAAACAGGCAATCCATTTTCAATAGATTGATTGTCACAAGATGGCAGTGCATTAATACTCTTACATAGAATACACAACCCTGCGTTGGTATAGCTGCATAAGAGCCACAGCCAAGTTCCTATCAAATTATGAAAAGAACAGAAAGTTAAATTGATGGACTTCTGAACCTTGTTAGTGCAGAGTCTGTTACCACAGCTGAACAGAAGAGGAGGCTAATTTATGGGCTGGGAGGCACTGTCTAACCTAGAGATTCCCAAAATTAGGTGTTCCAGACCTAAACATGTCATTATATAGAGAATACTAACGAGCCTGTAAAGCTCCTACCATGGGAAGCATAGGCAAGATGCCCTTGGAGAACTGCAAAACAAGTAATGTAGGGTGCAGCTTCCTGGGTAATGATTGCAGCGGGAGAGGAGGGAGAGGAGGGAGACCCCAATTCAGATAAAACCAGTTTTATTGGTGAAGATGAAAGTACGCAGAAAGTAACCAATAGTACCAGAAGCCCAGCAGACTAAAAAAGGGGAAAGAAAACCCCCATGTTTTGCTGCTAATGCTGACCGACCTGCTTTGCAGCCAAGGTGGGTCTGTTCCTGAGGGTGAGCGCGCTTGACTGAATATTCATGTTAACTCTGATCTTTGGCTGCAAATGCTGAGTAGCTGCTAGTGCTTAGAAACTCAGTGTTGCTCTAGAGAAACACAGCAAGAACTACTACGTAAAGCCCAACTGGCATTAGGTTTCAGAAAGGGAATTATTAGTTGAACTAATTAAGTGGTTGAGTGGCTCCACCCAACTCTGAACACCAGGTGAGAGGAAAGACAGGACTTCAGAGCTTTCATATCCCAGACAAGTTACTGGGGAAAATTCTCCTAGTAGAGCCAATGGCAGCTGCCATAGAAGGTGGACACTAACATCTTGAACATCTCCAGGTAAGTTTTACTACATTGATTCGCTGATACATTCCCTGGGGTGGGTTTTTTGTTTTCTTTTTGTTTTCTTGTGTTTGGTTGGGTTTTTTTAATTAGATAAAAGAATAACTCATTACCCATTAATCCCTATATTCCAACCTATTGGCTATACACGTGTTTTCTCATTTACCTCTAGCATGTTTCCCATCTGCAATGACAAAAGCTGTAAACAACCCTCTAAAGAGAGAAGGGAATCTACATGGTGGGTGTTGCTCTGTGGTGGAAGAAACAAAAACACTTTGTAAAGCACAGGTATTTTAAATCGAAGCCTGAGAAGAAGTAGACCACACAGCTCTGTGAAACACTGCCAACAAGCCTTCAGCCTGATGGGAGATTTCACGTTGTTAGAACAAGCGGGACAGCTCCATGGCAGGAGCATCCCTGCCCTGCCCTACAACACCAGAAACACACTTTCTTCCTCCCTGAGGCTGCACCTACCCACTACTGTGGAAAAATCAAGAACTTTTTCAAAGCCTAACTGCTGGGGCAAGTGGGGAACAAAGGGGTTGGCAGATCAACTGATCTCAGCACTCAAAGCCTCAAGAAGATGAAATGCAGCTCTCAGAGAGAACAAAACCCAAAGTGCACCTGCTTCAGTCTAACATCACTATTTCTCTTCCCTCTAGTTACAGGTGTTAAGATCTAAACAATGTAGTTTCCCAAATGTCATTGTACACCCAAGCAGCAGGCTTTACACGAATGGTGAGAGCACTGTGGCTTATTATCCACGTCTCAAGTGTTTGTAAGCTGGAAAAAGAAATCTCTGCCCACAAACACACCCCCTTCATGAGGGGGAAGGTGAAACCAAATTAAAAAATAGTTACCTGCAAGAGATTGCTGCACATTTTACAACGTTTCGGCTGCATGAACTATGGGCAGGGGAAGGCAATTTTTGGGAAAGTGTACGAGGGCATATAATTCATAAAGAGTTGTCTGAAACCACTGTTCCTTGGCAAGGACTCTCCATATGGAAAGAGGAAATAAAATATTCCTTTCAAAACTATTCACCCCGAGTCTTTCGCTATTATTTATCCCAATGATAAGACCTATATCCTCCCTTGCTTCCTAGTGACAGTCTTCCTTTCATCCATTTTTTCATCATTTACTTGATTTCTGTTTTCCTCCTCCTCTTGCAGCTCCAGCTGATCCCCTCCATGGTGTGGACAGCAGCCATCCAAAGCTTCCTGACATTCCTTCAGGTCAACATCCTGAAGACACAAATAAAACAGTTCTATTAAATAACATGCTATAAATGCCTTTTTTTTTTTTTTTTCATTTTTTCTTTCCTATAGCAATATTCACTGAACAGCTCGTTCATAGGGCTGAACTGACCCTGTAGAGTTTGGGGGCAGAATGAGACCAACATCAGTTTAGGATGCCTCCTCGTTCAGTGAGCCCATCTGCAGTAGAATTGGGCAGTCATAAATAGTGGAAACAAACTCTTTCACAACAGACACAAGATGTCGTGATTTTTTCTTTTTATTTTTTCCTTTAAAAGCTTGGGATTTTGGTGTCTTCTGAGTGTCATGTCATTTTACAACAATGTGTCCACGTCAGACACATACTCACTCAGTGCATGGAAGTTTAAAACAGGCAATTCCACCTGTCTGGGGAACAAAACCCCTCGCTTTTTTTTTCAGAACAAGTACATTGACATGTATTGTGGTAGCAGCTCTGCTTCCCCATCACTTCCATGCAGTCATTACTTAGGTCCCATTTATCCAAATGATGGGTGGGTTTTTTTAATCTCCAGCAATGAAATTGGTCCCAAAATAATTTTTTTGTGTTTTTATCTGCAATCATATCAGCAGATTTTTTTTTTTTTTAAATAAACAATTAATGTAGGGCTGGTGTATTGATAGGGTAAGGAGGAATCACTGCTAAGGACTTTGCATAGTTATATTTCAAAAGACTTTGATATTTCAACTTCTACAGGGCAAGTCTGAGTTATTAAAATGTGGAACAGCAGCCAGAAACCCAGGTGGTCCCTCTGCATCAGTTCCATATATCCCCAGTAAAATGCTATGGCAGGAGTGGAAAAGACAAGCTCTCAACAGCAGCGAACGTAACAACCTAGTGTTCTGTTCTAAAAATCACAACAGATTAACTTTACAGGTTTTATATGAGAGCATAAGCTATATAAAGACTGCAGTTCCAACAGCCATCAAAATGTGTAAAAGATTTTTTAAATTATTGCTTCATACAAATAAAAAAGTCACATTAAAATTAGATGTATGAAGGTTTTAAAACAGAACTCTGGAATCAAAGATATTTTGAAAATAAAATAATATTAAATTCATTTTATTCATCTATTAACTTTTCCATTATGAAAATAAAATTTATTTTAACTGGCTTTACTTGTTGGCTTTCCATTTTTCTGTATTTTCAAGGATTGGAAGGGAACTTTAATTTTATAAACAGTCATTTCTAACAACAGACAGATACACAGGGCACTCATCTGTCACTCTGATGTAAGAGGTACTTTTCTTCCATGATGCCCAACACACATTCTAGCTATTAAAAATTCTATTCCAATATAGTCCATCTTCTTTGTCAGCTCCAGCTAGAAATGACCAGATGAGTTATTACTGCCAAACAGGAGAAAACAAGTTTACTTTTCTAAACACACAAAAGCTGCAACCCTACCCGAGGACAACCTTCGAATCACATTCAGAAGGATTTCTGTGCAAGCACAAGGTGGGAGACCTACACTAAAAAAACCACTCCCCCGACCCCCAAAATAAATCCAGACATCTCAAATTCTAATCTTGCTTCTGCCATTTACTAGTTTTGGTTGGGCTAGAGAACACAATCTGAGACTATGTCTGACTTCCTAAATCATCCATCAGCCTTGCATGCTGTAGGGCTGGGGTCTAACTGTGCACCGGCCCTTAACGTACAACTTAGCAACGATCAGCTTCACTTTATCAGTCTTTGGATTAGGAACAACAGCAATTAATGTCAAATCTGCTATTTAAAGTGAGACAAAGTACAATGCAGAGGTGAGATTGGCCTGTTCACAGAATCACAAGATTGGAAAAGACCTTTAAGATCATCAAGTCCAACCGTTCCTCTCTTATGCTAAACCATATCCCTAAGTACCTCATCTACCCTCTTTTTAAACACATCCAGGGATGGTGACTCAACCACCTCCCTGGGCAGGCTGCTCCAGGCCCTGACAACTCTTTCAGTGAAAAATTTTTTCCTAACATCTAATCTGAACCTGTCCTGCCACAGCTTCGTGCCATTTCCACTTGTCCTATCTCCCCCTGTCCTATCTCCTATCTGCTGTTCAATTGGAAGGATGCTGCCTGCTCTGGCAGGTTGTCTTACAACATTAAAACAAAGCCTTCCATGCACAGGAGTACAGATCTCAGCATAAATCGGGTGCACCATCCATCACACTACCCCTCCACGTAACTCCCTCCCTTGCTTCCCACACCCATGTATTATTTGTTGCCTATAAAACCGGGTGTAGAAAGCGGAACCTTCCAGGTATCAAAATACAAACGGGTCTGCCATGATGCTTTGGATGGGTGAACGAGACCCCTTCTCTAGGAACAGCAGAAAGCACAAGCAAACTGCTTTGCAGCTACCATCAGCGTGCACTTGGCAAATAGGGCTAAAACTACATAGCTTGGGGCTACAAGGTTGGGAGTTTTTACATTTTTTTAAAAATTTATTTCAGTTGCCAAGCTTTAAATTGCTCCATTACTGTCATTGACCTTTGGGATGCTCTTCTATGAACTTGTGTCCCTTCTCCTTCACTAACTGCACTTCTCTGTAGGACTGGCCCTCTCCTTGCCACTAGCTGAAAAGACGTGCTGGAGGCCACGCTTTGAATAATTAAGTAACATTTCCAGATGTCCCACAGCAATACAAGTTAGGCAACAGAAATCAGCTTCTAGTAACATAACCAGTAGTTTCCCTTTACTGCTTTGTAGGATTAAGTATGATTAATAATTAAGTATAACGATGCAAAAGTGTTTTTGTATAGCTCTAAGGGTACTGACGCGGCTCTTTAAATTATGCAATGATAATTCACCTTCCCAGTTGATACCTGCTTAATCTCAGCTAAAAAGCACAATGTTTCTTGATGTTTCTCCATACTCTTAATCAGCCCCAAAATATGCTGAAAATGCAGGAAGAGTACTTTAGTATTTGAAATGGTTGGAAACACCAAATATCACAGAACTTCTATGTCACACAGGGCTAGGCTTAGAAATAAAATCACATGAAGCATGCTCACTAAGCAATGTGGCTGAGCAGATTAACCAGTCATAACCATGACTTCAAACATGGCACCTGTCAGATGCCAATGACACGTCTACTCCAAACCCTACTAATACTGTCTGCCACTAAATGCACCCCCTTAAAGGCACTACTGCCAGCTGCAGTGAGTTGTTAACTCCTCTATTACCCTATTTGTTTCAGAAACAAACGTGCTAGGGCTCCACAGAGCATGGCTCAGCTATGCCAGTTCTTACTGCGTGCGCTCTACGTGTGCGGCACCTACAAAGAATTAACACCAAATGGAGGCAGAGATGGGTAGAAGCTGAAGACACAAACAATAATTGTCAGTGATTTCAATTAAGACATCCATGTTCATGCCAAAGATGCCTTGGTATCCCCTGTAAAATCAACCTTTTACGCTGCTTCTAAAACAAAAGCAGTTTTGCACACCTCTGCGGATGGTTTGCACCAACAACCAATTTCGACTCACAGGATGCAACATCTTTCACAATAAATATGAGGAAGGTCATTAAATTTATTCAGTCACTCTTCCAGAGTGAGCACACAAAAAAGAGCGAGCTCATTCGGAGCCTCTGCTGACCCAGAGATGCTTTCTAGTGTGCTCAGTGAACGACACAATGTCAGGAGACCCCAAAGCACTTCTTTCTCTCTCTAGCCTTTACCCAGGCTAGATTGACAGTACACCCTCACTGGTATGACACAGTCACTAAATGATAGACTGAATAAGCACAGAAGTATCCAGGAACCCCCCTTTCTGATAAATCTTTGCCCACAACTCTGTCCCATTTTTCTCTTGAGTTAGAGTTTGTTCTAGTCTTGAGGTCCATCCCGAGACAGAAGTGCAAGGAGCTCCAGCAAGAACGGGGTTCACACACCATTAGCGTGTATTTGGCCTTGAGCTCAGTAGGATGATCTCATTAAGGGAAGCACAGCCATCAAGCACAAGCTTTACTGCTCTGTAATTTCAGCCAAAGGCAATTTAATTCTGCCACAGGTTCGGTGCCTTCCTGAAGTCTCAAGCATGCCCTGGGAGGGGGAATTATCTCACAATTATCAGAAGCAAAATCATAGAAAATACTGGCATCTGCAACAAGATCTGTTGTTAGGTGTGCAACCAAGAAGTCCTTACATCACATGTTGCCCAGGGAAGTGGTGGCTGCCCCCTCCCTGGAGGTGTTCAAGGTCAGGCTGGGTGGGGCCTTGAGCAGACCTGCTGCTCCATGGCAGGGGAGTTGGATCTTGATCTTTAAGGGATGTCTTCCTTTTAAGCCCTCCCTGGCAAAGGTACTTCCTCAGGTACCCATCTCCCAACCTTCCCAAGCCACCAGCCTCACCTCAGTACCACACACCTGCCAACTCACAGCCCTCAGCAGGGAGTGCTGTGTAAATCACAGTCTGGTATTTTAGCTCTGCTGGGGCTTTACTATCTTCACCTTCCCTCTATGCAATTCCTCTTTTATTTACACACTTACCATACTCTAATTCTTTCTTCCTCATGCCTGATGTTCTCCTCCTCTCCTCTGCTGTATGCTTCTCTTACACAGCCTACACTGGGAATACCTTCCTTGCACTCCAGGTAGCAGGGAAATGCTGGTGTAGGTCAGTCAGCCCGACACCACCGACTCACTCTGTGCCCTTCTTAGCCATTCATTTGACCTTTTTCAAAACCCTTGTGCACACCATAACAACAACAAAACTCACAGTCTTTCAAGACAGTTAAGTACCTCAAATGTTGGTGGTTGTTCTCTTAGCTCACCTCTCTCTGAAACACCACGCAGCGCTTCACACACCCTCTTACTAATCCCAGGTCAATTCTGGCTAGCGGGTAACAGCCATCCACAAGCAGGGACCTGCTCCATTTATGTATTTACAGATGCTACTCCTCCACAGTAATACTGCTATGACCTAGTGCCTGGTGAGTTCAAAAGGAAAAGAAAAAAGAAAAATATTCTGGAAGTTAAGCACACAGCTTCAGTGAGTTTGCCCTCAAACAGACTGGAGAAAGGGCTTCAGGAAAAAAAGCCTACCTGGGCTCAGTTTACCTCTGCTTTATCAAACTTTGGACACCAAGAAAAAAAAGTAATAATCCATAACCCAAACTATTTTCACTCAGTGTAAACATTTCCAGTGGTGCCCAAAGTCTGGGGTGGGTTCACACCATCTGGTGCTTTAGTACTGTGGAAGCCGCCTGTCTCTAACAGCATTCAAAGAACTGTGCTTGTATAGGGTTTCACATAGCCCCTCCCAAACCAGCCTTCCCAAACGTGAGCACAGAGAGGGCAGCACAAAGAATACAAATTATCCACCATGCATCTTCTTCCTTAACTTTTGTGATTTGTAAGCAGCAGCAGATTTGTGCTGGTCATTACGCATCAGGGCAGGAGTTCTCCAGTCCAGCATAGGAATTCAGCTCTTGGCAAGGGCTTCAAAATCCACTGTGGAGAACATAAGACATCCAGTTGTAACAAACTTTCTTGTTTTGGGAGGGAGCAGAGCCTTCCACCTCTGTCCCACCCCGAGCTGAAGCATTACCCACATATGCCATGATGTCTCAGCACAGAAACCCCTGCCCTCACTCAGGTACTGCCTCTTCTGCTGGCACAGGCAGCATCAGTGCTCAGGGGTTCACATGATTTGGAAAGTGAAAACATTTTTACTGTCAGATTCAGGCTATAGATAAAAACCCAACAAGCTGCGCAGTCCCTTCCTGCTTATCTAAACAACCCCCAATGTATAAATGCACAAAACCAAATATAGGAAGTTCCACCTAAACATGGGGAGGGTGGTGGAGCTCTAGCACAGGCTACTGTGGAGTCTCCATTTCCGGAGATACTCAAGATCCATCTGGATGTTCTGAGAGAAACTAAAAGAAACCCACTGAATCAAGGAGGGCAGCTCTTAACTCTTACAAGATCTTCACTGCTGCACTACAAGCCACAGGAGACCTTCTATGTATTTGTGACTACTATCACCATACACACAGGGCTGATGCCACATCTCGCAGCACCGAGGCCTCACACTTACCCACGCATAGTTTTTATGGTGCTCTGCAAAACAGGTCCTGTTCATTTTGCATATGGAGCTTGGTTCAGCACAACAGCTTTTAGGAGTGTGGTCGGGACAAGTTTACAGGGAGAAGCCTAAGGAAAATGCAGCCTTCAGTGGGGCACAGACTGTGTCCCAGGTTAGTAGTGCCTGTGGGATGGCTTCTTGCTTCTCTCTTCTCCCCACCAACATCAGACTTACAGCCAGTGCCAGACACAGGTCTTCTTTTCTGTATTTTTTTTCTTGCTTTTCCTATGCTTAAAACTTCAACATTTACACAGGCACACAGTGCCTCAACTTAGCTTTTCCAAACCATGCATTGCTTGAGCAATTTACAAGCACACTGGGAAAAAAAACAAACCAGGCATGTCTAAGCTGACCCATCTAAGTCTATTCACGTATGTGATCCTACTCACAAGTGTGACCAAGCTGTGTGAGCAGGTCTGAGTAGCACCAAAAAAACAACCCCGTTAGGACCCCATGTTTTCAATAGTGGATGTTGGCATTCAAACAGGTGCTGAATATACTGTCAGTATTTAAGGAGTAAAGGCTGCTCCCATTACAAATTAAACATATAAACAGACTACAGTCTGGTTTTTTCAGCATACAGTGAAGAGGAAGACTGTGGTGCACAAACACCGCTGTACCTGGAAAAAAAGTACCAGGACAACTCATCACCCCAAAGAAAAGACAAGGTTCACTCTCATACGTTTCATCTATTTCCTTAGCAAACAGCTACTGGAGCCTAAAATTGTGGTCTGGTGTATTCTGCAAATGGTAGGACCTGCGTCAGCTTTCATTACTACAGAAATGATTCCATCTCCTTGCATAAACTGACTGATGCATGTTTTCCTGGCAATAAAAGAGTTTTTTGGGTTGTTGGTTTTTTTTTTTTTTTCCTTTAACGATGTACCTCATGGTTCCTGGGCAGGAACCCTGGTATACTTAAGCTGAAAGATCCACAAGAACCAAACCTACAAGCTTTGATCCTGTAGCTGATCCACATCAGATCACTGCAGAGGCATTAAACTGATGTCCTAAGCCATAGAAGCACACCTTCTACCAACCATACACCGTGACCTGCCGTAGGTAATGCAGGACACTGATTTATGGATAGGGTTCAGAATAAAATCTTTTCCAAATGTAGCCTCTGCTGGGGGTTTATGCACATCCACCTAACAAAACAGGGAGCAAGACCCTCAGATCATATGATTATTTTCTCCATTCAAGGGCATGTTTCAGAAGAGCAACAAAATATTTCTGAGCTTACACTTCATCAGCAAACTTATTCAGAAATGGACTGAATTAAATAGTTTGCTGGGAACGTAGTGAACACAAAATTACAGCTGATCCTGCTCTGTCAGGCAGCAAACTGAATGTAGGAGCCCACCTGTTTGCTTTACTCATGGTCAAAGATGAAGTGCTTGGGCTGTCCTTACACAGCACGACATCTCATCTTAGCACAGAGCAGAAAAATAGGCCAGGCAACCCCATACAGTTCACCAGGGTCCAACAGCGTGCCTCTACCGTGGAATTCATTTTCTCTTTCATCTGCAGTTGTCTTACAGCGTGGCTTTAAATGCCAGTTCCTTAAGGACAAGGATCAACACAGTGTTTCCAGCAACATTCTCACCAGGGACCGGGGACCGATGAATAAAATTAATCCAGGCGTGGATGAGTCCAGCTGCTAACTTTTCACACCACTGCACAATCACACAATGCCCAGCAGAACGAAACAATCACTTTCATCTATTTGCACAGGCTCCTTCTCCTGATCTGGTGTGGACAAGAGGAAGGCTAAAAATAGCTCAGGTCTATTTTTATGAAAGGAAGAATCAAGGTTATAAATCAGCTAAACCACTCTGACATCCATTACACGGCTACAGTAACATTTTAACATCACGAGTAGACTTATTGAAGCCTACAGAGGTCACCTTCAAAACAGAGATCAACTTTTTGCTCTATGGTTCATGTTTGGGGCCTGCCATGCACTTCAGAAAAAGTCTGGTGGAAGAGACGTGGGGGTTGGCACTTCGCAGACCATTTAATTTAGGTCCAGAGCTGAACACTGCCTTATCTTCCTCTGATCATTCTTTCACTTAAATCAGATGTGCTTGAGAAAGAGGCGCAGCCCTACTTTAGCGAAGAAACGAATCATTTTCTCTCCACAGCAAGGAGCGACCCCCTTACAGTTGGGGGGGTTGGAACTAGTTTTGCAACTAAGATTACAAAGATAAGCAAGCTAACACACAGGGGAATAGAAAAAAAACAAATAAAAGGTTAAAAAGAAAAAGGAAGAGGCAGAAAAAAAACCCCTACCACATGAGACACGTTTAATAACTGTTAGGTGACGCTTGTCTGTTATCAGGGATAAGAACCAGCTATTCATAATGATTCAAAACCAGCTTGAAAAATGTTGGTAGCTCAACGTGTTATCCCCGAATGCCCCAAGCGTGTGAGTCACGAAACCACCTCCTTGGCATCACCGCATCCTTTGACGGCGTTGCAGCGCATCACAGAAGTCTCAGATCATAAACTACTCGGGGCGGGGGGGGCGGGAAATGAAACTCTATGCCCACTAGCGACTTAACTCAGAAGAGCAGTCCCGGCAGCCAAACGGCCTGGCCAGCCTTCGAGTCGCAGCTGCGTACACAGCTCTTCTGCGGGACGAGGAGTCCCAGTGGGTGCACACAGGCAGGGGTGCGTTCTGTGTGCCCCAAACGGGGAACTCTGCCATCGCTGCCGGGTTACTCGTTGCCAGAGCGTGCTGGTCAAGATGCCACCACGCTGGTAACAGCGGCGGATCCAGGGAGGCCGGAGGGCAGCCCTGGCACAGTTACGACTCGTAAGGAGCGCTCCTGACAAGGTTAGTTACCAGGCTGAGGCACACACGTGCCCGCCCAAGCCGAGGGGTGCAGTTCTGCTCCCCCTCATCGGGCGGCACTGAGGTGAAGCTGCATTTCCGCCGCCCCACGACATCCTCCAGCCGCCCGCACCAAGAAAACGGAGGCGATTCCGGAGGAAATGCCGGGCAGAAGCGACAGTCCCCGCCGTGCAGCCCTGCCCGCCCAGCAGCTGACGAGACGCCGCGCTTGGGGACACTCGTGTCCCCCGGCCACGGCAGCCCTGACGGGCTCGCTCCCCTCGGGCGCCTGGAGCGGTGGCCACCGGTTGCTCCGCCAGCAAAGGGCCGGCAAAAGCCCGGCGTTACTTCGCAGCACCATCGCGCCGCCCTGCTTCGCTTTCGCTGCCCTGGGGAAACGGGAGCCCAGGGCGAGTGGGGGCGGGGAGCGCACGGAACAACCCTGCGACCACCTGCAGGGGTGTGCAGGTTCCCCCGCCCCGGTTTTTGAAGGGAGGATCTCGCTCAGAAAAGCGTCCCCCTTCGAGTCCCCACAGCTCCCTGCCCCACCTACACCCCCGGGCCGCCCTCCCGCTGCATCCCTTCCTCGCTCGGCCGAGGCGGCGGAGCGGACCCGGAGCCAGCCCTGCCGGTGCCCGGCCGGGACAGACCGGGCTTCCCCCGTCCCCGAGGCTGCCTCGCCGCCTCCCTTACCTCCGCCGTGAGGCAGCCGCCTCCGCGCGGGGCCGCCGGCGCCCCATCCTCCTCCCGCTGCGGGGCAGGCGGCAGCTCCCCCGGGCGGGGCGGGCAGCACCGGGCGCCGCCGCTCTCCCCAGGGCCGGGAGCGGCGGCGGCCACCCGGCACGGCAAGGTGCGGCCGCCAGCGGAGCCTGGGGGGGGCGGCGCCCCATGACTGTCCCCGCAGCTGACGGTCCCCGTGGGGTGTCTGTGCGTGGGGGGACTCGGACTGCCGCTCCGGGTCCCGCAGCCAAGCACAAACCCGGCCCCCCGTCCCGGTTCCGCTCCGCGCACCCTCCCCCTCTCGCCCGCCCTACCCCCGGCGGGAGGCGGTGCGGGGGCGGGACGGTGGTATGCCGGCACCCCCGCACCCCACCGCCGCCCAGCCAAGCGCCCCACCCGTGTCCCGGGGGCTTCCTGCGTGCCCGGGGGGAGAAACAGCCTTCAGCTGCTGGAGCGGGCTGAAACTACTGGAGGCGAGTCAGAAAGTGCGGTAGCGGGGTGGGGGGAGGAGATTCTTCTCCTGCCTCTGGTCGTAAACAGTCGTTGTTCCCCCTCCCCACCCCCCCCCAAGGATTTAGAATTAAAGTTTTTAGAGTCTCCAAATTAAAAAATAAAATAAAACCCCCAGGCACAGGCTTTAATTGCGATCAACCCGGTGTCTGAATAAATACCTCTCCCGAGCCTCTGCTTTCCAACCCACTGGCCTGCGTTTCCCACAGCACATCCGCTCAGCGCTACCCGAACTTACTCTGGCACATCCCAGAGCCATCCTGTCCGCCTGCTATGTTCTCTCTGTCCTCAGAGAAGGCCTTTTATCCCTTCTCATCACTGCGACTTATCTGAGCTGAGTTTCAGCCTTGTTTTGGCATTTTCTAGGCTGTTCTGGGCAGACCCTGGAAGCGTCACTTCTCCAGTGATCACTCTGTGTGTAACTGGTGCAGTTTCCCACTTGTTTTAGGTTATCATGGGTGACTTTTCCCGTTTTTCATGATGCCCACAGCGATGCTACACGATGGGTGTGTTACTAGGGTTTTCTTGCATCTTGGTTCTTGAATTGCCAGAAAACAACAGTTTTCTTTCCAAAATCCAAATGAACTGGAATTGGCAAAGGTCTTCCACTGCCAGTTGTTTGGCTCCCCTCCCCTCCCCCAAAGAGATCTCTGGCTTTTTAACTCAAAGCACAACTGAAGGTAATAATGTTTATTTTGCTGTTGAAAAAGAAAAAATATCTATGTCTTAAGCTAAATGCAGGAGACTTTGTGTTATGATTCATGCCACAAATGGCAGGAAAGACATCCACCACAAGAATCACAGAATCACAGAATCACAGAATTGTAGGGGTTGGATGGGACCTCAAGAGATCATCGGGTCCAACCCCCCTGCCAAAGCAGCTCCCTAGCTCATATTACATAGATAGGCATCCAGACAAGACTTGAATATCTCCAGAGAAGGAGACTCCACCACCTCCCTGGGCAGCCTATTCCACTGCTCCCTCACCCTCACTGGGAAAAAGTTCCTCTGCATGTTGGTGCGGAACTTCCTGTGCTCCAGCTTACAGCCATTGCCCCTTGTCCTGTCCCCACAGACCACTGAAAAGGGGCTGGCCAATTCCCCCTGCAACCCATGTCTAAGAAGTCCTTATATTTCACATTATCCGTTGATCTTAAGCCTGCTTATTGGGGTTTTGTTTTGGTTTGTTTTTTCCCAGCACAGTCAAAAACTTTGGAAATAACTTTTAAGCTTTTAAATCAACTATTCTAACGATTAGGAAACATATGACAATTGAATACAGTCTGCAGAGTTTCTTGTAAGAGATGGAGAAGATGTGTTTTGAAGTTGTTGGTGATCTGGGAGAAGACCTTGAGGGATGTTTGGAGACACCTCCCAGCTGGAAGTCAGTGTTACTTTAACTCAGCAGTGATGATGCCCAGTGCATGCCCAGTACTACTTAAAACGCAGCTGTGGTATTACTGCACAGGGTACTCTCCTGCCTGGCCCAGCGCATCTCACCTCAAGGGAGACAAGAGCCACTTTGTGGCCACTGTAGGCCACTACAGCCATCTACATTAAAACCAGGTCATTTAAATCACTTAGTCTTTTCCTTTGAAGAGAGGGCGGGTTTTAAATGGTTAACAAGGTACAGAAGCTCTGTATTGTTGCAGTTGCTTTTGGCTGTTTTGCATCTGACCAGAGTTTTCAGTGGTTGTCTTCAAGAGCCTCAACAGCATCCTAGGGCCCCTAGTGAGAGAGACTGAAATCTCTGTTGGGTTGGCCCAGACACCTTAAACTGGAGGTAACCTGCACTCAGATGAGATTTTATGGTGGTAGGTTTAAGGATGCTGTTCAGGTCTCTGGCTCCCAGTATCCAGGACTTTAAAATTCTGCCCTCAAACACGGATGAATAAGGGTGTGCTCAGGTGGCAGTGTCCCACAGAGAAGGCGTCGCTGTCAGAGAGCTCTTGTGCCCTCTCCCACTCAACGCAGTTGCTGTTTTGCGTGTCAAATGCTCTGTCTACCTACAAAGGCAGTCAGGTCCTCCTCCTGATCTGCAAAGTCAGTATTATTTCTGTGCATGTTTACTAATAAATCAGTGCAAAGACCACTACATAGATGACATCGTAGCATGAACAATTCTTTTAGCATGAACCCCTTAAACAAGATGGGAAAGCTGGGCAAATCAGCCTGGCTAAGTGCCACAGTGTCTTTACCAGACTCCTGGTCTGAGTTCCTAGGGGAACAGAGAGTGTGTATGTGTCCCTGTTGGAAGCTGCAGGTGAGCTTAGATTACATCTCAGCTGTTTACAGCTCCTAAATACATCTGTAGCCGTTTATTCTGGAGAAGTCTCTTGATAGCTCCAAGTACTCTGCTAGTCTTACACCCAGTGAATCTAGGGAATAGCTGTTTGGTGGGTTGTTTTTTTCTTCATTATTGCTAAGTTCTGATAATAATTTTGTTTAATAATAAAGCTTCAAAGTTTCTTGATGTTACATTTCATGCATCCTTTCTGATTATTTCAGTTTATAAACCTACTTCTTGTGAAATAAATGTATTTTTAATCAAGGTAAGCGATTCACAGATAATCTTCTCTTAGAGAAGCATTCACATCCACTTTAATAAACATGTTTCTCAGTTACCTGGAATTGATTCTGCCATGGTATATGAGTGCATTGCTCCCCAGCATGCCTGCATGATTCATGCCAGCATTTGAAAAGGGGGGACAGGCTCTTTAACATCAGAGCATTTATGGTGGAGGCTAAGCAATGGAGTAGAAACTCTTGGAGCAGCTATCTCCAATGATACAAATGTCTTAAGTTCAGACCCCTATTCAGAGCAGGCAGGTACTGTCAGTCACAAACATACAAATGTCAAGAATTTGTCACGTAGTTTTAGACCATAATCATTTTCCTGCTTTATTATCTAACTGGTTTCTCACCATCCCATTAGTTTGTCACCCTGACTGTGACTGAGTAGCAACATTTTTATTGCTTTCCTAATGGGTGCCCCTGTTCTAATTTTACCTTCATCCTTCTTGTGGCATAAAGGATTCTACTGGTTTTAACCACTCTCTTGCAAATCTTTCTGTCGTAAGGAGGTTCAGTTATTTGCCTTAGCAGTGTTACCTACAAAACAAATAGGGAAAAAAATCTGTTAGTTTTGGTCAAATTTTTGCTCTGTGTTTTGAAAAAAAAAATTACATTCATGAGAAGTTTGTGTGGGCAGAAAGGAGGAAAAGAGAATGAATCTGGAGTGGCCAGATCTGTCATATTCTGAATCAAATGGCACAAGCTGAGCACACATCTAGGACCTACTTTTCTATGTGTCGTACTTCTAATCACAAGGCTTGAACCAGCTCTCCTTCACGTCAGATAAACAGATGCTATACCAGTGAAATCATCATATAAATACCTGGATGGATCATGTATCACACTAAGCTCTTACTACAAACCCTTTCGTAGGGCTCTGAAATAGCTGCATTAGCACTGCTGAGGCTGCAGTTCATAGAGCTGGACACAGATCATGGGAGGGTGGCTCATTAAATCCTCTTAAACAGGTCTGTCATGTGTGCATCGTGCTTTCATACGTTGTCTCCCAGTACATCCCCTTGCAAGCGATACATCCAAATACATATATATATATTATATATTTGTGTGTGTGTATAAATATCCCTGAGCGTGTATAAATATATGTATACATGCTCAGGGATGGGAATTCAACATGGAAAGTCTTTCCTTTCAACATACTGAAAAAGTAGAAGCAAAAAGTTTTGTCCCCTGGACACTGAGCCCCCCCCTCACCCCATTCAACTAGCTAAGCATGCAACAAGAAGTGAGGTGAAGCTGCAACTCGCTTGCTTTCTGCAGCTCACCCCCTGTATTCATCCCGACAAGCTGCCAACTTGCCTTCTCCAAACCCTTCCCCGAACTGCCCCCCCTCTTGCTGGCATTCTGCGTATATATGCACAGCAGGTTCCCTCGGAAAAATGGTGGGCCCAGGTTTTCTCTTTTGACCGATACCCTTGCCCACCTACTTAAGTGTATTTCTCTCTACCATCTGGAGAAAAGAAAATAAATGTCAATTCCTTCTAAAACCAGGAAGATACCGCCTTCCTTCCTTGAAATGCAATTTGAAAAATAGCAGATCTCTGAAGAGCAGCATTGCCTTTTCTGAGGTGTGCCTGGACAGGATCCGGCTCCCTCCCCATCCTCCATGACAGAGGCCGTTTGCCCCAGTCCAGCAGCCTTAGCTCAGGAAAGCCCACCCTTTGCTTTTCTGTGAGCATCTTTTCGTTACATCGATGGATCTCAATGCAAGGACAGTTGGTAGCAGCCCTGTACAGATGGGCGTTAGGCACCTACGTGCTTATTTTGAATCTATGCCTTAATGCTTTCTTCCTTCTTCAGATGGAAAGCATCCCCGTCTTCTTCTGGGGACCAGCTGAGGCCGTGGCTCAGCAGGAATTCCTCCTACCAACACAGTCACAACGGCATGTGCCAGAGCAGGAGATGGCATGCATGTACAGAGATACACTCAGAGCACAGGGATAGTGGAAGTAACAGTTGTGACCTGAGGATCACTTGGCTTCTTCCTTGAGAGGTGATAAATGAGAAGTGATTGATTCTTCCATATAAAAATCCAACCCCAACATCCAAAGCCAAAAGACAACAACAACAAAACAACCCCCAGCAGGGACACCGGCTGAAAACCAAAGAAAAGAAGATGCAGAAGAAAAAAAATCCAATAAGCAAGTCCTCTAAACAATCTCAATCAGAACAAAATACACTGAAATGCAGAGAACAAAATCATTATAGAGGTAGCAGGAATGAGCTAGCTTTGATTTGGAGCTCAGAAAGGAAGAGGAAAAAAGCCATGGCTTGCTATACCTGGTTAGCTCTTACCAGAAATTATGTTTCCATTTCCTTTTCAGTTAAAATAATCACTTCCATGTCAGTGGCATCAGTGGGATCCAAGGATATACGATGTGATAAGAGGGTCTAACTTCATGGAGGCAGTCTGGTAGCCTGAAGCGCAGTGCTGCTGAGGGCCACTAACCACCAAAGCAAAGGGAAATAGGAAAGACAGAGCACTTGGCACTTGCCAGATGTATATGCTGTAGATTGAAAGCTCTCGGAAGAATCTAATCTCTTTTGATATTCAGTTTCTTTCTCCTTATTGATGTAGTGGCATGCCAGAAACAATTTGTCAGTGAGACTGTAGTAACTCAGGATAGAAAGGCAAGGCAGTGTACAGAGAAAGGGGAGATTGTGCTCTATTTTGCAGCTGCAGCACTTGGAGAGATAGTATCCAGCTAGCAGTGGAGTTCATGGCTAAGTGACAAATATGTTTTGACTCAGGTGGATTTGCTGGAACAAGAGTCACATAGCTCTGAAACTTATCTCAGTCTTAAATGATTTATCGATTTCAGGAATTTAGTTTAAATTAGACATTCCAGCTGGAACATGGGAATTTCTCTTAGGCAGAGGCCTACGCTGGGCTGAAATGTTGACTCTTAGGCATTTAGGAATCCACACCTGTCAGAAACTATTTTGTTATGGAAAAAAGATTTCAGCTCTGAGGTTTCTTATTCAAACTGAATTTTATTATTTCTAGTTGCTTGAGCACTTTTTGAAGCTTACTTCAGTGCCTGTCAGTGCTTACAGGTTTTCAAAACTGGATCTTTAAAACATTTTAAAGATCCCTACATCTCCTTCTGTCTCTTTTTTCCTTTTCCATGTATTAAACCTACCTGACTCAGGATACCAGATCACTATGTGCCAGCAAGGCACTGCACCCAACCTGTTTGGCTTTGGGATGCTTCCAGACAAAGGGTGGAAAAGGTAGAAAATGTCATATGGATCTGAATTCGTACAGGAACTCCCGTCTGTACATTGGCCAGATCTTCACCCTGATTACACAAACTAGATGTTGAAGCTGTATGTGTCTCCTATTGCCTTTTCTCTTGCTACTAGACACTGTTTCAGTAGTGTCTCTCCTTTTTTCAGCATCGGTATCAGTGTCCTTCAGGCATCCATTTGTCTTCTCCCATTGCACCCTTTGTGGCTGGAATGCCTTACACAAAACAGTTCACCATTGCCAGAGTGAAAAGGTTTTGCAAAACATTTTCTGCACTAACCCCTGCAAGTGATGAGCTTAAATAAAAAGCTAAACCCTCTCATATCTAAAATACCAACAAGGATGAGAACAATAGCAATAACAATAATATCTGAAGAGACAACAAAGCACAGAGGGTCTGCTAGTGACAGAGGCTGCTGCTTGTGTTTATGTGAATCAATACATGAATCACTGTTTTCCATCTCAGTGTGTATTGAACCCACAGAATTAAAAAAGAAAAAGTTATTTCTGAATATATAACTGATTTTTAAATCACATAATTAAATTAGAAGCACCACTTTCTTAAGCACTTCTAAAAATCCTTCTCCTTTTTTAAAGACTTAAAAGCAAGGAGATATTAGCTAAAATTTGATGCAATTTTGAACATAAAGCTTTTTTTTTTTACCACTGGTAGGGGATGTTTTTAAATGTCTGAATAGCAGGGATCTTCACAGGAGGCAATTAGAAAAGAAGCCATCCCTTGTGGGTCAGTGCTTGGAGTGGAGACAGCTGCTGGGTAACCCCTGCAAGGTGTGCTGGCTCTGTGGACCAGAAGGCAGCATCACCAGTGTGTGCGCAGAAGGAGTCAGCAGAGCAGGAGACGTGAACTGCTGCCAACTTGTATCACTCACACCATTTTGTTAGGGACCAAATGAGATCTGTCAGCCTTTTTCTGGAATAGGGTCTGGTGGCCAAGCTAAGGACCTTCCTCCTGACCTCAGTTCCCTCCTCCCACGGTGTCAGATGCTGACCCACCTGATGAAAGAGTTCATTTAATAACGGTTCCTTTTTCTCTGCCATATCTGCTCTTTGGGTCATTCAGATGATAACAGGATGTTCTTGACTTCATTTTAAATAATACTACCTTTTTATTTAAAAAAAAAGTTGCTCTTAGATGAGAAGAGAATGAGATGCTGTCTCCTTAAATCACAGTCCCTGGTAATTACAGCTAGGTGAGGCACCAAAGGTCAGAAATCTATTAGCTGTAGCTAAAAAATAATATCCCCTAAGATTCAAGGTGTTACAGTGTTATCTTCATAATGAAAAGTATTATTTTTCTGGCAGGGCACCCTCCAGCTAGCTTAATGACGCTTTTGATTCTGTTGTCCCTGCTGCAGCACCTGGAATTCTGCACAAGAGCTCAGTTACTCCCTGAGGTTTTAGTTGGGTATGCTTTGGCTCTCTGCCCCTGAACTTTAATGGCAAAGCATCACAAAATTAACCAGTAAAGCCACTGTTGCACTCTACTTCAGCTTTGCACTGCTCCAGCTGTGCAAAGGGAATGTCAAAGCACTGAGCATCACAGGGAATATACATGTTACAATGGCTCTCTTCTGTTTAGGCGCAAGTGTGACTTGTCACCCCCCTGCCCACTTCTACCCATCAGCATCACCTTCAGGTCCTTCATGCATAAAACAGCTACTCTGCATTGGACCCCAGAGTGGTGGTTGAAGCCACTGGCTGAAGTTCCAGTCCAGAGGAAACTGGGACCAACCTCTTCTCCTCCTTCCCAACCTGCTCAGCGTGGCTTTAATGCAGCTCAACATCTGGGCTGTTGCCTTCACAATAGTCCTGGCTGGAGCTGTAATTGCTGGCCTGGACTTTAGCAAACCATTTACACAACAGTCAGCAACCAGAAGACATTTCTCCCACACTGTTTGCTTGTGTATTAACCTTTTGGTTCCCTTATTCTTTCTTTTTCCAATACATATTTTCATGTACATAGTTTCAAATGTATATGAAGGCTGAAGAAATGTTGGAAATTTTGAAGAGGAAAAGGAGGGACCATGGATGTGTGATGGGGAAGGGTGAGTGTGGCAGAGAAGCAGTCCCGAGCCATCGAGCAGCGAAGGAGGCGTGTTTGGTCTGCACGTGCTGCTGACATAGCTAGCTGGTATTTATCTTTCACATTCGTCATGAAATATGTTTCATTACATCATTTACTAGAGTGCTACAGAGCTGCTGGCTGAAGCACACATTCACAGCCCCGCCTAGGCAAAAATACAGGGATCATGGATGTGGCCAAGTATTTGTGAAACAGTCTGCATGGCTCTTCAACCTTTCAACAAGTTATTTTCTTTCCAAAAGCTCTTTGTCGTTCACCTCTCAGCTCTGTTTACCATCTCATGCCATTTATTGCTTTTTACAAACTTCTCAAAAGTTTTTAAGACTAGAACTTAAGCATTAATACTTTAACCAAAGTTTTATTGATTTTTTTAAAATCCAGACTTCCTAGGTCAATGGTAAAAAGCAAAACCTTAGATTTAGTTGTAATAGGAGGTAACACCGACTACCAGATTTGTGTTTCCCTGCAACTGATACCACAGGGCTTAGTTTTACTGATAGCAAACAACTCTGTCTTCTCTTATTCATGTCAAGTACCTAGTATTTAAAAAGAAATCCAACCCTTAGTTCTAGAAGAATGTTCTCCATGCTGTGGGCTATGGTGTTTCTTCTCTGCAGTACTCCCAAATGGGGCACTGTGCCTTGTCTAGCTGCAGTAACCAAATGGGGACCAAAACACCATCATGGGTGTCAAGTTCATGATTTGCATTTGCTTTTTTCTTCAGACTTTTGAATCTGCACCACAGTAACCCACTTATTTAGCAGCTACATACTTCTGGTTTGCCCTTGACCACAAAGATCCATAACTTCTTGACTCTTTTTCCAGTATTGTTCTCATTTTCTTGGCAAACTCGTAGAAGGAAATTAGGAAAAGGTTACAAAGAAATCAGGAGTTGCACTGTGACTCGCTCGATGGAAGCAAGATATCTGATTCTAGTAATCTGTTCTGACAAATTAAGATTTATTTTAATAACAGAATTATTCAAGATGGATAATAAGGTTATTTCAGGAAGATTTGCCACTTGTCTAGAACCCAGGAAATAGAGAAAATCCAATCTACTGAAAGAAGTACGTTACCAAGTTCAAAACCAACCTTTAATTTTATGCCTCAGCTTTTATATTTAAAATTAACTGGATGTGCATTTTTGCAAGAATGACTACATATAGATTATAGATATTGGCATGGAGATCTCTCATTGAGGTCCACCTTTCAGGTCAGAAATCAAATGTCTGTTTTCCACATAGGATGGTTAAGCATCTAAATTGATTGCAACTGCAATTACCTGTAATTTTGTGTCTGCAATTCAAAAAAGGGGGCTTTCCATCCTCATGTCAAAATTTGGATCACACCACTCATTTACTAGAACCTTCTCCTTTGAGTATTCAGCTGCACATAATGACACCAAAAAACTAAGGCTGGACATGCATGACCAGTTGATGATACCAGAATAGTACATCAAAGAAAGTGTCTTGTAGATGACTGGTCAATAAATCTGCTTGACAATTTAATTGGTATAATTGATAAAATCCATATAACTACTAGGGAGGAAATTAAATTACTTTATACAAATCAGATTGGGATTTAGATTAAAATTTTCTGGGTCAATTCTGTTTTATGCAAATTGCGTTATGGAGGACCCCCTGGTTTAGAACACATTTATTAAGCTTCCTCATAAAAAGTGTATTAATTCACGTAGAATGGCATAGCCTAGTACTACATGCAGTGTATGTATGTTTCCCATGTGGTCTTCAAACCTCCACATCTGTGTGCACAGAAATGCCACAATAACCACAAGTAGCCTTGCTGGTTTATCCCTACGTGGTCGGAGAGCACCTTAGGAGACAGGACTGGCTGCAGTAACACCTGACACAAGGGGTGTTAAGGCACCTGCCTTATTCACAAAGGTTTTTCACTGTATGCATAGTGAGCTTCAGGACTTCATCCAGCCCTGAACTAAAGAAGAACATGGCTGGAACTACTGAATGGAGGTCTGCAGCTTGTGTTATGGGTAGGGAGATGCAATAATTGCAACAGCTTCTTCCAGCATTAAAACCAATGAGAGGCCATGAAAGGAAATACTTTTTCATCTTCAAGCTTGATGGAGAGCAAAGGAAGAGCTTGCTCTTTCTGGTATCTAGCAGAAGAGTGGAAGGATTTTTACTGGTCCTGTCATTTCTCTGATGTTGCATCTGGATCTTCCTAGGTCCTGAGTGAGAGGTGTGATTGCTCCTGTCAGCTCTCAGAAATCTTTACATCTTTCTGATACAGGAGAGTTTAAAGGAAGAAGGTCAGTAATGCCAGTGTGCAGCCTCCGGCGAGCTTGTATGCACATTCACAGGAAAGCAGACACACAGAAGCTCTGAAATGGAAGGGGTAGCCTGGAGGCCACTCGGGTCCCACAGCCTGCTTTCAGGAGGGAGATGGTAGTGCAGTGCTGGGGAGGTGGAAGATGCTTTGCCTGGGAACATAACAACGTCCACCAGTTGTCAAGGAAAAGAAATGGTTGGAGGCCTGCTGCTTGTGTTTACATGACTGCATACCAGCTGTACAGTAATACTGTAATAAAAACTGTTTGGGCAGTCATTGTTATGCTGGGGCTGTTTAGCAGCTTGCTTCCAATATTGCATTACAAAAATTACATATTTCATATAATCAGGTCTGTCTCTTACTTAATCATCCTACTCTATGTATAAATCTTTAAAATGGACAGGTCTATAAATCACATGCATTTTTCATTTACCGTTTATTCTAAGCCAGGCAGTTTCTTATTTAAATTGCCATATGAATAAATCTAATAATCCTTATTCACTTACATCATCTCAAACTTTAAATCTAGTTCTGACTGAGGTCATAAGTGAAATCAGTATTAAGGGCAAAACTAGCAGCTGTAACAACTATAATAGCTCACCAAATTATATTAACGGGCTGAAATAACATTAAAAATGAGGAAGAATTGAATTACTTTATTAAAGCATGCTATGCTGAATCAGGCAAACATTTAGCCCAACCAGAGATCCTGAATGTGCATGTGCTGAGTTTATCATCACACTAGTCCATATGCCCTGGATAAATGAGGAATAAAGACACTTCCCCAAAGGTGTCTATTTATAAACACATTTGTATATGGCATTATACAGATTTTTAAAATGCAGTAGATACATTCTAAAGCACTGTCCTCATCTCTAGTCAGAAATACACTTCTTGGTTTAGAATGGGCAGTTCTGCTGGTCTTATATTGGGCATGATTTTGATCCCTTTAATCAGCAATGTAGGAGAAGCCATGGAATAGCTATCAGAACTCTTCCTCCCTCTTCCTGAAAAACCCAACAAATCCCAGTTTGCTATTAAAAAAAAAAAATACAGAAAGGCTGACTCAAGCTCTCCATCTGTCTAAGAAACAACTTACAATTTCTATGAAAATCCACTCGCAAAAGGAAGCGAAAGATTTCTTTGGTGGTGCAAGCAACAGTTATGTGTCATGGAGGAGGATTTGAAAACCTGCAGCATTACTCCCAAGCAGTGATGCATCTCAGAGGCTTCGCTTGTAGTGATCACTCAGGTGTCACAGCACTTGCCTCTGTGTGAAGCTTCCCGCGGCAGGTTCTGCAAGGCAGCTTCCCTCCAGAGCTCCAGAAGGAAGATCTACTTCCCATTCTTGCTGTTAGTTTTAATAAGTGGACCTTTTTGGCAGTTGTTATCCAGCGTTTGGATCACTGTAGCCCATACACAGGAAGTACAACATCGATTACATCTACTTATTTCCATCACTGATGGAAAGAGAATGAGGAGCCAGGCAGGACTCTTCCTCTGTGAAGCCCTTCCAGCTTCTGGCAATGCAGAGCACAGGGTCTTCCCTTGCCAGAGGCTGCATCTGGGTCATCATGTTTGTCTGCTGTCCCTGGGTCTATTTCCTATTAATCCTTCCATTCCCTTTTGAACCCATTTACATTTTAGATCTCCACCATGGTCTCGTACACTGCTTGGGGCAATCTGCTTTCTGATCATGTTTTTATTTGTTCCTTACATCATATGGTCTGTGTTATGAGAAACAGTAAAAGCAAAACCCAACATAAACAACATTCCTTATTTGCTTTTGCCATGCTGGCCTTTCTCCTTTAGATCTCCCTTATACCAAACCTTCATGAGAACTGGTCCAGACTCTGAATCCACCCTTTTGCCCATTCCCACACCTTTCCACGCACAGTACCGGTGGTTTATGCAGTGGCATGATGATGCTTTGTTTCCCATTTGATTTCTCAGAGAGTCTAATGTTTTATTTACCATTTTGTTCAGGAGCAAAAGGCTGCCAACACACACACACTCCACTACGCTGGGCTTTGTCCAAACATTATAAATAATACGTATGACAGACTGTGCCCAATGGAGGTCCCACTATAGAATATGAGGAATAAGAGGTTTTCATAGAGAAAACCCACCAGGTTGCAAGGGGCAATCAGGTGCTGCAGGAGGGACAGAAATATCTTGGGATATACACAAATCTGAACTCTTTGGTGGTAGACATTGGCACTTTTTATGTGCTTTTAATTCACAGAATCACAGAATCACAGAATTGTAAGGGTTGGAAGGGACCTCGAGAGATCATTGGGTCCAACCCCCCTGCCAAAGCAGCTCCCTAGCTCATACTGCACAGATAGGCGTCCAGATGAGTCTTGAATATCTCCAGAGAAGGAGACTCCACCACCTCCCTGGGCAGTCTATTCCAGGGCTCTGGCACCCTCACTGTGAAAAAGTTCCTCCACATGTTGGTGTGGAACTTCCTGTGCTCCAATTTGCAGCCATTGCCCCTTGTCCTGTCCCCACAGACCAAAGAAAAGGGGCAGGCCAACTCCCCCTGCAACCCATACTGAAGATATTTATAATTGGTCAGGTTATACTTCATTGGCCATGGAAGAGGTGACTACCAAAGAGGGACTGGGAGGATTTTTACGTGGCTGCTTTACCGTTTCAGTATAAACAGAAGTGTACAGGGCAGGCTGAGGGAAGTGGAGGGAAAGAGACTCATGCTTTTCCTCAGAGCTAGAGAGTCCCTGACCATAACATCTCACAAACTGCGTACGCATTGCACTCAGACTGCCTCACCCTGTGAGCCCCTTGTTTGAATTTGTAAGATACTCATTGTTTTCTGAGGAGTGGCTTGACCTCACAGCCAGCTATAACGAACCCTGTGGTTTTGTGGCAAGCACCCATCACACTGCCCGTTTGGGAATACCTGTGTGAGTGCTACGTTTCTCGGCGGTCTGTTGGGCATTCATGAGCCAGGCACAAGGGACATATGCTGGTGGGACAGTTAGAAGATCCCTGGTGTTATCAGGGCTGGGAGGGGAGAAGCCAAGCCCCAGCTTCTCTCTTGGCAATGGCCACACGAGTGCTACTGGAGCTGACACCGACCCCAAGCATCCTCAGCCAGCTGTTACTTATGTAGATTTCTCAGTTCCATGCAGCTTGTTAGGACAAAGCCAGCTCAGTTTGCCTTTATGCATCCTTCTGTCATAGCAATGACTTTTCTAGAAACAGGCTAATTTGCACAAGTAACCAGGATCTGCTGTAAATTGTGCGGGGGTTTTTCTTCCTCACTGTCATTCAAAAAATTCAGCAAGCGAACACACACAGAAATATGATCAGGATAAGTCCCTGGAACACACTCCTACCTGTAATTATTTTTTATTATTTATAGAATTAAATAGGACAATAAAATGTCATATTTGCTATGCAGTAATTGCCAGGCCACCATGGGGACTGGATGAGTCCCTGGGGGCCAGGACCACAGGATCTGCCCAGGGCCAGGCAGGACCTGTCCCACCACCCCAGTCAGGGAGCAGGGTAGCCCCAGAGCAGCCACAGCCCTGGGCACAGGCACCTCTCTGGAAACAGATGGGGGACTCCAGGGCCATGGCAGGGCATGGGCACAGCAGTGCAGGGCACTCCTGAAGTGTGGCAGAACCCAACCCAAGTTCAAACCATAAATGTTGACATTTCAGTGCTGACCACTGAAGGATGTGATACCTTGTAAGATACTTTGTAAAACAATTAAATTTTAGCAACATGGACCATTCCCCTGTTACCTAGTGTCGTATCTTTACCAGGAGATGGGTCACCTACCATCTTTCAGTGATGGTGACTGAGGCTGCAATTACTGGAGCATGGATTGGTGAGATCTTGTGTTTGGCAAAGGAGTGACATGGTCCAGCAGGCAGAAAGCAGTAACTTTTCTGTTAGGCATATTAAGGTATTTGATAAGGCTCTACCTTAAATCAGCATTAAATCGTTGCCTTTTTTTTTTTTTCCATTTTAGCCATGTCATTTTATTATCTTACATTTTAAATTTATTTCTACAAATTAGAAATTAAGAACCCACAGAGAGTTCACTCTCAATCCCTGTGGAGAGTGTCAGGTCCTCTTAGATTTTAAATATACCCGACGAGCAGAAGCACATCTGTGTGTACCAAGGAGATACAGTAAACATCTGCTGCTCTCTATCAGATGGGACAGTGCAGCTTCATAAGCAATTCATTACAACCTAGAAGAAAATCATATTAGGCCTTCGTGCTTTCATTATCTCTCCTATGACCTTAATATTTTCTGTGACTTTGCAAATGCTAATAGCTGTCAAAAATAAATAAGGCATGTCTGAGTTGCTGCCTTTCACTGCACAAGATCTCCAAGTGATTAACTAACAGAGGTCTTCATGACGGCCTTATGTCATCTGCCTGTTCCTTTAGTACATTCAATACTTAGACATCCCAAGATGCTACTCTGGGGGTGTCAGATCTTGTTTCTCTCTGCAGGCAAGCTTTAAAACAAAATGCATCACATTGCCCCTCTTGGAAGCTGGTCTGGCCCTTTATGAATGGAGAGAACTTTTATTTCTTTTTATCAATGCAGTTGGAGAAGTGATAGTTTGGGGGGGACAGGCATAAGAAGAATAATCCCTTTTTTATGGGGAAAAATAATCCTTTTTTCCATCTAGGTGTGCTGGTAAGGATCGCTGGTAGGGGCTTCATGAGCCGAGTGGGTTAATGTCTCATTGTCTTCCACTTGCCAGAGGGAAAAAAATAACTCAGAGACTGCTGGGAGTTGCAGTCCTAGATTACGCCAGCCTTCAGCAGAGGATTCTGGCAGAAATCCCTACTGGAAAGGGCACTGTGTTTATACAAAGCTTTCTCTGTACATGGAAGCCTTTGGGGAAGACTGAGGTGTTAACTCCTGCCCAAAACCACTGAGAAGCCTCCTCTCTTCTCCTCCTGCAGGCTACAAAACCCTTAGCTGCTCTTGGCCCAGTGCCCCAGGGCTGAAGCCCCTCTCTCTGTCTTTCCTTTCTTACCTCATCCATATATATTCCTAGCAGCAGGGCCCACTCTGAGTTAGGCATCTTGCCTTTCTTCCCCTTCTCCAAGCAGTCCTGTCAGGTATGGGGATGTCATGGGTGAAATGCCCACCTCAGATACATGTCATGCATCACCAGCCACACGACATCCTGAGCCTGAAATCTTCTCCACAGAGTACATACCTATAATTCATTTATTTCAGTAAACTGTAAGGACTGCCTTTTTTCCCTTTGAGTTGTGCAGGGGTGTGGGAAGAGGTCTCTTGGAGACCACCTTCATGCCTACCACGTGGGCAGAAAGAAATGGTAAGTGTATGGAGGACCCAGATGCTGTCACCTGATGATAGATAGGGGCACTCAACAGGGAAGAAGGATTTTTGGATTCAGGATGTGAGTGCTGGTGCTATTCATACTTTCATTCAATGCAAATTCCATGTCTGGAGTAGGAGCTGTGCCTGGTATGCTGCCTCGTGGCACAGCTTCACCCAGGGAAAAGCCAAACAAATCACCCAGCCCCACCAGTAGCCTGGTACCCTTCTGGCTCCAAAAGATGAGTGTTTGAAGCCCTTTGGGCCAAGAAGGGAAATATTCAGGTTATTTTGGCTGTGTGCAAAAGACAGCTCCTGCTCTAGCTCAGCCTTGTACATGGATGAGGTGTGTGGGACTTGGGAGATTTTTGGCTGCCTGTGAGCCTGTGATCTGAGTCAAGGCAGGACCTCTATCTGCCTGGGTACCTCTGGAAGCAGGACCACTGGCACTGCCAGAGGTGGACATAAGAAAGTCAGGCAACCCCACAGCTCAGCAGCAGCTGCATGACTTTTTAGAGCCATGTTATGGCCTCTTCTGCCAACAGGCTGTCTAAGTCGTCTGTGGTATCTGGGTGCCCAGGTTTAGCTAAGGACCCGGAAATGAAGACTTCTGCAGTCAGAAGGGAATTGGAACATCTCAGCCCTGTACAGGCTGTGCCATGAGAATGAGCACTTCACCAGGGACCTGCCAGGAGGGGGCTCAGTGTGGCGAGGATCAGTCCATCTGTGTCTCCCCGCCCAGGCAAATCCCATCCAGCACCCCTGTCCCATCTGGCTTTTCTGTCTTTGGAGCTTGTGAAGGGTGAATGGGTCAAATTAATCCCTGAGAGAGCACATACAAATGATTTAATGCATTATATTTCAACCCAAAGTGATGCACATCTGTGCTGGAAGATATGAGGGATCTGGGGCGTTATTCAAGTTTCTCCTAGGACAGTAATTGACACTCAACACAAACAGTGAAATGATGCACTGTGCTGTGTAATATCTATGTCTTAGTGTCAGTGATTAACTTTCTGTAAGCCCTGACATGCTTCTACTTTAATGGGAACAAATGAAATCATATAGCAGTTGAGCTCGATTAATTGCGGAATCATGTGGTGCAATTTCCAGATGAAATATATCTGTTGCTCCGTTTTTATTTACAAATAGATAAATAAACTCATGTCAAGATAATCCCTTAATGGTCTGCCAGTAAAAGAAAGCAGCGTTGGTAGACAGGTTTTCAGGATGACATCTATGAATTCAATTTCTGAGCTTTTATCCTTGCATTAAAGGTGATGCTCTGGACTTGAGTTTCTCTCAAACAAAACACTATGAAATCTGGAAGAAGCTGTTAACATTTTTGAATTGCTGTACTGTACCACGCTCTGTACCTTTAAAACAATATTTAGCAGTACCTGCCAATCTTCACTGACAAGAGATAAGGAACAGCATTGTGTGTTACATGAACTGCCAGGGGGAAAAAAGAAAAAGAAAAAGAAAAAAGAAGGAAAATTAACAGTTGATGTGCAAAGTCTTGGTTCCGTCAGACTGAAAAAATGCCTCACTTGCAGGCATCCTGCCTGCTTCTGCATTCACATGTTTAACATACTTTTTGGGAGCTGTATAAATAAATAATGCTCTTATTTGATGACAGCATTCCAGAAAGAGTAATTTGTAAAAAGGAGAAGTGGCTTCGTGTAGATAAGTCATAATCCACAGACGCTGTCATGGGAATAATCTATAGTGCAAACTACTTGAGACAGGGATTAGCTTTTGAATTTAGGTCACTACAAGTGTCTAGCCCAAAACATTAGGTCTGATTTCTAATTCTACAGTACTCTTAATTCCTGAGCTCTGCTGACTGCTGCAGTTCTTGATCAGTGCTGGTAGATAAAAGTGTAATATAAATCTACACAGCCCATTACAAAATTACTGGCTACAAAATGTGCCAGTATTATTAGTTATTTATTGGTGAGTTGTTGTTGTTCAAATAAATAGCACTATCCTAGGTATCAGCAGAAGCTAATGAAGCAAGTTTCATTATTTTTACTGAAAAGGAGGTGAAGCAGGAGGAGGGCTGAAAAAGATTAATTTTGTAAGGGCAGGGATGAATGTAAGTAATTAGGGCACACCAAAAATTAAACAAATCACCAGACCCAGCATGGAAGTTTTGTTTTGTAAACACAAGTAGGATTCAAATTACCACACATTCTTCAAATGGAAGAGCTAATGGACTTCTTTCAATGTACACAGCTCTTCTTATACCCAAAAGTGTGCAGAGTTCAGAAACAGAAGACTTATTTTCAGCATAAATTAAATCATCAGAGCCCATATCCATCTAATGATTGTTGACATACACAAGGGTTTGGATCACAGGCTTCATAGCTTCCTTTTCTCTCTTGCCCCTCTGATGATCATCTGCTCCACCCCAACCTTGGTTCCCTTTCCTTTATATGTTGGATTATTTTCAAGGCTGACTCATTCTTTGGCTGCATACATTTCTGCACTGAAGGAAAGGTCTTTCAGCTAGCGCGAGGTGTCCTAAGTGTCTTCTGTCCATTCCACTGTCTGGCATAATTTTGTCCAGGTCTGTGTGGGAAATGTCTTGGGTCTTTAGCACTGTAGCAGGTTTGCTTGTTGTCACTGTGATCTTTCTTTAAGAAAAGGTTTTGATCTGTATATACACACATGAAGCTGCTTGTTCATCACTTGCGGAACTGACGTGTTCATGAAGGAAAAAAATATTTTTGCTGGCACATGCCTTTTACTGGGGTAAATTACATTAGTACATTAGTAATTACGGCCCTTGCCTAATTCCCACCTAATGCTCTCTTTGCTATTCCTCCTCTCCTTGAGCCCTATGTGATCTCAAGTAACATTTTGCACTTGGATCAACTACCCCTTCATTAAGATAATTCCTTCTTTGCTTTCAAAACTCTCTTCAGATGTCTTCCTTCCACTTAGACTTCATTCAGTGTGCCCTCCAGCACCATCTGCAACCACCTCTTCACTTGATCATTTTGTTCTTATCCTCTATATTTGGATTAAATTATCTTCTTGGGGCAGGGATCATGCAGATCCAAGGAGTTGATCCTCCCCCTCTACTCTGCCCTGGTCAGGCCCCACCTGGAATCTTGTGTCCAGTTCTGGGCTCCCTGGCATAAAAAAGACAGGGATCTCCTTGAGAGAGTCCAGAGAAGGGCTACGAAGGTGATTAAGGGCCTGGAATATCTATCCTATGAGGAAAGGCTGAGAGAGCTGGGGCTGTTCAGCCTGGAGAAAAGAAGACTGAGGGGGGACCTAATCAATGTTTATAAATATCTTAAGTATGGGGTGCAGGGGGAATTGGCCAGCCCCTTTTCTTTGGTCAGTGGAGACAGGACAAGGGGCAATGGCTGCAAATTGGAGCACAGGAAGTTCCACACCAACATGCGGAGGAACTTTTTCACAGTGAGGGTGACAGAGCCCTGGGACAGGCTGCCCAGGGAGGTGGTGGAGTCTCCTTCTCTGGAGATATTCAAGACCCGTCTGGACGCCTGTCTGTGCAGTATGAGCTGGGGAGCTGCTTTGGCAGGGGGGTTGGACCTGATGATCTCTCGAGGTCCCTTCCAACCCCTACAACTCTGTGATTCTGTGATTCCTACGCCTTATGAAGGGATGTTTTTGTGTCCGGGAAATACAGAACCAGGAAAGTAAAAGCCAAAAAGAAAATGTTTTCAAATTCCATTCTGAAATTTCAGCTGTAATTTTGCTGTGGGATACACAAACTCAAGCCACCATTTTAAATCTACCAGTGTTATCTCCAGAAGAAGAAAGAAAAAAAAAACCCAAAACAACCCCTCCCCCCAAAAAAAATCAAACCCAAAACCCAAACCCTCAAGCTCAGCAATTAGAAAATGGAAGAAGATTACTTTCCATAAATGTGTTGTGGTTTGCAAAGATCTAGCTACAGGAATGAATAACTAATTCACACATATTATCATTTAAGAGCCAAATCTACTGAACACACCTCTGACTTGAAAGAAATCTAAGAATAGGAGGCATGTCAATTACTGTAATCCTTAAATTATGCATACCTTTCAAAGTCTTCTATCAGTTTCTTAGGTTTTTCTTCATAGGTGGTTTCTGCACTTCCTCCACAAAGGAAAATAAAACATTGTTTTATTCCAAGAAAAGTTGTGCCTGAGGGGCTGCTATTTGTTACCAGGAATTAATTAATTTAGGGGATCAACCCTTGTCACACACACCTAAAAGGAGTTTTGGTCCATCAGATCTTGCATCTTGCTTCAGAAGTGAGCGGCACGTAGAGGAAAATGCTTTGCTGCTTTTCCCCAGAAGGGAATCAATTATTCAGAAAACGTTAATGTGGAAGGCAAGCAGGGGAAAACTTTCTTCTTCAGTCACTGAAAGAAAGCCTTTCACATCTGACTGTGTCAGAAAGATGCGGATACAAGGTGCTTTTGGGTTTCTGTTTAAGAACCCTAAAATAAGTGTGTGTGTTAGCTGCAAAGGTAATCACTGTACAAACATATGGGTATCCGGGGTTGGGGGGGGCGGGGAGGAGGGGAGGAAGGAAAAGAATCATCTTTTCACGGTTCCTGTGGCAAAAGGTGCAGGGTAGCTCACTTGCATGACAAAGGAGACACAGCCTTAGGTCACAGATTTTGATGAGAGTGCTCATTCTTGAAGTTAAGCAGGTATATATATTATTCTTAATGCAAAGCCTGAACATGTGCTACTGAATTTGTGGGAAAATGGAGCTGCTCTCCCTCGCTTACATGAAGGTTTTCTATTTCTTTAACTCTCCTGGCACCACGGCACAACCTACCCTCACTGGATTCAGCTCTGTAAGTGGAGAGATTCTCATGGCTGAAATCTCTGTGGTGGTAAAACAGTATTTTAATTTTTATGGCAAGTTATTTTAAACCCAACTGCACAGGTAACAGCTTGAAAGTCTCTTTTCAAAGCAACTGAAAGTGTCATGTCATGCCTGGAGGAGGTTCATCACTGGTATTTCTTTTGCTAATGCCATAAACCCTTTCTTTCTTTTCACCTGCAGCCTTATCACAGAATCACAGAGGTTGGAAGGGACCTCAGGAAATCATCAGGTCCAACCCCCCTGCCAAAGCAGGCTCCCTAGCTCATACTGCACAGATAGGCATCCAGATGGGTCTTGAATATCTCCAGAGATGGAGACTCCACAGCCCCCCTGGGCAGCCTGTCCCAGGGCTCTGTCACCCTCACTGGGAAAAAGTTCCTTCGCATGTTGGTGCGGAACTTCCTGTGCTCCAACTTGCAGCCATTGCCCCTTGTCCTGTCTCTACAGACCACTGAAAAGGGGCTGGTCATTTCCCCCTGCATCCTATTCTTAAGATATTTATAAACGTTGATTAGGTCCCCCCTCAATCTTCTTTTCTCCAGGCTGAACAGTCCCAGCTCACTCAGCCTTTTTTCATAGGGGAGATGCTCCAGGCCCTTAATCATCTTTGTAGCCCTCCTCTGATCCGAATTGAGTATGAAACTGGGCAAACTCAAATGCTCATTTCAGCCTAATAACTAAGGCAGTTAAAGCACGAGAGTAACATTGTCAGCATCAGGCCTCACCACATTTGGCTCTCTAGTTTCAAGGCTGAGGCTCAAGCAAAGACTTCTCTGTCCTGCTCCACCATGGGTCAAGCTGTTGTATCTCTGCACCAGGATGGGAGTTAGCGTATGACAATATATTGAGGGGAGGGAGGTGTTCCAGGCATGGGAGCAGAGATTTCCCTGCAGCCCATGGACAAGACCATGGTGAGGCAGACTCTCCCCTTGTGGCCCATGGAGGATGATGGTGGAGCAGACACCTATCTGCAGTCCATGGAGGACCCCATGCCAGAGCAGGTGGATGCCTAAAGGAAGCTTTGACCCCATAAGAAGCCCATGCTGGAGCAGGTTCCTGGCAGGACCTATGGCCCTGTGTGGGGGACCAAGCTGGAGCAGTCTGTTCCTGAAGGCCTGCACCCCTCAAAGGGGACAGATGCTGGAGCAGTTCATGAAGAACTGCAGCCTGTGGGAAGGAGTCACATGGGAGAATTTAATGGAGGACTGTCTGCCATGAGAGGGACCCTATTCTGGAGTAGGGGAAGAGTGTGAGGAATCTTCCCCCTGAGGAGGAAGAAGCATAAGAGACAAGGCACGATGAACCAACTGCAATCCCCATTTCCCCATCCCCCTGTGTCGCTCAGGGGGAGAAGGGAGAGAATTCAGGAGTGAAGTTGAGTCTAGGAGGAAGGACGTGGGATTGGGAGAAGGTGTTTTCAGATTTGGCTTTATTTCTCATTATCCTACTCTGATTTTCATTGGTAATAAATTTAACTAATTTACCCATTAGGTCTGTTTTGCCTGTGAAGGCAATTGGTGAGTGATCTCTCCCTGTCCTTATCTCGACCCACAAGCCTTTCAATGTATTTTCCTCCCCCTGTCCAGTTGAGGAGCAGAGTATAATAGAGTGTCTTTGCTGGGCATCTGGTGTGTTTCAGTTAACCCACTGATAGTCATGAGTACCAGCAACATTTAATATGCCTTGCCTCTGTGTCATCTGCCAGAATATCCATATACTTCACTATGACTGTGACAGGAACATGGCAGAAAGGAGGGGTGCAAGTCTCTAACACACCCCCTTTTTTTCAAATCTAGAATCTATCTTTTTTGTTTTCTGCAGGAATTTAGGCCATGTTTTTGAGATCAAATAAATCTGTTTGCAACTACTTTACTTGCAACTGCTTTACTTGCATGTATTAGTCAAGTAAATCCAAATGCTTAACACCTCTTTTTGGAACATTTGTGCTTGTGGTTCTCCATGCGCAGGTATAATAGTGAGATGTATCAAATTCGTGGTCTCAAAAACAACCCAACTCTGTGCAAAAAAGAAAGTCCAGGCATCAACAGAATATGGGGCCAAATCTCGTGGTAACGAGAGTCTGTTACAACTCTGCTGCCAGATGAGACTATCAATTAAATATTAGTCTAGCAATGGTTTTTGGAAAATGATCTTCAAAATGCTGGGCTTGAATGATAAATTTGTCTTATGGAGTCTCTGGACAGATGGATTTTATGTGCAGCTACTGAATCACTGCTATCTGAATGAATCCTGAGGCAGCCAGTTCTCCTGGCAGGCACTGAAGAACTGCAAGCATTAAGTATGATTTTTTAATTATTTTTTTTTAATCCTTGAGGTGTACATCTAGAAAATTATTTTATTGCCATGACCAGTCATCACAAAATACATAGTTGCTATCAGCAATCCAATTTATAGGATGCCATATTTTTTTGTTACCAGGAGAATTCTCTTCTGTGCATTTTTTGGTGCAAGGGGATACCTTTAAAACTGTTGAGATAAACATCCTAAGAAAGCTCCAGTTTGAGATGAGTCTTGAGGTGCCATTTTTTTTGCTTTGGCAATCCACTACAGCATTTTAGGAGGGAGATCAAAACTGCTCATAGAAGCTAAAAAAGCTCCTCTCAACCCTTGCATGCATATGTAGGTGTGTTCTAATTAGTGCGTGGTAGATAATGAATAATTTATCCAAGATCTTTCACCTCCTTTGTAAATTGTCCACAACAAGATCATGGTTTTCTGAAAGTACTACTTACTAGAAATTACTCCTTGGGCCTTATTTATTTCTATTTTTCACAAGTTTGCACCTTCTTCCTTTATTTTATCCTATTTTTCTTTCATCTTTTTCTCTCTGGACTGTAACCAGAACGTGACCCAGATGTATCACTACCTTTTTACATGCCACATATCCCTGCATTGCGTTCAGACTTTGCTCCTGCTATTTTTTACCCCTAAACCTGTGGTATCATCCAGATCCAGGCAAAATGGATGCGGAATGCAATCAGCTCAGAATGGGAATGTTTTATGCTACTTTTGTACTAGGTTTGTGCACTCATAAATATGTATGCAGGTGCAAGGAAAATGAAGAGAAAAAAATCTGTTACAATTCATCGTATTCTTGCATGTTTAGCTGCTGAGGTGCTGTGATGATTCTGCTAAATCTGCTACGTTTTTGGTTTATATCTTTCTTCTCTTCTTATATCATTCTTTTTTTCCTAGTGCCCTAGCTTTTGCTTTGCTTTTGAGCACAGCTACCATTTCTGTAAAGCCATGTTTTTGCCTGGGAAACAACAGCAGTGATGGCTCAGCAAGAGCAGTTTGTTTGCATTTCTTTCAGACTTTCTGTATATTACTGAAATCGGATCTTATGATAGTTAGAGGTTTAACAGTTCGTAGTTTCTCAGCCTGCCCCATCCTTTCTGAGACCCATTCAGCTACTGCAACCCCCCAGACACTGGAGGATCTTCCACCACATCTCAGAAATTCCAGTTCCAATGGTAATCCTGGTTATTGAATTTGGATCTAATAATTTTTACCACTTGGCACCAGCCCTGCTCAATGTGTCTTGATCACACAGACTCAGAGGCCTCTGAGGTAGTCTGTGTCCTTGGAAGCTTTGTTCTTCTCTTCTAACCTGGAATAAATCCCTTAATTGCAGGTTCAGACTCAGCAGAGTGCTAGAGATGCCAACACAATCACATGTACATGGAGGGGAAACAGTCATGCTGCCATCCCTAGCAGAAAATAAATATCTCTTAAAAAAACCCACTTGTTAGGTTATGGGTACATAACGTTTTGGTCTATCATAAATAGCTTACCAGAAATCTCTCCTGTGCTCTTACATCTTCTTAGCATCAATGTGGCTTTGAGAGCAGACAAATGCTTGGGGTTTACAGCTTTTGTTATTTTTGCTCCAAATACCTGGAAAACACCACTGAACATGAGACACCAGAGAGCGAAACATTGTTGTTTCCTTTTCAAGGGGAGGTTTTTTTCTCCAAGTAACATATGACTGAAATCAAGAAACGAAATTGGAAGGAAACAGCATGGCTAAAATAGCTTAAAAAGAGAGGAAAGGGGCAGATATTCAATTAGTTTCAAAGTGTTTATGGTTCAGAGCAGAACAGAGTAGTGTTAGCACCAGCTTCATTCCAGGGAGTCTTAGAGAGGCTGTAGGTGATGTGTACACAGAAGCAAGGGAGGCAGCCCAGGGCTGCTACAAGCCCCCCACTGGACCTGTCGCTCTTGTTTCCAGTGCCCTAGAAAACAGTGGGTAAAATCTGAAGTAGCATCAAACTTTAAAAAGGCCAGCTCAAAAAGGGAGTGACAATTATAAAACCTTTGGCTGTAACCTATAGCAACACTACGAACACATCGCTGACATCTCCTGCATCCAGCACTGGTCTTTGGGCTGGTGACTTCCTTCAGGTTGTTTTGCAAGTGAAACTAAAAATGTACAAAGCAAAACCCTGACAAATCTGTCTGCTCCAAAAATAAGTATCTTAATTGCTGACAGCTTTATTGCTGTACAGCAGGTGGGAAAACCCTGGGAGAGATGATTTGTGGGAAGAAAAAATTAAAAAGTGCTTTCTGTTCATCTATTACAGCCCTCCCTGAAAAACCAAACAATTCTTAAAAATATGTTTTTCTGCTTTCTATATTAGCAGTCCACCTACCTTGTGACTTCTGCTATCTCACTTCCAGGTGTGTGCCTTGAAGGCATTACAAGTTATGGGATGTCCTCTCTTCTACCCCAGCCTGAAAATCGGGACCATTTAAAATAACAAATTGTTGCATTATTGAGTTGCTGGTGCCAGGAGAGTGCTTGTAGGTTTTAATCATTAGGTATTAAAATGCAGTTACATGCTTCAGAGCCTGTAAAACCTTTGGGGGGGAGGGGTGTCCTAACAAAAATAACTCTGAAACTCTTGGGTGAAGTATAGGTATGCAAAGCTTTGTTTCCTGTATGGCAGAGGAACCAAAAAACATTGCAGCCTCTTACTTCAGGGATTGCAGCATCCCTGGCTTCACTGGAAGCTGGTTTGTCTGCTTTTCTAAGGGAGGTGAGAACTGCCCAAAGGGCACTGGTTTCTTAGGAAAAGCACTTTATGTGCTAAGTAAGAAACAAGAAGTGCAAAGTAACACCCAGTCCCCAAGTCCACCTGCCTTTGGGATTCTGATTTTGCATGATTTACTTACAGTGACCAAAGTCCTATCAGGTAAAAATAGCTTCTGAAACACTGGTCCTGTTGTGTCACCCTCTTGTAACCATAGGATAACCCCTCTGACTTTACTGGAGTTTGCCTTCACAGACCCAGGTGTTTACAGGGTAGCAGAGACATGGGTAAGGTGTACACTTGAGTAGAACAGCTGCACTGTTGGCTGACGGTGGGAACACCCTGCCTAGGTCTGCTGCAACGCCTCCTGCGTGGGGCAAAAACAGTGAGATCAAAGGGTCCTACTGCTCAATTTCATTCCTGCAGTCCACAGTTACCCCTGAGCTTTGACTGCTCCCACATACAAGCTATGATGGGATGTTCAATCACTGTTGTACAAACATGTGTCACCTCATTGCAGTCACTGGCACCTTGACTTTATGATGAGCATACCAGACTTGCTTAAAATTATGTGACTTCCAAGAGAATCTGGATTATTTAGGAACATTCTGTGCTGCAGCACAGGTTTCCATTGGGGTGCCCTCACCCACTCTGCAACTGGGGCACAGGAGCAGGAAATGAGATGGGTACATGCTGTCTAGAGGGGACACACCTGCAGATGGTCTCAGAACTGCGAAACCAGAGTCTGACGTACACCCTTCATTTTACAGTCACTGACACCTCCCTTCTCATCAAGCTGTTTCCTGTGGCATGTGGGGGGGCCCCTTAGCACCATGGACCAGAGGCAGGAACAAACTCCTGGCCAAAACTCTCCCTCTCAGCATGGCCATTGCTGACGTGGGCCTGCCTAGGCTGAGAAGGTCCCTTGGAGGAAGATGCTGTTAGTGATGCAAGGAGGGAAACAGCTGGCACAGGGATGCACAGGGGCAGCGATGCTTCCTTATTGATGGTGTTCTATTGCAGTGGGTTCTCCTATTGCCACTTAGCCATGATTTCTCTCAGTTTGGCAGAGGTGGGTATTTGCAGGTGCCTGGCCAATTTACACAGTACTGGTATTCATGGAGTCTCTGGCATGTCTTCCTTCTTGGTCTCAGGATGTTGTGCATGATGTGCCAGATGTTTGCTACGGAAAGAACAATCTTGCTTGAACTTTGTGAACCCTAATGGAGAGCAGCAACATGAAGATGCAGTGTCTGGATCTCTTCTTGTAGCTGGAAACCCACATTTGCAACAGCCAGCTCCCAGTTCAGCGCTTCAACTCCACCCACACCCAGTCTGTAAGCTGTTCAGAATGGGTGGGCAGGGGACCTTCCACACCCAGTGTGGGCACCAATGTTAAAATGCTGGTCTCCACTTACTTGATGGAGAGAGGCTCTGCCAAGCTGTATGAGGGCAGGAACCCAGCTTAAACGCATGTTTCACCTCCTCTCTCCACTGAACATCTCAGGAACCTCCAGACATAGTACTTAGGCACCTGAGAGGCACCTCCATAGATTTAGTTTGCTGTGCTGCATCAGAGACACTCACAGCACCATAACCTAGTGACAATAATCCAGTGCTAATAAACGAGCAATAATCTGGGATTGCTTTAAAATGCGCAGCAGTGATAAACATTTATTTTGTTGCAGACAGCATTTATGACAACAGCTCATGTCAGGGTATAATTAGGTGGTCTGTGAAGCTGTGGTCAAGGCATAGGATGGTTCTAATATTGCTTTAGACTGGCAGGATTTTAAAAGTCTCTTGGGCCAGATTCTTTACTTCTTTGCGCCTCGTATCATCAATTCTGCCAGAGGAAAAATCAATCCAATCAGAGCACTCACTTTGCAACAGAGGACATTACTTAGTACAGTGAGAAGCAACCAAGAGGCTGCACTGCCTTGAGTTCTTCCCCAACTTAATTCTTCATCAGCTTACATCTTTCCTTGCTGTCTGTTAAAGAATTACTGGTTAATGAGATTATTTATGACTGACCCACACTGTCTTTGTTATAAGTGGGCATTTGTTGCAGGCTGGCAAAACGTGGCAGCCTTGAATGTAATATCACATCTCTGAATTTGATTACTATTCTGATGATAAGTATATTCTGCAATCTCTGTCATCATTTTCCCAATGCAGGTGAGCATAGATAATTGTAAAGTAATACAGACCACTACTAAAACCTATGGTTTGAAAGATTGTAATAAACTAGTAACAAATTGCATCCCCTTTCATCTATGTATTGTTTGTTTAAAGTCGATCTGAAGGTGAACTTGGATTAAAATAAGTATTTTTTAAGGGATGCAGAGGTTTGACGCTCCCCACTAGTGAGTTGGGAGTGTCAATTCAGCTGTCACTCTGGTTGGTAGGAGTCAGCAGGTTATTTCATAGACATAAAGATGGAGTAGATGCTAACCAATGGGATCTGTACTGCCTACCTCAGTGCTATGAGAAGGTGTTTGTTTACTGTGACACAGCAAATCAATTCAGCACAAACTTAACTGAAAGCACGGGTGTTTTCCCAATAAAATGAGCAGGATTTTAGCATGATACGAAGCACCTACTGGGTATGGAAAAAATATTGCTCCCAAAACTGAGCATTTTCTTTCCAGAATTTTAAGCTTTAACCAATGTTTAATTATAAAGGCTTATATTTCAGACAGTTTATAGATAAAACACCACTATATGTATGACTGTTTCACAACAGACATTTAAGTGAATGTGCAGAGGGAACACATCATACTGCACGAGGCAACCCACGTCTGTAATTAATAACGCGTTTTGTGGCGCTCGTACTTAACTGAAACGTAAGAGAGAATTGCTTCAGGAAACGACAATATGCAAAGACGCATAGCAAGCGTTTATGGTGGCCTCGGCCATATGAAATTTAATTTAAAAAAATATAGGAGGCACCCATATGGTTTAAATAAATGGAAGCGTGTGTTCTGAGTTAATGAAACACGCTTAGCGGAGAGCCGTTCCCTCTCCTGCCGTGAGCCTGGGAGGTAGCGTCACCTCGCGCTCCAGCCTGGCGAGTTAAGGTCTCTCTTCCGAGCACGTGTGTCAGTATTTCCAGATGTGGGTCTGTGTAGTCAATGCTCCTGTGGTTTGTTTTTCATTCTGGTCGCTGGCTTGCTCTAGGGGAACGCACATGGACAAACTCTTCCCAGGCACCAAGTCATGTGGAAACCCAAATCTCAGCCTGCACCTGGCAGAAGTGTTCCCACCCAAAACAAGGGTTGGTGGGGGGACTAGCTCAGGGATGCTCTGTCCCCTGACCATGTGGAGAGGGGTAGTGTCAGCCCTGAGCACCTGCAAAGTTGGGCCTATGCACCGCTCTGAATGCGGTAGGGGCCTAACCTTTCTGATGAACAGGCTGAATGCACAGGGAAGTTTTAGCTTGAGTCCTGGTCTGTTTATATGAAAACATTTTTTCTGAATGAAGGAAATAGGTCAGCCTGTTTTGAGCTGTAGACCATGCAGAAACTCCCTGTCCCAACTGTCTGAAAAGGGGTCTTGGGATCTAGGAAGGATTCCTTTGGCTTGGGGTACTGTTCCCCATAGGGCCCTCATGCCTCAGCAAGGCGAGGTCAAGAGAAGGGTAGGCAGAGGGCTTGGGCATGACTAAAGAGAACTGCTACTGCTGCAGCCCTACAGTGCACTACTACTACAGCAATAAAAATTTGTAAAAAAAAAATAATCCCTGAATCTGTAATACCAGTGTACCCATTGTATTATTGCAGCTGGTCCTGGAAACAAGTTGCAAGCTCCACAGTTGGGCAGCTGAAGGATGGAGCCAAGCAGGCTGCTGGGGTTTTAAAGCTCCTTAGTGGTACTCCGCTGGGCTACCGCTGCAGTCATGGCTGGACAGATGGTAGAGATTTTGGGCTCTGTTTTACCCTTGCCCTTCTAAGAACAAAAGCAATTAAACTCAAAGCAGCAGCCCCTTACATTCTGCTTTCTCACAAACATAGGATAGAGGCTCCCATATACCAAATGAGTACTACAGCTAATAAAATTTATATTTATAAATATTAAAAAAAAAGATCAGAAAGTTATTGACCTCAACTTTTCAAGATCTTTTAAATGCACACACCAATAATCTTGCACTTTGTATTTCCTGCACAATTTTAACTCTGCCTCTGACTCAATCCAGCCTCAGGGTGGAAAACTGCTTGAGACAAGGCAGCAACTAGGCTTTTGAAATTCATTGCCAATTCCCTATCAAGGAGACCTTTAGGTGAATCAGATAAGAGCCCGACTGTACCCCTTATAACTAGACTCTGCGTGCACATTCAATTATTTTGTGTGAATACAATGAGCAAGAATTGAATTAAATTCCTCTCTCAGCCAATACATCTTGCCATTTCCTGTTCTGAGCGATGGTTTGAGAAAAAACTACGGGGTGCAGAGAAGGAAGAAAAAAATGTCACACTTTATAAAATCTCTGATCATGTATTATTCGTTTCTGCTCCATAAACTACTGTTTGATAGTATCTTCAGGCTGTTCTCCTGATGGATGAGATAGGATCACCCAACCAGGGAGCAGAGCTGGTATTCTAGGACCTTTGTCATCAGAGGCAAAATCAGTTCGATAGGAATTGTGTGTGCAACACACACACACACACACACACACACACACACACACACACACACACACGCCTGTGTGTGCACGTGCACATGCAGTAAAAAAAAGACTGAGCACTCTTAATTGATTAAGAAACAAAGACTCAAGTTACTACCCTCATGAACAAAAAATGTTAACTATGTTTGGGTAATGAGTATATCTGGTGAAACTGCAAACTGAGTGCAGCTGTTATGCAGACACCAAAAGGAGAAAATTTCTGTTCAGCTGCTCATTTGGCAATACTAATTGGTACCAAAAACCAAATCCTCTTTACTGTGCTGACATGAAATGGAAACTTCTACAATAAATTCGATTTCATCAACAAGTTTTTTTTTCTGATGAGCCTTTACCGATCAGACTCCAGACTAGCATTTTTTGTCCATCTTTGCCTTTAAAGAAAATGGGGGGGTTTCAATATGTAACATAAACCAGGATTGGATTTAGGACATTACAGTAGGTCCTGATATATTTAGTCGCCTTAGGGGAAGTCAGAATTACTTAAAATGTGAAGTTCTGCATCAAGCAGAGTGTTTAGCAGCCACAGCCAGAGGAATTCACTTTATAAACACCAGGCGGTATTTATTTCTGAAACAGTTTATATTTCAAATGGCCTATTTTTGATAGACATTGTTCTTGGTACATGAAGAATGGGGAAAAAACATGCTCTCTCTTTTTTTTTTTTTTTTGCATAGCAGTGTGGTGATCTTTCATGGAAAGCAAGTAACAGTCCTCCATCCTTGATCTTTAGGATGCAAAGTAACTGAAAACATGATGTTGCCCATGTTTTTAAATTAGAAACTCACCCTTTAATCACCATCATGATGATGCTGATAAACTCCTAAGTAAATAAAGACATTTCTGTAGGGATAGAAAACGTATCTCAGCTCAGAACCACAGAAAATCTTGCAAGCAAAGTTCTGGCCTAATAAAAACTTACGTGGTGAATGTATGGAATTCAGAGAATGTATTTATCTTGGAAGCTCTTGGGATCTTGTGTTTCTCTGGAAAGCATATAGCATACTTCTGTTTTGGTGTTACAGGACAGGACAGGACAGGTACTGGGAAGTATTTATGAAACGAGAGGTGAGATGACCTTGAGGCACTTAAGACTGCAATTTATTACAAGGACTACAGGGGGAAAAATATATATGTATACGTATAAATATATATGTATCTATGTACACTTACAAATATATATATATGTATACATATAAATATATATGTATATATGTATACTTATAAATATATATATATATGCTTCCAACAACATCTGTGTGGTGTGATCTGTAGTGGAATCTGAGATATTTGCCATAAAATTTCCATATATATATATACATATACCTGAGCATATCTATATATGTATATATGTATCACAGCATATTTGAACCTTAATAACTACCTGAGCACAGCAATTTTACAGCAATTACCTCAGATAACACTACATATCACACTACGCAAGATTTTATTGCAAGTTGTGATGTTTCCTTTGAGGAGTCCAGGAAGAGAAGTGAGGGTAGGAAAGTGAGAGTTATCCTGTTCAGCTTCAAGTGCTGTCTCACATCCGTGCTTCTTCAAAGCCTCACAAAGATTTTTCAACTCCATCAGACCTGCAGAGTCCCGCAGAGCTAAAGCAGGGAGTGGATCTTCCTCTACAGCTCTACGCGGAAAAAAAAACCCCCAACCCTCAAACCAAACACAAAGCTGGCAGCAACTTCTGGGGTCAAATTTTACGTGGAGACTCCTTCTCTGGAGATATTCAAGTCTCGTCTGGACGCCTATCTATGTAATATGAGATAGGGAGCCTGCTTTGGCAGGGGGGTTGGACCCGATGATCTCTTGAGGTCCCTTCCAACCCCTAAGATTCTCTGTGTGTGTGTGTGTGTGATCCCATCACACTGCAGAGGGGGAAAAAAAAAAAGTGATGTTATTACTATAGGTTTTATCGGCTGCCCTCTAGTGAGGCCGTTCAGTGACACACTCCCCAGCCTCCGAGGAGGAGTTGTCTGTGCGGGAGGCAAGATGCTGCGATAGCAAGATAACCTCTTTATCTTGGTCTGTGACATTGAAATCCGCAACTTGTAGCCCCCGAGCAATAAGGATTAGGCACTGGCCACATGTGGGGGCAGGAAAGAGAAGGTGTGAGGAAGAGATATCCTGGGAGTTTATCAGCAGCATCACGATGGTGATTAAAGGGTGAGTTTCTCATTTAAAGACATGGGCAACATCATGTTTTCACAGTTACTTTGCATCCTAAAGATCAAGGATGGAGGACTGTTAATCGCTTTCCATGAAAGATCACCTTACCCAAGTGTTTTAAAGAGCAGTTAACTAGCTAAGTGTGTTATAGGCCAGAACTTCTGACTAAATCGATGGCTCTTCTTCTTCACTTCAGATACCGCTGTGAAACGGTGACATTCTCACAGCCTTTGGAGTCACGTCTGCCAGTATGCTTTGACTTTCTCGGTAACCCTTACCTAGGAAAACCTGCGTTTAATGCCTGCTCCGGGAGTCTTTTTGCTCGAACCTGGAGCTGAACAGACCTACGCCAGCAGAGGAGCCGGTCTGTAAACTCAGAGGGGTTAACATTACTGCTTCCATGCCTGGACATGCTGCTGGAGTGTTTGGTTCAGCTCACGTTTTACTTTAAAAATAAGGAGAGAATTTTATCAGGTCGGGCCACATGAAAGGGGTTTGATAACTATGGGAAATGACACAAAGGCTCTTTCTTCTGAGTTGTTTTCTGTCCCTATGACCCACATTTTCATAAAAGAACATAATTTCCCAGCACCCACCTCATGTGCAGAGACCTTTCTTGTGCCCACACCCGTAAAGGAATGCACATCCTCCTATTTTATTTCTCCCCAGTACTACTACCCCTTTCCCCCTCCCAACTCCTTGCTCAACCTGTACTGGCACGAAAGGGCTTGAGTACCCGCGACAGTTGTGTGTGAAGTGCACATACTATAAAAAGGGTCTGCATCAGCACAGGCATGGGTTCTGTATTAGTCATCGTTGGAAAGGGTGGGTCAAATCTGTATGACCAGAAATTCGGACAATGCCATTTGCTTACCACCTTTGATGTGCTGTAAGCAAACAGTATTTTATAGCACTTCCAATTTTGTTTGCAATAATCACAGTTTGGCACATCTCCTCTACCACAGCAGGCAAAATGCAATTAAATGGTGTCAGATGTAAGGGAAAAATAATGGAATTTTTCTTCCATAAATCATAAAATCCTAAGTCTTTGCAATCTTCTAATGGTCTTGTAATCCAGGCCCCTGCTTACGTTACTTTATCTTTATGAAGTTGATAAAGAAAACATAACACGGTGTATTCGATTATAAATTATAATTTTATGAGCATCAAAAAATGCAAACTTGCAAAGCTTATGTTCATGCTTATGTGTCCACATACTTAAGTGCCAGCAGATGTTCAATGATCAATAAAACTCAATTTATATACATTATTCTGAAGCATCCTTGATCATAAATACAGGCTGGGAGTGTGTAACTTCACCCTGAGTAAGAATGATGATAATCAACTGCAAAGTTACAGTACAGAATGCTATTGTGTTGAGTTTTGTTTCAACTCTAGAAATAAAATATTTATCGATTTTCATTGAGACTGCTGGGACAGGACCCACGATTTAGAACCTAAACAGTAGATTTATGGAAACAGCAAGTAGCTGAAATTAATTTCAACATTGTCAGGCACGGTTGACCAAAAAAGAGTGTGTTTATTATGGTAAACTAAATGCCCCCAGAGGCTACAAGCTTTGAAATGGGATGTCCCTGAACTGTGTGGTGTTTGCTTTTGTAATGGTAAGTGTACCTTTACGATTTGTGCAGAGATCATAGCAGGTTCAGAGATGTACCTGACTTCATGATCGACTCTCTGAGCTCACTGTATAGAGGCAAAAACAGAGAATGTGAGATTGGGGTGTAAGACACGAAGTACAAGCTCATGTCCACCTGAACAACTGGAGGAACAATCTCTTCTGAAACCAGGTGTCTATCAGACGTAACAGAAGGTGGCTTAACTAAATGTGAAAAATGGAGCAAAAGGGACCACTTTTCTGCACTTCACATGTTAAATAAGGAAAGATGAAACACTCAAACAAAAGAAGCAAAATAGGGCAAGTGATGTATTGTCTTGGCTTTTCCTCTTTCCACAGCATTTTGTCCACAGAAAGAGCAAACCCAGCAGAATCAGACAACAGTGTAAGGAGACCAGCCCATTTCCCCTCAGCTGTAAAGTTACTTCACTGCTGCAACTATGACTTCTGGCTTTCTGGATCTCTGCACTTCACTCCCTCCCTCGGATAAGAAAGGGCCGTTTGATCAGTCAGGGGTTTTCACTTCGCTTAACTCCCTTGCCAGGCTCCCGTTCCTTCAGCAGGCAACGCCAGCTATGAGGTGGCTGCTGCCCGTTCCCTTTGTCCCCTTCCAGCACGGACATTATACAACCTCTTCCACTGCGTCAGCGAAGAATTTGCATTCAGGAGAAACAGGTTAGGCCGGCCACCTTCCAACCGCTGGCTGCTATAAGAACTATTGTGCATAGTTACAACCCCCAGGTCATTTTTCAAAGGTACTTCTTTCTGTAAACTGCTAATCTTTCTTCTTTCTTCCCTCCCCCCATGATAATCTCCAATGAATTTCTCTTTTCTGAAACGATGCCCTTTCATTGGTAGCTGTAGGTGAATTTTAAAAAATGCAGCCTGCAGATGTAGTCTATAAATCTTTGCAACTGCTGGAGGAGAAACTGGCCTGATAATTATTTCGCTTTGCTACTTAAAGCTGTTTTTCTAGATACAATGGGGTTTATGTTATTCTTGGTTGAGACTAAGATTATGAGAGCATAGCCATGAAATTTTCAGCTGTATATTTTCTTAGGATAAGTCTCCTTTGAAACACGATGAACTGTGAAGCTCAGAGGTGCTTTTATTCTTACTGTAGATGGGTTTTTTTCGCCATACACTCTCTGAAAGGGTGCACGTTATGATTTTTGGTTAAATCATTCATGTACAGGCAATGCCCGTATCCAGTTCTACGTAATATCTGTCGACAAATTCATTACTGATGGTGAAAAGAATCTTCTGCCAAAACATTTATTTCTGGCTTATCCAGCTACAAGCTCTCTTTCATTCCAAAAGCAGTTCTAATGTAGAATCCACAAATTCACTGGGCACCTTGCTGCTAAATACCTGGGTCCTTAATACTCCTGTGCACCCAGATGGGGTTGCTAGGGTTTGGGTTCTTTTAATCATTTAATGACATATTGTTCAGGTGTTTCTACTTAACTCACCTGTAATAGAGTTCCCTTCTCAAGAGGCTGTAATATCGTTTTTTCTATACATTTTTCCTGCCCGTCTCCTGAGACTCCACACACGCTAGCACATTGATAAGGGTTTTCACGCTGAAATGAAAACCACATCCTTTCCCAGCAGCACTGGCATACATTCTTGCTGGAGCAGTCCGAAATGCGTACACATGGATGTCATGATGCCCTCAAGACGGTGACCTTGTTTGAGAGAAATGCACAATAAAAGGTTGAGTGAACCCCCAAGTTTCTATGCAGAGAAGAAAGTATTGCTGCTGGTTTGGCCAGCAGCCCTCCTCCTGCGGTGTTAGCACTGAGCCAGCACCCCAAAATGTGCTGAGGCATGGTTCAGTACCTGCCATCTATAACTTGCTGCTGTTAAATGTCTCCTTATGCCATACTGCCATTTACCAAACTGCTCCAACCACTGCATGTGTATGCCTGGGTATGTTGCTGGTATTCATTTAATGCACAAATAATAAAAATTGCAGAGAGCCTTTTCGTAAGACAGTTGTTAAGGCAAAGATACAGCTTTGAGACAATTTATGATTACTTAAAAACTCTTATTAAAACTTATTTTTACACTCCATAGGATTTGGTCATGGTTAACCTCAAGAATTATATATCTCATCTTCTCACATGCCTAGCTTTCACTCGTTAAACTGGGCAACAGTTATGTACATAAATCATGGTGAGACCACAGCTGACAAAGACAGGACATACATCCCAGTATAGAAATATGATTTTCATCGCAGCAATAATTTCTACTTTGAGATACATCTGGAAGCTGTAGTCAGGATGTAAAGATTTTGCCTGTATTTATGAAAGGTGTGCTTCTCTGAGTGTTCTGCCAAATCCGTGCAGTTTGCTATTGATCTGCAAGGACTAGCACACTTGGAACAAGATTTTCATTGAGCAGCATCCCTAGAACAGCATCAATGCCATTCATGTAGGTTTGTGTCTGGGGGTCACAGAGGTTGGACTCTTCAGGGGGACCTCATTGCAGCCTTCCAGTACCCGAAGGGAGCATACAAACAGGAGGGGAATCAACTTTTTAACAGGGTAGACAACGGCAGGGCAAAGGGGAATGGATTAAAGCTAAAGGAAGGAAGGTTTAGATTAGATCTTAGGGGGAAGTTTTTTACAGAGTGGTGAGGTACTGGAACAGGCTGCCCAGAGAGGTGGTGGATGCCCCATCCCTGGAGGCGTTCAGTGCCAGGTTGGATGGGGCCCTGGACAACCTTGTGTAGATCCAGGCCTGGAGGTTGGTGGCCCTGCCTATGGCAGGGGGGTTGGAACTCTATGATCCTTGGGGTCCCTTCCAACCTATACCATTCTATGATTCTCACTATCCCTCAGCTCCAGGTGCACGTGGCTGTGCGTCACAGCTGGCACTGCGTGCCCCCCCCCCCCCCCCCCCCCCCCCCCCCCCCCCCCCCCGGGCTCTGCGGGACCTGCTTATGTAAATAATTGCAGATAGTTGATAAACGGGTGCTTTGTATTGTGCCGGTGGCAGGGGTTTGTTGGCATTTCCTTTGATCGTTTCGTAAGGAAACTGCAGATATTTACCTAACATAGCATGTTCATTTACTGAGTCTGAACATAAATCTTCAGGCTGTGATGCCTCTAAAGTACGGACATGCTAAACGCTCCCTGCCTCTGTGAGAAGTCACACCGCAGAGAGATGTGCCATCTGCAAATCATTTTCTAAGACTCCAAAGAGTGAGGGACTCTCATGTGAAAATGCTTTCATTTCAGAAACCAGTGTGTCCTTCTTTTGATCCTGAATTGCCTTGGGCAGAAACATCTGAGCTTCCTTTTTGGAAAAATACTTCTCCTCCTTCTTTTACACAGCTGGCTAATGTTTTGATGGTGAAATGTGTTCTCTGCTCTGGCAAAACTTCTAGAGATAAGGGGAAGAAAGAGTGTAAAGCTCAAAGTCAAAAAAGACAGAGATCTTGCTTTCCAGGCCCCATACAGTAGAGTTTGCAAATCCTCCCAATTTCTCCTGATAAAAGTTGTTCGAGACCCCAAAGCGGTGCTGCTGGCACCCACACAGGCATTGTGCATAACTCCACAAGCTGTGCTTGTAGTGAGGCAGAGATGACCCCAGCTCACCATTGGTGCCCCTTGTTGCTGAGATGCTTCATCCCCAGACCTGCAGGTTTAGCTTTCATAGTGGAGACTGGACAGTTTGCAGAAAACTTGCTGCTTCCTTGGTCCTTAACCAGACCTCCTGATCACAGAGACAGTACTTCCGGCATTGCCAGAAGCCCCTAGTATGAATTCAGCTTTGAACAAAGTTAGCTCTGTTGGTCTCTGTGCCAGCAGAAGTCCTGCATGCAGATCCACTGTCTTCTGAGACCTTTGACAAACCAGCTGAAACTTGGGTTCAGACTTCAGCATCTTTTCCCAGCATCCTTCCCCTGAGCAACTGGCTCCTGTGCACAGAAATTGTCTATCAGACCCCAAGCAGCTCCATGTGATGGGGGATCTTCATCCTGCTTCTTTAAACTGTGTCTTCACACCAAGACAATCACGACGGAGCCTTCTGTAGTCAGTGGAGGAACAGAAGTACCTCTGGACAGACTTTGGTGAGAAACTGAAGTTGTCAACAGCTGCAGTTAAATAAGAAGTAAAGTAACGATGATTTGCTTCAAAATAAAACAAATGGCCTCTGTAGTCTTTCTGGTCCTGGTACATACTGCCTGAATCATTGACAGTTCATAAAATAGAAGCTCCCTTCATCACAGGGAGAGGGCTCTGGATCAAATTTTACCAATACTTCACATTTACACACAAAGTCCTATAAATCCTTCCCTCATGCCTCTTCAGTTGGAAATTGTATGGTTTCTGGGTACCACCCCCTCTGTGCTGTCCTGAGAAGCACAAGTTGTGTATGCCAGCAGGTCCTCTGCTCTTACTTATCTTACAGAGATGCTCCCGTCAGAAGTGAGCTTCAAGGCAGAAGAAATGTCTTTGAATTTCAGAGAGAGTTTGGACTACCCTCATTCTCCAAAAGCTGTGAGGACAGAGATCTATTGTGCTTACAGGGCAAACAAAACTTAAAAATATTTAATCCAGCAGAAAAGTTTTCATTTCTTTGAAGTTAATGTCCATGCCTATAGCAGTTTATCCTCAGAGCCAAACAATTGGCACATGCTTCTCTCCACCTCCAGGACCCTTTCTTTCTAGTCCTGCAATACACAAGATCCACAGGTAGAATTGCAATTGCAACTTACTGCTGGTAAGTGTTGTTTGCTAGCCCTTCAGACAGCATTCAGAATTTTCACAAACTGCCTCAGAAAGATAAAAGTCTGTAAAGCCATGCCTGTACAGAGCAAATTCTGCAGTTATCCCCCTGATGGGGTCTGAAAACAATAACAAGGCAATACTGATTGAGTTAGAAAACGGGGACTTTACCCATGCTGCTCAAAGACTACAAACCAATGAGGATTTATTTAGAAAACAGATTTCAAGTTGTTCTGGACTCATACACCCTCCTATAGCTTCACCTCAGGACATCAGATGGCTTCATTTCCTGGCATTGAGATTAGCTGGCTGACTCTCTCAGTAAGAACATTTGATCTGAAGTCCCAAACATCCTGATTCAGAGCAGAAAATACTCCACAGAACACATGTATGCTGCAAAATGGGGAGATTAGCAATATGGTCCCCACTGTGTCGACTGCCATCGTGCTGATCACAGTGTCCTGATATGCTGGAGCGGCTTCTGGAGCAAAAGAAGTTGGGAACATGGATGAGCTTGCTAAGGGTTCATTTTGGCACCCTTGAGCTGCTAGATTTTGAGAGATGCTTTACCATGGGCTTCTGTGACCTTTCTGAAGGATGCCCTCTATGAATCCAAATTCTATTTAGGGGGTTGCATGGGGCTTCCTTATGAGCATCTGGCAACACAATTTAAACTGAAAATTCAAACTTTAAAAATTTTACTTTAAAATTTTTAATAAATGAAACATGCATCTGTTTACTGCTTCCTTGCCAGGCACTGTTCAGAAAGGTGAGGAATTTACAAGGTTTATTTACAATGCTGCTGTGCATCCACTTCCAAGAAGGGAAGTTACCGGTAAGACCCCGTCAAAAATACCACTTCAATTTCCAGTTTCTATTTAAATCATATTTTTCAGAGTTTGCTTCTTGGAATTTGGGTTTTTTTCTTGCAATTACGGATGGTATTTAATTTCTCTCCAATAGAAAGAAACAGAGTAAGGTAAAGGACATGCTTGGCAGCAGGAACTTCTTTCCAAAACATAGCATGTGGTAAGAAGTGCCTGGCCCTGAATGTGCCTTGGAGTGCAGTCCTCTCGGGGTGATGCTTGGTTTTGGTACTTCTGTAGCAGCATCTTTATTCTGCCTGACTTTGCAGCCTTAATGGGTCAGCCAAATGCAGCCAAAGCAATGGTTTATTCAGGAAGAATTCAGGCGAGAGTTTTGGTTATGTGATAGGAAACAAAAGGCTGGAGGTACAGCAGGTGTGAAACGTGATTGCAGTCAAACTGTAATAACCTGATAATATCTTGGCAACTGCTCATTCCACTTCCCTCGGGGGAGTGGAGGTGTCTTTGCTGTCAGCAAAGGGCTGGTGCCTCCTACCATTGATTTCTGAGGGCTGCTCTTGGGTCTGAGGAAGGCTGGCCTGTGTCACTCCTCCTGCTGCTGGGCTGCATCTTGGCTTGGGCTCTTTTCTGGGCAGTGATTTCCCTGCTGCTGTACCAGCTCTCAGGGCTGATGACCTGGCGGGCACTAACTCACACACACGCACAAGCAGGCAATTTTTTGCTGTGTCTCTCCCTCATGTGCTTTGCATCATGCTTTCTGACCCTCTTTTACCACTAACACAGTCTCAAAATCTTCCACTTGTCACGTGGGCTGTTTCGCAAGCCATGTTCTGGACTACTGGGACAACTACCCACATCAGACTTGTTTCATCCTGAAAACCTGAAGAACAAGCTCTGCTGTGGTCAGCTCTACTTGATCAGCCTGTGGGACAATTCAGTTTTCACCTAATCTAAACTGTTTACTTTAGACACTTAAGCATGAGTTGCAGCTTTTAACAGTTGATACTAGATACCGTAGAGGCTATCAATTATACATACACTCTGTAAAGTTCGCAGAACCATACTGTAACCTGTATATTACCAGCTCTCTATGATGCCCATACACACCACATGAGCAAAGCAGCTAATAAAGCCAGTGACAAGGTACTTTGTCCAACTACCTGATGGCCTTAGAGGTTCTGCCATCCAGCTTTCTCAAACCACAAACCACCAACACAAAAGCACTGTACCTTGGATCCTGTCCTGGTGCCTTCAGCACACAGCACAAAGCCTTTCAGGCCCCGCTCTGGCTGGAGACTCTGGGTGAGGACACACCATGCCTCCTCAGAATCTCTGAGAAGGCTCCTAGTAGCTTCTCCCCACAATTAGGTCTTCTCCCTCCCTCATCCAGCCATTCGCTCTCACCCACAAATGCGCTGGCACATCCTGGCACAACTATTTGTGTAACTACGTGGTGACCCGGATCAGGGAACTGATCCGAGTTAAAAATAACTCAGCAAAAGAAAAAAGTTATTTTTAACCCAGCTGAGTTCCCTAGTCCAGTTTCAGGAGCAGCCAGTCATAGTACCACAGGCAGCACGAGACCTGCAGCAAGTGGCAGTGGCGAAGGGAGAGGTAGGAGCTGCCCGGGCTGCCGCTGCCTGACACCCAGTCTATCCCTCTCTGATGGGGTGGCGGGAAGGACCCGTAGCTCCTGTGGGAAGCGCATCAAGTGAGCTCGTTCTGGTGAGCTGACAGGGGCAGGGATGTAGGATGATGGGCAGGGAAGCCATGTCTGGCAGGCGTACCTGGGGTTTGCATCATCCACTGCTCCACTGAACTTGCCTCCCATGGCAGAGGTGGTGACTAAGTTAGACAGCTCTAACGGTCCGATGATGGCCCGGTGTCTGTGTGTATAAATATGTACAGAAAAAGGTCTCTTGTGCCAGAAGCACTCCTTTTCTTCACTGCAGATCGTGAAACATGGAACACTTTAACAGCTGGTGTGACCCTATGGTCTCACAGTTCTGACAGGCTCATAACTACCAATAGGCAATCTCTAGATCTGCAAGACCTAAAAGAGAAGAATGGTCCAATTCTTCCTCCACAGTGATGGAAATTGGGATTATCTCCAGACGCTGACTTACCTCTCTTTGAAACTGATGTGGAAAGAGAGGCAGACCCACCGTCTGCAGTGCTGCCAGGGAGGATCCTCACTTCCAATTATGCTGATGCATTTGTGTGAGTTGCTTTTCAAGAGTTTAGAGATAGTTGGCTGCAAACATCCTTCCCCTTTAGCCTTTGAACATGCTATTAATGAAGTGATTTTCATCTGATCTATCTAACAAGCAGGTATTTCCTTCCTGCCCTTCCCCTTGCTCTTTTGGAATGACTACATAGCTTCTTTTTGGCATATGTACTTTATATACTGTGTTCAAAGAACTATATAAGAGCAACAGCATGACAGGCAACCCATAAAACATAAAAGGGCTGCTCATATCACCCTGCGTGTCAAGCTAATGTTACCCTCCAGCCATATGAAACCATTATACGTAGCAATCATTAAAAACTGCTATAAAATCTTCTGTAAAGAACAGCTTTGCCTGAGCAAAGGATGGCTTAGATAATCTAAGGGACCTTCTCTCCATTGCCTGCTATGGTATCACTGGTATATTTATCCTCAGAAAATGAGGCACTGCCTTCTTAAAGTAGTAGGCAAAGTGCTCTTGCTTCTTTCTGTCATACGAAACCTAAAGGAGTTTCAGTGGTATTTCTTCAAAATTGTTAGAAACAAGGAAAGCATCTGCAGGTGTTAGAAAGTGACCTTGCTTCAGAAGATACAGGCCTAAACGGAGCCTTGGAAAAAAAGCTACTTTGTATGGCAAGGGGGAATGTGTGTGATCGCTTCACTAGTAGGTAAAATTTATTATGGTGGCTATCATAAAAACAGATGTTGGAACACACAGTTTTCATATGGGTATAAAATATTTGAATTTTGTTACAGTGTATTGGTAATATATATTCCCTCAATAACATAGGCCTTTCCAAACCAGCCCGGCTCCAAAGACAATAAGGCTTCTAAGGGACCTGTGAAAATCATCTACCCCTGCCCTAAGGCAGCATCAACTCTACCTATGGCTCAGTGGTTTGCCTAACTGAGTCTTAAAAGACCTCCAACGGTAAAGTTCAGTACTTAGATACCATTAGAGCTAGAAAAAGTTTTCATTCTAATGGTTATCTTAATCCTTTCTTCATTTTAACTCGCTTATTCCTTGTTCTGTCTTACAAGGACACAGGAAACAGATCATCTGGTTTCTTTTTGTAGTCTTCTGTAAAATACTTTGAGACTGTTACTTCATTCTTCAATTTTCTCTGGATGAAATATTTCCAATTTTAAAACCTCTAAACCAAGCCCTTCCCTATTGGTCTATACCTTTCTTGAAACTCGTTTCTTAAAACTGGACACAGGCCTCCAGCTGAGGTTTTATTAGTGCCAAGCAGGCACTAATGCCCTATATATAATCATTCTCTTTATCCATCCCACAATGATATTTGCCTTTTTCATAACAGGGTGTCCTCGTTGACTCCTATTCAACCTGGGATTTCCAACAAGCCCCAGATCCTTTCCTGCACAACTCCTGCCTACTCAGTTACTCCTTATTCTTTCTTTGTGCAGTTAATCACTCTTGCCTGTGAAATCTTTCTTGGATTGCATCTTGTTTCTAGGTAATTTATTCAGTTTTTCAAGATTGTTTTCAATTCTCTCCTTCCTTCCAGCCTTCCCAGTCTGTGTCTGTAACTAACACATACAAATTTTTCCACCTTACAAATAAAAATTATGAAAAGTGCCTTAATAGAGACCCTTTGAAGGCCTAATAAATACTTCCTAAGTGCTTTTCTGGCCAATCTTGTCCCCACCCTTTGGTAAAATAATTCTTTCATATTTACTTATCTTGCCCATTTAGAGAGTGTAATGTTTTACTAAAGTCATGATATATCTGGCTATTCCTTCTCCCTATTCACACTGTCTACCACCTAACAAAAAAATTAATTGCTTTGGTGCAATTTGTTCTTAACAAATCAGTGGCAGCTATAAGTTATCTCACAGTTTTATTCTAGCTGCTTATAAATAATTGCAAGATTTTTCTGGGAATTGATTAGACTGACCCCATTTCCCCCTTTTAGCCCCTTTTTTTCTCTTCCTTGGTGGTGCCCAGGCCAAGAATGCAGGCAGCTATTTAGTGTCAGGGAATGCCTGTGTTACACAGCGTAAATGATGTCCTCCTCTCATGATGCCACATAACGTAAACATTTTCATCCTCCTGTGATCAGATTATGCTGCACAGTTAGTGAAGAACTGGGACTGGGGGATTTTTTTGCACCTTTGGTTCCTCTCTTGGCTGCAGTTTTGCAGGCACTAGGCTTCTAGAGTAACTTCACTGAAGCAAAACCTGCACCAGGCTCTGCTAAGTATATTTGCTTCCAGGGTAGTCGAGATAATTGAGATCAGTATACCATGTCCCGCAGCTGAACTTGAAGTGGAGAGTGCTTGGGCAACTTCTCAAGGCTTCTTTGCTCTTCTGCTGCTGCTTTTTCTGCTGAGACAAAGCCACGCAGGCATCAGCAACGTCTCTGTTCAGCGTGATTATGTCATTGCCACTGAGACTCTTCTTACGTTTAATTGGAAGAGAAGTTAACTTCCTGCTTTAATTCTCCCATCACAGGTTTCAGACGCTGAGAGTCCTATGTTAAGAATGCACATTAAGTGAATGGTATCCCTTTGTCTAAGCAGCTTGCAGGAAACAACAGATTAGGAAGTAATTAATTCTTGTGATCCAAATAAAGCTTACAGGAGTTTCACCACTAGTATGTCAGGGTCAAAATTTCACGTTGATCAGAGTTGGGTTTGGTTTTTTTTTAATGCTGATGACAAAATAAAAATATTGGACTGAATCATTATTCACCAGTTGTCCTTAGTGCAAAGACAGATGTGCACTCCAGCCCTCAAAGACTGTCTACAAACTTCCTCCTTCCCAGAAAGTTGTGCTTGGCAAGTGTCCAGGTATCAACAACTTCCCTTTGAAAATTATTGATTATATGGCTCTAACAATTGATAATCCTCCCTTGTTTGAGCCAAACTTTGTCTTTGTTTAGGGGCCAGAAGAAAAGTTTAGGAAATGTCCCAGTCTTGATTAAAGGACAGATATAATGTTTAAGTGGAGGAAAACACAGAACAGTCAAAAGAATATGTAAGGCATCTGGCTTTCATATTCTACAATTTGATAAAGCAGAGGACTATTTTCTGATGAAAAAAACCCAACTGACAGCCAAACAAAAAAGAAATAAGCACGTGTCTTTACCTACAGCACAGTATAAGATAAATTAACCAAGTGCAGTAACCTGGTGCAGCATATTTATAATAAGTCATTTTCTTGCACCACAACAGCACTATGGCCACTCTTCCACTCTTGTTTTTAATTTTTGAAGCTGAGGGCAAGGTTATCTCCTCTTTTTTTTTACCACAGTGGGTGTGTGTTTCTCAGGGCCTCTATAAAGTTAATTCTATAGCTTCTGATTTGCTTTGTTTTCTTTACCCTCCTCATGTCATTTAGCAAAGGAATTGTGGATGGGGACACAACAGCAGCTGCAGCAGGATGTATCAGCTCAGAGATGGGATGTGCACAATCCCAGCTGTGGAGTAAATTAACAGGTAACCCAGTTCACTACACTGCCTTAGTTTTAGGGGTGTGCTCTGAAGTTTTGAGAATACAATCCCTTTTGTGATTTTGCATTGTTCTGTTAATGACTGCAAAGCAAAGATGAAGCTTTTTGAGTGGGGGCTAATTTATCTTTTGTGTACAACAGCTAAATAAATGCACAATAAACAGTACTGGCTTTAATGGCATCTTTCTTGTCATCATTCACCGTGGCTGATGATGAGGATGATGATATAGCTACTCAGAAGTTATGCTGGAGTGACAAACAGAAATTCAGTTTCCAAGACCCAATGTGGGCAGGATAGCACTGTTTTTCCTCCACCATCTTCTCTTTCTTTGCCATCTATCTGGATAGCTTCCATTTCTTTCAAGTCTTTTCTTGATGCCTTTCTCACACTCATACTTATTTGGCCCCATATTAAAAAAAGAATGCATTTAAAGTAGCGGTGATGTAAGTGCCTGTGGTGGTTTGGCCCTGGCTGAAGGCAAGATGCCCACCAAAGCCGCTCTATCATTCCCCTTTTAGCTGCACAGGGCAGAAAATACATATTGAGAGCCTTAGGAGTCGAGATAAGGACAGGGAGAGATCATTCCTCAATCAGCATCTTGGGCAAAACAGACTCAGCACAGAATAAAGGAAAGAAACTAATTTATTACACTACACTACGCACCTTGTGAAACCAGAGTTGCATAATGAGAAGTGCAACCAGATCTTAAAGCAACTTCCCCCACCCTTCCCTTCTTAGTAGATTTCACTTTAGTAATGATTTTGCTCCCTTCTCCCCCCGCATTGTGGCACGGGGTGGGGCAGGGAATGGGGGTTTCCATCAGTCCCTCAGAAGTTGTTTTCATTCTTAGCTGGGGGTGGGGAGGCATTCCTCACACCCTTCCCCTGCTCCAGCCTGGGGTCCTACGCATAGGAGAGAGTTCTTCACGAACTTCTCCAACATGAGTCTCTTCCCATGGGGCTTCAGCTCTTCACCAGCTGCCCCAGCATGGGCCACTTCTATGGGGCACAGTCATAAATCATAGAATGTCTCTCAGTCTCTCAAGCCCAGACTGCTCCAGCCTGGTCCTCCATGCGGTCACAAGCCCCTCCCCCCACCCTTTCCCCAGCAAACCTATTCTGGTGTGGGTGTCTCTCATCTCTGCGTCTCTGTCTCTCTCCATGGGCTTCAAGTGCTGGCAGAGGCTTGCTCCAACGTGGGTCACAGTGTCTTCTGTGTGTCTCCTGTCACCTGCTCCTGTGTGGGGCCTGCCCACAGGCTGCAGGTGGGGTCTCTGCTCCCTGTCATCTTCCATGGACTGCAGCGGGACAGCCTGCTCCCCCATCGTCTTCTCCATGGCCTGCAGGGGAACAGGTGCCTGGAGCGCCTCCCTTGCACCCTCACCTACCTGTTCTTCACTGGCCTTGGTGTCTGCACAGTTTCTTATATCTTCTCAGACCTCTCTCTGGTGGCAAAATACGGCTGATGCATTTTTTTTTTTCCTCTAAATGTGATTCCCAGAGGTGTGTGACCATTGCTGATGGGTTCAGCCTTGGTCAGCAGTGGGTCCAGCCTTGAGCCAGCTGGTGTTCACTCTCTCAGGCCTAGGGAAAGCTTCCAGCCACTTCTTGCAGAAGCCTCCCCTGTGGCTCTCCCTCCTCCACCAGAACCTTGCCATGTCAAACCACAACAGTGCCAATGTTCAATCTCTGTTAACACACTGCCATATGAAATGGTAGAAAATTTTAGAGAGAGCACAATGGAGATGACTTCTGGAAAAGTCTGAAGACTTAGCTTGCAGAGTCTCATGAGATACAGTGTCAAGAAACAAATCTGAGATCTCTGAAATGTGGCACTACTCACGACAGAAACTTGTGTCTTGTCCATCAGATGTTGATTCCTCTGCTTTGATGTAATCCACAGAAAGGAGGAATTATCTAGATAATTTGGGCAGCCATATTTGTGGTTAGACATTCATACAAGAAGTTATAATTTACTCATGTATTAATAGCGATGGCCCTTAACAACTTTTAAAACCATCTATAATAAAGGTATATTTAAGGAAACTCCATAGGCAGAAACTAGCTCTATTTATAACCTAGGAAACGTGTGCTTTTAATGGTGCAGTCATGAGTGGCTCCTCGGCATACCCATCTGACATACTTTGGCTAAGAGCAGCTCTCACATGAGTTTTAAGGAGTTAGGAGTCTCTAGCCAGGGTAAGGGCAGAATTTAATTCTGGAGATTCTGTACTTATCAAAATCAGATGTAAGACACTGGGGTGGACCAGCCGATCTCAGGAGGTGGTAACTGTGCCACCAAGGAGGGGAGAGGTTCTAAGCAGGCTTTCCTCTCCAGCTAATGTTTGTGAGGAACCTCAAGAAAGGACAGGGATGACTGCATGTACTAGTCTCTTCACTCATGGCGATCATTGAAGATGCTGAATTTGTCTGGTCACACCTGGGAGAAGTAACAGGGAAGTGGGTCTGGTGTTGAAGGAACAAACCCTTTCCTGAGTAAGGCTTGGTTAAGGAACATGAAGACAGGCAGAAGCTGTGGGCGAGGGCAAGGGTCTGTAGTCAGTTAGTGATGATAAGAAAGTCATTCCATTCCTTTTCCAGGATGCTGGTGCTGAAGGTCCAGCCTGCAGACCCCACTGATGTCCTCAGCCAGGCAGTTATGTGATGCGTCAGATAAAAATAGGAGGATGGGGTGGCAGGGTGGTGTTTTGCGAAGGGAAGATATGAGCTGGAAAACACAGCAAAGCTAAGAGCTTGAGCAGTTCTACTCATCTTGCACCCTGCCTGGTCTAGTAAATCTTGGCTGTCACCTTGCATTCCAGTAATTCCTGCACTCCTGTAGCCACCTTCCCCTTCAGCCAGGGAAAGATTTCAACCAACCGTAACTCCCATGCAAAACTCTGCTTTCTTTGTTCATTAAGAGGATACTGTGAAGGCACAGCCAAGGCTGGAGAAGGAAAGCTGGATGAAGTGACTGCTCTGAACTAGCGTAACAAGGTGTGTGATCCAAGAGCTCCTAAAGAGCATAACAAAGGCTATCTGTCATGGTAGGACATAGAATTTACACAGCATGAAAGGTCCTCAGCCTTTGCTACTGTGTGAAATTTGACAAATCATGCAAAGATAAAAATAACTGATATAAAAAAATAAAAATCAAAGAAAGTGTTACTAGGATACCAATCATTCAGTGGAGGACAAATCAGAACCCAATGAGTCTGTAGGTAATGATAATTATAGTGCTGCATAAGCATGCTACCAGTAATCCTTCCATTTGTCAGCAGAAGACAGGCTGGGATGCCTGGTTCCAAAGGAAAATTTGGTTTACATCAGATTGTTTAATTGCAGACTTTTTGCTGCTATACATGTTCAAAATGCAATCCTTTTCCAGGGAGGGAGGGATTCACAGCCTTTATTCATGACTTTGCTCAAGTGGTTTCCTAGCTAGGGGTTTTTTTTAATCTGATTTTTTTCTCAGGTCCCAATCTGCTTTGCTGCCAAAGAAAACTCATTTCCTTTTGTACTACCAACTTCCAATGGACCACCTTCCTTTTTTATGACAAGCTTATGCACTGGAAACTTGCCGCCATGCCCCATCCCCTCTAGAAGAAGGCAGCTCAGTCTCTGACACCTACACATCCTCTTACCACTTTTGTTGATTCCTTTTGGATTCTCTCAAATTCTTGAAATCTATCATAACTTTTGAGGATGGGGTTTTTTTTCAGCAGTACTCCTGAAAACATTGTATTTATTTCCTATTGTGCAAATGGTCATTTGATTTCCCCTTCCCAAGTGTAATGCTTTAGGTATGTTTTTACTGAACTCCATATCTGAACTCCATCTTATTAGTTTCATTTGAAATGATTTTTGAATTCAGATCCTGATTGAACTGCCTGGAAGCTATCCCCTTCCTATTCCTCACTGTCACACACAAATTTTGTAGGTGTATTCTCTGTTGCACCACCCATACCATCCATACCAAGCAGAAACCAGGTATACAAGATCTTCCAATGAGATCCCATTTTAAGTAACCACTCTGTGTGTCACATAACTGAGTGTCTGCACTTAACCAGATGACATTTTCAGTCAGTCTCCAGCTTGTTCATAAGAATGTCACAAAAGGTCATGCCAGAACACTTGCTAAATTAAAGATGTGGCCTATCGAATGCCATGAATTTGAGTTATCTGGGAAAAGATCACCCTGACTCAGAGGAATTTGGTTTTACTTTCTAACATCTTATCCTCCAAGTGCTTGTAAGTACATTGCACAAGGAGGTGGTTGAGTCACCATCCCTGGATGTGTTTAAAAGATCAGGAGATGAGGTACTTATAGATATGGTTTAGTAGAGGGCAGGAACAGTTGGGCCCGATGATCTTGAAGGTCTTTTCCAACCTAGTCATTCTGTGATTCTGAGTTGTTGGAGTTTCCTTCTCAGTATCTAAGGTAGGCTGACTGTCCTAAAATTAAATTCCCCCCTTTAACAGACAGGTACTTGATTCATTTATTATAATACATTCATTTCCCTCTTGTCCCCCAGGTCCACCTGGGGCATACTCCCAGGGAACTGCTAATGGCTCAGACATTATCATGACTAGTTCCTTCAGCACTGCTGGGTGAATGTGGTCAGGCCTTGAGTACCACCAATTCAGATAGGCATTCTAACTGCTCCCTTCCCCCTGTGGCCTGCCCCCTTATTCTTTTGTTTAAACTAATTTTATTAGGTATTGGTTACAGCTAACTTATTCAGTGAAGACTGAAACAACAAAGGGATTTAATATTTTGGCCTCTTTTGAATTGTCTGCTATTTGCTCTCTGTACTTCTTTTGTCATACTATGTTCTGGTAACACTTTCTGGTTGCCATTTATGCATCCTGCTATTCGTAACTCTTTGTATGCCTGAACGTTTCACTTTATCCTGCCATATTATGTAGTCTGCCATAGAGAGGTGCCCTGGTTTTTCAGGATTTCTATGAGGCTTTGATTTCCAGGTGCCTAAAGAACGCCTTAGAGTACCACATCAATCTGCAATTGTGCTTTCTCTTTCCTTTGTACCAGAATGGCTTATTGTAGACCCTTTAATATGTAATTTTTTTTCAGTGTCTACCAGTGGTCCCCTACTCTTTTATCCTTTCAATTACCTTCTCAAGAGGCCTCTACCCCAGCTTATAAATTTTCAGAAATCTGGGGGTTTTTGTAGTTCACCCTGTGAGGCTTTTCTTAAAATAGTGGTCTGCTGTCATTTCACACCTGCTTTCACCCAGACTACCTTCCACCTTCTTAAAAACACCTCATTATTAGCTGAATCAAATGCAGTTTAGCTGTGTCCCCAAATATTGTCACACCTCATCCCTCCACCTACTGAGGAAAAACCTGCCCTCTGTATATTCTGAGACCCAGACAACGGCCTGTGTCTTCCTCTACTGCTTTTCAGCAGATAATTTCTCTGCTGCCCTGGCAGTGTTCAAGACCAGGTTGGATGGGGCTTTGGGTAACCTGGTTTAGTGAAGGGTGTCCCTGCCCACGGCAGGGGGGTTGGAACCAGATGATCCCCGAGGTCCCTTCCAAGCCAAACCAGGCTGTGACTGTATGATTATGCTATTTGAAGTGTCTTGTAGGAGTGAGGCCGAGTTTCTCAGGATTAATCTATTTCTTCTTCCTCATGATTTAGTATTCTTCAAAAAGCTTCCAAAAAGACATCCATCTTGTGATTTTCTTTCCTCATTTCCACCCACAGTCAGTCAAGGAGCCAGCTTCTTAGCTCTCCCTGAAGTGGAAAGCAAGTGTATGTGTCTAAATGCCTTGTCCTGTCTTGTCTTCTGGAAACAGCTGTGTCTCTGTCCCAATTCCAGGTCCCTGATTTGTTCCATCGAACTTCATGGCACCTATTATGTCATGGTTTTGTGCATATGAAAACTTTGAATTTTCCTGTCTATTCAACATATTGCTGATATTTGCATATAGCTATTTTGGACATTCGTCTGTTTCCCCTATTATTGTCCCTGGTCTTTCTTGAGCTTTTTGCTAACAGTTTCCCTATGGAGATTGTTAACAAAGTACTAATTACTGCCAAGCAAAGGGTATAGTGGTGGCTTTGTGATGTAGATACTGGTCAGCCAGGAACTTGTCTGAGACTCCAAAATTACTGTAATTCCCATCTATCTCTGGACAGACTCCAGAGAGTAACAGCTTTCAGTCTCTGCCAGCCTGGTTTGGAGCAGTTTGCCTGTGTGTGATTTTGCATGTCTGTCAGCCAAATCAGAGAGCCAGTGCAAAAAATCCAGTACTTAGCGGGTGTTTGATACCCGTGGGAGCTGTCTGGGTCAGGAAACCAATGACTAGTTTATAACAGATTGGGGGGAGGGAAAAAAAAAGATAAAAATAATATAGCTAGCATTTTAGTTACAAATGCAATTGTGATTAAATGCAAATTACCAATGTAAATCAGAAAGTTGGGGGTTTTTTTCTGCCTAAGTGATCCCTGACAGCCTTAATAAAGATTAAAGCCGAGCTGGAATTGCTCATTCAAAATGTGAGAAGGAGCTGTAGCCGTTCCTGACCTGCGACAGGGCTGTCAATGGAGTGTTGCATTGTTGGTTTCAGAGAGCAGGCAATGTGCAGCCTAGGTGGGAAATCGCAGCTGGAGAAGCTGCCACTGAGGTGTCTTTCACTTCCCCTTAGTGTAAGTCCTCCACTGAAGAGTAACACCAAAAGCATGGAAACAGCGATGATCCATTACAGAGCCTTAACAGCAGATCCCAGAGAACCCAGCCTCATACACATTTATATACACACAGCTTTCCTTTGTATACCCTAGACAAACCTTATTATTTAATTCGGCATAATGAATGATTAACACACTATAATTACTAACATAATTCATACAGTATAAGGAGGGAGATGATAAACCTCATCAGAAACGCTGTCGGTTTGTTACAAATGACAAACAGGTGACAAAACTGAAAATCCTGTTTGTGTGAGTTACTTTCTAACAGGATTCTATAGTGTAGCAACTTCTCTGGTCCGGATGATCAAGAACATTTGTGCATTTTCAGATAAAGACAGATTTGTGCTCATCTACTGCTTTATAATGTTGCAACGAGATGAGTATGAAGCCCACCCTGGAGCAGACAGCTAGAATGTTCTGAACCACATGTTCAGAAGACAAGCAAATGAAAAGTCCTCTTTGTTTTCACTTAGTACAGCAGGTCACTCATAATCATGCACCCTTACAATATAATATAATGCAAATTTACCACGTGTAAGAGGAAGGCCAGTATAAGCACCTCCTGTTCAACAACCCTCTCCCACAAAATTCACCTCAAAAATCTCAAGTCTTAAAAAAAAAACCCTTGCAAAAATGTTGGGATCTAGTGCAACAAAGCAAAGCAGTAGTCACAAGCCCTCTACTATCAATGACTTGTGCTAAGCCTTTAGCTAGGCATAGCCAGAAACCATTAGTTTACCAACCCCACCTTATTTCAGCCGTTGGGTAAAAGCACAGGGACGAAGTTTTTGAGCTCCTCGTGGCAAGGCTAAAACTGTAAAATGCTTCACAACCGAGCCTTGAACTGCACCTGGCTACAAGTGGGAAAGTAACACTGTTTACAGAGCTGGGTGTTCCTTGCACACACAAGTATGGAGTGCTAAAAATTGGTAATTTAGGCTTTAAATGGCCAGAGGAACTTTTTTAACCCCTGAGAAGGCCTCTGAACCAGCTCATCTACCCCAGAGACTGGGCAATTCAGAACAAGATACGTGCAAGATACATGCCTTTAGTGAATGCACAGAATAAGCCTTCTTGGTTTTTTCCCCCTTTTTTTCCTCCCCGCCAGCATTTTATTGAGGCTAACATCTAATTAGGACTGAGAACTTGGTGTGCTTTTTGCTGCTGCTATGACAGTTCCTAAAAGCATTCTGTGGACATCAGTGGTGAGTGTTAGCTTTGCATTAAGCTCCCCAGCTACTGAAGGAGAGGGACAACATGAGCTCTGTTTTATTATTGCACAGTACAGATAATGACACACTAACCGTATCAAAAGGAGCTTTGTAATTATTGGCTCAGGACCTCTTGTGGTTATTTTACATTTAACCCACATACCAATTTGGTGTCTGCTGGCACATGGTGGCCATATGGAGGGCAGAAAGCATTACTGCCTACCACAGGAGAACATAATCTGGAGAGCGGAGGCATTTTCATGTGTTGAACAAAGTTCCACCCACATCATAAACTGGTCATTCTGCCACATCATAAGCTGCAGAAAAAATCACATAAATCTTCACAGAGACTCATTCTACAGGGCTTCAATCAGAGACTCTGTCTTCTGTGCAGCCTGTGAATGCACTGTCGATGCTTTAAAGTAACAAGTAATAGTCATATATCTGCTACCAATACATTTTGTCATGTAATGCTACTATATATATTGTTGAAGTGGTGTTGAAAGGCACATAAACTATTTCCCCACTACAAAAATAGTGTTAATGAGACAAATTATTGCCTGATTAGAACAGACAAAGAAACCCATGGAAATTAATGCAAGATTTGTAATTGCATCTTTTCACCTATTGACTTTTGGGGACCAAAGTTTAAAAATGTCTGAAGAAGTTACATACATACATCCATACATATATATGTGTATATATGTATGCACAACTTCTTGTTCATTACTCTGTATTTTCATGCACAAGAACACTTCTTTGGACAAAACACACTTTTCTGCCCAGCTATGTAAGTGTGTTTGTATTTATGTATGTATGTATGTATGTATGCTCCTCAACCTGTGTTTGTTGGGAAGGGGGTGCTGTAGAACTTGTATCCAGGTCCTACAAGCTTACTAACAGTTTGGGTGGGTTTTATGATTGCTTTTCTGAGTGGAGACTGAAAAGGAGACCAAAGAAAACTGGTTTGAAACAAACCTCTCGGCTGTCTCACTGGTCCTGTACTACATTACAGCATAAGCGGCGAGGGAACTTGAACACATGGAAGGGGGGGATTTTATTTGCATTGCCTAAACAAATATTTTCTAATGGTATAAAAATAGGTGGAACAGGAAGATAGGCAGGCCTGATGTAGAAGAAAAGCATGCCTGTGCCCAATTCACCGGAGAGATTGTTAAAGAACATTTTATCATAATGAAAATATTACCCTTGGAATGCCAGCAAGATCAATGCCAATTTAAGTTGCCTCCCCTTTTTACTCCCAGTCACTGAAGTTAGACTTGTCCTAGAGTTATTGTGACTAGCTGATTTTTTTATTTCAGAAAATGTTCTCTTTCATTCACGAATCAATAGCTCTTTGCTAGTCCTGGCTTTGCTCCTTGCTCCTCTCCGTTGGCCCTTGCTGAGGGCTGTTGCTAAGGGCCAGAGGAAGTGTCCTATTGCATTCGGCTGAGAAATCGGGGAGGAAAAGCACATTTCTGTGAGGTGCAAATGAAGCACTTTTCCCACTGCTGTCCTGCAACGTAGGAAATGCGATTTGAGCTGGAACATGCTGCTCGTGATTAGGAACCCCGTGTGTCTCAGAATTTCAGCAAGCTATTCCCAAACTCGTAAAATTAGCAGAGTGCTGTGGTGGGATCTAGACAGCAGTGTTTTTCTTACAGTATAGGACTCGGGGCAATCTGTTTCAAAAGGAAGCTTTTACAGTTTTCCCTCTTTGCCTGATGAAGTTAACAGAAATTTTCCTGTGGATTTCAATGAGGGGAAAAAAATGTCCTTTAGTCAGACAGTTTCTAATTCCTTTGTCTGAACGTAGCTGAGTGGGGTGTATATAAATTTGCTAAAAGTTTTACAGACAACAAACTACAAAATCCAGTGAAATTTTCCATTTGATGCTAGGGACTTTAGCTGGATGGAACAGAAACCTTCAGATCCGTAGCAGATACTTAATTTACTTTCTGATGTATTTCATTTTAACTATACTGTTCGGTTATTCTGATTATTTTTTTAAATACATTTCATAGTGTGTTGTACAGACAAATTTTGACAAAAATCACGTATTTTTCAAAAAAATTACATACTCTAATCACGGCTTTCCATGCCTAGGAAGCCCTGTGCAGCAGTTCCACCACTCTTTCACAGAATCACAGAATCACAGAGTTGTAGGGGTTGGAAGGGACCTCGAGAGATCATCGGGTCCAACCCCCCTGCCAGAGCAGCTCCCTAGCTCATACTGCACAGAGAGGCGTCCAGACAAGTCTTGAATATCTCCAGAGAAGGAGACTCCTCCACCTCCCTGGGCAGCCTGTCCCAGGGCTCTGTCACCCTCACTGTGAAAAAGTTCCTCCGCATGTTGGTGCAGAACTTCCTGTGCTCCAACTTGCAGCCATTGCCCCTTGTCCTGTCCCCACAGACCACAGAAAAGGGGCTGGCCAATTCCCCCTGCAACCCATACTTAAGATATTTATAAACATTGATTAGGTCCCTCCTCAGTCTTCTTTTCTCCAGGCTGAACAGCCCCAGCTCTCTCAGCCTTTCCTCATAGGATAGATGTTTCAAGTGACTATTAATAAAAGTGATCACTGCATCTATAGGTGGGTTTTTTTTACTGGAGAATTACCCTCCAGCACAGAAGAAACACAGCTTTTTGGGATGCAGCATACAGGGGAACCTGTGCCATCCAGGTTCCTTGTGCACCCGAGCTTGGGATCTAACAGCCTGCTCTGCTGAGGTCACACATGTACTGATAAGGAACCACAGCCAGGGTTATGTGATCAACATAAACATGAATACACAACCTGACCGCGTCAGGCAAGCTCATTCTGTTGCATCTACTGCACTCCATCCACAGGCTGAACATTCTGTGTGTATGCCTACTGCCTGTAGGTTACAGCGTTAACGAGCCTATCTGGTCTCCTCCGAACAATCTGTGCTGGAGCTGGAATATATTTCCTGTGGTTCATCAGAAGAACTGGCAAGCAAACCAGGCTGATAGATGTAGTTCAGACTTGTGAGGATTTCCTGGTAAGATTGTTTTTTCCCTGTTCAACCAATTATGAAAGTAATGGTAGATATGAATATCCATTTCCCTTTGTTTGCAGTTGAAAAAGTTTGGCATTCGCTGACATTTCCTGGTGGCATAAAAAGCCAGAGGAGTAATGGGCTGCTGTAATGGTTTGGCCTGAAGATTTTTTCCTGTGGACCCAGCAGATGGTGATTTGAATTATATGTCCTGCAAGGTGAAGGCCAGAAATCTGACCTGAGCAAAGGTGAAAGTGATTGATTGTTAATGTTCTGAACTGAAGGTACAAAACTTTGTTTCATCTCTTCAAGATTTGGACAGGAAAACGATACTTTTTCTTCTTTAGAATAAGGAAATAGTGAAAGCTGAAACTTTTGAATTGTGTTCTTCAGAAATTCCCAGGAGGTGTGATGAGTGCACTTCCTCTTTCAAGACTGTTATGAAGAGCCATAGTGTTCTGGAGGGGGTTCAGATGGACTCTGAAGGCTGGCTGGCTGATTCTTATTTCAGCGGGATTCCAAGTTATCATACCCAGCCTGTCACCTCTGAGACAGAAGCTGATGTTTTAAATGCAATCACAGAGATAGGTACCTTCTGGAGTAGTCAAGCTGCACCCTGGGTGAATACCAAAGCTGCCTGGTTTGATCTACAACAGCCTCCAAGGGATCTAGAACTGAACGACACAGAAAAACCCACAGCTCTGGGATTCACTGGGAAGCCTGTCATCTCTCCCATCCCCCAGTTAACTAAAGCTCTAGCTAAACCATTAAAGCAGGTCTTTCCTTGTCAAATGCCTCTGTGTCATAGGGTTGTTTCGATAATTTGTGATGTACCTTTTTAAGGAGACTGAGGAAAGGGGTTTTCTGCTAGAGATTGTTTCCTTTCCTTGAATAACTGTACCTTCCCCAAATTCATGCTTTGATGTAGATAGTAGAAATTCAATAAATCTGGTAGAGACAGTCTCATCTTTACTTCTAAATCCAATATTAATTTAAAAAATATTTGTAAGTAGCAGTTACTACCTGGGATTTTATTGCTTTGGATACTTAGCAAGTAAGTCCTTGTGCCCTGAGAGGTGAGCTGTGTATAAGACACTAAAAGCTTAAAAAAAAAAGAAAAAAGAAAAAAGAAGGGATTTGCCAGGCAAATGGTTTGGAGGAGGAAAAGAAAAACTGTCACACAACACAACTGCCACAGTTGTTTTTTCCACCCCCCCTCATCTTCTTTGGTTATTTAATATGTAAGAAGAGTTCTCCTTCCTCAAATACTTCCCAAACTTCCCTACAAGAGTAGTATCTGCAAGTGACACCACTTTTGCCTCTTTATTCCAAAGGCCCCGAGAAAATGTGCGTGCAGGGAGGAGGGGGTGACTTTCTTTAATATTCTCCGCACTCCCAGCTAGTCTGCAGTTGCCAGTTGCTATACTGACATTTATTCATTAAGTTTTGCCACATGAATTCTCTCCCTCAGCCTTGAAGGTCACCAAATGTGATTTGCTAGGTTTGAGAAAAAGTTGCAATCCAATGCCACGACCACAGGCAGATGCCCACCGGAGAAATGGCAGCGATGGTGTAAGGCTTTAGAGCTTTCACCCCAGGAAGCATCTGTGCAAGTGCTGCTGCTTCTCTCCATCGCTGCGAAAGCAGCTGGCTTAGGTGGAAGTGCCAATGCAGGGCAGATGGAAGAAGTAGGTAACTTCATGACTGCCCCAGCCATTTCTTCAAGAAGCATTTGCCTACAGCCAGCATAGTTCTTACTCTAGTTATTTGCCTTCATTTCACATTGTTGCAGCCAGGAGATTGTCAAGTGCCTTTGTAGGACAGGTTTGGATTCAGTAGGGCTACTTACATAAGCAGCTGTTAGCCAGTTTGAGCAATATGACTCTTGGTTTCCATTTCTAGGACACGTCGTTCAAGAAAGTTGGGGCTGTTATGTCAATAACCTCGTGGCTGCTACATCTCAGTCCTGGCCCTGCAGCCTGCTGATGAGCTTCAGCACAATCCCTATTAAAGTTGTTATCATAAACTGATTAAATGATGGCTTGTGGTGGATGGTACAAAATTTGGTCGTTTATTTATCTCTGGAAGATTTTCTTGTATCAGGGATTTCTACTGCCCTAAAAACAAAAGGTTAAATTCCTCCAAGTCTTTGTCCTAGATACCGCCGTGTCACTTCATTTAGATCATATGTGTATCCCTTTGTAAATGCCATTCCAATAACTCTCCCTTGCATGTTTTAGGTCGTTTTTGTTTTGGTTTTTTTTTTTATTCTGAAGGACTCCAATGTAAAGCTTGCTGGGAATTTTCCCACAATGTATTTGTTTGTATCCAAAAATGCTGACTTGCTGAAACGGAACCTTTTTTGTGGGAAAGTATTTGTTCCAGTAAGAAGGCTTCTCAGATTCAGAATTAATTTCTGGAGGGGTGAGGGGGAAAAAAAAAAAAGTGAAAGACAAACTTTCCCTTCTTTTCCTCAAAATAGATGGCTGCTCAGTGTTCAGGCGTTCCCTGGGGGATATGGGCAAGAGATGTTCAAATCCCATTGATTCAGCGTGTCGGCCTGTTTCTGGGCCAGCTATGCAAAGATGAACAGCTACACAGTAAAAAGGGTGGGTTCTCAGTGGGTTCTGTCTTTTTATGCCTGTTTCAACAATTTTTTTTTCCAGGAAGGTCTTAATTTCATTTTAATGCACAACAAAAGCAAATTTTGAAATTTCTATTGTTTTCCAAAATAGTAATGCTTTGCAGATACGCCTACGCCAACCCAGCAAGTGACTGCATTGCAGATCCATTCGTATCTTCTTAAAAATGGGGATGACAGAATTGCTCCACTTGGGATCTATAACTCCCATGGAGACCTTCTGAATCTTTGTGGGCTTTTAGGAGGTATCTAGGGATTGAGTCTGCAATTTTCTTAACTATGAGATGTTAGGAACAAACTTGCATTAGTTCCTTAACTAACAGAGCTATTCATACACATGATGTCAGCACCTTATCAATTGATACAGTTTTATTCAAGTCAAGGGAAAGACTTCCACTGGATTTGAATGGAAGTTTGTTTACATTATGTCCTTGCATCTTGAAGTTTTAATTTGAGACTTGATCTTATTTTATGATGTTCAAATTCTAACAAAATTATAGTAATCACTTATCTCTAAAATTACAGAAAGAGGTAACGACTTTGTCTACTTTTTAGAGAGACCGTGAAATATCAGGAAACCTGGATTCTTTACTCTGACTTGTGACTGACTTGCTTAGACCATTTATCATTATTTATTAACTTTAGTAATTAATTTTATGATTCGAAGATGCAGGGAAATTTAAACACAACATTTTGGTAAAATGCTGCATTACAATGCTCATGACCTTAATTTACTCAATGGCAATTTCACAATTAGGACATTATAATGCAGGTTTAATGCACATTTATTATAGTAATGAAGTACAGAACTAGACAAATCATATTCAATCAAGAGCAATCTCAGATAATAACTAACTAAAAATTAGAATGATATGCAACAGATTTTACTTGTATCATTTTTCTTTTATCAGGAAGTAATGCTACAAACTGTCATAATGTAAATTGTTTACATTCGTTTTAAAACTTTCTATAATACTGATTGATGTTTACAACTGAGACTTTACTTATTGTGTGAATACTGTAAAAGTTCTCCCACTAATGAGATAATTAATTTTCCATCCTGCATAACTCCAGTTTCAAATTAGATTTAAATACTAATTCTTATAATGTACCAATTGTTTCAAAATGAGAAGAAAAAAACCTGAAAAAAAGTCCACAAAACAAACCAAAATCCCATTTAATGTTTGATAAAGCTAGCAGAGGAGGACCCTTGGAAAACAGAGTCTTCTGCTCATAAAAGTAAATTCTATCATGCAGCGTGCTCACCTTTCGAGTTCAGGTTAGCATTCTGTGAAATACTGTTCATCCTTACTTCAGAAAAATCACAGCTTGATACTCTGTATCATGTGCTTTTGCCTGTCCTGCGTAGTAACCACCTTCTTGAATCTTCTTTGTTGGAAGCATGCTGCCTAAGCAGATGGATTCTTAAGGTTAAACACAACCCTTAGTGTTACTCCTTAATCTTCAGCTATGAGTTTTACCCTGTAATTTAAATTGGAATAATACTTTTATTGCAGTTTATTACACTTACATTGGGAAAAAAACATTCTAGAATGAAATAAAATTATATTGTAACATAGTATTTTTAATATATTTTACATTCTATGTTATTGCACTACTATTTTTTAAACTATACCTAAAATACAGTAAGATGTATCACATGTCTTGTGTACTTACCACTTTTAAGAGTATTACCAGCAACTGGTAATACTAGGAATTTTGTATTTTCTTTCTTAATGAACTTAAAAAAAAATATGTTAAAATCAATAATTTTGCATATATTGAGATACATATTTCCTTTCTATAAGGAAAAAAAATTCCTCCATGCTTGAGAGCAACACACACTTCTTTGGAACAGTGAAACACACGAGCAGATTGGAAAACTGAAAAAAAAAAAAATCGATGGAGTTTTGAGAAATCCCAGCATGGTATGTGTCTGTAGGTAGCAGGATTTTACATTTGGAAGCCTTCTAGATGAGTCATGTCCTAAGCCAGAGTTGTAACCGAAAGAAGACATTACCACTCCAGTCCTGCATGCCTCCCCAGCCACGACTGCCAAATCAAAGCCCCTGACTAACAATGCAAATGACAGAAGAACAAATTCTGTTGTCTTTTCCCCCAGATATGAGGGGCCCCTGTAACACTTCTAAATGCGCGTTATTCATTGCAAGGCATCTTAACGTTCACATGCTCACTGTATAGAGCTGAACTCTGCTGCTGCAGTGAGAGATTTTGGTAGAGGAGAAACAGCCTCCGACAAAAACAGAAGATAAAATTATGAAGTAAAGATAAAGCCGTATCAAGCCTCTCCAGAGCTGTGAAACAATAGTCAGCTTGCGCTAATCTTGACTTTGAGCCTGAGAATGCAGTGGTTTCACATGTCATTTCAAGAAGCCCTTTTGCTAAATTTTAAGGCATGATGCAATGGTTTAAGAAGTGGATAATGCATCACGGAGAACACTCTGGCTGAAGTCCCGGGTCCATTAAAATCAATGGGATTTTTTTACTCTGGGTTTGTGTCATATATTCGTTATTTCTCCTCCCTGGTTCTTTTCACTTATACTCACTTGATGACACTCATCGATACGTGCTTCTCTATCAGAGCTCATCAAAGCACCGTGTGTTTCATTACGGCATCAGAAACCAAGTTTGCCCAAGCAACAGAACATTTTTTATTTGCAGAAACAAACACTAAATACAACAAATAATGCTGCGTGAGAGACATACGATGGGCATGGGGAAGAAGGGGTTTATTAAGCTCTAAAAATGGATTGTACACCTCAGGCATGCTTTTTTTTTGTGTATGTCGCCTGCAATGTGTGACATTCTGTTGGATATTACTTTAAAGCAACTGTGTGCCCTGCTCTAAGTTAAACACTAGAACATAAACACCTACATTAAACCTGAAACAGACAATAAAATAAGAAAACACATTTCCATTTTCTGACTGACCTCAATCTCTGAATGAGGACCCCTGCATGTTACATTAGCAGGCTGGGCTCCATTACACTGCTGCACAGTCTGCTCAATCTACTGAAATATTGATTTTATTTCTTTTTCTACAGAGCATACACACTGTAAAATCAATATTCCCCATACACAGCCGACTGGCAACAGCATAGCTGAGGCCAGCTCCATGGCCCAGCGCAGGGGATGTATGCTGAGGGAGGAGGGATAGAGGGGGAACAGGAAGGTGGGAAAGAAAACTACATATGGAAAACCACAGCAAAATGGAAGAGGGCTGAGGACTGCACTGTGAAGGTGCAGACAGGGAGGGAGGAACGTGCTTCATGAATGCAACAGAAAGGCTCAGGAGAGACTTGCTGTTTCTGGTTCTGAAGACAAAGGAGCTAAAGAGAGAAAATTTAGGTGTGTAAGGTAAGGCATTCTTCTGAGGTTTTCTTTCCCCCAAAACTATGTTTCGAAGTCATGTTTTAAATGAAAAAAACAATAGAAACCCCCCATATTTATTTCCCTTTCAGATACTGTAATGAGAGCTGTATGTTTGCATTGACAGGTATCGCTAAGATCCTGCCAGGGCAAGGGCCACAGGAGCAGCTGCCTGATGATGCCGCAGGCAGGGCAGAGCCTGCACACCTCCTCCCGTGAACACCTTCACCCACACGTAGCTCCTACAGAGGAGGGGTTCCTCTGGGACTACTCAAGTGCCTTAAGTACACGAGCAGCTCTACAAGCTGAGGCCTACACGACTACAAACTTAGTTCTGCATCAGCTCTTCAAAACAAGCTGACCAAGAAGAAAGGTAACCATAATGACTTTAATTCAATGTAGGAGGCGCAAACACTTGCAGGAATTACTTTTAAATCTTTTATTCTTTAGATGATTTTGTGCTACAGCGTACTTCCAGACCCACAGAGAACTAGCCAAGCCTTGACACCATCTCCAGAGAGGCGCAGAAAAACACCTCCTCCGGACAGCTGATCCCCTCAGCTTTCCTTTCAGGGAGAGGGAACACACTTCTAAGTAAAAGCTGTTACAGGCTTTTTAAAAGCCTTCAGGTTCGAAGCGGAACTAGAACCAGCCCAGGTTCTCTCCTGCTCGCACCCACCACAACCCGGGCTGCTGTCCCCGGGGCAAGCCAGGCCCTCGGAAGCGACTGCAGCAGCCCAGTGCGGCAGCTGGGCAGAGCCGGCTGCCCGCAGCTGCCTGAGCGCTCAGGGGCAGCACCGCCACCCCCGCCACCCCGAGCTACTCCCCCCGTAGGGGCCGCGGGAGGCGCGCCGAGAGCCCTGTCGCCGCCGCGGGCACGCAGGTGCCGCCGGGCCCGTATGCCGAGGACGGAGCTGAGCGGCCCCCGGCGAAAGCAGGACCCGGCCTACGCGCGTCGGCCGGCGGCGGCGCGGGGGCGCCGCTTCGCCTTCCCCGGCCAAAGCTGCGAGTCGACCGGGGCGGCAACGCCGCGGAGCCGCGGGCGGCGAAGCGCACCGACCAACTGCCGCCGCCGCCTCCACCCCCTCAGGGGCGCCCCCCACCAGGCCTCCCCACGCTCCCCTCCGGGCCGCGGCGGCGCGGCGGGCGCCCAAGGCCGAGGCGGACGAAGGAGGCCTCCGAGCCGCGGCCGCCGCCCCCTCCCCAGCGCCCGCCACTCGCACCCCGCCCGCTCTCTCCACTACCCCAACACTCCCCTCCCCCCGCCGCCAACGGCCGCAACGGCCACCGGGGCTCCGCGGCGCGGCCCCGCCCCTCGGGTGGGCGTGTGGGCGCGGCCGACGGGCGGCGGGGCGGGGCGGCCTGCGAGGCGGCTTGGCGCGGAGCGGCGACAGCAGCCGTGACCTCCGACCCCGCCCGCCGCCGGCCAATAAGAGCGCGGCTCGTCCCCGAACCCAAAATTTCCACGTCGGCAAAAGTCAAGATGGAGCGGCGCGGCGCGCGGCGCGGCGGGGCGGGTGCAGCCGGCCGCCGCCGCCCGACGGGACGCGGCCGGACCAGACGAGGCCGCTGCCGCCGCGGGGGGCGCCGGGCGGCGCGGGGCGGACCGGACCTGTTGCGCTCGGCGGCGGCCGAGGGGAAGGGCTGGCGGGGCGGGGGAGCGCCGCTCGGGTCCCTTCCGCGGGGGGCTGCGAGGTCGCGGGGGGGGGGGGATGCCGTGCGCTGCCAGGCGGGGCCGGAGCCGCTTCAGGGCCGCGGTGGAGGGGCTGTCAGCGGCAGCCGGCTGCTCCCGCTGCTTTCTGTCGGCAGCCGCTCGGCCCCGGCTCGCGCAGGGCGGCCCGTCCGCTCCGGGGGGTGGGCTTTGGGGGGGGTATGTTCTTTTAGAGAAATCCTCATCTTTTCGCCCCCCTTCCCGGGCCAGCGGGTCTTCCGCCGAGCCGCGGGGGAGGGGGCGGAGGAGGGGGCACCTTTCCCCACCTCTAACCCTCTGTGCGCCTTCCCTTCCCATACAGGGAAACTTGTGCTGGCGGCCGGCCCCGGTGCCGGTACCGGAGGAAGATTCGAGCCTCCGGAAGCAAAGTTCTGTGACACTCCGACTCTGGGTACGATAGCAGTCAGTGCACTACAGAACTTTGTCTCCGGCGGCGGCGGCGGCCCCGGGAGCCTCAGGTGGACACGTCACTGCGGGCTGCCCCGCCGGCGCGGCGAGCCCGGGAGCTGCCGAGCACCGAAACCTGCGCTGCAGCCTTGGAATAAAGTCTCTGCTGTCGTGGCCTGCCGCTCTGAAGTTCTGTTGGGGGGTTTTGTTTGGGGGTGGGGTTTTCCTTTTTATTTTCCCCCCTTTTTTCCTCTTTCTTTCCCCCCTTTCCTTTTCCTAGGGTAAAAATAGCCCCGTGCCTGGGTACCTGCAGGTTATTTCGGCGAGGCCCGGCCGGCCTGGCTGTCCGTGTAAATGTGAAACGAACTGGTGCTCGATGCAGCTGAGTCGGTTGTGGGTATGTGGACGTGCTTGACGCTGCTGCTAATTATGCTTTAAGTGTGTAGGAGCTTAACTAAGGTCTGGGGCTGGATAAAAAGACTTTGTGCTCTTAGCAAACCCCCTGTGATACAGAGCCTGGTTGCCGTGTGGCGCGTTAAGTGTGCTAATTCAATGTTTAGGCCTTTACCTTACAGCACTGAGCTCTTAAAAGTCTTTTTAGAACCTCAAATCCCTCCAGTTCCATTGAGTGATAAATATAACTTAAAGTCCAAGCCTCAGCATCTTCAAAAAAATCACCCAGCTTGGTGTAAATCAGTGCTGTGGTACTTTGTCCTCACTGGTGCTGGGGGAAGGCTTTGGAAGGATAAGTGACACCTGTGTTTCTTAGTGCAGTTGCAAGGTTTTCTAGTATAAGCTCAGTTAACACCTGTATTGAACCTGAGCAGTGGCTTGAAGGGCTGAGAAGGGAAGGGCTGAGCTCAACTCTTTTTTTTTTTTTTTCCAGTTCAAGTTGGAATCTGGCAACGGTACAAGAGTCAGCCTGTCTCTCTTCAAAAAGCTTGTAGAGTTTCTTGATGTGTAAACTCAACTGTGGAGGTCTTGTGAGGTGGACACAATCAGCTGGTCAGGCCTTGTCCTGATGAGAGTAGTGTGAAAAACAGGAGTTGCTAGTGGTCAGGTGGAGTAAGGCATGGTGATTTATTCAGAATTGAAAATCCCTATGTGCTGTGGAGTTTGCTACCAAGTCCTTCCCAGCAGCTGCATTGTGCAGCACATACTCTGCTTTTATATTTTTATTTATATATTCACATGAATATATGTGTGTGTGTATGCACATACACATTAAAGGTCTCATGTTCTGTCAGATTTGTAGCTAATGATCCCCTTTGGGTTCACTAGAAGCCCAAATCAACTTTTCCTTTCTGCCAATCTGAACGTGGAAGGTACAGGAAGATTATACAGTTCATGGAATTGGGCTGGAAACTGAAATGCTATTCTAAGAACCTGAATTTTAGCTCAAACCGTTTAATCAAAGGGTAGGTAAAGTGAGGAGCACTTACTGTATGGCAGCCCATGTGACCAGCTAGGGCTATATTTGGATGCTGGAGGTTTAAGGAATCCTTTTTGCTAACCATTTTTGGCCAATTGCCTGCTGCTGTATGTTGTGCAGTGTGACGTCTGCTAAAAAGGACTTGGAAGTCTGGTGTCTGCAACTGTTTAGTCAGTGCAGTTATAGGGAAACACCTTGTACTGTCAGGGCTAAAGTCCCACTGTATTTAATTTAGGGGTGGTTCCTGCCTAGCAGGATATGTAATGCAAATTGCAGTTTCCAATTTTTGTATGGAGTAGCTGGGGGGTGGTGTTAGATCTTATAAAGGCTTCTTAGATACTCAGATTTGGTGGCTAAAACTTTCTGTATATTCTTACAGTTCTGAAAAACCCACAGACTGGAACACATGCTTACTCTTCCAGGGTAAGCCTAACACAGTTGGGTCTTAGCTTATTTCAGGATAAATTCAGCCCAGGATAGGGGAGTGGGATTGTGAAGTCTGTGGTGCTGGACTGGATGTGATGGCACATAGCAAACCTGAGTCCAGCTGTGGTGGGAATGAAGAGTTCATTCTCTCAACATGCTTCAGCCAGAATGGTTTTTCCACCAGCTTTAATTTGCTGATGGTCAAGCTGACCAGCTGTGAAGGCAAGGTGCATAACACTTGGCTTGCTGGTAGCTCTCATTTGCCCTTGCCACATGTCTGCAGCACCTCATACCTCCTGTCCTACAAGTAAGACTTGAAGAGTGACCTTTTGGTGTCACTTCTGCTTTGAAATCATGTGGCCTTCAGGTGGGACTAGAGAATTGCTCAATGCTTCTGGTTTTGTGCTTCATGCTTGCACTGAAATGTGTGTGATCTGATAGTCCCCTGGCATTTGAACTTAGCACGAGACACTTGAAAGGAAGTTTGAGGTGTGTAGTGGTGCTTGGGGCATTGAATGGAAGACGAAGAGGTTTGACTAACCTTTTAAGAGTAGCGTTTGATTAAGATGATGAAGGATTTGAAAACAAAAAGAACTGGTGATGCTGTTTAAAATGAAGTCTGAATGCCAGATTGTATAACTGCATTGATACAACTTATTTCCTGATGACTTCATGGCATCTTCAGCTTTTTCTGTTAGGTGATACGTCACTGGAGATAGACTCTAAACTGTTGCTTTATATTTTTTTATGTGGCTTTTGTCGCTTTAGAGTGTCTATTACAATTATGGTCCCTTTCTCCTTGGAAGAGTGGCAAATGAGCATGCTGAGTAAATTACATGACTTTCCAAAATAGTACAGGTCTGTTGTTTGAAGGGGCAGAGGCAAAGGAAACATTATCAACCTGTTAATTGTTCTGCAAGCTGGAGAACAGGAAAGGAGTTTGCTGTCAAGTACTCCGGAGGTTGAGGTTGAACGCATCTGGGAATGGCCCAGACTCCCTGCGTGCATTGATCCAGCTGTAGGTATGTGCTTGAACTCCCTTACAGGTACTGAAGTTTTAATTCAGAATTTAAAAAGAGACATTTTAGAAGCCTAAGAAATGTTATTTCATGCATTTTTGTCTTTTTCCAGATCAGGATCTCCTTACAATCCTAAAATTGAGTTACGTTTTACACTGCTGGGAGTGACAGTAAGGCAGCGTGGATGGTAAATGGTAATAACTACAGTAGTCTGCTGTGCAGTGGCAGAATAGTGAAGAGCACAGGGGAATATGAAGGCAAGCTGTGCAGCCTGTAGCTGGTTAGTCTCAGGGTGCCACTGGACCTGATGGTGTAGAGGAATGTGTTTGCTTTAGCTTCGAGATCTGTTTTTGACCTGGTGAAATTTAAGCAAAAAGTCTTCTCTTGTACCTGTAATCCAAAAATGCTACCATAAGATGAAAAGGACAAGGTTTTTATAGGTGTTTTTGTACAACTGACTTACTGTACTAATAGAAACAAGCAGACTTGCTGACTTCTAGCAACTGTATGATAAACAATTTATAAATAGACCATGGAGTCCAATGAAATACAAATAAAGTATTGGAAGTCATGAGCTGACTCCAAAAACCACTGGGATATTTATATTTATCTGCTGCCTGGGAAGCTGTGGTCAAGAAACTTCTCCAGGTCTGTGTAGACTGAAGTGCCCTGAAAACCTGCCCAGAGCAGCGGCTCCTTTGTTGGCCCTTTGGTGGTAGTGAGGGTCTTTTTCTCTAAATTTTGGGACAGCAGGGTTAGAAATACTTGACATTTTACCTAAGCTACCAGTGCAAAACCATGTTTGCCTGTCAGGGGTGGAATGGGGAGGTGGTTTGCAGCAGTGGGGGTAGTTCAGTGACACTGTGTGGTTGAAAGACCTGCCTCGTAGTTGGAGCTGGAGGAGGCAAACCTGCCCCTGGTAGAAGTAGGACGTTGAGCTAAGAGTGAGTGTTTTTGTCATGTGCTAATTATGTGCAGGGACAGAAATCTTTGCAGTATCTGGCTCCTCATTTTCCAGGTTTGCAAGTGAAAGTCTGAAAATGAAATCTAAGAAACAAAATCAGTGCGTTTCAAATTGCTCTAGCTAAAACTTTGTCTTTAGATAGAAAAACTCAGAGTAGACTGAATTGGCTTAAATCAGTAACGTTGCAATAGGAAATGAAGACACCTACCAAAGTCTGTTTTTAAAATGCTAAAAAAAATTATATAAATTAAGTTCAGTGGAATGTTAACTGGAGCTGTTAAGCAATCCCAACTTTTAACGTCTACTTTCCTCCCAAAATAAAACAGAAAGTTGGCAAATGCCATTAAAATAAGGCTGTTTTCTTGCTTTGAGTAACCAAAGGTGGGTAGGAACTCAACTGCGTGCCAATCATGTGTACTGTACTCTAGGAAGAGTCTTTGCTATGAACATACTTTATTCTCTTTGGAATACTGCTGTTAATGCCAATGTAAGTAGCTCAGTGCAGTTGAACCTGTATTTAAGATACTGAAGGTGGTATGCCGAGCCTCATCCTAATTAACTGCAATGGGAGGAAGCTGAAATGAAGCTATATGAAGCCAAGTAATTGCTTGGTTAAATAAATATATTAACTTTTTAAAATGAGCATGTGGAGTCCTGAGCTTTATGGCAAAAGACCCTTAGGCTGTTGACGGATAATTGCTGCTTTAATGTGAGGGAATACCGTGGGTTTATGCAGTGGCGATTTTTACCCCATCTGATGGTTCTTATCTCTTCATTTTGGAAACTGTGTCTTTACACCAACACTTGCCTTCTTGCAGAGCTCCTCTGAATGTTCTTCAGCTGTAGTAAAATTGTGCATTTCTGCTTTTAATAAAAGTCTTGATACTGAATGTTGATCTGCTTGCGCAGTGAAATCCTTATGCGGTTTGTAGTCTTACAGAGCACTAGTGGGAACATCACTAACAGTGAAGGAGGCTCAAACTAACGAGCAGCAGTGTATTTGAGTTGTGTGAGCAGTCCTGTTTGGGGATTATACTCTGCATTTTGTCAGCTGGGTGACTTGGAGGTGTCTAAATTCATAGAGAGGCATCAAGGTCAGTTGCAGCTGCAGTATGGTTTTGCTGTACTGATTGCCAGCTCCTGTTAGCACATCCCAAAATTGTGAATTACTGTAACAGTTCCTTCAGGTGCTGCTTCCTTGGAAGAGGCAGAGGAAGGATGGTCTTACTTGGGGAAGTGAACATTGGTACAGCTGTCAGCTCTGATCTGTATGAACTTCAAGGAACCTTTTCACTGTGAGGGTGACCAAGTGCTGGCAGAGGTTGCCCACAGAAGTTTTGGAGTCTCTACCTTTGAAAATATTCAGTAGCTGTCTGAACACAGCCCTGGGGAACCTGCTGTATGTGGCCTTGCTTCACTGTAGGGTTGGATCAGATGATCTCCAGAGTCATCTTCTAACCTCAGCCAGTCTGTGGTACCAGGATTGTTTTCCAGTCTTTATGCCCAGACAACTGTTTCACTTTTCCTTTTCCCTATCCCACAGCTTCTTCCATTGCTGCTTTTTGTCACATAAATAATCCTTCAGCTCAGCAAGAGGAGGGGAGGGGTTGCAGAAGACCAATGTGAATCTGAATAAATGTAATGTAGAGCGCAAAGTGAGCACCTTAGACTGAAGTGTGCTAATTAGCTTGAGTTGAGGTGTGACTATATAAACCAAAAGTTGAATCCCATCAGAAGAGCTATATTCTTGCTCTAGCCCTAATCAGCACTGAAGCATGGGGTTACATGTGGCTAGTGGAGAGGAATTCTGACTTTCCTGGGTGAACACTAATCTTTTCCAAGTAGTGGGGCTTGCTCTTCAGATGTGGCTGGGCCCAAGAGAGGGAGCAGCTGGAGGTTGGAGATTTCTTTTGCATTAAGGCTTTCCCAGCTCAGTGGTGGTAATAGGCTGACAAAAGTGTTCCTAGTGTGGATGCAGCTCTTACTCTCCAGCACCAGTGAGGTTTGGTTATTTGCTTTGCTGCCACTGCATAATGTCCTGCGCTCTCCTGCGGGTATGGCTTGGAGGGACTGGGAGGAAGGAGGAGATGGAAATAACAGCTGGGGAGAGGAAAGACAGAGGATGGTGGGAGGAAGAGGCCATGCAAGTTGCTGGAGGAGTAATATTTAGGTTATGCTGTGAACTTTGATGCCCATGTGACTGCGATTTGGTAAGTGCTTTCTGAGATGTTAAACTTAAACCACCAGGCTGTACATTGACCACACTAATTTAGGAGCCTTACATATAATTACACTGCATGAAAGGAGCCTGTGCCTCCTGAGATGCTTCAGAGTAAGTACCTGAAACTTAATGTTCATAAAATACTATAGTTACTTAACATGGCACTTTTGATTTAAGCTGTGCCTTAATTTGAAAATAAAAGCGGGTTTCAAATTCTGGATTCTATGGATTTTATCATATCATGTAAATCTAATATTTCAACATGGTTAACTAAGCTAAAACAATGAGGACCCACAGTACTCAAGTGGCAAGCGAAGTATGATTAACTATAGAGAGAAAGAGGAGATGCTACAGGGCACTGCCAAGAAAGTGGAGCTGTGTTTGATCTTTGCACAGTGAACAATCAATGCCAATAAAGCCCTAAGGAAGAAGGGAAGGCTCACAAGGCCTTCAAGGTAAAAGTTTCAGGCAACAGCATCCTAAGTGACTGAGGAAATCCATGGATAATAACAATTTTGTTTTCCAGCCTGATGTATTCTCAGCCAGCCAAATCCGAGAGCTGAAAAGCATGGATTAGTGCATGGAGACAAAGCTTGAGGAGAGCTGGATTGCTCCTGGAAGAGATGGGCAAGGAGGATCAAGCCTGCAGTAAAGTACTTCTCTTGTCAAAGACTTTTTCCAAAATATTTTAGAATAACCTGTTCAACTTGGGCTCAGCTGTGTGCTTATGTACAGGTTGGTCTGTTGAAATACTAATTTTGTAGTTTCATTAAGCACAATGCTTTCCGTGAGGGTTTGATTAAGCAACAAGAATACAAATACCATGAAAACTGAAACCTGTCTTTAAGAGATTTCATTACTTTAAATTTCATGTTCTTGCCTTAAAGCTAAGCATCCTGTTCTGGATTACATTGTTGTCCAATACGATTTGCTTGTCTGAACAGTATTGCTTACATTTTGGTGTTAAATTTAGTTGCAGTTGTGATCAAGCAAACAAATGGGAATATGTAAAGGCCAGTCTTGGTGGTCGTGTGTCAGGGAAGGAAGGGCACGGGCGGTGTAGCTCAGCATGTAGTGTGTACTGCTGAGGTACTCCTCAGCATCATCTCGACCACTTGACGTGCAGTCAGGAGCATGACGGGTGAAGGCTGGGGGAAGCACAAAAAGCTTGTATCGTGGGCCCATATTGGTCTTCCTCTCAACTTGAAACTTTTATGCTTAAATCATGTTAAACCAACAGCTTTATTTTTAGGGTCACATTAGAAATGCTAAGCTTTATATAACCAAATTAAGCTGGCTTCTGGTGTATGAAAGCAAACGTGCGGGTCCCAGTCACGGTTTCGGTGTCCGGGATGTGAAGCAGTAGAGGTATTGCTATGTAAAGCTTTCAACATGTTGCCACTTAGTCACATTCAAAGTTACTGGATGTGAAATGAAACCTATTCAAATGCTTTGGACTACAACTGGGTTTTATAGTCTCCAGACAAATTATTTCCCTGCACTAAGAATAAAAAGCATTTGTCAGAGGAACTGCTGTTGGATCAGACTTTGGCAAATTGATGCTATTTATTCTGCTTCAGAAACTGTTCTTTTGGGAGGAAAAAATACATTATCTAAATATATGCACATAAACACACATTTGTATATGTATGTAAAAAGCATGGTGTTAGAATGTGATGTTTATGGTGTTTTTTTAAGTGTGTGGTATACAGAAGGGAACTTTGGAACATAGATACTGCATAGTCAAAACCCAGCCCACTCCAGATGTTAATACATATGGCTTTCTTAATTAAGGTTTGGTTATGCCACACATCTCGATGGGGTGGCTTTATGCAGGGGTGTAAGACAGGGCATGGCGATGCTGCCAGCTGGAGGAATTCCTCTTGGGTAATGAGAGTTTGCAGGAAAAGATTCATCTAGTCCAGGGCAGCATATTCCCTGGAGGAAAAGGGATTAAAAATGACAGAGGAAGAATTAAGGGATGTTTTTGCAGGCATTAGGAAAATTTTCATGCCTTGTTACCTAGGGAAAGTAAAATAATTGGGAGCCAAGGTAAGCACTGTGTACTCCTGCAGAAGTGAGGGAACCCAGGTGAGTCCGTTTGCTAGCTAGTCAGTGGAGGTGTTTTTCAAATTATGCAAATGTTCTCATCAAATAGGGAGTAAAAGTTAAATGTGTAAGAACAAACACATAAGGGACATGCTGTGGAGAAAAGCACACAGGTAAAACATTATTCAGCGTTTGGAGTACCAGAGTTTGGGAGATGTGGTTAGGCTGTGATACATCCAATGTAACTGGTTTTGGAGAGAGTGTTTGATGTCTGTTTGTCCCAGCCTAGTTGCTTTTCTTGGGGTAAGGACTATACCACTGTTGTATGAATATCCTAAAAAGATGGAACTGGGCTGCAACCAGAGGTGAGTACAGGCTCTGAGCTGCTTTGGAAATAACTGCTGGATAGACAGGGTGTTAAGGCTTTGGTCAATCAATACAAGTGGGTGAGAAGCTGAAGTGGTGTGGAGGCATGGAGGAGGTGTGATGATCAGTGCTCTGACATGTAGGGAGGTGGTGCAAAGCCCCTGAGAAGAAAGGAGTACGCGAGGGAGTTGTTGTCTGATGTGGCTGTTTGAATCATCAATTGCCAAGCAAGACTCTTGAAGATGCCAAGTATTTGTAGGATCCAGATCTTAATAAAGAGCACTTGTTAACAAAGGCATGGTTATGGCATGTGACAGTGGAAAGCACAAAAGGCATCCCAGGTGGAGATGCTGGGCAGTTCTGTGTGACAGAGCCATCAGAACTGGAGCCTGGTGCTTTAGGTGGTAACAGGAACAAAGCACTGGTATGTTCAAGCAGAAAAGCAGCTTTGGCTTTGATCCATAGGTGTTGAAAGTTTCATGCCTAGTCATGAACCAACATTATCTGGAGCTCAATGTAACTCATTCTTTGTGTTCACCCAAATGAACTGGAAAATACTTCATACGTTGACAAATACGTGGTATGTGGGTTAAGCAGAGAGATGTAGTGTTACAAATGCACTCTGCAGAGCGTGTAATGCAGGTGTTGTGGAGCAAAATCTGGACCTGAATTACATACCTTCCTGTTCTCCCTTGACAGTTAAGCCAACCTGGTTTTGGTGGGGTTTTTTATATGGTGTAGGTGGGGAGCCAGGCTGCAGCCCCAGGGTGGGTGGGCCCTTCAGGAGACAAGGCTGCCGGTGACAGGATGCATTGGTAGCGCACCGCTTGCCCATGGCACTTCAAGCGGAGGAGTCTTTGTGCTCCCTGGGATTTCTTTTAAAGCCGTTACCATGATAATTCTTATCCTGTTATAGAGGAATATTCTGAGTCAAGAAAGTGATTTGTGGACTGGCAACCCTAAGAAGGGCTGGAGACAGTTTATATTGACTTAAAAAGAACAAATAACATTGCACAAGCTGAAAACACAAATAAGTTTCTATGCTTGATCTGTGTCCAAGCCTTCCACTGATGACATGGATGGTCCATTGTGTATTGACAGTCATGCATAATCATAAATGCTATGTAGGCTCATAATTAACATGATCTAGCCTTCTCCTGATAGAACTTGTTTGATGCTTTTATTCCTGCACTTGACTGGAGTGCCAGAGCTATTCCTGCAGCAGGCCTCCCTTCTAAAGGCGCTGCTCCTCTTCCTTTGCTGAAGCACCTATGAGCAATGTGCCTACAGGAGCTAGCTATTGGTTTTTGGAGCTGGTGAGTGGGTAACATCTATACCTAGGAAAAAGGTGACTTCCAAGGTGTTTGAACTTGCACAAGGAACTGCAAAGCTAGTGATAGGCATCTTGTTAAACACTGCAAACAAAGATGCAGCCAGTATGTTGTAGCCTATTTAAAGTTAAGGTTTTTGCTTTTCAACAGCTGTGGTCCCCATTCAACAGTGCAGAAGTTTTTAATGTGACCCACTTTAACGTGAACACCAAAGAGGGAGAAAATAGAGCAGACTCCGTGGGGGTTAAGGTGCTCACTAGCAGAGAAAGAAAGGAATAGTAACAGGTAGCAGCCAAAAGCAAAATGACTGGGTTTGCCCTGCAGCAGTTTGGCAGAGGCAGGTTTAAAAGCTGGTTGGGAAAGGCTCCCTGCTAAATAATTGCAGCAGCAAGACAATACCAAGCATGGTGATGGGCAAGATCTGCACCGATAATCCTATCAGTCTGTGGGTTTCTATGTCATAGTCTCCCTACTGAATAAATCCCTCAAGATGCCAGAGGTGTTTATCACTGATAAATCTCATAATTTTCTTAGCATTGCTTCTCAAAATTATTTTATGGGGCAACAAAACTAAAATCCAGCTTTTCAGTTCAATGCTTCTCAAACAAAATGGTGTCTGCTGTGTATTGCAAGCCTTCAGTTACTCAAACCAAATCCTCTCTATGTTCATTCAGTTCCTTTTTCTTGGGTTTAAATCATTGCAGCTGTAACGAAAAGAGACTTATCAATAAGAAATTTTGTAAAGCAAAGACTCAAACTTGCCTGTCTTCTTCAAGGAGATAGCAGACTGCAAATGGATTATGAAGCATTACTTAAATCATTACTAACCACAGCCTTACAAAAGAGGAACAATAAAATCTCAGGCTCCCTGTGTAGATTTGAACTGTGCAATCATAGAAGTTTCTTAATGGAGGAGTTGCACAGAAGACAAAAAAATCCCAGCATAGATGAGGTCACTTGAAAACAGAATGATCGTTTAGAAAGATTTTGCTGACATAATATATATTCATGTTCATAGTTATGGGTTTTCTCCCCCCCCCTTTTTTCCTTGTATTTTTTTGTTAAGTATTTAATGTTGTCTTAAAATCTAAACTGGATAGAAATCTGTACCTGAGCTTCTAGGTTTAAAAATAAACCCATAACCCCATAATTTCAATTCGTTCATCAAAAGCTTTGTTGACTTTTGAAAGCAGCTAAACAAAAAAAAAGAAGGAAAAAAACCCCACCAACCCCACTCTCTATTCCAAAAGAAAATGATTCTTCACCTTTAAATACAGAGCTCCTCAGCTTTAGTTATTTGTAGTATGAGCATTATTCATCTGAGCTCACGCACTAGAATATTTATAACTAAGAGCAGAAGTGGAAGACAAGGGACACAGAGGAAAATTTCCTTCCTCTGGGCTGGGGAGGATCTGTCTGCTCATTCGTGGAGGTTGCCCAGCGATACCCTGCGATAAGTGACGCTGGGGCAGCTTGGTGCTTGAGTTTGTGTGAGGTGTTAAGGCCCTGCCTGGGAAGCCAGCGCTCACGTGCAATGCCAGTCAAACCATTGATGGGAACAACCCTGGGGGAGCAGCAAACGCCTTTCAAATCACTTTTGCTTCTGAGGCAGCTCAAACTAGAAAGGAAAAATGAAATACATTGCAAGTGAATGATGTGATCATATCAAAGCCCTCGCTCGCCTGTCCAAACATTGCTACACCTTCAGAAACTGATCCTGCCCCAGTGCTGCAGATGTGCAGCATCCCTTTGAGAGATGGTGGCCATCCTGGCAGGCACAGAGGAAGGGTGATGGCAAACAGTGGCCAATGTACTTTCAAAACTGGAGCAGAAAACAAGATGAATGTGCTCATCTTCAAGAGCTCCATATATACGTAGTAACGTGATCCTACTTTGGGGAGGCTTGGTTTATTTTTTAGACTTAAAAAAATAGCAAAGGCTGAAGAACAGAATAAACTGTTTGAAAACCAGAGATCGGCTGAAGCTGAGAGCTCTGGAGACGATTCCCAGGACTGGATGCTTGTTCCTGTTAATGAATCCACTTTGTAACTTCTTCTGTCATTCATCTTTCATTGCTGGATGCCTGTTGAACACAGAAAATTCCAGTCCCTGCTGGCAAGCAGTAATAATAATTATAATAATAATAACAACAACAGTAAAAATATTTAAGAAGTAATCTATAAGACTGTTAAGCAGTACCAAAGTCCTATGGCAGTGGTACCAGCAGGCCAATACTGCTTATTCCCTTGTTCCCTCGCAGGTCACAATCTGCCTGGGGCAGTGGTCCCTTTTTTTTGGCATGTGCTCGTGCAGTGGTAGGTGATGAAGGCTTCCTAATGCTGCTGTAGAAATAATGCCAGCAGTACAGATAACAACAATAACAACCAACTGGGTGAAAAATTGAGTGACCGTTTCCAACCCAGTTATCCTTGGCATTTGAAGCACTAATCCCTATCAACCTGGCTTTATTTTGTGGTCAGCCACCAATAATAGTATTAAGTGAACATTAAAGGTTATTAAGCTCATTACACAAGCGATGAAATGTCATTTCTTCTCATGTTAATTGAGAGAAGCCACTTAATAGGATGCTTGGGGACTGTTTTTTGTTGCAGCAAGGGAACTTAACTGTAGGTGTGTCTTTATTGCTGCTGGGTTTGGCACTTATTTCTATGCGTCCCTGCTCATCCCACAGGTTGGGAGCCTGTACATATGGACCAAGCAGGAACAGTGCCTTGGTCCAGCTGGGCAGGAGCATCAGCAGCACAAGGACCAGACCCGACCTTCAGTACAGAAGTACCTTTGAAGGCCATGATAGTTGTCAGGATCCAGCAGCAAATGGGGGTACTGGATGCCAGCCACTCAGCCGTGCCCACTTCACATAGCTGCGAACACCACCAGACTTTTCCCTCCCACACAGCCCTTAGCAAAAACCCACTCCTGATATCAATAACCCGACTGGCAAGATGCTCTTGATTTAATTTCCTTCTTTCAATAGCCTCACGAGGGTTTCAAATACCTGAGAGGACTTTGCCCCATTAAGTTACCCTCGTAACACTCGCTATTCCTTGAGACCTATGAAAATTACACTTTCTCATTTCTTCTATAGAGCTACTTGTGTCTCATAAAAAACCCCATAATCTTCCCTACAGTGTAGAAATCCTCCCAGTCACTCTAGCCACTTGGCATTAAAACCAAAACCTAGAGTAAATACGCAACAAAATTGTAAAGCAGAGGGTCTAAGAAACAGCCTGATGAAGTTGCAGAGAAAGACAACGTAGGAGCTAATGTTCTCCTTATCTGGAAATGTCAGTGCTTGATAGGAATCGTTGGAGGTGCTTGAAGCTGGTTCCATTTTACAGAAACTCAAATTAGCAACCCACCGAGCACAATGCCGAAGCAAATGGCTGTTTGCTTTCCAAGTTCTCCAACCTCATTTGTGGAGAAGATGCTTTGCTCCCTCAGGAGGTCATACAGCATATTTTCCAAGGAAACTCTCAAAATATGGAAAAAAAAATAATCTGAGAAACCTTTTTCTGTGCCAGTATTTTAACTGCATTCTTGCATATGTAAGCTATTGGTTTTCCTCCAGAGAGGAAAGCATTTATTCTAAAGATCAGACCTTCAAAGACTGAAGGCTTTTCTATGGTATAAGAGAATTGTATTTGAATGGATTCCAAATTAATTTTCAAATAATCTACTCTGAATGTACCATTAAGCTAAGAAGCACCTAGATATGATTAATAAATGGTGATATTTAACGAAAAGGAAGAATTTCCCAGAAGAAACATTAACTAACCATACTCCTGTCTTTTTCCTCACCATTTCTTAGCTGAAAATAGTTATTAGTGACTGTACTACCTATGACACTTTGCATTTAAGATTTTAATAGTCACCTTAAGGAGAGCTAACACAATGCTTTAACTCATGTCCATTTCGCTGCTCACCCCCAGTTTTGGGAAAGGGAAAAAATCCCCAACTAAGCAACCCTTCACATACTGTAAATGGTATAATCCATCATCCCTCTCATACATTGTTTATGTGATTGCTATCATGCATGTTGATTTAGGACACTGATCCATCATTTCCTATGTTCCAGGTCCACAAGTGGCTCTCTCTTAACTCTTTCCTCATGTGCCCTGGGAGCATGCCTGTCAGGCCAAACTCCTTGGCACTCACTGAAGAGCTCAGAGCACATCTTTTTTTGAGCAAAAAAAGGCAAGTCTTAAATTTACAGACTGTCTGAACAAAGCTGGCATGAAAGCATGAAAAGCAGCTCTACCTTAAGTGACACAAACCAGTGAAACAATGCAGAATCCTGTAAAGAGTGGAGAAAATATGCCCAGATTATCCTGAGACTTCAGTCAGTGACCAGTTAACTGGAAATTATGGTTAGATTTCAGGAGATGTGAAATATGGTTCAATTTGTTTATGCCTCAGGTGTGGCACTTCTGACTTTTTAATCATGACCTTGGAGCTTTGTAAATATTTTAAGACCAGACCTGCCCCTTCTACATGCCGAGGGTCAGATCCTTGGCTGACACAGAATCTGTAGCTGATAAATGTCTGCAATTAAGAATCTTACATCAAATGTGGAAAGGGGGAAGTGGGTGTGGGATGAGGACTTATGACTACTTTTTGGTGTAACATTCAGTATTTTTAGACACTAGCCAGGTCTGAAAGCCTCCCCAGGGACCAGCAATCTCCAGCTGCTGGCAGACCAGCTTGGGTGCTTGGCCACCAGCTGGGGATGCAGAAACCCTGGGCCACCCGTCACTGCAGGTGGGGGCAACATCCAACCGGGTTATCACTCTGTATGCCTGCCTTTGGATATACAGCCCCCTTCAGCCACCCTGTATACAAGGCACATAAAGTTCACGTGCACAGTTAAGTTTAGCTCTAGAGAACTGTCACTGCAGCTGCTATTGGTTTCCTTGGGGGTGTCACTGGCTTCCTTTCCCTTCCAGAGACCTTCCTGCCATGGAGGAGTCACTGCCCTCCATCTCTTCAGAGGGAGGGGTGTGCAGCCTTAATGATATCGCATGTCGTCAGGGCTGGGAGCATCATGATTGCAGCAGGGCTGGGGACCAGGTTCAGGTAAAACACATGGCCATAATGAGGTAGTGCAATGGTAGAAGAAAATGATTTTGGGAGAGGAGCTTGGGTTGTCAGTCTTGATGGGGATGAAAGCTGCCACTGGAAGTCCCTGGTGTCTGCAGCTTATCTGGATAATTTTAATTAAAACACATGCAAAATCTTTTTTCCCCAAAAAATTAAATTCAGGAAAACTCCACACAGCTGTCAAGGTAGGAAGCTACTGCGACGACTTCTATGACAGTTACTGTCTTTATATGGAGGGCCTTGCTTTTCTGTGTATTTAAGAGGTGGGTTGTTTGGGTTTTTTTTATTTAAGCCCAGTTTGATTAATCTCTCTCATCTGCGAAAAAATGTAATTTCTAAATCATGCTTAGTTTGGTCACTCATCAGATCTTGGCATCCTCAGTATCTCGTACTACTGCTCTTAGGGAAACACTGCTGAGAAAATGTTAGGCCAAATTAGTTCATTTTATCTACGTGCATTTGGCATGGGAATTTGGTTTGAAGCAATTCCTAAACCACTACAGTTTCATGATGCAAGTGGCTGGTTTTTGCATTTAGCTTTGCTAACCAGCATGCATATAAAATTAAGAAGTAGTAATGACTCCCTAAAGCAAAGCAGCAAAGTAGAGTAATGAGCGGTAGCATGAAGCAGGATAGTTTTGTTTCCTGTTGGAGAAGAGGATAACTTTATGGAGAACATCAGGCTGAGGCACTGCTGGGGTGCCAGCAGAGACCCACGGGAGCAGGGGCAGGACCAAGTCCTGGGGCCAGCGAAGTGATTCATGGGCCTCAGCCACTGCCACGTTTGATGGTGAGGACTTGTTATCTGAAAACTTTAACCTAGCTTCCCACCAGATGAAAAGCTGCCCAACACCCTCAACCATGTCCTCAGTCTTTAAAGAGGAGGAAAGAGTCATTGAAGAGTGATACTGGAGACTCACCAGGATGAAAATATGCTGAGCTGTTTGGTCTCTGTTGGAACATTTTGTAATTAAAACCCTCTATCTTTTACCTCCCTTCCCTGTTGCACTGAGAAGAAATGTAAGAGCATTTGTGCACAAGTAAGAGCTGAAGGCCAGCACTTCAGGAGGTTTTGAAGGAGGTGTCCCTCAAAGCACTGAGCAAGTACATTTGCTCGTGGGGGAGTTCCAGCCCTAGGTGCTAGCTTTCGTTGACCACCCTCTTAATACTTTGAGAGGAGCTGATGAAGGCAGTTGACTACGAGTCTGTTCTCACTGTGGGAGGGGCATGTGTGAGAACATACCTGAGGTAGTGGATGCCCCATCCCTGGAAGTGTTCAAGGCCAAGTTGGATGGGGCCCTGGGCAACCTTGTGTAGATCCAGGCCTGAGGTTGGTGGCCCTGCCTGTGGCAGGGGGGTTGGAGCTCTATGATCCTTGGGGTCCCTTCCAACCCTTGCCATTCTGTGAGGCGATGATGCATCCCAGCAAGGTATCCTTCCCACCATCTGTATTTGGATGTGAAAAAAATTGCCCAGTTCTGGTGTTGGCTTTTTGAGCGGTAAGTGCTGAAGAGGATGAGCACAACAGGCACAGAGGTTTGTTTCCTTTGAGCATCCTAACAGCTTCTGTTTCCAAAGTACAGCACTAGAAATTACTCTCCAAACTCTGAGACTTTGTGTGTTGCCATTCATTTTTTGGCAGATTTGAGAAATCGCTACCCCATGGCAGCAAGAGCGAGTATTTGACTTCTTCAGACGAGATCTGTCCCTGGTAACTCTAAAAATCTCCCTCCTCTGCATGCTTTTGAATAGGACTGCTCAGGTATTTAACAAGGCATTTAAAACAGAAAGGTTCTTGGCCTGGACAATTGAAATTTGTCTCAGGGAAGTTAGATGAGGCTCCATGACGCTCCATTGGAAAGGGTTTATGTGTTGTAGCCAGAGCCATATGGGAGAGAGAACAAAAGTATCAGTTTTTTACAGTCTTGCTTTACCAAACCATCCATCTGGTGACCTTTCAACTGACACTTTTTAGCAGAGAGGATAGCAATCAATTGGGCAGCTGTTTTATGCAAGTACAGAGTAAAACCATCAGATAACTGCTGTGCTCCTACTCTGCCCTACTCAGGCAATTCAAACCCTGCCATCTACCTCTAATACCATGCATATTATTCTGGTCACTTGTTGCTCCTTCAAAGCTGCAACAGGATTGATGTAGAAAAAACTTTTCTTCTAATTGCACCATCATTTTCTGATGTTTGGAAATAGAATACTGCTGGCAGAGAAACTGGCTCAGGTGACAGTCCAGACTGTGATGAGAAGAAACCGCTACGTTTCTGTGAGGACTGACTCGCATTTAATCATGAGCTACAGCTTGGTTTGGTTTGGTTTTGTTTGTCTTTTGGGTGATTATTCAAATGATTCAAGGGGAAATAAATGTACGCCTAGAAATCCTGAATTACCCAGAATTTATAAGCAGGCTTACATATTGTTCTCCACTCATCATTCAACTGTTAAATGTCCCATCATCCACTCAGAGTGCGAAAACAATACCCTGTGGCTAATCATACGTTACAATCTGCAGGATAATGAATTATTGCTGTGAGTAGTTTGTTAGCCACACAGATTCTGTGCTTCTCCATTTGTATCTTGTAATAATACAAGTTACTTCGCAGGCTTTGGATTGGAAAGGATTTGCCTAACGCAAGAGGCAACTCTTTACTCAGCAGAAGCTTCCTTGGCTGACTCAGAAGAAAATGCTGACAGATGTCTGCTTTTCAGTCTTACCTGGGTACATTTAATTTCTAGAGAAGGTACCTGTGGGCAAGTCAGAAGGGCAGGGCCCTTGGGTCTGGGTCACAAGGGTACAATTTTCTTTCCATGTCTAAGCTATTGTGTCTCAGCCCTTGGTCTTGAGAGGCTATGAGAATGAAGTCCCCTGGCACTCATCACCTCTGATTTGGTACTCTGCATCTCTTCAGAGTTAGCTGAATTCAAATAAACAGATCTTTTGGGGCAGTCTCAGGTAGCTGTTCCAGAGCAGCACTTTCTTGTCCCAGTCCTAGATTTGCTAGCCAGAGACCCAAAACTCTGCATTTCTTCTCCACCTGAGCCACCTTGTGGGCCCTCTTCCTATAGCAAAAATAGAGAGGGTACCATTCACAGTCCCCGTCTCAGAAAACAGCAATGGAAACAGATGAAGATGGCAGCACTGTGGGACACGACCCATCTCTGCTTGATCACCAAAGTCTTCAATGACCTCTCTGCAATGAATTAACCTGTTTTTATGTAGTTCCTAGAAGGCCAGCAGCCTCTACACACACAGACCCCCCTGCCCCCCTCCTCCTCTCAATCGAGTACCTGGGCTGTCCCAGCTGACATGGAAAGGAATGACATGGGTGCGGAAACAGAACTGTTTCCTTGACTATTCCTGGTACTGTCAGGACTCTAAAGTACAGACAGTGAAGTTCACCAACAGATTTTCTTGACACTGCTCTCACAGCAGAAGGAAATATGAGAAGTCACTTAGTTAGGTTTAACTTTAGCTTCCAGCACCTGATGTGTGTTAGATTTTCTGTCCGTTCTGTGTGAGAACCATCTGTTAGGGTACTGTCCTCCTTATTATAAAAAGTATCTCAAATGCTGCCCCAAGGGGCAACAGTGCCTGGGGAAAGTAAGCCAGTGAAAACGCAGTGGGTCCTTGTGAAATGGTTTGGGTCAGAAGGAACCTCTCACTTTGTCTGTGCCCTCCACTGTTGGCAGCTCCAAGCCCCATCCAACCTGACCTTCAACACTTCCAGTGCTGGGGCACCCACAACTTCCTTTGCAAGGAATGAAATGAAGGGAGTTTAACAGAGGGGGAGTTCTATGCCAATCAAAGACAGACAACTGAAACTTTGTTCTATTTTTTCACAGGCAAAGAGGATTCAGATGCTTCTAGGCACCATCCTTACTTTTTTGAATCATGTGTGATGAACAGCAAGGCCTCCAGAAGCCAACATGGTGTGCACTTCTCTGGGCACAAACCCTCCCTGATGTGCTAGTACCACATCTCTGGTTCCTCTGGGAAGGAAAATGCGGGAAAGAAGACACCTCTTGAAGATGGTTCCCCACATGGAAGTAGTGGACTGCTGTTAGCAGGCCTCCTTCCCAGGAAGAGTCCTGACGGCAGCCATGATACTTCAGAAGTGACTGCACGGTCAAAGGTAAGGCCACATAAAAATACTCTTGCTGTGCTGCATCTGAAGTGAGCCAAACCCCAGCCTTGGCAGGCAGTGAGGAGTGGGAGCTCCAAAGGTTCATTTATTAAGTTTCTGAATGGGCTGTCGCAGGCAGGCAGGGAGCTCCGAGTGATGCTGGTTGCGGTGGTGAGTGTGAGGGCAGCACTGCCACCCAGCCGTCACTACCTCAGGACAGCCATTCAGTATTTTCAGTGATGAGAAGGGGCGAAGTGCTGACTGGAACCTTGTGCCAAGGAATGTGGCATTAACACTTGGCTCACTGCACTTGGGCGGCATGTCCAGCAGTTGGCACATTTCCAGTCTTTGCCAGGGGAGTTTGGCAACGCCCAAACAAACAACTGTCATGTTTGATGCTTATTTTGCACTTCCCAGGGCTGCTGCACGCATTTCTTAATTCCACGAGCTAAAGGTTCCGTGTGACTGGCCTGTTCTGTCTTTCCTTCCTAGCCCAGAGGACCTGACCAGGCCTTAACACAGAGCATGTGGAGGGCACCACCTTCCGAATGCCCACAGGGCTTGGAGAAAGCCCAGCACAGGTTGGATGCCAATTCCTTGGCCCACTAGCCTCAAAATCTAATTTAAGCCTATTTACACAGATGTATGCCATCACATGAAAGCTTCTTTCTGTATCAGAATGAGAATTTCCTTTTCCTTTTTTTTTTTCTTTTTTTTTTTAGATTAAAGGTAAAACAGATTTTTATCTGCCCTGAGCTGTGCTTCGGCTTTCTGGGCTCTTTCCTCAGTATCTGCTGAAGCGGTAAGCCCCGAAATACAGAAACAGAAATTTTTTGTTTAGCTGTCACATTACCAACACAACAACTAGGTCTGTACTGTCTGCACAACGTACACAGAAAATACGTATGTCATTTTAAAAGGCTCCCTTGCAAGGCCAAAGCTTTGTTTTACGTTGGAGTGAATCTGAAATACCATTGCTGCCTGCCTGGCACTGGTTGCCTACCCATAGCTGAGAGCAGGCTTTGTTCCATACACAGAAAAAAAATTGGATTTCAAATTAATTTGCGCCTTTATTAAAGAAACAAAAGCCCACAAATATTCTAGACAACTTGAGATGATTGTCCAGTGAGACAATAAGCTGTAAGTGCTCTAACCTCGCAGTATCGCTAAATGATTATGTGCCTGAACAATGCTGCATTGTGGAAACAAAAAACACTGGCTGTAGCTGTCTGTTATCAATCAGCCAGCAGCGCAGGAATAAAGTTATTTAACTCTCAGCAGCACACAGATCAATATCTCTGGGTATGGAACAGAAATGGACAGCCAGGCCTCAATGTTTAATCAGTTATAAATTGTGATCGGTTTCTAAGTGACTGGACTTAAGGCATGTGTAAGTGGCTGTATATAATGGTTGTGAGCATCTTGATTTCCTGAGGTCTAGAAGTTGCTTCTTAGAAAGAGCACAGCAAGTTGGGGAAAGCACACGCAGCTGAACAATCGCAGCTGCTTGGGATTTTTAAAAGCAGTTCTTCCTTTCTTGCTGATGTTGCTAGCTAAAATAAATGGGCTCTGTGCAGCCATGGCACATGGTCTGTGTTCCCATGGCTTGCAGCTCAGCTTTTTAAGTTAATTAAATTATGTCTTATAGCCATACTGTGCCAAGCCAGGTTTGAGGTTTAGATATGCATATTTCATTTGTACGTCTCCCTTTATTTTTGCACAAACCCTCTTTGGCCTCTGGTCATCCCCCCCTCTGCTTTGGGGGTGCACGGCAGGGCTAGGCAGCACTAATGGGCCTTCTACCCTTCGGCCACAGGAAAGGAGTGGGAATAACGTGTCTGCGGAGATGCCTGGGTGCAGTGGTATGCATATGGACACACCTATATATGGGTGAGCTGTATATAGGTGAGCTATACACACACCTGTATATGGGTGAGCTATATACACAGCTATGTATGGGGGAGGTATATACACACCTATGTATGGGTGAGCTATATACACACCTATGTATGAGTGAACTATATACAGGCGAGCTATACATACACGTGTATATGAGTGAGCTATATACACAGCTATGTATGGGTGAGCTATATACACAGCTACATACAGGTGAGCTATAGACACACCTATATATGGGCGACCTATATACACACCTATATATGGGCGAGCTATATGCACAGCTATATACAGGTGAGTTATATATACAGCTACATACAGGTGAGCTATATACACACCTATATATGGGTGAGCTATATACAGGTGAGCTATACACACACGTGTATATGGGTGAGCTATATACACAACTATGTATGGGTGAGCTGTATACACAGCTACATACAGGTGAGTTATATACACAGCTACATACAGGTGAGCTATATACACACCTATATAGGGGTGAGCTATATAAGCACCCATACACGGGTGAGCGATATGCACACCTATACACAGGTGCCGACAGGTGCCCCGTCGGCACGCCCCCCATCGGCACGCCCCGTTCCTACCCAGCGGCCTCGGGCCGCAGCGCCGCGGGCAGCCCGGCGGGCGGGGCCGGGGGGCCGAGCGCAGCGGCGCCGCGCCAGCGCCAGCGCCAGCGCGGTCGCGGGGCGCCCCCTGCTGCCCTCCCGCCGCTCCGCGCGCCCGCCGAGCGCCCCCTGCCGCCCGCGCGTGCCCCGCTGACACCCCCTTCCTCCCCACGGCGCCGACGGTGACAAGCTCCGCGGCCTAGCGACCTCCTGCTTTCCTGGGGCGGGGGAAGGCAGAGTGCCCCAGCCCCGTCGGGCCTTCCTGGGGGTTCCCCACGGGAAATCACTTTACCGGCTGTTTACATAGCGGATTTCCCGCCCGCGCACCCCGGCCCCGCCGGCGCATCCCGCTGTCCCTCCCAGAGAAGGGGGACCCTCCGCTTAGGGTTTACCTGCCGCGAAAAGGCAAAAGCTCCCTCGGGAAGCCGTGAAGCACGGCCAGTGCTTGTTGATCATCCTCGGAGGAAGGAACCGGCCGCCAGCTTCGTGATTTAGCTGCTGAGTAATTTGGGAGGTGTCCAAGGAGCTCGAGCGCAGCCCGGTCACCGGAAGCAACGGGGGGTGACACATCTTTTGGGAAATCCCATGGGATGCGGTGGGATTCGATCCCCCCCTGCCCAGGCCTGCCCTTCAGGTTTTTGGGGGACGCAGGATGATGACACACACATTGTCTTCAAGTCCAAGGTGATCTTTTGCCTTTCTCCTGGCCGGGGCAGGAATTCTCTGTGGCATGTCCAAGGCAGGCTGTGACCCGACCCCATTCTAAGCCTGCCAGACAGTCTGCGTGATAAAGGACACCCCACGCTATATTTAAAAGTACTGCCATTCCAAGTTTGTGAGAAATGGCTTTCCTTGGCTCTCCACCGCACCCGCTGCTGGTCTGGCAGCTGGCATCTTCCAAGTCCAGAGATGCAGCTATTGCACACACCAGTACATCCCGTATTTACCGAACACAACACCCCTCTGCACAGCGAGCTGCAACTCACCCACCACGCAGGGCCAACTCACCTGGCACTATCCAAGATTTTTGTAAGCAAAAATCTACCAGCCCTACCCAGTGTGTGGCCTCATCTCTGCAGAAGGAGCTACCCCTCCACAGACTGCTGACGTATAAATCACAGCTTTTATTTCTTCATTGCAGGAACGTACTGCAGATTTATAAAACATTTAAGACCCAGTGGTTAATGTTTCATCTGTTCATGAATATCCTGAGGGACCAAACTATTGTTTAATCTTCCACAAAAATAACCATGATTTACACAAAAGTTGCCTGAAACATTTTTCTTTCATTAGCAATGTCACTGCATGTCAAAACCAGAACCTAGATTTATCTACCGTTCGTGCTACCCATGTAATACATAACCCTGTGTGCATTAAGTAAGGAATAAGAAAGTAAATATTGCTCCTGTTGAGTGAAGATCTACAGATCGATGGCTTTGTTTTTGAGGTGATTTGGGTCCAGATCAAGATCCAGCGGCTGTATAAGTTAATAGGGCCCTGAGTGTGCTAAAGGTCTGAAGCACTCACGGCCTTTGAAGTGGCTTTGCAAGTTAAAATGAAATGCCCTGGAAAAAAAAAAAGGGCGATTTTGGTGGCCTTGTTTGGCTGCCAGGGTGCTGCCTGGACTTCCTCAGCTGGTTCAGGTTGGACATCCTAATCTGGGGACACTGCAATTACAAGCTTTTGGAAACATGGCTTAGAAAAGTGTGATTTCAACTGGCAATCCAGAGCCTGCTGCATCTGCAGTAAAAGGTCAGTAAAAGTGGGGTGACCAAGGCACTCTCATAGAGCCCCTTTCCCAAAAGTTACAGGAGGAAGCCTCCTTTCCCCCCAGCTCCCGGACTCTGACAGTGATAGGTCCATGACACATGGCACTCTGTGCCCAGCCATCAGCAGTCCGAGCAGAGACCTTGGGGACATCCTGCACCCAGAGCCAAACTCAGTCTGGCTAGAGGACAGGCTCTGGGTCCCAGCATGAGCCCACCTGGCTCTGTACAGCTCACAGGAGCAAGAAATAACAAGGGAAAAATAAAAGGGGGTTCAACATCCACAGGTAGGTCATTATGTGGAAGCAAGGAAGGCGGTGATAAATATTTGTATTTAGTCACTTCTCAAGGGGCATGTTAGAGAGGGAAGTGTGTTTATTATTTCCCCTCAGAAACAACGAGGAGACTCAGGGACTGAGGTTGAAAGTGCATATCAATAATTCAGCGTGGAATATATTATAGGGATATGTTGTAATTATCAAAAGCAAAACAAAGGAAACAAAGGAAAAGTCACTCCAGCTCTTGAATTATATTTGGTCAGAAAATGTTTTTTCTTTGTGTTTTATTTTTTATTTTTATTTGAGGAACAGAAGGGAAGTCTCTGGCTAGCACCTCTGCTCTTTCTGTTTCCAAGCCCAAAACCTCAGACTTTTCTGCACAGAGTAGGCAAGTAATGAGAGAAAAAGAAGTGATACCGAGCTGGAAACTATTTTCTCTAAGGCAGCAAGCTCAATTAATGGCCACAGGAGTGTCAGAATTGAAGTTACATTTGAATAAGTGCTGAGATGCAATAAATATGTTACAAACTTCAGAAAGTTGCTAGTCCACTCAAGAAACCAGAAGTGCCCTATGGGGACAGTGTAACAAGCATCGCCCTGTAGATGAAGGATTTTGGTGTCTCTGATCACACTGGACTGAAAAATTCTTTGCTTTGGTATGTTTGCACAGGGAAGAGACAGTTGTGGTTGTGAGCAAAGCTTGTGCCTGAATAAAAAATTTGTCTTCTTGTGTCATACCTGATTTAAAGACATGTTACTTCACTCCCTGTTCAAGAGCAATGCTAATCCTTGGTATCGTTCAGCGAGATTCCAATTGCAAAATTCAGAATCAGGGGGTGCAGTTTGCACTGGCATTTAAGAAGGGCAAAGATGGGCCTCTGGTTTCAAGCCTCCTTTCATCCACACTCGTAAGGCTGTGTTGGCTGAAGAGTGGCCTCGAAAAGGAAGGATGAAACTGTGAAGAGAAGAGAAAGCTGGAGAGGAAGGTCTGCTGCAGCTTCCCTGACCAGCTGGTATCAGCAGAGGAAAGGGCACTGCCATGTGAAAGATGCCCCTCTGCTTTGCTTTCCCTTGTTGGGATAAAAAGGATCGATACTGCCGAGCATTCGGTACGCCAAGCTTTCTGTGGTTTCACTGTGTATTTACTTCATGAGTTTACCTGCTGCAGCAAAACCTCTGAAAACCAGAAGCAAGAGCCAGCATGGATCTCAGAAATCAAAGTAATTTAAAAAAAAAATCATATTTTATTTTTATTTTGCCCTTAATTTACTCATCCTGACAGGATCTGACGCAAGGATTGTCTTTCCTCCTCTTTTTTCCCCTAATTTTTGAGATTATTTTTAATTATCGGTCTTCCTCCCTCAATTGCTGACAGAATTGAATTTTTAGGCTTTATTTTACTGTAATTCTTGGCAGCTCTCCTTACTGAAACTTTCAGCTGCCAAATAAGGTAAAAACAGATATAAAAATGTCCATTTGGTATATATATATATATATATATGTTAGAAAAAAATCATTCTAGCAATAAATCACTGCCTTGGTTATGGTTTCCTTTGTCATCTAACTGGCCCTTATTGCCAAACCACAAATCTTAGCAGCAGAAGAGTAGTGGGGAAAGAGTTGCCTCCTCTCTAGTTTTATTGTAGGTGTGTAGGACACCTGTACTATCAGAAACCCCGGAGTCGTTCAGCAGAAGAACTTCTCACAGTGCCAGGAACATGAGCCATCTAACGATGGTCTTCCACCCCAAAGGCAAGGGTGACTTTTCTTTAGGTAACAACCATAATATTAGGTGTAAGGGACCCAAAATGTAAAAGCCAAGTCCTCACCAGTATCATAAACATGCTTTTAATAAGGACAGATGAAAACAGATATATACGGGATGTAAAAAGGAAAAGCCTGCTGAAAAACAAGCGATACATCACTCTTCCATTGAACTTTGCCCGCATGGTCCTCAGCATCCTTCACCTAAAAAGCTACATCCCTCCTTTTTTCCCCTCCATTTCGTAGATAGATACAGGCAAGAAGGTAAAAATCTGAGTTTTCTGGTTTACACAGGATACCTCATCAGAACGGATTATAGTCCCAAGCAAGTCCCCTCCTCCCCTAATTGGGAATTTGGTGAGACCAGTTTTCCAGCCCCATTCTCCTGACTGACAGGGCAGTGACCTGCCTGTCAGAGCACACTGGGCTAGGTAAGCCCCATCAGACAACCTAGTGCAACTCATTTGCTGGACAGCAATTTGCAGCAACCCAAAATGGCCTAAAAAAAATGTTCTACCGTAATGGGAAAGGTACCAAGTTTTAGATCAGTTGGCTAAAAAGCTGTGCGTAAAAATAAGGTGCAACTCCACCCACATTTCATCAGCATGGTTTTTGGCAGAAGGTGTAAAGTAAACAAAAGATCAAGAACCAAATTCAGCCTCGGTTTCTATTTATAGCCATTAATTGCAGAACTCCAATTTTGTCCCTGAGAAGAGAAAATAAAAGCTTTTCCACAGATGGTCCGCTCAAAGCGTACCATGATATCCCTATAGATGATAGTGGAGAAAACAATTTAGACCTGAGTAAAAGGCATAGCCATGAGAAGAAATCTCATTCTGAGCAGAAATCTTTTCTACTTGGTTACCACACAATCTAATCCTGACAGTGCACCCGACTTGAAAAATGACATCCCCATCTCCAAGAATTGAAAGGTGGCAGAAAAAGCAGGCGCTCGGTTCTTCGGTCTAAAGCAATTATGAGCTCCTCAGAAGCTCGAAGACAAGAATTGATTTTCATTTCTAGATTATCAAGAGGTGGGGGCAAGCGGGTCAGGAAATCTGACCCTATCTTGACCTCGTGGATTGGATTGTTCTCAGACCTGTTCAATATTGAAAAGGATTGTTTGGGGTGGGAGGGGGAAAGGAAGAGAAGATAAATCCTCTGGCATATTTTGTGCCCACTGGTATCTAAGAATTTTTTTTACCTCTCTTTCTGATCTTAAATAGCCAACATATAGTCAAGGGGTTGGTTTGGTTTTTTTTATTTTTTAGGGGCTTATTTTCAAGGCAGCCCATAATGACTAAAGCTGATAAAGGCAGCAGAAGCTGCAGACTGCTGAATCAGGGGAGCATGAATGTGATATAGAAACAAGCACAGTATGGCTTTAGAAGAGACTCATGTTTCTTTAAATCACTCCTGTGCTATGCATATACCTATAAACCATCCAGCTGACCTACATTTTTTGTTGTTATGGTATTTCAGCATTTATGTAACACTATCCCTTTCAAAAGACTCCAAACCATCATTCTGTTACCTGGCTTCCAAGGGAATTTTGGCTTCTTTTACTGAGGTGAGACATATGCTGCCATGATTTAAATTGAAATGCAATGAAACATTGGTAATTCAAGCGCATAGGAATTGTATCACTACTTGGGTTACTGAAGACTGGAATTACTGTAACGTAGGCAGGGTATTTGCTTTATTTTCATTTCAATTTTAAGCTGTTGCTCCTTTTAAAAATAAGAATTCTGTAGAGGCTTTGGATAAACTCATGCCTGATTTTTTTTCCACTAGGAAAGACCATTTTGGCTCTGGGGACTAATACTCAAGTTAAACAATAACTTCAAGGAGTAGGTATGAAAAAATATAAAGCCTGTAGAGGAACTAGAAGCAGCAGGAGGTCAGGATTAGCCCAAACACAAGCCCAGGCATTCAGATTAATCAGTTCCGGCGTAGCGGGGTCCCACTCTATAAACTGTATAATGCGAGTATGGTCAGCCACTGCTGAAATGCTGCCATTTCTGGCAGAAACACCGCAGCTGCTGAACAGCCCACAGTGACACGAGCCCTTAAAGGAAAAAAAACTCTGACCAAATCTTCAGCCAACTGTAACTGTGGCACTGTGGCAGCAAAATGGAGGTGGTCGGTGGGAATTGTGTTACTGGTTTCCCATCTGGTTTCCCAAACCTTCAGAAAAAAAAAAGGTTGGGGGGGTTTATGAAAGGGCAATTGAAGGAGGCAAGGAAAGCCATGCAGCTGGATGTAGGCATTCAGGGCAGCGAGGTAGTGACAAAAACACAGAGAAATTTTGTTTTCAGTAGGAATTTGGCTGGCTAACACTTCAGAGTGCCCAGCATTTTCACTGCAGTTTTAAACTGATGGTGATCTCCAAAATAAGAATCAACAGAAGGCCCCTTTGCCTTTGTCCTGAGGTACTACTGCCCTAAATCGAACACAGATTCGAAATGAAAAATGTCTAGAATGTCCCAAATTAGATCCCTGCTGCTGTTACACCTCTTTAGCCAGCCTTCCAATTTGAAGAGCTAAAGGGAAATTATCTGCAAGCAGCCGACATTCAAAATAACAAATGAAGGTGTAAGCGTGGTGCTGGTTTTGTAACTGTCGTGCCTTGCTTTCAGCACTTTAAAGCAGGAATCTGAGGCACAATGGCTCTGCATACATAAATGCTATAAAATTAGTGCAGACAGCTGGCAAATCATTAATTAACAACCGTAATGGTTTCAAACTAGAGCTCTGGGGACTCCACAGGAAAGAGGAAGTACACTGGCCCTGCTTTCAGTTGTGCCTCTGACCTGGTTTCTTCCTCATAAATAAGGAGAAAAAACCCCAATCCACGTCTGAGCCACGGCACCACGCAAGCCCCCGGCAGCGGTCCTTGAGACGATGCGTGCTCCCAACGAGTTGCTTGCTTCAAGGGTGCTCCAGCATCAGACAGTTCAGCACAAATTAGAGTACTAGGCACACGGGGCTAGGTAATTAAAGCATCCACAAAGGCCGTTCCAAAGATTTCAAAATAATAGCAATTAAAAAGCAGAAAAATAAAAAAAGATGGGTTTTTTTTTTTCCCCCTCTCCTGTTGTAGCCTAATTTTTACATACTAGATGATTCATATTGCTTCCTGGATTGTTCCCAGGAGTAGCACACAAATAGAAGTGCACATAAATGCTAAGATAATATGTAAATGAGAAATAATCTCAAGATTTATCTACGAACTCCAGCTTCTTTTAGCAAATTAATTCATTGACAGCAGAAGGGTTACTGTCTCTCTGTGAAACATATGAGGGAAAATGTTGGTTCACAGCAGATTTATTTCCACAATAGACCTAACAGGTCCAATAATTATTATAGTTCACCATGTTGTTCCTGAGTTTGTGATGAAGATTGGATTCCCTGTTAGTGCAAAATATATCTGTGGGGAACAGACAAGGAGAGCAATTTAAAATGCGTAATATTTCCTCCTGAGGATGAACTCTACTAGAGCAGCATCTCCATATTCACGAGGTGGAAGTGATAATCTGGAAATTATGTACTAGTAAAGCTCTGGGGAACAAGCAGAGAACAGTCGCATTGTGGGAAGAGAGACACTGGCTGGCCTCAAATGTGCACTTTACACCTCAAATGTGCACTTTACGCCACCCTTTCCAGAGGAAAATCCAGTTCTTTCTGTTTTGAGCTGGCAACACTAAGGGTCCTACCACCCCAGAGCCAGCCTGTGCCATCCTGGCACCCATATACCCAATCTGAAAAGGTTGGGGGGTGAGGGCAGGGGTTTGGGGGGGAGAAAAGCAACAGGCACACGCCGACTGCCCAGGGCTGGGAGAAGGGCAAGTTGAATCATCCAGCTTCCCCATGCCTGTGGGTTCTCTTGCTCCCCGTGTGGTTAGCAGAGCCATCCTAGAGCTTTGTCCCCAGAGCAGAGGATGGCAGATCCCCAGGGACATCCCTTGAAGTGGGAAACCCAGAGCTTTTCCTGCCTCCCTAGGAGGGGACTGTCGTGCCTGTTCCTGATTTTCTGCAGCTGAAATGTGCCACTCACCCTGTGCCTCTGCAGCTGCTCTGCGTGTGTGTTTGGGCTGGTCAAGGGAAATGAGATTTTGCCCTTTGCTGTTATTTATTTGGGTTGGTATTGAACAAGGTTTCTGATGGTTTTAAAAAAAAATAACCCACAAACCACGGAGTGGGTATTTTGGCTACCTGATGAGAAAAGGTGCTGAGAGACCAAAGTAGGTTGCACAGAACTGTTTACCACAGGAAAAGAACAAAATTTTAGAATAACTGTGTGTTTAAGCTATATAAACCTGGCCAGCAAAGGTAAAGGCACCTCGGGTTCAGAGGCAGTGGTAAACTGAGCTAGGGCAGCTCACGTCTCCCTCTGATCCCACTCTTGCCAGCCACTTCCCTTACTCTGTTTCCCTTTTATTCCTTCTGGTTTGCTGCCGTGTGATTGAAGCAAAGGACCAAAGCAGGACTCCAGAGCTCCATGTCAGTGTTGCTGCAGTGCCCCAAACCCTCTTCGGTGGGTGACAGAAGTATTTCCTGCGCTGGCTGTCACACAGCTTTCTTGCTCTGGGAGGCGAGAGCTGCGAAGCTGCCTTCATTTCCCAGAGCAGCCCCTGGAAAGTCAGGCAGGACCCAAGAGGAGCAGCTCCTGCTGCCGTGTGAACTAGCCTGGGACCTCTCACACTAACAGAGCTTTGAGCATCGTAAGCATCATATCACTGTGACGCTCAGGGCTTTTTTTTTCCCCCCTGGTCCAAGAAAGTGATCACATTTGTAAGCACTTGATGTTTGTAAAGTCTGTACATGCACATGTTTCCTTCTTTCTTTTTTTTTTTCCTTTTCAAGAAGGTGAGGCAAGGTTTATAGAACAGGTTTTCACCACTTCAGCTGATCGCAATGAAGAGTCAGGATTCACAAGCACAGTAGACATTACCATGAGTGAATAATTCAAACAGAATTGGCAGGAGGAGGGAAGGGAAACAACACTTATAACGGTATATAGGGAAACAAATTCCTTTGCTTTGGGACAACCTGCACTTATGCCACCAAAATGTAATATAGTTCCAGTTCAGTGGAAAGCATGGAAAGGAAGAGTCCTGTGACTGGGTTTCAGAAGCTCAGATGTGGCTTGGAAAAAAATAACTAACAAATTGATTTCAAATGTCCAAACTGTTCAGTGATTCAAACAGTAGAATTTTTCATGCCACTGAAAATACTCTGGAAAAAACCTCACTGAGCAGTCACTACAGCATGCTTTACATGAGTTCTTCTCTCTGCCATGTCTGGTAAGCACAATCCCTCTCCTTAGTTCAATTTAAAGACTAAAAGTTGTTTTGGTTTGGTTAGGTGCAGGGCAAATCAATCTCTGGATGCATCCCTGATGTTTCTGCTTTACACCCATGGGTGGAATGCCTGTGGAGTGTGGGAGCTGCACTTGCTGCTGTGCTTTTGTTACCATCCCTCAGTCCGGGTTCCAGTCTCCTCACAATGTTTTGCATTTCTAGAAATCTTTCAACAGTGACTCCTGGAGCATAGCAAACAAGATGCTTAACCTGTTTCCATAAAGAAAACACTGACTTACCAGCTACAGACCTGCAAATCGAGGCAAGGTCACAGACCTGGTTGTTCCCCAGAGTCAGCAGCAAAAACTAGGAGACACACTTCTCTCTCCTGTCCTCATCACTAGGCAGCACAGTCCCAGGTGTAAACCACTCTTGAGTCTCTGTTGCAGTAAGCAGTAATTATGGTCTCCCTGTATAGTTAACTGATGTACATTTTTCCTTCTGTGAGCAGCTACCTAGATGAATAAATTATACATGGAAGAACAAATCCATTTCTCTAACATCCAAGGAAGAGGCATCAGCCACAAAATGTGTTATGTAGCAGTTGTGCAAACCACAATAACTGCAACACTGGGAAAAACGGATCTAATCAGGTTCCATGCTTATCCATTCTCTGGCATTGCATGAAATACAATTCCTTGAGGGCATCATCCAGTGTCCATCGGACTCTCTTGGAAAGGCTCCCATTTATTTTAATGGGGAACAGACCTTCAATGAAGCAGGGAATATGATGATCTATGGTGCTCAAAAAGGAAGACATATATAATATAACATAACATAATATAACATAACATAATATATGTATTATATTTTATACAATATATATTAGCGAGATATAAGCATTGGAAAAAATAAAATTGGTTTATGTATTTCAGTGTTCTGTTTCAGACAGATCAGTCCCAGATAACTCAAAGTGAAGGATAACAAGTAGCTTCGTAACAACTATGAAAAGAACTTCACCAGGCAACAACCACCATTTCCAGCAATGTACATCTCGTTGTTGTTTTACACCCCGATGCCTAAGTTTTTATATGCCTTATACATACCCGTATCACCAGTACTTTGCTTTGTATTATACATAGAGCTGCTTTTACAAGTCTTGCTAAGCTATTTGGATCTGTAGCATCTTGTGCCACTGAGTTCCAAATACACTGATGATCTGTGTTTCAAAAGTAATTTAGAAAGCTAAACTAAACCAGGATTTGAGGCACAATGAAAAACAAGCTGACACAAATTGTTCAGCAGTAGATTTGGGGGGCGGGGGTGGGATAAAGATGCGCACCTGATCCTGCATCTTTATCCATCAAAACTCCCTTTGCATTTCGAGTAAATGAAATCCCAGGACCTTACTAATATATAAACCTGTGCATATCACAGACCCCCAGTTAGGGGGAAATGTTCCTACCTGTGTCCCTACCCAGATCAGGTTCCTCCACAGCAGAAATCTGTAATACTCTCATATGAACAGCCAGTGAATTATTTGCGTGTGCTAAAGTACCTCTAAATAACAAGAAACAAACAAAATCTAGAAAAAAACACCACCGAGCTAGAACTTAGTCCTGTCACATGGGTTTGCCTAGCCATTCAGCTAGCTTCTACCCCTATATTCCAGTGGCTCACCGTGTCATCTATGTCAGCAACAACCTGGCAAACAGGCACGACTCCTTTATAAAGTCGCACAAGAAAGGGAAACGCTGGAATACAGTGTATAGAATTTTTAACACTGCGGGGGGAGGGGAGGGGAGGGAAGAAGGGCATTTTACGTGTTTTGAAGTAAAAGGAACACTCGTTTTAAATGTATACATTGCTCGCCTGAAGGCATGCTATCTAGCACAGAAAGGCACAGGCTACAGGCTTGCTCTTCCCTCTCTCAGGCGCTGAGGGAACTTCGCACACCAAATTTACTGATGCAGCGGCTTCAGCACGAGCAGGTTTTCGATACCACGTCCTACGACACAAGCGCTGGTTGCATTTCTACTCATTTTCTAGCCGCCTGAGCCCTGAAAGTGAGCCACACCGAGCACCTCACGCAGCTTCCTTGATTTTTCGCTAGATTCCTTTTTCATGAGATGTGGAGGGGGTTTTTTTCCCCCCCCATTTGCTTGGTCTTTAAGCAGGGACTTCGTCCCTGGCTTTGCAAAAGTCAGGAAGGATTTCTCCTGGAGGCGGTCCCGATAAACACGAAGCGCTTACTCCAACGGCGGTTAGGGGATCGGAGCCCAAACGCGTCTCTCTCTGCCTGGCGCCCCGCTCCCAGGCTGGCATCACACGTAACGAAATAGGCAGCAAGCGTGGTTTGCGCTTCGAACAAACACCGGGAAAACCCCCCGGGAATAGCGGGCGGGACATCACACGCCGCCCTCGCCTACCGGCTACAACGCACTGTGGAATAATACGGGCGAGAGGGACATTCCCTGCCCTGCTGAGAGATTCGGGCGTCAATTACGCATTGCTTTGGCCAGCCCCACGGCGAACTCCCGAGGCACTATAACGAAATGAAATTAAGCTGTGCTCTTCCCCCCCCCCCCTTAGTTTCGATCAGATGGCCATCATGCTGAAGAAAGGTAGCGAAAAACAAGGGAGGCAACTTGTGAAGTGTGGTGTCAGTGGTGAGGGAGAAGCTGTTAAAAACGGAGGCGGGGGGGCGGGGGGGGGGGGGGAAGGCGTAAAGCACAGCGAAGAATTATTCTTCGCAAAAAGATACACACGCGTGTGCTTTCCGAGGTTCTTTATCCTGAAGCCATTAGCTAAAACAAACGTCTTAAAAAGGTTCCTCCAACCTTTTTAAGGAGATTCGGGGTTTGACAGTGACCTCAACGCACACGCCGTGACAACCGCGCGTGGCGAGGCGATGGCTTGAACCGCTGCCGAAAACCAAACTACGAGGAGGTGACGCCCGGGGCGCTTAAAAAACCCGAGGCTGCCTGGAGCAGGGACTGCCGGCGCTGTGTGCTTCTCCGCCGGGTCGGGGGGGCTGGGGAGCGCTTACATCGGCGCTTAAACCCTGCTCGTGTTCTCGCCACCGCCTCGACACGATCGGCGCTGCTGGGGGTTGGGGTTTGGGGTGGGGTTTTTTCCCCTCATAGAATGGCATGGGTTGGAAGGGACCCCAAGGATCAGAGAGCTCCAGCCCTCCTTAGAGGGCGAAGCGGGCTGGATACCCCCCAAACCCCCCCCCGCAGAGCACCGTCCCGGCTGCACGGAGACAGCCGTATCCCAAAGCCAAGCCTTCCTTCCTTAACGCGGCCATTCCTCCCCCACCCCTCGATCAGCTCCCTGCCCCCCCCATTCTCCCCTCTCCCCTTGCCCCCCCCTCTCCCCTCGCCCCCCCCCTCCCCTCGCCCCGGGCTGGCACCCGTTCCCTGGTGATTACAGGTCGCCCGGGCGCTGCGGCGGGTTCCGAGCAGAGCCGGGAGCGCCGCCTCCTTCCAGCGCCCGCCGCTAATTGCCCCGCGCTCGCGGACGCTCATTAGCAGCTCATTAGTGGTTGGTTTGGGCTTTTTTTATTATTCCCTCCCTTCTGTTTTAAACCCGCGGCCAGGCGCCGCCGGCTGCCGTGACTGCCCAGCCCTCCTGTCGCGGCGGTAACGGGCGGAGGGGAGGGCGGGGTCTCACGCACAACCCCTCACCCCCGCCCGGGCAGGGTGGGGTCCAGACAGGCCTGGGGACGGGGAGCCGGCGGGGGAGACACATGAACGGCTTCAGAGGGGCGTTCTGCTTGGCTGCGGGGCGGAGCGGGGCGGAGCGGGGCGGGACCTGGAGGGGAGGGGAGCGGGAGGGATCCGGAGACCGCCCCGCCCCGCGCTCCGCCCGGCGCGGGGTCGGGACGCCTCGTTTTGCGTCATCCGCCCCGCCCCGCCGCGGGGCAGGCCCGCCCCCGCCGCCGGCCAATAGCAGTCCGTCTCCACCCCGTTTGGCGGGGCCGCCCGGCGTCGGTGCCGCGCGCCCAATCCGCGGCGACGGGGCGCGCACCGCCCCCTGTTCATTTGCATTCAGCGCTGCTATTGGCCGGCAGGCCCGGTCAGCGGGCGTTCCCCAAAGAGGCGGAGAGTAGTGGAGCATGCTCAGCAGCAACCTGAGACCGCGCCCGCTCTCATTGGCGGATCGCCCGGAGGCGTCACGCTCCGGGTGGGACTATTCAAATCAGGGTCGGACACCGCCCCCCGCCCCCCGCACGGGCCGCCCAAGGCGGAGTCGGGGCGGTGCTTTACGGGGAGGTGTCATCGATTTGCATATGCATGAGGGGCGGCGCGGGGCGGCGGGGGGAGGCGGGCAGAGGCGGGGGGAGGCGGGCAGAGGCGGGCGGCGCTCGCCGCCGCGGCGGGGAGCACACGCCGTAAATGTCCCGCCGTGGTTTATGGCGGCCCGCGCCCCTCCGGCTCCCCGGGCCCTTCCGCTCCGCCGCGCTAATTGGTGCGATGTGTGGTCCCGGCTGCCCGCCCTCTCCGCTCTCGCCTCGGCCCTGTAACCCAAGCCCGCTCCCTCGCCGTTTTTAATAAGGCCGGGATCTGGGCCAGCTGGGAACCATTAGCGACCCCATCCCCTCTCGCTGATCTTTATAATCTTATTAGTTTAATGGGTCACGCGGCGCAGGACCTATTTCCTACGGATCAAAGGGAAAGCAAACAGGGCAATATCCCACCGGGCTTCCTCCGCTCTGCCCCACGGCTGCGGCTGCCGGGCCGCTGGTGCTGCTTGAAACGTCGTGTGTGTGTGTCCCCTCGTTAGTCCGCACCGGCCGCCGGTTTTCAAAGGCTCCTGGGATGCTCTCACCCCGGTACGGGGATCGATTCAACCCGCGGCGCCCTACCCACCGCACCGCGCTCGGTCCCGGCGCGGGGCTCCCGGTAACCCCGGCCCGCCGTTGGCACCGCCGCCAGCCGGGGGTGCGGGGCTTTTCCCGCTTCTCCCCGTCTAACGGGGGACCGTTTCCTGCCTAGGGACCCATTATCGGATATGCGGGCAGGATAATGCCTGGCGTATCACCGGGGGATCGCGTTGCAGTACCTCCGGTGAGGGGTTTTTTTGGTGGCCGGTACCCCGCTTCCCTCCCCAAAAAACGAAAAGGATGAAAGCGGCTTCGCATGGGACGGATGATGGGCTCGAATTGGATACCCCGGGGCTTTGCCCGGCTGACCCAAGGGCGGTGTTTTCCGCTCCGTGGCAAAACGCTTATTTGTAGCCCGGAGACCCCCTCCCGTAGCCCCTGCAATAACTTTTAGCACAATAAATTAGATGTACGCGCACTGTGGTCCATTACGGAGGAGTGTTGTGTGACGGCTCCTGTCAAAGGTTACTCGCCTTCTTGCAGCCGCATAAAGCGTTTTCTTTAGAGGGTAAATACTTGGGTTTATTAAAGGACCTGGAAGCTGTGGGCTACAGTAGGGAATAAAGCCCGGGCACCCCCCATTCTCCCCCACTCAGCTCCGCCCGGGACTGTCTCCCTCCCCAGCCGCTCCCGCACCATCCCGCACCTCTCTGTGCGGCGGTACCCGGTACCGCGACCGACCCCGCACACCGGCCTCAGGGGGTCCGCCGAGCCGCCTCCCGGCCGGAGCCGGTGCTCAAACCAATTTACCCATATTTCTTCGTCTAATAAAACGCATAAATGCGCACACGCATAAAATATATATATACGCGCGTATAAAATATATCTAAAATGCATATAAATTGTGTATGGGCGCAAAACATAAGGAAAGCTGAGCCCGGGGGTGGGAGGCTCCTAAATCACGGCGTTTAGCACCCACGGGTTTGGTGGAAATCCCTGCGCAAAGGGGAACGCGCGCACGTTGTGTGAGGAGCGGTGAGTGCGTGCGCGCAGACGCACGCGTGTGCGCAAACAGGAACGAAACGATTTAACGACCTCGCAAATCTCCGGGATTTCATTTCCCAAACTTCTAAAGAGACTTCAAGCGGAGGAGGGGAGGAGGGGGAAGTTGATGGATTTTTCTTTTATATCTCATAGAAAATCCATTATTTCCAGTTGTGTAGCCTGGCTCACAAAATATTCAAGGCATAAAAAAAACCCCCACTTGTTGAAACATCAGCGATGATATATTGTTCTCCCAGGTCGGAAACGTGCGCACGCAAACGCAGACATATGGGATTTTATCAATACGTGTTAATGGGTATAGGTATATATATCCCCTTTAATATTACCTGTACTGGTTATCTAACAAATTGGAAGCTGGACGGTGAGCCTAGCCATATGCACGCGAACCACACACATACACAGTAAGCTTTATTTTATTAGAGACTATTAATACACAAGCCCATAAAAATCTACCCCTATTTAAATTTTATGGTTAGCCAATGCTTTAAGTGCGCCTGCTTGTGCGTGCGGAAGGAATTATGAACATACGATTCTACAGACACGGTCAGCTTTTAAAATAATTCTTTTTTAAGTTATGCCTGTATCACACAATTCACATAACACGGGATATTATAGCAGGACTGATTAAAACACCTATTGTAAATGTAAATGTCCACTTAAGACTTGAGAGATAACAGGCGTTGCTTTCCCCTATTCGCACTGCCAGCGGCGACTACGCCGGTATGTGGTTTTTAACCATATTTTTCTCCTGGAAACAGATGTGTACTTTATTTCAGGCGAACTTTCTGTGTTGGGCTCCCCCCACCCACCCCCCCAAACCTGCTAATTCCTCGAGTTTATTCGTGCCACAGACAATAAAGCCATAAAGCTGACTGCAGAAATTTGTTTGCCGTAACGACGTGTTATTTGAGTCCCGGCTTTCGGGACTCTGACACTTGGCCAGATCAAAGAGCTCCCCTTAAACACACCGGGTGATTCAGAGCCGGTGTGTGTGTGTGGAGGGAACGGCGGGGCAGCCCTGGACGGAAACCAGCGAGGAGAGAGCCCCGGAGGCGCCTCCGCGGCTCCCGGTCCCGTGGCTCCCAGGGCTGCCGCGTCCCTTCGCCCCGGTGCCGGTCCCACCGAGGACTCGCGTACCCCTCGCTCCCAGGCTCGGGACAGCCTGATTTAAGTGACGTCTCCCCATTCTCCATCGTTAGGTTCACCGCCTGGTTTCGGGTGTTCGCCTCTTCGTACCGCATCTACCCCGACGCGGTACTAAAGCCCCGCGTCTAATTACCCGGTACTAAAGCCCCGCGTCTAATTACCCGGCATCGGTTTCACTACCAGATATCGACTCCTGGAAACTAGATTTAAATTACGCGTTAGAGAAGTGATACCACAAAGGGGCAGAAAACAGAATCCCTCCTCAAACACATTTACGGGCTAAGGCTGCAAAGATCACAGGCTTCATCAGGTTTTGCCTCCGGTTTAAAGGGTGTCCCGGCACGGGAAGTCACTTGATAAACCTTTAAGCTGTACTTCATAATCTTTACTGCTTTATGGAGCTTTCCAAATCTTTAACGCGCTGTAACCTTTCCAAGACAGATCGCCAGGCAACATTTCGGTGTTAGGTTTACTTAATGCAGTTCTTGCCAGGAAGTGAATTTTCACGGTACCCGCATTACCGCCGGGCACTTCACCCCGGCTCCTCCGAACCCCCCCCGCTTCCCCCTCCCCTCCACCCCCGGCCCCGCGGAGCCGTCGCCTGCAAAGATTTATTAAGCCTGTTGATTTATAATATCTCCTGCACGGATTTTGATCCGTCAGATCCGTGGTCTCCGAGGCCGCCAATGGTGAAGGGCGCCCTGGGTACATATTCCTCCGATTAGCGCTGTCCCGGAGGGGAGGGAATTTATGATTTATTGCCGTGTTCAGACGTTTAGGAAGCGAAATTAACCCCAGAATGCCTCCATCCCTTTTGAAGTTCACGGTTTGTTTTCCTTACAGTACAGAGCCGGGATCAAAGGCTCGAAACGCCCTCTTGTGTTTACCTTCTTGGCAAGGGGGAAGGAGAGGGGCGGGGAGGTGTGGAATAAAGAATGAGAGGGGAAAATCAAGAGCTCTTTCGGGCAATTAAAGTACCAGCTCGCCGCCGCCTCGGAAATCCAACACCCGGCGGCTGCCGCGGGAGGGAAGGGGTGGGGGGGGAGGGGGGGGTCACACCGCGTCTTCAGCTCAGGGTACCCCCAACTCGTAAAGAAATAGCTCCTTCCTCGTGACGTCACCCAGCCCCTCTGGGGGCTGTACCCAGCCTCGACTTCTGCCGTCAATCAGCCAATACGTGGAGGATTCAGAACGCACCTGGGGACTGGTTTTTAATTCTTTTTTTAAATTTTAAATGGAATATACAGAGCCCACCGCGCTCTGACCCCTCGCCGGGGGGGCGGCGATGCAGCGCGCCGGGGTCCCTCCGGCTGGCGGGGTCCCTCCGGCTGCCGGGGTCCCTCCGGCTGGCGGGGTCCCTCCGGCTGCCGGGGCCGCTCCGCTGCGCGCCCCCTGCGGCGGAGCGGCCGCCGCTATTGCGACCAAAGCACCGCGGCGCGTCCGCGGGAGCAGGGGTCGCGGCGGGACGCCCCACGTCCCTCCCCGCCCCTCCAGGACCCGCGGTAGAGCTTTCGGCTCTCCCAGTCGCGTCCCGAAGCGCGTAAAGTCACGGGCCCCGCGCTCTCCCAGACCGCCGGATGATTGGTGCACGTCAGCAGTGACGTCGGGCGCGGGGGGTGAGGGACGCACGCTCGGCGATGACGCATAGCGTCTCGCCAGCGCCGGCGCTCCAGGGAGCGGAGGCGGCGCGGTTCGGGACGCCGGGGGCGGGGTGAAGCTGTGAGCCCCCTTTCCCGAACGCGCCGCTTCTGGTGTGTGCCGCAAGCGAACGGCTACAGGTTGTTTTTATCCCCGCCGCCGCAGCAGCCACGCTCGGCGCTGCCCCGGCCGGACGAGCGCTCCCCGGCGGAGAGCTGTTCCGCGGGCTCTCTCCATCGCGCTCCTCCGGCAGGAAGATGCCGAGCCGCGGCGGCGGGGGAGCTCCCGGGCGGCGGGGGAGCTCCCGGCCCCGCCTCACGCCCCGCGGGGAGGCGGAGAGGGAAGGCGCTGTGCGAACGGTCCAACTGTGGCCACCGGGGCGGGGAGGGGGCCCCGCGGCTCCGCTTTTTCCGCCCGCTGCCGGGCGCAGGGGTGCAGCCAGCGCCGCGCCCCGCCCCGGCACGCCCCGGGCGCTGGGTTACCCCGAAGGGCTCCCGCACCCCAGACCCGGGCGCCCAAATTGTCTACCGCAGGGACGCGCGCGAGAGCGCTGACGTTCTACAAAGCGGCGCACGCGGCTGGGGAGGCGTTAACGGATGGCGTCGTTATTACGTGCAGTGACTCCGTATGACCGACAGACGCTGGCGCAGCGCCCCCGCGCCCCCCCCCCCCCCCCCCCGCGTCTGCTCCCACGGCGGCCCCGCGCTGCCGCTCATCCCACCGCGGCGCGCCCGGCATGCAAATGTAGCCTGATTGACATCCCCGCAGGCAGCCAATGGCGGAGCGCCCGGCGAGCCATTGGCCGGCGAGCCTTTGACATCAGAAGTGACGCGTTTGATAACGTCGACCAATCCGCACTGCGTATGCAAATGACTGGGACGCGGAGGGGGGGGCTGTGCCGGCGGGCGCCACGCCGTGGCCGCGCCGGGCGCTGCAGCTGCTTGGGCCAGGCGGCGGGCGCGGTGCGGGACGCGGCTCCGCACCGGGGCTTTGCACCGGGGTTTTTTGAGCTCGAACCACGCTGCCCCACGCTGCCGGGCAAGCTGAAAATACCCACGGGCCGCAGCGGCCTGGCGGGCAGCGGGAAGATCGGGCGGGCAGCCGGTTGCGGCACTTGGCTTTTTACCGTATTTGTGCCACCTTCCCCACGCCTGCCCGGGGGTGAAAGCTGGTCATAGAACCGGCAGCGAAGCCCGTGGGCTGCCCCGTGTCCGTGTCCCGTGTCCGTCCCGTCCCGTCCGCCCCAGCTCGGTATAGAGCGGATTTCCTTTCCTTGGCCGGGGGAAGCGGCGTTTTATTAAAGTTTAACTAACAAGGAAACCCAGCCCCGGCGCGGGGCTCCTTCCCTGGAAAGGGACAGGAGCGACGTGCCGCAAGGGGTTGTTTCAGTGACAACCCCGGAGCGGCTCTCCTACGCCCGGGCTGAGCACGGTAGAGCTGCAGCCGCGCGGTGCTGCCGGTGCGGGAACGGGCTTTGGTTCTGCCCAGAGCCGCCTCGGCCGGCGGCGAGCCCCGCGCCGGGGCTGCAAGACCGAGGGCACCTCCTGGAGCACCGACACGGGCGGGACAGGCAAACACGGATTGGGGCCGTGCCCGTTGGCTCCCGTGCCGGGGCAGAGAGCGGGGTCCGGCCCCGAGCTCACCCCCCGGCCCTGTGCGGTAGGTAGCCCGAAGCGGCAGCCCGCTTTGGCCAGGTCTGATGGAAGAGCTTCGGTTGTGATGGAGAGGTCTGCGCGCCCGAGTCCCCGCGCTGGGAGCGCAGACACACTTCCAGACGCACACGGGTACGGGTTTGCATTGTGCGCGTGTAACTTTACGTGTGAAAAAAGGAAACTTCCCCCCTTCAGGAAGGTCCCCGAGCCGACGGGCTCACTGGGGCTGCTGCCTGTCGTGCTGCGAGCCCCGGGACTGTCACCGCGAGCCCCGTCCCCCGGGCCACGGCTGCTCGCCGTGCTCCCGCCGGCGCACCCACCGCCGTTCTCCCTGGGTCCCGCTCCCCTTTCCCTCCCGCTTTCGCGGGGTTTGCATTTTGTTTTCCTCCTGGGGAGCTTGCACTCCCTCCTTTCAGTTGTTTGTTTTAGCAGACGGGGCACTCTGAGGCCGCTGCGTGTAGTCTGCAATTTAAACAACCTTTAGCTGGGCAAAAACCCATCACGCTATTCTTCTGCCTGGCCTGGAAATAGCGCACAAAGGGTACAACGGCACTCCGCGCCCATGTGTGCCTCTCGGAGTTGGGCTGTGATGGAATACAAGTGCTCGTGTGCAGAAAACCGCTTGAACTCGGTGCTTAGCATTTAGAAATACTCCCATGAAAGAATAAACACGATGCTCATGTGTAGCAAGGAATGGATTTTTTTTCTGGTTTTGGGGGGGTGTCCTGCTTTTGTGACTTGATAAAAAAATTTGAAATCAATGTAGTTTGCGTGATGGTCCATGACAGTTGATCCTGCAGTGACCCAACACATGGAAAACGTTTCCTTTTCTAAGAGAAGGGTGGAAAGGCACCTTTGCAGTCGCTGATAGAGTGATTTTATCAATGTCTCTTTATATTGTGTGTCTGGAAGAGATGAGGGCTGCGTGCATGTCTCTGTGTGTGTGTGTTTGTGTGTGTGTGTGTGTGCATGTGCAAATGCGTGTGTGCCAGAGAGGTTAGCGGGGTGATGGAGAGGCTGCGGGCGTTGGGAAAGCAGCGGTTCCTGAGAAACCATATGGAGTTCCCCCCCACCCCTAAAATCCTAACCAGACATTCCAAGAAGGAGGAAACAATCCTGATTTGTTTTCATTCGAGGTTGTAAAGCAAGACCTAAACAGAGTTAGAAATATAAACCAACTGAAAGGTCTCCCAGCTGTTTAGCTGTGGCTTCTAAACAAGCCTGATCTCTTTTTCTCTCTCCCCCCTCCCAGATCTCCCTGGTTTGTGGTTTCTCTCTAAATAAGGAAGGTTCCCTAGAGAATAACTTGCTGGAATTCACTCCCTCAAGAAATGACTGCATAGTTTGGTGAGAAGTGAAAGGGGCCTTGAGCTGGGGAGGGCTCAGGGAAATAGAGATGGCTCCTCTGCGGGCGGGAGATATCTGCTATGGAAACACGGAGAAACAAACACCACGCTTCAGCGCACAAGTCTGATTACCCCAAGGGCTGGGAAAGAATCCCCTCTCCCATCCCTAAATAATCGGAAATAATTGACCCTGTGCAAAATTGATCCCCCTCCTCTGTTTTCCTGGTGCACTGGTCATTCCCAGGGACTGTGCCGGGAGCCGAGCAGGCCCCGTGGTGAAATGCGAGTGGTCCCGGATGAGCTCCTTAGGCTGTCCGCTGAACCCTGGCCCCTGGCCTTCCCACTCGTTTTCTCCCCTCCTCTTACTAATCCTCTGCCGCCAAGCCTCTTCCAGCCCTTCTTCGGTATCCCACTTCATTTCTGGCCCGTTCTTGGGCAACCATTTCTTTTGGTTTAAGTTGGACAGCTGTGCACCCCCAGGGTTGTGAACACTGAGCCTGTGGCATTTGTGTTTGTTATGTTTTCAGAATCCAAGAACCGTGACTTTAAACTGCTTTTACTGTATAGTTTGTTTGTTTCTACAGCGCAGGCAGGCTGTCTGCAATGGTGAAACCCTGAAATTCCCCCCCCACCGCCCCCTTGGCTTTCCCCTTTCCACAAAGTTAAGGGACTGGCCGGAAAACAGACAGATCCATGCTGGGGGCGATGGGGCATGACAAAGTACAACGCGGCGTCTTTCCCACAGCATCACATCTGCAAATTCGACAAGGGAAAGCGATTCCTTGGGGGTGGCTGTGTAACTAAACAACAACAAAACAAGCCAGCAACCCCCCACCGCCACCAGAAAAGCACAGAAGGACAAACAAGCTGTGGGTTGTTTTAAAAAACACGCGTCTTGAGGTGCAGTTATTGCTGTCACCCAGGTTATTTCCTTCCTCAGAAGACGTGTTTGCTCGGCTTGGGGTGTGTGTGTCTGCCTGGTATAGGTGCTGTGAGGTTTGGGTCCCTCATTAGAGGGCATTGTGCCACGTCATTAAATGCTGTCCCCCAGATCCCATGGAGTGTGTTCCCAAAGCGCTGGGAAAGCACCGGGAAAGTCTGACGTCGTGGGGACGGGGGACGAGGGAGGGGGCGAGGAATCTTTCTGTGCAGGGACACAGGATGATTCTATGTACACAGCCACACGTCTCTACGCGCAGCTGCGCGCCCGCGTGCCTGTGCGCGTACTGCCCGCGCCGACACCCGGCAAGCAGAGAGGCGCGCAGAGACGGGGATCGGCCGCCAGGGGGCAGCAGACACCGCGGAGAGGCCGCGGGTTCGGAGCCGCTCAGCCCCGGGACTGGCCACGCCGCGCCGGGCAGGGCAGGGCCGGGCTGAGCTCCTCGCCGCGGGCGACCGGATGAGCGGCGAGGCCCCTTCGACAGCAGCTATCGGAGAAACACCCCCCCCCGCCCTCGCCGCCGCCCAACCCCTCCCAAAGCTCCCCGCTCCATCAGTTTTCGTTCCAGGCGAGGTCTGCTGGCCGGCTGAAACAATGGGTTTCTTGAACACAATGGGAAAGATGGTGAAAACTTGGGTTAGTCAAAGCTGAACTGATGTAAAGAAGAGCTCGCAGTACTTCCACACCCATGCCCGGATTCTTTTAGCCCTAGCAAGGGGACTAACCCCTTTAAAAACGTTTCTACAGCTAGGAAAAAACAACTGCCGAGTCGAATTGCTGCAGTGGCTGTAGCTGGCTTGGGGAGATCTTCACGCTACTTCCCGCGCGGACAGCAGTAAGACAATGCTGGGAGAGCAGAGGGCTCTCTTCCTGTCATCTAGATGCAGGAGCGATTGTGTGGGCCTTAACGAGTTCTTGGGAAAAATATCTGCTTTTAATTCAGCAGAGAGCTCGTAACACAAAGCAGGCAATGGAGGCGCGAACTGGAGCTGGGCACACAGTGGACAGTGGAATTCTCTTAACCTCTCCGTCCAGCTTTATGTTAATTTGGGTTCTTTTCTGTATCACTCACATGATGGGATTTTGGGGCCCCAAATGGCTGTGAAAAGCGAGTTTTCCCAGTTGCTGTCTGCTGGCACTTTGATCAGCAACCTGCTCATACGCCTACTCATAAGCTCCAACTGGGGGCCACCACCAGATGACTTCACCAACCAACCACGAGGAAGTCAGCCCTAGAATACACAAAACTCACAGGGAAAGAAAGTAATCGGAATCATTTTAGCTGAAAGCTGTATGCCAGAGCAGGTAAAAGACACTCCAACTAATTTGTCAGTGATTTCGCAGTGCTCTTGCAAAACTGTAGCTTGCTAAACACTCACAAAGTACATGAGTGGAAATGTAAATTGTTTCTTCTAATGCTGTGTAAAAAAAAGGGTCAAATGTTTGGATTTTATGTGTGCTATATAATGTAAATGCTGCGCTGGGGAGGGCAGATGCGTTCCCAACGTTAACGTTGTGGAGTCCGCGTGATCACAGACCTCAGCAGACTCTGTGAATATGTATAGAGTCCATAACCTGTGGCTGAAGGTCCTGATCCCTCCGAGTCTGCAATAGCTGCCGGTGACATGGTAACCGCAGTTCCTGTCATGTCAGTGATCGGGAGATAAAAGGCCATTGAACCAGGGATGCTTGGAGCTGAATAGGAGCACTGCAGCAGTTTCAGAGCCAGGGTCTCTATACATGACATTCAAGACAGATTCTTTCTTCTCTTTTTCAAAACAAAGAAACAAATGAAACAGGAAACACTCAGCAAAGAAGCTCAGATGCTTTCTCATCCTCCTCCTCCGGGCCTTGGTGCATTGCTGTGTGGATGCAGAGGGCTCATGACAAGCCTCACCATGAGCCTGCTGATAATGCAGGTGATGTGATGTGCAGGCAAAGGAAGGCCTCTGCACCAGAGGTGCTCTGGCCTTACTCCAGGCACAGCCGATAATCAGTTTTGCTCATTTTGCTTATTGGCAGTGATGCGATCTTTCCAAAGGGTAACATATTTCAGTTTGGGCATTGCCAGCCTCATTCTCCACCAGCCAGATAAAATGACTGTCCTGACATTGTGCCTGTGCTGTCATCTACACACACAAAGAATCACCCTGAAAAGCAGACATTCAGCATTTTGTTACCCAGAAAAAAGAGCCAGTAAAGGTGTGCCCAGTGTGCTTAAGTAGGTACGTGCTTGATTGCATCCCAGAAGGCTTTTCCCTGACATCCACAATAATTACTCGTACTTCAGGAAGCACTGAGATACAGCAGTTCCAGGAAAGATTCCTATTACAAGAAATACTAATGGGAATTGCAGGCTCTAATTTAACTCCTGGTGCCTGTGGCTTAGATATCTCAGGCCAGACTTAGGCTGTATGAACAAAGTCAAGGGAATGGTGATAACTTAGTCCATTTGGGAAAGCTGTCCCACTGTGTTCTTTATCTGTTTACCAACATAAAGCCTCTCACGGAAGCTTATATACAGTGTTTGGGTAGTTTCTGGATAAACTTTTTCCCAAAATTTTCATATATTTTTTAATAATACAGTCTTGTTGCTTTATTTTTCCTAGATATTAAGTGGAAAATCAGAGCAAGAGACGAATGCTTATTCTTGGAGGTGAGAAGCCCTTCTTATCATGATCAGCTTTGGGCTTATAAACAGAAATTCATTTGGTGTGAAGATTATAAGTTGCAGCCCTTGTACAGTACATGGGGATGAATGCTGTGGTAGATGCCAAAGCTTTGAGCTGCAGGAAGGGGAAGCAGAAGGGAAAAAAAAGTGTGCTTGGGGTTTTTGTTTTGGAAAATATCCAAACCCATGCATATGGGAGAGCCCAAAAAGTTTTCTTTCTCATGAGCCCGTGTTTCAGAAAGGGTTCTCCTTGGGCATGTCAGAACCATCTGTACAGACTTACGGGGGAGACACTAAGTATGGAAACCGCCTTGCAGTTGCCACTGAAGATACTGCAGGTTAACAAATTTAGTGCCATCCTCTGTACCTTTATCTTGGCAAGGAAAACTTGGTGGCCAAAAGGTGGGAATCCTGCAGGCCCAGTGAATGTGAAGGAACACTATAGTTTGCATTTATGCATATGGTCCATAAAAATGGATCTCTCTTTCACATTTTCCCGTCAGTTTTGGTCACATCAGTGACACCAGATGTCATGAGATTTCCTCCTGCCCAGCTTCTTCTGTGTGCTCATGAGCAAGAATGAATTCGGATTTACTTATTGTTGTTCCCAAGTCACAAGCTAAGGAACAACAGGAAACTTCAGAGAAGAGGAACAATAATCTAGAGCACATAAGAAATTGCCTTACATTAAGTGAAAGAAGCATAGTCCACTGCTAATATGGCCGGGGTAGGACATATCATCACTGTAGATGAGTTGGTGAGCTATGCTTTCCCTGTGGACCAGGAGTAGTGGGGAATGTGTTCCCATCGTATACCCACAAGGAGGAAGGTTGAGGTGCTCTGAATGAAAGGGGGCTTTCCAGCGGGTTAAGAAGGTAACATTTCCATCCTGGAATCTGTCTTCATGGATGTCTAAAAATGCATGGGGGCTGGGCCAGTCCCCTTCTGAAGAAAACCCTAATCTTCTTGGTAAGTAATTGTGAAAGCTGTGGCATTTTTGTGTGTGCTTTTTTTTTTTTTTTTTCTCTCCAGCTATTTGTAATTTTTTTGTAGGCTTCAAGGACATAAGTCTCCTGGAATGCCAGCTATGTCTCCTAGGAGAGGGCTGAGTGTAAGCTGCTGAGTCTTGGGAAAGGAGGTAGGATGGGGAAGGTGCTGGGGTGAAGAACTGTGGAGAAAAAAGTGCTTTACAAAAGAGGTGATTTGGAGACTGCTCTGCCTCGAGATGTTTAGTTGAGTGCCAGTCTAATTGGCTGATGATTACCAGATAAGCAATATGTCCAATGGGATTTTGCACAGATACGTGCGACACTTTAAATGTAACTCAGAGAAACTGCCTTTTGCTGGAAAGCAGGATGTCTTTATTTCTTTCTCTTTTCTCCCTTCTTTTTCTCCTTCCTTTCCTGGGTCTGTGAAATCAGTTCCTGGCAAATTACCTGCCTTTCTACTTTTTGCTTCCAGAACTGGTGCTTCTGGAAAAGGAGGTGGAAGAGCCTGTCATGGCATGCAGACCTCACTGGCTCCACAGGGATGGTGGGCAGCTTTTTCCTGTGACAGGGGTTTCCGTGATCCTCTGCTCCCCCGAAACTGTCCACCCTGTCTCTGCAGTTTTGGAGCAGCAGACAGTGTCTGAAAGCACAAACAAAAAATCCCTTTAACCTGTGACTCACTCCCTTCCTCTCTCTGGCAGGTTTCTCACATCCTGAAGGATTTACTCTATCCCTTGGTATTTTTTCTATTCAGGCTGATCCTCAAGTGCAGCATTCCCTCAGAGGGTGTTTTAGTTCCTAAGAGGGCAATCTTCAGCATGGTAGGACTTCAACATCCCTCTGACATAAGCTTTCAGGCCTAATATAGTGATATATTCACGAGCTTATGGGCATACCAGATCTCTGAAGGGAGGGTGGCGAGGGGGTGAATTTAAAAGGAAAAAGAAAAGAATAAAAAAGGCTTATCCTTTCATGTTAAGAACTGGCTGAGCTGTGGCTTGGATGCCCCCACCAGATACTGAACAGAGTGGATGGAAAAGGTTTGTTCGGCTTGAGTTTGACTTTCCCTCCTCTTGTAGCTTTTGGCAGGGACTCGGTCCGGGCCGGTCCCCCGCTGGGCCCGCTGGCTCTCTCTCTCCAAGGTGTTGACAGACTGTTTTTCAGCTGCACCAGAGGCCGCAGATCTCATGTCAGGCTTTGAGATACACGTCTTGATAAACACGTCTGCCTCCAGCGATTGGCAGTGTTCTTTCTGGAAAGGAAAACAAAAAATGGCTTTATATAAACAGGCGCAGCGGTATGCGGGGTGTAGCATAGCATGGCTTTGGAGGCATGGCTGCGTTTTTGCTCCCTCCCGCTGCTGACGGGGAAGTGGCCGCTTGCTGACAGGGTTTCGTCAGGGGGCTGCGGCTTTTGCCTGGCTGTGGTGGCAACCCTGCTTCTCTGGCTGCCCTCTGCCCAGGTAGAGGAGCTGGCCAGGCCACCACGGCTGCCCTAGCTGAATATGTGTCCACCTTGACAGTTGCTATGGGTGCTCTGACAGTCACCATGGCTGCCTCACCATCCACTATGGCTGCCCCAGACAACCTATAGTTATTAATATGATTTCTGTGACTCTGCTTTCAGATAATGTGGCTGCCATCAGTTTTAAATCCTTTTCAGAGGTGTCTGTTTACCCTGCCTGTTGAGATCACTGCAGTGTGGCAGTTGGGATGGCAGAAGCCATCTTTAATCTCAGGCACGTGCCCTGCTTGTCTTCCCCTTCCCATTCCCACTCTTTTTTGGTGTTACCTGGTGGAGTGCTCTGTTTCTGGAGGCTGTTTGGGAGAGGGATGGTCTCTTGCTGAACATTTCTTTGCAGTAGTATTAGTAACGATGTGAGTCCCTGGTCCCTTGTGCCCCGAACAAAAGCTGCTAGGCTTGGCTGCTGTGATTTTCCTTGGGCTGTTGCACAGCTGGAACCCTGGGGAGAGATGGAGGGAGGATGCATTTCTCTTAAACAGAAGTAACAGGGTTTGTTCAGTGCTAACGCTGACCCAGGAGGACTGTAAGCTCCTGTACGTGCCTCTTGTAAATGGGACTGTTTTTAGCAGGCCAGTACAGGCCCCAGCTGGTGTAGGTTCTGTGGCAGTACAGTAACAGTTGCTAAACCCCCTTGCCTGTTTGCTAGGAGAGCACAGAGTGGGGAGTGCTTGAAAACCAGCACAGCTCTCAAAGCTCATGGTCATCACCTCTTCTTCTGCCATCTCCCACCTGATTGCTGTTGGAGGCTGCTGTAGCAAAGACCAATATAAATTTTTGCTTGGTCATCTCTTGGAGCCGTTGAAGAAAATTGTAGGGTGCTTTTGGTGCAGCAGAGTCTGGTATAAACCCAGGCAGTAAATGCTGGGTCTTCTCCACTCTTCTGTCAAAGGCTGATGGCATTCCTGTTTGACAGACAGTACCAAGTCCGACAGTTGCTTGTCAGGAAAATACACACTGGTTAAACCATAGGCACTGGACAAAAATTTTGAAAAAAATTAAATCAGTGTAGTTAAGAAAATAAAAATCTAGACCAGATGTTGAAAGTCCCTTCTTTTCATATTTTATTCCCCTTGAGGGGAGAAGGGGAAGAAAAAAACCGTTCTGCACAAATGCAGCTTAGAGAAGGAAATGGCTTCCTGGTGGAGGCCTTCCTTTATAGTTTGAAACTCCTAAGGCTGTCTGCTGTTCCCTGGTTAGTTAGCAGGACAGACTGGGGCACAGCAACTGTTCTGCAAATCCTCCCCTAGGGCTCAGGGTGTTGAGCAGAGGTACTGGGGAGTTTTGCTTCCCAGCTGGGTACACGTGGCAAACTTCACTTTGCAAGTGCACATTTGTAAGGTTTCCTCTGGGGCTCGTCATTTTCCTGTTTCTGAAGTGGCTGGGGAGCGCTAAGCTTGAAGGGCAGGGTGTGTTTGGAATATATGGCTCCTTTTGTATATTCTTCCCTTTCTTAAATCAGAGCTCGATTTAAAATGCTGTGGCTTGAACAATTCAATGCAAGGGAGAAAAATAACACAGTGGGGGGTAAGAACAGAGTGTGGTTTGATTCTCAGTCATACTAATCAGCTGCCTTTACAACAGACTGCAATATGTTCGAGGGAGTGATTTATCCCTCAGCAGTGTAAGGTGACTTTAATAGGAGACTCCATCCTTCCATCCAGAAGCCCCCATCCCTCAGATGTCTTTTATTCCTGTCAAATATCTTTTCTTCCTATAAATTCCCTTGCACAAACTATACTTTTGAAGCAATGGGATTGTGTGCCAAGTGGCTTGTAAGCCATTGATAGCTCAGCCATAGTTGGGAATAGGGGTATGTGAAGATCAAGTCAACCTGGATGCACTGGAATACGAAGACCCTCTCCCCATCTACATAATTGGCAAGGTCACTGTGCCTTGTAGGTTTATTCTACAAGTGGAAAAACATGTCAGTTCCATCATTTTTTTTTTTGGCCGAGAGCTGGTGTGGCTGTCATGTGTTGTTACATGTTTGTTAAAGGAACAGCGCTGGTGTCAAACAACAGTCTGGATGCAAATAAGAGAAAAGATGCATGTCCTGGGTTGGTAAATAGAGCGTCTGTGTTTGCTGTGACCTCTTCTTCCTCAGTTGATTGTGGATCATAACGATCGCTGCCATTTGGACAGGAATAATTAATGAGATAAGTGTAGGTTAGTGGCTTGTGAGCAGCCAAGGGCAAGGCTGCCTGTCCATTTCAGCTCAGCCTAAACCGTGGGGGCACTTCCTTCCTGAGTCAATAGTGATCCCGTAATGCTAACAAAAGACCCCCATTGATCATTGCCCTCTGGTAATTGCTGCCAGTGTGAACTTACCTCTCACAACTTGCTGATGTCTCTGGACAATTTAACTCAGCCTCTTTAAAAGGTCTCAGCAAAAGAAGCAGGCTGAGGTCTATAATAGTATAGGTCAGGAGTGTAAGGACAAATGAGATTCTTCCCCAAAGCCACCAGGGTAGGGTACACATGGTGTTCCAAGCCAAGTTACTTTTATAGTGTTAAGGGAGGTCTTCATGTCTACCTTCGGTGCTATTTTACTTATGATTTACCTTACTGGGAGACTTGACATTTCTGTTTCATGGGGATTTGTATGTGTGAATGCAGAATGCCACTTTTGGCTTGAATCAGATGCAAACCAACATTTTTGTTTTGTTTTGTTTTGTTTTTGTTTTTAAATTGTAAATTTAAAAAATTTACTCCTCCAAGCTGGAAGTTTGCCATATTCAGTAGTATTTTTGTTCAAATGTCTTCTCAGGAGGTTCACTGTGAATTAGTTGTCAGGTTATGAAGGTTTTAGGGTACATATTCCTGCCTTGGCATTCATTTACATGCATCTTCCTGGGTTTGTCTGTACCCTGCCTGCAGACAGGCTTTCTGGAAAAGTGTGAAGATAAAGGCCTTGTATTTCAGGAACATCCTGAGGACTTAAGATGGAGACCACCAGAACCTTGGCTTGAAAGAACATTAGTGCCAACCCAGATTTTTTGAATGAAGCATCCTGGGTACCAAATTACCAAGCAGCTCTATTTTCTTGCTTCCTTGATGCCCTAGAGACTTCTGCCCAAATACAGTGTCCTTAAATAGAAGATAAAACCGGTTGGTTGGATATGTAACAATATTGAAAGGCCTTTACATTTGTAATGAAAAGCTGTCCAATCACTAAGTATTAGGACTGAAGCTGTTTGGTGCTGGTCACCCTCTGCCCTCTTGATATACATCAGAAGTTCTCAGTTTTCTTTTGCTATCATTTCCACAGAGTCTTAATCTTTGTTCCATTCAGGGCCCAAGCTGGAGCCATTGTAGGCTTTGTAGATGTCTACAACTGCAGCATTTATCATATTTCCATGCCACAGACCTGGCAACTGGCATAATTCTTCTCTCCCACTATTATTGTTCAGCTAATTGAGGCAAAATCTATGGTTTGCCCATCTGATACATTCTTCAGGAAAATTGAAGAATTGACTATTATTTCAAGTGAAATTTGTTATGAATTGCTGCAAAAAAAAGAGAAAAGAAAATAAATCCAGTGAAAATCACCCCAGTGACTCCTGCACAGAAGCAGAATGAGGGGTGGCCAATTTACTACAACAGCTGCTTCATTTGATGACTCTGGGATGGAGAGGGGTGCCCCAGGGAAGCGTGGCCAAGAAAGACATGGATATCAGCTCTGCCCTAGATGCTGCCCTAAAGTAAGCATAATGACATCATTCCAGCTTGGGGAATGGAAAAGTAGTCGCAGAAGAAATCCATTTCATTTTCAAAGGTTGGGAGCTGGATTCTTCATGGAAATTTCACATGCTGCTTTTTCTTCTGGGTTAGCAGGTAATGCAATCCTTTTGAGATTGATGATTGTCTTGCATCTGATGTGGGTGCAGGTTTGATGTTCTAGTAACACCAGATGACACTTTACCCTTTACAATATTGTTGAATCAATAAATGCAGACCTTGTTTATTAAGCACAGCTGACATTGCCTTGCCAAGGACTCATGTAAAACAGATCTGGGTAATACTGTGATTCAGTAATGACAACTTATATTAAAAGAGAAGCATAAGGCTGAAGCTTTACCACAGGATATTGGTTTTCTACAGATTCTAGTAGGGTAAGATGAGTGTCTCATCTTGCCAGAATAGATAAACAGAGTAACACACCATGTGGAGATCTTTTGAAGGACATGAAAAACCAAGGGCTTTTTTCAGCTTTCAGAAATCCTGTAGCAATTTTGGGAAGAGATGCCCCAGCACCCATCTGCCATTCCCCGTATCTCACTCTACTGCTCAGTGAACTGTTTCCATCTATCTGCCAGATGTAGCCCCTTCAAGCTGTAGTTAGAGGAGAGTTTGTTGAGGTGTGAGATGTCCTGCTCTGTAATATCTGAGATGGGGTGTTTCTCAGCCCACCCCCAAGATGGCTGTAACTTGGCCCAGCTCCATCCTGGTTATTCCATTTTCCTGTCCTCCCTACCCAGACTTGGCCTCTCTGTTAAGCTGCCATTCACCTGCCTGACTCACAGCCAAACCTGGTGCTTCATGCTGGGCCTAAAGACCTTCTGGTAGAGAACACGGTGGACAGAGCAAACAGCTGGATCTCAGCCAGACCCCCAAAGCTCTGGCTGTTCTGTGAGCATGCTGTGGTGGTCCTCGGTAGTAAGGTGCACACTGGCAGGGCTGTGGCATGTCAGCACTCAGCCACAGCCTTCTGAGTCATCCCTCTGAAAACTGCTCAGCGTATGGGAACCTTGAAGTGAGTTCTTTGCTAAGGATACACTTTTCTCCCCAAATGACATCCAAAAGCAAACATGAGTCATATAGAGACCATCTTGGTGAGGCTTTCAAATAGCTGATTCCCAGGTCCAGGAAAGGTCCTGCCATGTCAGTCTAGCTCCTCATGCCTCTCTGTCATTCTCCTCAGAATGATATACCAGAGAGTTTGTAAACCATATATGGATTTTTTTTTCTCCCTCAAAAGCAAAATTACACTTCTACTTTCTGTGTCTTGCCCTGCAGTTTCTCCCATGAGAGTTTTCTCTACCTTGCCTAAGTCCTGTCTTTCTCCCCACCTCACTGCCTGCCTCAGTAGTAGCACACAAGGATTACTAAGAAGACAGTTTGTTGGAAAGGCATTTTAACTGGAGGAGCAGATACAGAAACAAACAAGCCCTAGAGTTATTCTCCTGGCTTCTAGTTTCCTTAATGCCTTCAACTTTGAGCCAGTGTGAAGTATTATGAGGTGACTTACCCACATCATGCAACACATCTTTCCAAAAAAGAAATCCCTCCTCAAACTCTTTGAGGAATTCTCACCTCCTCCCCAGCCCCGTGGGTTATTGCAGGAGTTGATTTACTGTGCAGGGGAAACTTTTTCAGACAACCAGGTGATTCAGAGGGAGCTGAAGCCAAAGATAGAGCTCTGATACTGCCTGGAGTTTGCCAAGTCTCTGCACTGTCTGTCCATATACGCTGCAGTTCTGTTTGAGTCCTGCATCTGCTCTGAGGCCACGGTCCTGACAGGTACAGAAGATTTGCCTTTTAGAATAGAGTGCTAGTGTCCACCCTGGGGATGGCGCTCCATTAATCCTTATGTGGAGCTCTTGAGCAGAAATGGGTGTTGGGGGGAGTGAGGGGGTGAGGGGTGAAGAGAGAGGAGGGGTGAAGAGAGAGGAGGGCTAGCACTTGGCTAATTTACATTGGAATGCAAATCAAACAGTTGCCACCCAGGGCCTTCCGCAGTGTAATGCTGATGCCTCAGTTCAGAGTGGTGTGGACAGTTACTGGCCTTTCTCTTACTGTTCCTCCTTTAGCAGCGTGTTGAAACCCAGGATTTTTTTAGTCTCTTTCCTTAACAGCCTTGCAGTGGGATTCAGCTGTATCAGCCCTTCCAGGAAATTCCCTCCTCCACCTGGCTGTGGGATGGCAGAAAGGCCTTCTGTAGCCAGTAGCCTGAAAAGCAACAACTCATCTGGTTAATCACTTTCAGGTTTTAATAACTTACTTTTGGCTATTATTTTATTTACTGACTAATGAAAGTTTGTTATTCATCTTGACCTGTTGAGTGTTATTTTTGGGTCTTCTGTGTGACCAGAATTGCTGACACGGAGTCCACAGGAGCATCGTAAGAACCAAGAATCACTTGGCACTGTGCTGTCCCAGGGCTATAGGGGACAGGCTGGGGACTTGTTCGCTGGGAGCAGAGACTGCTATGCAGTGCAGAGATAACATGGTGCAGAGATGACCAAGTGAGTCATGCTACATGACGGAAGATTTGATTCTTATTGATAAAATCACAGACTATGCTCATATCCTGGATCAAAATTTCCTTATCGTAATGAGAGCTATAAATATATGGAGAGCTATTATCTTTTCCTTCATTCATGGAGAATTTTTTCCAAATGTTAAAAGAAATTGTCACTTATAAAATGACACAGCACGTGATGGCTAGTTTAAAAGCAAGTTAGCTGGTTCTTCTGGAGGATTGGTTTTATTGATCTTAGCATGAATCTCACTGGGGGCTTGGATGCTACAAGCAGACTAGGATTTCCTTAGCAAGCAAATAGGACACAGTCTGGAGACATGGGTTGGTTACTTTTTATAACCAAGAAATGACTCAGCAAAGGGCTTTTCTATCACCAGAATATCACAAGAACCATGCAAACCTTGGTGATAAAAGGAGGTCCACTCAAAATCCACAATAGCCATCCTTGCAGACAAGTAAGATCTGAAAAAAAAAAAAAAAGAGGCCTTGGGGAAAGAGGTCCAGGGTGGTGTTTGAAGACTTACTTTGAAAAAGAAATTTTTGGCCTCTGAGTCCTTCAACCCATCTCGGTATGATTAGGGCATCTGAAATACCAAAGCTAAGGGAAGAAAGAGAAAGGAAACAGAAGAAGAAAATCAGGAACAAGGGAGCAGGTCACTTTGAAGGTGGGTTTTTGCGTGCATTTGTGTTTTGTTCAATGGGAAGCACAGATGTAGAAATACTTCTCTTGCATGGGAAAGACAAGAAATCAGTAACATCTGGGCTGACAGGGAATTGATTTATTCCTAATTTAGACAATCAGTTTCTTTAGGTTACTTCAAAAATCCTAGGCTGTGAGTTTGTCAGCTGCCACAGAATGAGCTGGGGCAGAAACAAAGTCTTGTAGAGCTGAGCTCCAGCCCAGCTGGCCTCACAGCCTTGACTCCACTGTTCCTTATCCTTCTGTGCGATGCGTGGATTGTCATCCAAAACTCTACTCAGAGTCATGTTATTGTGAAAGGCCTTAGAATGTGGCCAGTATCCCAGTGTTTGTGAAGCACTGTGCCTATCAAAAGTATGTAAGAAAGGTAGAAAACACCCATGACACTCTAGAATAAGTGTTGCATTATTAAGTACATTTATATCCACTTGTCTTCAAACCACTGAAGCCTAAATCTCTGGAAATGAGTGACTGGCTTAAAAAGACCTGTAATGTGAACATCATGCAATTGATTTTCATCAAAGACAATTATCTGGGTAACATTCTTTGGGGGATATGTTTGTTCATGGTGCTTGGTATCCAGATGGGACTGGATGTCATTAACCATCAGGGAGTATGGAAAGGAAAGAGCAGAATATGTATTATTCCCAGCATGGTGGCTTTTAACCCCTTGATGAAGTAAGCCAGAATTTCCTGAGGCTTAGGAGGCAATTCTGGTGCCAAAGCTAAAGGAGACATGGAGTTCTTTTGGGGTTTTTTTGAGTAGGTTTTATGAGTTGATCTATGACATTTCACACAGATGAATTTCACCACATTCTCACATGTATAATGTTTTTTTTCCTCCCCAATAAAGGTAAAGCAGAGATGTGCAATATACAGAAGGGTGTATGTATGTCCAACCAGGGCAGAAGACAGCTTCCTTCTTCCTTGAAAATATTTAGTGTATTTCAACTATGGTCTACAGATTGGTTTTGTTTCCATTTCCTTTCTCTGCAATTCAAAATGCTGATGTATAAAACATTTTCCAGTTTATAATTTAGTTGTGTTAGAGCTTTCTGCATTTTTATGCTAAGGTTTGAGACTACCCAGGGAACTAGACCTGCCTGTGCCTACTGCCTGCTACCACCTCCATCCACATTCACTTTAAATGGAGCACAGTTTCACAGAGAGCTTCACCTTGGCTCCTGAGATGTACTGGATTGCAATGAAATGAACTTGACTTTTTGGCTCTGCAATGAAACCCAAAAGCCCAGGCATTTTCTCTTGGTTTCAGCTTTCACAAGGACAGTTTCATGCAGCTCAAGTCCTTTGAGAAGTGCCAGGCTCCTAATGAAAAAGAGCTGAAATTGCTAGCTGAGGTTTCATGAGCAGGTGAGAAAGAAAGAGTGAAATTCTGCATTACCCAGAACTTGTGCTGACAGATGAATTAAAATGTAAATCTGGGCTAAGATTTCCAACATCAGGGCATAAAGTTAAGCTCCTGGGTTTCTCCTCAGTCTCTTAAATAAATCGTAATTTTAAGAAGTCCTCACTGCCTCAGCGTTCTCCTGTAGAAATTTAAACAGGGTTTTAGGAGCATCCAATTATAAAAAGCCTTGGCCCAGTTTTCTAAATATATGCCACTGTAAATCATAGCATGTTCATAATTTAAAAGGGGAAGGAAACTGCAGCTTTAAAATTGAGTGAGATGCTGCACTTGTGTTCAAAGTCTCGCAGAGGGCGAAGAAAATATTTAAATCTACACCAAACCAAAAGCAAACCTCAAACTGAACTCATCAACCGAAACCAGAGGGTGCTAACAGATGTGTTCATGAGGGGAAAGGAAAGAAAAAGGTCCCATTTTCTGGGGTAAATCCCTATGTTGAGAATTTCGAGAGCTCCTTTCCTCAGTGAGGCAAAAGGCAGGAAAAAAGAGTCCTACTTGGATTTTAGTACCCTGCAATGCAGTGCACTGCTGCTTCTGGCCTTCCCCTTTTTATGAGTATAAAGTATATAAATGTCTGAGTTTTATTTAGTGAACAAATGAAACTGAGCTGAGTAGTCCTGCTGAAAAGTATTGCTGTTCATTCGGTCGTTTGCTTGGTCCAGAATTGCCCGGGAAAATGTGGTCCTGGCTGGTTATTGCCAAGTCAGATATCTCTGGAAATTTCTGCCTGGCCACCTCGCAAGCCGATGTAAGGCACCCAGCAAACAGTGTGGGCGTGCATTTTGAATGAAGCCAGAATATTTCATGGCCACATCTTTTCTGAAATGTGTTGAGATGATGTGCTGAATCAAGACCCAAAAGCAGTTTGGGATGCCTTTCAGTTGGCTAGTGAGAAGCTGACTGAAATAAATAAGGGGTTTCTCTTTGTACTTTGCATGGATGGCAATGAACCCTGCCAAGTGGCTGCTCTGCAGTAGGGTTTGAGTAACATTTTCTCATCCCTTATTCCACTGGGGTTATTGATTTGCCAAGGTTTATTTTGGCAGTAGCTTGCCCATCATGGAACGTAGAAGAGCATGGGAGAGCCTCCAGTGGCTAGGGGTAGGGATGATGTTTATTATGAGATATTTTGTGAAGTATTCGCAGTATTCTGATTATCAGAAACTAAGATTCTTAAAAAAAAAACAGAGAAAAAAAAAAGAAAGAAAAAATAAAAGAGGGAGGAAATAATGTCAGGAAAATGCATAAATAATTACTTAGATATCATCTGCTATGAGGTCTTGTGGCAGCAGAAACATGACATGACAAGAGGAGAGACCATTGTTTTAGGACAATTAGGCCCATCCCAGCCTTGTCTTTAGTTTCCCATGGATGATTATAACAGGGGTGAGATTCACCTCACCGGTGCAAGGAACACTGTGTTGTATAAATGAGGCAGCAAAATAATAGGGCTTTTAAGCCAGGCAGTAATCCTACAGCCCAGCAACAAGGTCTGGAAAAAAAAATTCGTGTTGAGTACTGAAAAGTCACCAAATGCTTCTTCTTGGGAGGCTGGAAAGAGCTGTGAGTAACTTGTGCCATGTAATACCCTGAGCTGGGAATTCAACTCTTAGTTTTAATCTGAAACAGGCCTGTGTTTGGTTGTGTGTGCCAGCTGCTGCTGGCTACATTAGGCACCAATGCAAGCCCTCCTGTGCAGGGATGGGAGGGAAAATCGTGACTTTCTGCCTGAGGCCGCTTTCTGGTGCTGGTTCAGGTGGGCAGATGCTCAGAGAGGTGGTAACCAGTAACTAGAGGGTTTGACACAAGCTCTTTGGTAGCGTGCAAAGTCAGCCTGGCCACATACCAGCTGGGAAAGGTGAAGACTGAACAGGTAGTGGTAAAAAAAATCTTTGCAAGCTGAAGAGGAGCTGCTGCTGCCCAAGCCAAGAGGCTGTGCTCAGCTGCTCCAAGCTGGAAGCTGCTTCACTTATCCACATGTGGTGGTACCTTTACAATGGTTGACTTTACAAGATGCAAAAGTTGACTGCTCATGGGTCATCAGCTCATACTGGCTAATAAAATCCACACTCTACCCAGAGGCGCTGCTGGTCAACGTGCCTCCTTGCTTATGGCTGCATAAAATGATACCATACTGCTTGGCACAGCTGTACATAGCAGAATTACATTTAAATTTGCCCATAAAAGAACTATTACTTTACAGCAATATTAAAAGAAACCATTTATGAGTGTTAAATCTTTATTTAAATATAATCCTTACCATGTGTTGGGTGGAAGAGGGCAGCAGCTTATAGCATAAAAGAAGGTATACTCAGTATGTGGGATTTTAAAAGCACCTCAGTTTTCTAGATTTTTCTTGGGGGAGGGAGGTCTATTTTGGGGGGGGGGGGGAGGGTGTGTCTGTCCATCCAATCTCTGGATGGCCAAACTGACTTGTTAATTATTTGTTTGGTCCTGCAGAGGCATAATGTTAGTGATAGTTATTTGTCCGAGCTCTGGTATATGAAGAAACTGAAATGGAAGGACTGCTTACTGCAGGGGGGTTGGACAAGGTCACCTTTAAAGGTCCCTTCCTACCTAACATGTTCTGTGGTTTTATGATTATGCTTGCCCTGCCAAATATCACCTAATGCAGGGTAGATACTATGGTCAAACAGTGTGGAAGCAGCTGTGTTCTCTCCTTCTTCCCCCTTTCTATCTCCCCACTCTGTGGCTTCCTGGTCTGCCTATTCATACCATGTTCGCCATACCTGCCATGCGATCTGATTTTTCTCTAGCACCCACATTATATAGTCTTCTGTGGTGACAGCTAGTGCTCTTCTGCTAATATTCCATGAAAAGTTGTTTCAAAAGCCACCTTAAGGTCTTGCAAACCATTTTCTTAGGCTTCTAGACAAGGCAAGAACTTACAGCCACTCCTTCTTGAAAGTACGAGCATCATCTCAGACTGAAGTCCCACCATTAGTGGGGTCAGTGGGAGTCATGGGGAGAGCAGAGCACAGCTGGAGGACCTGATATATAGTTGGTATGTGGGCAGCCTAGAGCAGCATAACCTGCCCGTGCTGTATCCCATACTGTTCTTTCAGAAAGACACAAGTGTTTGCTATTGCTGGTTTCTTCTTGGCTCCTCTGCTTACAACCTCACTGACAATTATAGCTGGCCAGTGGTTCCTCATAAAACTGTTTTTCACCAGGAAACTTGGTTTTGACCTCAGTAGAAGTTTCTCTGAAAGCTTTCTTGTTCTGGGAAAGTTTCAACATTTTTTTTTTCAAGGAAGAGAAGGAAAAAAATTGGGCAAGACAAAATGTTTATGTGAGAAACAGTGATTTAGTTTTTTTTTTTTAAGGGAGCAGCTGTTGGATTTTTTTCTTTTTTTGGTGAAAGGAGAAGACTGATCTGTGCTCCTTTTTCTAGCTGTTTTGTCAACATTTTCCACAACAAAAAAAAAAAAAAGAAAAAGATCAGCTCTTCTTATGGATGTAAATGCTATTGGAGGTATCCAGTGAGGCTTCTACCAAAAGACAGAAGAGGGAAGAGTGAGAAAGATCCTTGCAGCCTTTTCCTTTTAAAAGCATTTTTTTGGGAGTGTGCAGAGCTTTCTGCAGGACCTGTAGTGCTAAGTATAACAGTTGCCATATTTTATTTTTTCAGGTCTCCACAACAACTGGGAAGATCTATTTCTATTGACCCAGATAAATCATATCCCACTAATCTAATTCATACTGAACTGTTTAGAAAACAGGTGCACCCAGCTCATCCTATTATCTATGTAAATATTCAACTAAAAATCTGTGTACAATAACAATGTCATTTTTACTTAGCAAGGCAAATCTTGACAACACACTAACCATGTCGGTTTTTTTCTTTTCCTCAGCAGGCCATGTCTGAAGACATTTTCATTCCTTACCAGAGAATAACAAAACATGGTATGCAATGTGAATAACAACTTATCCCAAACAGAACACATGGCTGAATGCAAAGAAGAAAGAAATACATTTTTTGACCTGATGTTTATACTGTAGTGATGCATTTGTGCTGTGCCCTTTCTCCATACTTTTCTTTTAAGTGTCTTTCTTTGAGTTCATATATCACAAATGTTGCACAAAATGAAGGGAGCACAGCAGAAAGGGTAAATAAAACTTGCTTGTCTGTATCTGTATAATTAGAATTGGAGCAGGACATAAACAGGGATTAAACAAGCAGAAAAGAAAACAGTAAAACTATGCAAGCTAGTGCAAAGAATTTCTTAATGCAGTGTTGATAATAGCATTGCTGTCTTTTTCTGGGCTAAATCCTTGTGTTGGAATAACCAGCTTTTATGAAGTCAGCATAAATCAGTGGCAATCATTGAATCAGGTCCTAAATCCAGGGCAGCTCTGCCAAAATCAGTGCTGGTACTTCAAATTAACACCACGGTAACTGACATCAGAATCCATTCCACAGTTTTAGGCCATATTATTCCAGGAGGAGCAGATCTTCAATACATGGCTTCTTTTTTTTTTTGGTTCTATTTTGTGGGTTCCCTCCAATAATCCAGCCACTCTTCCTTTCACCTCTGGTTACATGGTGATTATTCCCACCAACAGGACACAACGGATGTGCTGAAAAGTGGCAGAGTGGAGCAGCGGTTGAAATTGCTCTTGCAAATACACCCAGTGCCTTCAGAAAGATTAATCTGAGTGAAGTACCTGAAAAGCTGGAAAAGCCTCCATATAGTTCTGAATGCACATATTCATTTGGAGCTGATTGCTGTTCCTCTGGTGCCCTGTAAATCCTTGAGGAATGCAGTTGAGGTCTGGGATCTTCCGCAAAGGGATTTAGGGAGGTTGTGAACAGAAAAAAGGGGGATTTGTCTGACTTTTATAAATCTGACAGTTTTAATATATTTTTATAGACAATTTTTTAGTCATACAGGTATTAATAAAACTATGCAGCTTGAGAGAATCCTCCCTGAACCAACCAGTCTTATTAGCCATGGTTGTATTCAGTATTCATACATTTTCAGCCAAAAATTTGAATCAATCATTTTAAGACTAAAGATTTATTAATGAGCTCCTTATTGTTTATTGTTTATTATTGGTCACATAGCCTGTCTTTACCTCCTTGCTGGGTCACTGGAACCTCCCAAGAGTGAAGAGAAGATAGGAGAAGGGTAAGTACAAATTATGAATCATGAATTTCTGTGCTCATGCAGACCCAGTGGCCGAAATCTCCACACAAAAGAGTCATGTTGAGATAATGCAGCTCAGGTATGAGATGCACAAGTGGATTTTTTTTCGGTCCTACACAGAATTATGTTGTTGTCTCTTCCATAAAATGGGTTAATTTAAACCTTATCAATCAAGGTGCAGCAGTGAATGTGATTCGAAGATGGGGGAACTCCAAATGCTCAGCTTTAAGACCCTCATATATCTGACTGAGCTATCCATGGAGTCAAAAGCATTAGCTGAAAAATAGATTGCAGATACTTTTTAGGAAAAAAAAAAAGAGTGCTCTGATGTTGTTGAGACAAATTATCTCCACTTTTTTTTTTTTATCAAACCAGTTGTTGATGCATGTCTAAAGGCATTTGCTCTGTGGGCTGTGGATTGCGTGAATTTAATACAGATGTATGAATGGTGGTTTAGATAAATCTTTTACTAGAATTGTATTCTTATTCTGTGTGCTTCTCACTGTTTCTGAAGGGTTGCTTTCAGTTGTGACAGTGGAACAAACTAAAAAGTACTGGATAACCAATCTCAGACACAAGAAGTCTGGTCTTTTTTTGACAAATTAGAATTCATTTTGGGATGGATGATGTTGATTTGCAAATGGGTTCCTGTTTTGGCAAAGCTGCCCCACAGAGAGACACTTCAGCTTCAGAGTAGAATTTCTGAACAAAACGTGAGAGAAAGAGAAGACACAGCACCTAGTCTTCCTGAGGGCTTTTCTGGCACCTGGGAGACGTGGCACATCCGTGTCTCAAGCATTTGGGAAAGTGTGTTTCCTGATGCCTCCTATGCAGGCAGTTCCACTTCATACAAATGACTGAGGATGTCCTCAAGCAGGAAATGGAATGTTATGATTCTGGGAGAGTACCTGAATCAGTAGTCCATTGCAGCATTACTCACAAGCACGGGAAGAGGGAGAAGAGAGGAAGTTGTCTTCTGCCTGAAGCGGAGTGGGAACATTTTTGACACCTTTCACTTTCTCAGAGAATGAGAGGAACATTTTTTACACATCACCAGTAATGGAGAGTGACCACACAAAGCAGGCTGTGACCTATAAACTGACAGACAAGCAGCAAATATTATCAATAACAAATTGGTAGAAATCACAACATTTATGGGAAAACCAGTTTGTCTACTTCTTCCATTGTAAGGTCCTTCATGGAGACAAACGACTTCTGCTCTGTTTTGGACTGAGTGGTGGCTTTTTGTACTGCATTTCAGAGTATTTTTGTATTTCAGGCTACCTCTGATTCTTCTTTAGGAAAATACAGGTTCTCTGCTGCATTTCTGCATAGGCTAACTGTAAAGACAGATCAAACTTCTAAGGACCACTTGACTCTTGCTGGAGAAAAGATTGTTGCTTTTCTTCTCCAGACTCAGATATAGATTATAGTTTAGGTTTTTCAAATAGGACCAAGTGAGATACAACATGATGGTAGAGTTTTGTTATTTGGTGCTCTGTAGAGCTTGGGCTTTTGTTGAAAGATTTTTTTTTTTTCTGAATTGAATATTTTAAAATTGAGTTTGACTAATGACCTTTCAGAAAAGTCAGATCATTTGTCATCTTGGATGAGAGAATGTAGCTGGCTGTAGTCAATTTTATTTAGAGGTTTTTTTTTTTCTTTTTTTTTGGTGTGTGTTCCCATGCTGCCTACGAAAAACAGGTCATTTGAATCTCATTCCCTTGAGGAGAAAAAAAAAACCCACGCTTTTGATCACTTGCTAATATGACTATCTTTCCAAGATGCAGAGTCTGATCTGCTCAGTACAGATCTTTGCATGTGTACTTTTGTGAGTCCTCTGACAGAATGGAAAATGCTTTCTGTACTGAATGCTTCCCAGGATGAGCCCAAGAAATAGTGAAGATTTATTGCACAAAATCATTTGTGGAAATGCTTCCTTTCTACAGAGATACCCAAAACATTTTTCTTCCTATTCTTACTGCTGCAGATGACTTGCATAATCATTGTTATCACATCTGATATACCCCACCGTACATCACTTCGTATGTGGTTTGTGCTATTGAAGGAGATGAAATGGTGGAAGCTAAAATTCTGTGGAATATTTAAGTTGTTGCACATGTATTATTTGACCTTGGATTACTGTGATTTTTTTAGAAAAAGGCCAGCAAGGTTTGGTATGTAGTGGATAAAGCACTAGCTTTTCTCTTCGAGTATTTTTATTAGAAATTTGGATCATGGTTCAAATCACAACTAGAGACCTAAATGAAATGAGTCTGTGTTTTCATCTGAGTCCCCCAATGGACAATAATCCAGATCATAAAATATACCACTTAAACTTTGGCAGTCTTCTGTTCTCAGGAAGCTTTATTGCTTCGTATTACCTTAACTCAAAGATAGTCCTTCCAGGACTCAGTTCAAGCTGAGGTTATTCGAAGAACAAAGTTTGTATTTCTAACTAAAGCTGGTCTGTGGATAACTGTGAGCTCTAATAGGGTTGCAAAGCAAACTCACATATTTTTCTGCTGTATCTTAATGAAATTTAGCTGTTCAACAGGAATGTGTGTCAGATCACTGCCTCTCCATCTCCGACAGGGAGCCAGAAGGAGGTGGGGAGACCTCAGGAAAGTTGTGCTTTAAATCCCTAGAGCCAGAAGCCTTCTGACATCATCACTGATGGCCCAGATATTTTAAAGGAATTCAGCTCGATTTGGGATTGCTGCATGCAAAAGGTCACAATTGACAACCTAAATTTTGTGATCCTTACGCCTCTCCTTCTTACCTGCCTGTCAGTGGGTTACAGGGTGGCAGCTGTCCCTGTGCCTGACAGGTCACCCATGTGGTTTTCCTGCTGCCTCCTGGCATGGCAGCATCTCCCAAGCCATAGGACCCACCCTGAGGCCAGATGCATGGCAGTAATGGGAACATAAGTGGCTAGGGCTCTTCTGGATTTACGTGATGTAACTGGAGTCTCGCTATAGCCCTCAGCGTCGCGTGCTGGCGGCATTTGATGTCATGAACTCCAGCTATTTTTCATGCTTTGATAATAAAAGCGGTGCCTGGCTTCAAAGGAAATCTGGCTTGGAGCATCCTGCAGCATCTCAGAGACAAATGTGTTATCAATATAGACACCTTTTCCTAATGATTGATCTAAGGCATAGTGGTCCTTCCAAAACAAAAGCCATGGATGCACTGTGAATTAAAATCTGACATCTTTCCATGCACACCAGAAATAAGGGAGAAGGGTTCATGGGAATGTCATGGATTATGAATGGATCCCATCCAGGTGAAATTCCTTCTGGTTATTTTAAATGTAACAAGAACTGACGTTAGTAGCATTTTTTTTACCCTGAAGGTGAAACACTTTTCAGACTGTAGCTTAAAACCAGCTCTCAGTTACACAAGTGTAAATCTGTGCCAAATAACTCCGGTGAGGCCGGTGGAGTTATTGGGGATTTACACGGGTGTAATTCTGAGCAGAGTTTGACCCTTTGTGGATATAGATATGCACTTAATTTATTACACTATTACACTGCAAGCAGGTGTGCAGGGACATCCACTGGGGAAGAAAAAATACAAGTCCCAACTACAGGTCACTTCATATCCCTTTCCTCAGGCTTGCTGTATTTCCAAATCAAAACTCACAGGCAGAACAAATCAAGTTGAACTACTGGGTAATAACCACTCAAGGCCATTTCAGCTTCAGCCCTATGCAAAGGAAACAGAGGTGTCTTTCACTTTGGTATCTTCTTTTACACTTTCTCCCTTTCCCCAGCTGCAGTCTTTCCTTGGTCAGGGCTGTGATGACAGGCACTGGGTAGCTCCTTTTATGCTGAGCTGTCATGACTTCTTGCTTTATATACGTATAAGTGAATGGCTCTAACTGCAGATGCACATATGGGGGATGTGTGTGTGTGTGTGTGTGTGTGTTGCGTTCCTGATGGTACCTTTGATAATCTAAAATAATTTGTATCCATGTAACTATCTGGATGGGTCCCGACTGACAGAGTTACATACAGAGCCAGAGCTGTAGAGCAGGTTTATCGCTTATCATTTGGTATTGATTCGAGGTTGTGTGCTGCCGCAGAGGGCACATAACAGTATATCTAGGAGCAAGTGCTTTAGGGGGAATGATGGGGTGAATTGTAGGAAGGCAACATATGGAGACCTAAGTTGAAATTTAGCCAGCATGCCTGAGTTAAAATCCCTGGGGCCAGAACCTATGTAGAAAAAGGCCATCAAATCTTTAATGTCTAAGTGATCTGGATTCTGGTTTTATGCTTCCATTGAAAGGATGGCATCTCTAGCACCTGAAAGTCCCTTTTTAAAATCCTAGGCTTAAATGAAAGCAAGATATTTTATGTCCTGACTCACCATCTTTCACATTTGTAGTCATTCCCCTTCTTCATGTAGTATTTGTCTGCTTGCAGCTCATCTTCTCTGTCTCTTACCTCTGCCCACTATGTCTTTCCTCACAGTCCCACGGTTTCTAGGTCATTGATTTTATGCCTTGAACAGCCAATTGGCTTCACTTGGCTACCAAATGATACAAAAAATACTTGCAAATTTCCCTTTCCATGCCTCGTTTAACCCTGAAATCTCAGCTCATGTGGCTCAGAGCACTGGTGATCTTTGCTTGAGGTAAATCCTTTCCTTGCCTTTGTACCAGTCTGCATCCATCACTGAGACTGTTCTTGAGATGAGCACTCTTTGGGGCAGGGCTGTATCTTTTCATGGTGTTTGAACCGTTACAGCTCACAAAATAAGACATAACAATTGAAGATCAAAATGTGAATGATGATAACTGCCCAGATCAGTGCTGGGTAGATGGATGTGCAGAATGGTGATTGGTTTTGAAATGTTGACCCCTGATAGCTGGAAACGACATTTTATGCTTTCTGGCTTTGAGAGAAGAGCATTGCTTAATGCACCAGCTTTTGCTTTCCTGGGGCAACTGGTGATCCTTTGCTGATGAGATGCTGGGCAAAGCTGGGAGAGTGCTACATGCCCACACTGCTGACTGAACGCAAGAAGCCCAAAATTAATTCCATAGGAATGTCAAGAAACATGAATTTTCCTTCTAAACAAATTAATTTCCCCCCTCCCCCCCCCCAATATCTTCTCACCAAGTTTTTAGACCAAGGATCACCTAGGTATTTAAAGCCAGTAAAGAAACTGAAGATTGTTCATATCTCTACAGGACTGGCTTAGCTGCATTTTGCCCCTGTGGCTGAAATATCCAGTGCATGTACTCCCCGTGTGCATCGACTGGACTCCACCAACTCTTTTGTCAGCTCAGGGCTACAAAGATGATTAGGGTCCTGGAGCATCTCCCCTATGAGGATAGGCTGAGTAAGTTGGGACTCTTCAGCCTTGAGAAGAGAAGACTAAGGGGGGACCTAATTAATGTATATAATTATCTTAAGCAGGGGATGCAGGGGGAATTGGCCAGCCCCTTTTCAGTGGTCTGTGGGGATAGGACAAGGGGTAATGGCTGTAAGCTGGAGCACAGGAAGTTCCGCACCAACATGCGGAGGAACTTTTTCACAGTGAGGGTGACAGAGCCCTGGGACAGGCTGCCCAGGGAGGTGGTGGAGTCTCCTTCTCTGGAGATATTCAAGTCTCGTCTGGACACCTATCTGTGCAGTATGAGCTGGGGAGCTGCTTTGGCAGGGGGGTTGGACCCGATGATCTCTCGAGGTCCCTTCCAACCCCTACAACTCTGTGATTCTATGATTCTCATCAAGCTAAAAAATAGTACTCTGGTGCTCAGGGCAGCAACTGTCTAATTTGCCAACAAATCAGGTCAGTCTTGTACCAGGGTGTTTAAAAATTATCAATCCACTAAACTGAAATTCTCCCTTAGTAAATGACATACGATTTGTTAGTGCCATGAATGATCCAGACCTATCGTCTTTAAATCTTTGTAAGAGGAGGGACATTCTGTACAAGCCTTCTCAAAGTCTGGGTTTGAACTGATCTTCTACCTTTCTACAGGCATGGAGATAGAGATTTTTGTGAAATAGATACATATTATTTAAAGTTGGAAATAATTCTTCTTCTTTTTTTTAAATGGTCGGTTTCCAAAAATATTAAGAGCAGCTCAGGATTTTCACCCATCTTCCCTACAACTTGTTAGATTGACTGTTTGCCAGTTAACTTTTTATGTTTCTTTTTCTCTCTTTTATCCTTTTTTTGTCTCTTGCATTTCCTCTCTTCTGCTGTTTTTTGAGAGAAGACTGGGGGGAAAAAAGTAATGAAGGAAAGAAAGAAGGGATAGAAAAATGAAATGAGAAGGATGGAAGGGAGGGAGGGGAAGGGAAGGGAAGGGAAGGGAAGGGAGGGGAAGGATGAAGGAAGATAAACCTTTCGAGACACATTTGTGTAAACTCTATTTGAAAGGTCCAGCTGCTTCTTCCTCACTCCCCACCCTGCTTTCTTTTAATTGTGGCCTCCTAGGGAAGGGGGTATGAGTTTCTTCCCTGTTTGCAGGCAGCAAATCAGAGGTGCTGCTTTCACACGTCCAGACCCAGTTGAGAGCCACCAAACTGTCACAACTGGGAATACATGAGCAGAGTGACTTTGGGAAGTGCTGTGGACAGCCAGGGGCTGTGCTGGGACTTTTAATGACTGCTGGCAGAAGGTAGCTAGTATGAAGAAAACATCTAAGGTTAGAAACCAGGAGGTGTCAGGGTGTTTCATAAAAATTCAGCTGCCCATGCAGAGAGAGGATGGACTCCTGCCTGTTTTAGGCGAAAACAACATATGATACTGATGGTTGGGGTATGTGCATAGTCTTTCTAGTCCAGATGAAGGACCTTGCAAAACTATATACCACGTCAAAGGTTAGCTTTTGGCTTACTTTGGGAAACAAGTCTTCTTGCTACAAACACCTGCCCCATGCAGGGCTGCCAAAGGCAGTTTAGGGTTTTTTTGGGATTCACTGGAAGAGCAAGAAAATGCAAAGATATTGAAGCCAGGGCACAGCATCAGTCAGGCAGAAGTGTTTTGCCCCTCCACAAGCAACTGAAAGCCAAGATCTTACAGCAGAAGGAGGAGTGCCTTGGGGAGAGTGTGTGGAGGTTGGAAGTGTGCTCCACTGCTGTGGCTCGCTGACAGCTCCCTCAGTACTTGTCTCCTGTAAACATGTCTCAGGAAGCCCCCTTGAACGTGGCTTGCCAGCACTCAGGTGTTTCATCCCAACACCTTCATGGTGTGGCTGACTTGGGGTTGAAGCTAACACATCAATGGCACCCATTAACTAATGCCCCCTTCTGACTTGATGTGTTTGGTTTACAGGTTTCACTACAGATTTTATTGACCTGTGATTCAAATCCCAGCTATGCCACAGCTGCCAGGTTGTCCAGATGCTTACAAATGATAATAAATTAAAAATACTTCATGCTAAAGCTTTTTAGTATCATGTGAGGATAGAAACCTCCAAGCTGGAACATTCATAGAATCATAGAATGGCCTGGGTTGGAAGGGACTTTAAGGATTGTAGAGTTCCAACCCCCCTGCCACAGGCAGGGCCACCAACCTCCAGGCCTGGATCTACACCAGGTTGCCCAGGGCCACATCCAACCTGGCCTTGAACACCCTCAGGGATGGATGGGACATCCACCACTTCTCTGGGCAGCCCATTCCAGCACCTCACCACTCTCTCTGTAAAGAACTTCCCCCTAATATCTAATCTAAACCTTCCTTCCTTTAGCTTCAATCCATTCCCCCTTGTCCTGCTATTATTTACCCTCTTAAAAAGTTGATTCCCCTCCTGTTCATAAGCTCCTTTCAGGTGCTGGAAGGCTGCAATGAGGTCCCCCCACAGTCTTCTCTTCTTTAGGCTGAAGAAACTCAGCTCCTTCCGCCACTCTTCGTAGGGGAGGTGCTCCAGCCCTCTAACACTGTGCCGTGTGTGCTTTTACCTTGAGCTCACAGTGGGATATTTCCCTAAAAGTTATTTTATGTTATTTTATTTTATTTTAAAGGGCCTGAAAAGTTGGAGAGAGAGACTCAGAATCTGGAGTATTTCCCTTCAGCTCTGCTTGGAGCACTTCATGCTTCTGAGGATAAACATCAGAAGGATTGCTAGAGCCATTGCATAAGGCAGAATACTGGGGCTGACCGCAGCAGTCTTCAGAAAGTGAGATGGATTCATCTTGTGTGTCTGGCAGAGCTCCACTGCAGCCATGCCTAGATGCAGCATATCAAGCCACTGCCTATGTAGGAGCAATTTTTAGGACTCCGTCAGAAGAGGGGTGGCCAGCAGGGACAGGGAGGTGATTGTCCCTCTCTACTCTGCCCTCGTGAGGCCCCACCTGGAGTACTGTGTCCAGATCTGGGGCCCCCAATACAAGAAAGATGTGGAACTGTTGGAGAAGGTTCAGAGAAGCCACAAGGATGATTAGAGGGCTGGAGCACCTGCCCTACAAAGAGAGGCTGAGGGACCTGGGCTTGTTCAGCCTGGAGAAGAGAAGGCTGCGGGGGGACCTCATTGCAGCCTGCCAGTACCTGAAGGGAGCATACAAACAGGAGGGGAATCAACTTTTTAAAAGGGCAGATAATGGCAGGACAAGGGGGAATGGATTAAAGCTAAAGGAGGGGAGGTTTAGATTGGATATTAGGGGAAAGTTTTTACAGAAAGAGTGGTGAGGTGCTGGAACAGGCTGCCCAGAGAAGTAGTGGATGCCCCATCCATCCCTGAGGGTGTTCAAGGCCAGGTTGGATGGGGCCCTGGGCAACCTTGTGTAGATCCAGGCCTGAGGCTGGTGTCCCTGTCTGTGGCAGGGGGGTTGGAACTCTATGATCCTTGGGGTCCCTTCCAACCCTTGCCATTCTATGATTCTATGATTCCATGATTCTATGATTCTGTAACTTCTGTTAAACACAAGACAAACCCAGCAGCAGCAGCATTCACCCAGGGGCATGGCATTGCTCACTACAGCTGAAGTTGCTTAAGGAGCTCTGCTGATTTATCTTGAAAAATGGTTTTGTTGAGTTTTATATTCAGAAGGGAATTGTTTACATCAGATTCCCCCCCAGCTACCAAACTTGCACAAATCAGGCTGTTCCATGCCTTTATTTCAGATCTTCGGGTATGGAAGAGATATGGAGACTGTAAAACTAGTTCTGAGTTGCAAAGACGTTTTATCAGCACAGCACAGATAGAGACCTCTCCTCATTAATAGGGTTTTAAAGGCAGGGAAGGAATTAAGGCACCAGCAGCTGGGGGGCAGCTGGTGGATTGGGAGGAAGTGAGCAGAAATGGGGCTTAGAGCAAGGCTGTAGGGTGCTTCCAGGGTATTTGGGGCTTGACCCATTAGAGTGCAGCTGACAGTGACCGCAGGGCAGTCTGATGGGATGAGGGTGCTACTTAGCAGGGCGGAGGGGGGAAGTGGTGCCCAGGAGCCCAGCTGTGGGGTCTTCGCCACTGCAGGTAAAACAGCAAGTGGGAGGAAGTGGCTGGCAGGATGAAGATGACTAAGCTGAAACTTGTTATTATGCAACACCAGCATTTGATTTTTAGGCTTGAGAAAAAGTGCTGGTATACTTAGACAGCATTGATACCATTTCAGTGCTGATGTATAAGACTTCTGGGATTTGGATAAAACAGTCTGAACTTTGCATTCTTATATACCTGTGTTTTCCCTGATCTCTTGGGAAGGACCTGCCTGTTTCCAAGGCATTAATGTGATATGGCTGTCACCACCACCAGTGGCTCCTAAACTATAGTCTGAGCTGCTGTCAGGCTGGTGATCCCATTCAGGTTTGCAGCCCCTTGTCCACAAACCTGTTGTCAGGCTCAGGACAAAGGCCCCTCAAAGCCCATTAGAAGACATTTAGCTGGCTAGATATGTTATAAATTGTCTGGCTAGCTGTAATTTGAGGTTTTGTGGTTGCAGTTCCCTCGTGTTTTTTTGGCTACCTGCAGTGTGTGTGAAGTGACACATGCTTCCTAGAAGAGATACATCTCCTGCCCTGGGCAGGTTACTCAGGCTGGAAAGCTCTCTTGAAGGTACTTATTTTAACCTTCACCCACTACAATGATCTATACTTTTGTCTGGTAAAGATGTAGTGTGAGACCTTTTTACCTGAGAGCTATTTTTCCATCTGACTGCTAGGCATTTTGGAAGCTTAGTCCCTGCTTCAGGGTGTTCTGGACAAATGTGGTTGCAGTGCCTATCCATGTATGCTGAAACTTAGGGTTCAGCACAAGTGTCCCTGCTCCTTGCTGTTCTGTGGTGCTTCAGCCCCAGGCAGCAGATGAGCACCATGAGCTGCTCTCTCACCCATCCCCAGGAAGAGAAACAGAGCCCCCGTGGGTTAGGATAAGGCCATTTTTCTGACAACACCACAAAAACAAAAGCCCGGGACAAAACACACACCCCTGGTGTCAACACAGATCACAGACTCACTGAAGGTCTGAGGTTGGAAGAGACCTCTGGAGATCATCTGGTTCAACCTCCTGCAGGGCCACCTATAACTGGTTGTCCAGGACCATGTCCAGATAGCTTTTGAGTATCTCCAAGGATGGAGACTCCATCACCACTCTGGGCAACCTATGCCAGTGCTCGGACACAAAGCGCTTTGCCAACCATGAGACAGTAACACTGAGCACTGCACCCATTTGAGGACCGACCTGATGCCCTGGCTGCACTTGAACTGTCCCAGAGCCACACAGGAGCACCACGCCCAGGCCAGCCCCTTTTACGGGGGAGTGATGCGGAAAACAGGCCTGGCTGACTCAGCTCACCTGGACTGGCTGCCTGGGGACGTTAACTCTGGGCTGGCCAGAACCAGGACAGGTTCTTCTACCCTTTCTGGGGCACTCAAAAATGTCTGCACTGTAAGCACATAAATGTATAAAGTGGCACATGGTGTGGAAAACACAAGGGTCTTCGAATAAATGGCTTCTGTAGTCCTCTTGCTGGCTAGAAAACGCCTGAGCTTCCAATTCCAGTAAATAGCTCACCCAATATGTTTTAATTACAATTTTAAATATTTTTCAGCAACAGAGATCCCCCTGGAAGCTTTAAAAGAAGCTTTCAGTCTGTTATTTCAAGTCATCAAGCGAGTTCATTTTCTAGCAAGGTAGTTCACGGGGGCTGGTCTGATAAACCCCAGTCCATTTGGAAATGGACAGGTGAGCAAAGTCATGCATAGTACAGCCGAGCACCGTGGTGTTCCTTACTGTGCATTGCCTCTGGGATTTCTCACAGTGTTGAGGGCTCTAAGGGTTGCATTGTTAGGCCATAAATGACCAGTGTTGAGCATTAAAAAAGCAAAGCCTCCATTTTGAGTTTCCTTAATAAAATGTTGGAGTTTCGTTAGACAGAGGATGCTTTCCAAGGAATGTAGAGTGCAGAGGATCTCTTCCAGCCATGTTGGAGGGATGTGCTGGGATGGGGCTGGCAGTGCAGGGGACCAGATGTGAGGATTCAGGGTTCATTAACAAAATTCACCTTTGGACTCCAGGCACTTCTCTTCAGGAGGAGCAGGTATGGAGTCCAGGCTTCAGCTTTGCCTTGTGCAGGGGATTTGAATGTGGAGGTTGAGCTGGAATTTAATACTATACTAAGCAATCTCCAGTACTTAGTGGTAGGAAAATGTTGGCTGTATCATGAAGTGTGTGTAAACTTTCTAAAGGGTTTGGTTGAGAAAGAAACCAGAAAACACCAAACACATGTTTATATTATGTCTTTCCCTGAGTTAAGAGATGTCAGATTTAAATTGTAATTGTTTATACTCCTAAACACGAGAGGAAATAGCTTTTGGTTTAAATTTTCATCAGGCCAAGTAATACAGCCTGACGTTAAGGACTCCCAAAGCTCTAGAGGAGGAGCAGCTTTTGGGGAGACATCAGCTGGGCACAGCATGAGGCTGGCCAAGCTGTTCTGCTTTGGAGTAGAGCTCAGTGTTGCCTTCATCATGCCACAGCTCCTGTGGGCACCGTTAATGCAGTCTGTGCATTGTTGCCCTCTCCTCCCATGCAGCCCTTCGTGCCCAGAGGCATGTGTGGGCAGCAGGCAGCTGCTAGTGGTGCCTCTGTGCACCTGAGGACTGCATCTAGGCAAGATGCTGCCCCAGCAGTGGGCACAGGGCCGAGCCCCCTCATGCTGCCCTGGGCTGTGAGCTCATCCCGGGTCAGGGAACGATGACCTAACCAGGGTGTTGTCATACCAATGATTACAGCACAAGAAAACAGAAGTGGTTAACCTAAACTCCATAAAGTTGCCCACATTCCCCCTAGTACATATTCAAGACCCAAATCCACTGCTCTTAACTGTGTGAATCGGTATGGGGAGGGAGCAGTAGGTACCCAAGGTTGCCTGCTGAAAGTGGTTTCCAGGGCTGGATAGGATAACCCTGGTTATGTCCAATGTCTCCTTAAAGCCCTGTTTATTCTGCTTCTGATTTAAAGGCAAAACCAGACTGCCCATGAACATGCAGAGTTTGTCATATTATCTGGCTCTATTGCTTCTGCAGTCCAGCACTGGAAATGATGAATACTTCAGAGGTAATGCTTTTTTTGTTTGCAGGATTGTTGTTAGATTATAAAGTATTTTATCGATCTGATTTTTGTGTATAAACATTTTTATTAGAGTTGGTTATGAAGATTTTAATGTTTTGTTCTCTGCCCTGCGTTCTCCAGCTCCTCTTTAAGAGAAGGTGATACCCCAGCCTGTTCATCTGCTCATCTGTGAGGCCACCTACAATAACTGCTATACCTGCTGGCTACTTTAACTTCTCTAGGCAGAGCAGACGTGCTCTCAGACATGAGCTCTTAAACCTCTGAAAACTGATAGATGTGCAAAGCAGGGAAAACAGCTCAGAGAAGAAAAATCTATGAGGTGTGTTCAAACACTTAGTCTTGTTCACTGGTCCAGCTCACCAAACCTACACCCATACAGGCTTCTTGGCCACACATGCCTGGTTTGGAGCCAGCCATTCTCTCAGGTTTTAATGAGGAGAAGGAGGGACTTGTTGGCTATGCTGCACTGAAAGGATCCTGGGAAGGGATGGGATGGGATGGGATGGGATGGCATGGCATGGCGTGGCGTGGCGTGGCGTGGCATGGGAAGGGAAGGAAAGGGAAGGGAAACAGTGGTGAGGGTGAAACCAAAGAGCTGGAGTGACTGTGGAGCAGGGATGCAGAGTGCATGCCTGTAGGGAAGACAGCTTTGTTAGTTTTACTGTATCTCTTGTTCCCTTCTTACACAGAAAAGGCTGGTAGGTTGTGGGGGGAAAGGACTGGAGGAGTAAGACAAAAAATTATCAACCTGGAGCTGAAGCAGTGGCTTGTTTTTTTAATCTCTGGGGGAAAAAAAGAAAAATGTGTGAAAATTAAGATTATGCTCAATGCTGAATGGTCATTTTTCTGTTAATGTATCAAAACTTAATTAGCTTCCGTAGAAGCTGTATTGATGCTGGGTAATGAGAAAGCAGAAGACATAAACCAAGAAAATTTGTAAAAATGCTCTCAAAGATTTCTCTTTTCAAGAAGTGACAGATTAACTAACAAAATAATCCATTTTATTGGACAAATTTGTTAGAAAAGTATGGTGTCTGGCTTACCTCCAACACCAATAATACTATTAACAGCAACCATGGAATTGATGCCAAATTAAGAGAACAGTCTGAGCTCTGAGTGACAGAAGTGGCCTTCTGCCAGGAAAGGTAAGAATGAATGCAAGAGGAACATTTTCTTCTTGTTTTTGTATTTACATTTGGCATTAAGAAGTCACCTAAGGGCTGTTAACATCTGAGGCAGTATAAATCTAAACAGGTAAAAGACAGGACAGATTTTAAAGGCATTTCCCAGCAATTCATCTTGAACATACAGCTACCAAGTATTTTCACTCTTTGAGTGCAGCACCACAAAATAAATTACTGTTCCACACATATTTTTATTAGCATTTCATTAGGAATAAAATCCAAAATGTTTGACAAATCATGCTTTTAAAAAGTTTCTGAGGGTAGGTTTCAGGCAAGAGAGGGATTTTTGTTTAGTTTGTAAAAGGGCTAGGGTTTTAGAGCTTGGAGGCCTCTTTTTTTTAGCACTGAAGATCCCACTCTCTTGTTGAGATCTTTTTTTTTCTTTTCCATGTCTGCCAGAGATCTCAGTAGGGGTCTTTCTTCAGGAGGGTGCTACTTACCATGAGGAGGTGAAATCTAGCCATGAATAACATATGTTTCAGAAACAGGTGAGCGATGACTTTTGCCTGCTGGCTGAAACTTTACCAGTGTGCTTAATACCATAGATGAGATCTTCGACTGCTCTAAGTTGACTTCTGTGAAGCTACTTTACTTCACACCACCTGAGGATCTGGCCTCACATGTCTGATTTAGTGGCGACTTTAGTCCAGTCTGAGAGCAAATCATGGTGTGTATTGAATGGCTCCTCTCCAGAGGTTAGCTGGAGCAGTCCAACAGAAGAGGCCCAGGCTGGCTCTGATCTCACTTCTTCAGACTGAAGACTGTGAAAATAGTCAAGGATGTAGGAAACGATTTCATCATGACGCATGTATATACTTCTAATCCCCAATAGCCTCTGCTTGTCATTTCACTATGTTTTCTGGAGTCACTATTCTTATACAGAAATTTCTGAATCTGGATCATGATTCTGGCACTGGAGGATTTTTTTCTTTCCAGAGATGGTGCTTTTGTTCCTCACTTTTTACTTTCACTGGAATGGATGAAAACCAAAACATTAGGAGATGCTTGTCTAAGGGAGTAACTGCACTATAGTTCTTCAAAGAAGTGTGCTAAGTGTCTGTCCAGCCATCCACCTATCTCTCCTACCTTACAAGAAAGATTTATTTTTATTTAATTTTTTTTTTTCCTGATTGGTATGAAGTTCATTCTGGAACTCTTATTATACAGGTAGAAATAGGAGAAATTTGTGAACGAGGGTAAAGAAGGTTTGTTCTGATGAACTAGAAAATCTTAAGGTACATTACTTAAAAGCTCATACCCCAGGCCCACTTTAGAAACACTGTTGGTGCACTGGAGTAGCTCTGGGGTTTCATAGGGATCTGGGCCGGAAAAAAGACATATTTATCTCTGCAGACAGGACACTTGTGCCAACATTAGGAGACTCAACCCATGACTGGAAGAGAAGGGAGCTTGCAGGAAAAAAATGGTGTGAGCCAACTGAGCTGTCAGCTGTGTGTCTGACTCTCTCTGGCACTAATGACGTGCAAAATCCTGACAGATCTGCAACCCAGGAACAAATACCTGCATACAAAATCCATGTATTCAAACTCAGATACTGGTGCATATGGAATTCATGTATCTAAATACCCAAACCCTCAGAGGTGAGCTGAAGCCCACTTCTGGTGACATATCAGGCCAGATCTGCAAGCTGCCAGGGAAGAGTCTTTCACTGCTATTTGCAATCACTTTTATGGGTTGGTCAAAATGTTTCTGTTTCAGATGTTAACAAAAGTGTTGAAATCAGAATACTGACAATCTACACTCCACCCTGTTCTCACCCCCCTCCCCCCAATGGGATTTATTTTTGTGAAGACCAGTTGTTCAAAATGCTCTATTCCATGCACATGCAACATCATGAATATCAATGGGATAACAGATCCCATTGTTTCTCCCAGAAAGCCTAGAAACAAATTGAACCCGTAACAAAAACAAGCAAGCAAAAAAATAAACTCTGAAATCTCCTGAACCATAGCAAGTCCTTTTAAATAAACACCCGCTTAGTGAGTAGGCAACTCTGCCCTCAGTATTTTATTGTTCTGAGCAGAATCAGAGATGTTTGTGCCAGAAGTCAACATACCATGAGAGCGTCTGTTTTTTTTCCGACTGAAGTGGAGAGCAGGAAGTGCAAAGGATCATACAGTAGAGCTTTCCTTGTGCTTTCCAGCCTTCTTGGATAGATGCATCAGAAAGCTTGGCTTGGGCCCGGGTTATACTGGCACTTCCAAACACTTTTCCAGCCCAAATCCAGTCTCCAAACCATCTGAGGTTTGCCCATTGCTAATATGTTTAATCTGATCTAATCTGTTTTTTATTTAAACAGGGATTAATTGCATTTCTTTGTTCTTTGGTGACTTGATGCTAATCACATGCAGCACAGTCCTTAGGATCGGTTACATGAATGCCTGAATTGCTACCTTGGATGATGAAAAACATCTGGGGGAGGAAGTGTAGCAAAGGGGAAAGGAAAAGAGGCAGATGGCTGTATCTGAGGGCCTGAGCTGTTGTGGCAGGAGCACTTGTAAAATGGCTCTGTAGGTTCCTCTCTCTGTTTAGGTCTTGTGAGTGATTTTCTGCAGTTCTGGTGTTGGAAGGTTCCTGAAGCCTAAACTAACCCCAAGTCTGGCTTTTTTGCAGCTAAACCTGGATAGTCGGCAAGTTTACGCTCAAATCTGATTCTGTTGAGGGAGATTTCCTACATGTCTTAGCACCACAGCTGTGCAGAGGGCTTGTGACACTTTAAGGTTAAGGTGACAGCAGAAAGTGAGAGAGGACTACAGCTTGGGCATAAGCAGGATGGGAATTGGCAGGATGGTGCTGTGAAGTCTACTCCTGCCCTCTGGACTGGGCTGTTGAATGCACAAGTGATGTATGTGCTGTTAAACACAGAGACAAGGTGTCCAACAAGTTGGGACACCCACAAATTGAACTGCAGTTTGGTCTGATATATAAGAAACAGGCCTTTAGTGCTTCAGGAGACCTCAATATAGCCCCTAACTGAGCAGCACTGACATAAGTTCAGCTTTTTATTGAACTGAGCTTTCTCACCGGCTAAGGGAAATGGTTTTCAACATTTTTCTGAATATGGATCTGTAATGGTTTTCCAGGGGGTTTGCAGTGACAATTAAAGCCTGTGCAGGACAGATTGGCTTTTCATATTCTGCCATAGCAGTGGTCCATCTATGCCTGAGGGTCTACTGACCATCAGTGGTATACTCTCAGTCTAGGGCAAACCCTGGTCCTAGAAAAAATTGTGAGTTTCATAGTAGTCAGAAGTGAAACCTCAGCAACTCTTGTGGTGTTCAAGGAAAAAAGAAAATGTTTCATTTCACGACTGATGGGAGGCTCAGCAATGTAGACAGAGTGTCTTGTAGCAGTGCCTAAAGTATTACCTGTCTTTTACAAGAATAAGCAAAGGGACTCCAACAGCCCCATCTCTGAAGAGTGGCAGATTAATCCAGGAGTTAAACTTAGATCATCTCCATAACAATGCACAGCATTGGTGCAACTGACTGGGTGTGGACTACTTTAAAGGGCTTTTGTGGGAAAATCAGTGTCCTTCATACAAGTCAGTTAAAAGGCTAAGAAAATGTCTAACATTACCTAGTGTCTAAAATCTAAACCAAGAATGGTAATTTTTCTTGATATTTAAAATGAATGTTATAATGGTGTCCAACTTGCAACCTTACTTGCAAGTGTATTGGCTGTATTACAAAGTCTGAAATAGTCTGGTTGACGTCTTATTTCATGCATGCCCTTGAGTACAAGACGTATTCAGATCACAGTATGCATGGTTAACTATATGTTTTTCCATACATTACTTTAGTGGAAAACTAAACTGAGGCTTACCTGCAAGAAGCAGCATTTCAGGATGTCAGCATATTCATGACAACTGCTGCTCTTGCGTAGGTCAGCAGGAATGAGCACTTAGGAAAACTCTTAAGGTAAGCTCTGGTATAAAGTGTGTATAACAACACTTTAACTCCCAGAGGAGTTTATGAGGTTGAATTGATGCCAGGAAGTTGTTTTAAGATCTTTGGGTGATACATAACTGTACAGAGGACGGCTTGTGGTTCTTGCTAGTATTTCTGAGCTGAGGGATCTCCCCAGGCTTTGGGTTAAGCTATGGTGCAGGGTGAAGCACAGATCTGTGAGCAGGTTGGAACAGGTATAAACTTCTGACCTGTGTCCTCTGCTCATACTGCAGGTTGCCCTTCAGGCTTGGGGCAGACCATGCTGTGCTCAGGAGATGAAAGTGCTGATACCACAGGGTCCCAATTTGCCTGTATGGAGGGCTGTGCCAGCACTCCTCCCCAGAACACATCTTTGCAGCTTGGGCTGACGTTAGCATTTTCTGATATCTGAGCCATCGTAGGTTAGCTGCTCTGCTAATCTGAGGAGACCTGCCTGCCCCAAGTCCCCAGCGTAGCTGCTGTGAAGGGCCAGTGGCATTGGGAGGATAGAGCGGGTGGTGCTCACATCCTGACTCATTTCCTGAGCAGCCAGGAGCATTTTGCTTCCCTTTTCCTTGGTTTTTCTATTCCAGGAGGTAATGAAGCTTCACAGCACCCTTTTGCGAATGACAATGCAATACACCCCAGAGAAACACCATGTCAATGTGAGAGAAGAGTTATCTATGAATTGCGTGATATTTGGCAGTGAATCAGATCCAATGCTTATATGGTCCACTTAAAAGCCAAGGAAAGCTAAAAATTTAGTTGAGACTGTACAGAGGATGGAAAAATACCAGCAGCAAACAGCCGTGACTGTGAAGTTGCTTATGTTGGAGTTTGTCTATTTTTTTGGCCTGACACTTTTCAGATAAATTTGCAAATTCTTTCTTAGGCACTTTCCTAGTGCAGTGCTTTCCCCAAGGCGAAGGTATGGACTGCCCAGAGATGACAGACTTCCTAGGTCTTTTACCAGTGAAAGCTCGGAGTAGATTTAAACATAAATTATTATCTAGATTAAACCAACAACAACTATTCCCATCAACTCTGAGCACTGTTAAATGACTGAGAAATTAGGATGGTGTGATAGACCAGCTGAACTGGCATTTCTTCACCCTTAAAAAAACAAGGTGGGAAGTGCCTGATCTGAAAACCTGCACAGATGGTGCTGCATTAGCTTGTCTCCTACAGAACTAATTAAGGAGCCCTTTTTAGTTTATAGTGGCAGGCTTTTACAGTATGAGTGCTTTATAAAACTCATTAAGGACCCTCTACCTCAAGACCTCTCTGAAGGCTGACACAATGGTAAAGAACGTTGCTCGAGAAGGTTGGTATGTTTGATTGAATTTCCATTAAGATAAATTGCATATAAAATAACTAATTGATTACGTATCCACCCTGGAAATATTTGGATTCCTGTAGGCAGAATGAGGGGTCATTGGAAGATCAGACTGAAATAAGCCTTCTAAATGTGCCCATGGGTTTAATTCAGTGGGTTAACAAAACCAAAACTAATGGCCTGTGAAGGTTATGCATTTGCAGCAGCCACAGATCCATACAGTATCAGAGATAGTCCTGAAGGTGTTTCTTGTTAACGTGGACAAGCACTCAATGCCCAGAGACCTCTTTCTTTACTCTGGAATCTTTCAAACACATGCCTTATTCAGAAAAATGTTTGCATTTCCACAGAACACAAGATTAGCTGCAGATCTATGATCAGCATTTTTCTTTAACCACCATGTAAACAGGAAAGTTCCGCTAATTAGGGGTACGATATGTGGCAGCAGAGAATTTTGCTATCTAGCAAGGTTTCTGAACCCTCAAACTGATACTTCATAAGTCCCAGTGGATTTCAAACTTTGTATTTGTAGGATATGCTGCTCTTTACCGAAATCTCATAAAGCAGGTTAATATGCAGCACCTTGGGGAACATGAAAAGCAGCCTGCTTATAAATATTTGAGCTATGTTGTAAATTGTAAGCTAGAGACAGGAGAGAAGGAACTCCCAATTTAAGAGAGAAGTGAAGCTAGCCAATGGTGGTGGTGGTGGGGATACCAGAGTGGGTTTTTTTCTCCCATTCCATGTCTGGTGGGAATGAGATAACAATTGCTTCAAAACCGCCCACTCCCTGTCACTTTCTCATCAGCTCCACTCACCATTTTAAACACTAAGGAATGAATATTTTAAAGTTCAAACCCAAACCTTTTATTTTGATCTTCATTTAGTTCTAAAAATATCTTTAGTTCTTGGTTTCACTCATGTCAAAAAGTTGGCTGGGAGGAATTCTAACCTGATAAATCTAAAGGAACAGCAAGGACCTGTGCAAAGCTTTGTTTTTATAATTTCTGGGATATTAATCTCCCGTCCTTTCCTATTGCCAAGAGCAAATACTACTGACTTGTTCCAGATAACGCTGTGTTTTCCTAGGATGAAAAGTGTTTTTCCTTGTGAATTACGATGTTATGTTAATCAGTGAAAACCACAGCTTGGGAAGATCTGCAATGACAAAAGACTTCCTGCTTTTCATTCTCTAGAAATCTGGGCAACCTTTGAGGGGCTGTGCCAGGCATCAGGGGCAGCAGGATTTGCTCCCTGAGTTCAATGGAGGGCTGTTTGGAAGAGTCTTGGGAGGTCATCTGAGTGACTTGCATCCTGTCTGGAGGCCTGGCCCAGCTTCTTATATACTCAATGGAGAGACTCTAATTTTTGAGTGGAAGTCCAATTCACCTTATTTAAAGACAACAAGGAAACCATTAAGCAAATACACCAAAGCAAAATAAATCAGCTCAGGCAGGAAAACAGTACACGTTTATCCAGTTTTTATGTGCTTTGTAATGTTGCTGACAAATGTCTTGTGCTTAACTTCCCTTATCACCTTTTATTTTGAATTAACAACCTGGTTAGCTTAGAGATGATGTATACTTCCTTATTATTTAGGACATATTTTCTATGTCATATATGGAATTTTTGGACATTTTCCCCCATGAATGTGAAGTTGCCGTCACCTCCGTGGTTTCAGTCTGGTCATAGTTAGGATTTTTCAGGCCACACACAGGCCAACTTCTCAGTTTTGGCAAGAAACAGACAAGTGGGCTCATAAATTAGATTCATAAATATTTAGTGTGCTCATATGTGTGGCTTTCTAAATAAAGAGGAGGAAAACCAAGACCCAAGGAAACCTGGTAATTCTGGGGGAAGAATAATTTATTTTGTCAGGAAGAAAAAAACCTTCTACAAAAACTGTAAAACTATAATTTACTCCTGACATTTAAAATAAATCATGTTTTTGTACAACTATAATGCAAATGAAACTACTTCCAGAAAATCAGTATGGGCTTTGACCAACAGAAGTACTTGAAATATTGAACACTGAAAGTGTTCAGCAATAACGAACAGCATAGGAAAGCATGATTTATTATGCAAGGAGAAAGACTATCTAATCATGTAGATCCCATTCTCAAGAGTGGGTAGCAGTCTCTTTCTGCACACAAATGCTCTCTGTAAAAAAGGAAGAATGGGCTGTGGTGGTAGTGGTGGTGTCTTGGGGCTGGTGGGAATAGTGCATGGCCCTTCTTCAGCCAGGATGTCACTGAGGAAAGAAATTTTCTCAGGTTCCTCCCATAGGCTCTGCCTGGACAGGCTCTGCTCACTGCACTCACGTCATCATTCTTGGCTCCTGAAGAAAATGCAAAAACTTTCTGGAGTTGTTGGTTTGTTGTGGGGGTTTTTTTGGGTTTTGTTTTGTTTTGTTTCTTTAAAAATCCTTACTTTTTATGAAGATAAAAAGATAGTTTTTAGTGTCTTTCTGACTTTTTTTTTGGATACAGAAACAGTTTTGAGTTAACATATTTCTCTTCTGCCACTTGGCCCACGGAATTATTACAGTGAATAGCAATAATAATATCAGCAGCAGAGCAGCACGCAGCGTGCACTAATAAATTGCTTGCTGTGTTTGGACCAGCCCAGCTCCTGAATAATGCCAAGTGTCATCTAAGAAAGATGTAATAGCTTCATGCCATCACAGAATAGTTTGGATTGGAAGAGACCTTTAAAGATCGTCTAGTCCAACCCACCTGACATGTGTATTGTCCCCTTATCAGGTTGCTCAAAGCTCCATCCAAACTGACCTTCAGTTCCTCTTGACCTCAGGGCTGCCTTTAGTTTGGCCTTTACAAGAAGGCTTATACCACCTGCCCAGAAGGACTAAAAGATCTCTACAGTGCTTGTTGTTCAATCTGTACAGTTTTGATTGCCTTTGTGCCATACTACTGGATTTTAAAGATTGGAGACAGGAGTAACAATTATGCCCAAAGCAGGTTTGTTCCCTACAGTTTGAACATCATGTTAGTTTGAAGATCAATCTAGTTGTCATAAGACCCACGAAGAAATGCCTCCTCTCATATTCCTATTAAAATCCCTCCTTTTTAAATATGATTACATTATTTTTCCTGTCTTCCACCAAACCTTGTCCTAAATTGCCCTAAATTCTTTGGTCACCCTCTATCATTTGGATAAAATATTTGTGGGGCAAGCTAAAAAGGGTCAAGGGAGATGTTTATGTGCAGGACCCTGTCAAATTGTGGGAGTGGAAGAGTTCAGAAGACATATGTGACCAATTTTCATGGTTAGCTGATAGGAGCTCAGTTGCCTGGGGTAAGAGCCGAAACTCATGCATCAGTGAAAATTATCACCCCCTGACTCTCTGGCCAGATGTGCACCCCTCATCTGATCCTGTATTATTTTCAGGTGTCCATGTCTTTGCCCAGGTATTGGAGTGGAGGCTTTGTGGCACGCTTTTGGAGTACATTTCCGACTCAGACATTTGATAGGGCTATGAGAAAGCTTTATTTCTTCACTCATGCCACAGTGCTGATCATTGATGAAATGTATTCAGAACATGCAAAAAAGTCACTCACCAGATTTATAGCAGGGTAAACAAGAATAGGACAGCCTGCTCTGTCACCGCAAAGCTGAGGTCTGAGCTAGGAGAACCATGAATAATACTGTTAATACACACCAAAGTCACTCCACTTTAGTCTCAGAGGCTTCTTTTTTTCATAGATACGGTCATTAGAAATATGTTTCTTCTGCAGGAGAAATGACATAACATGTTCAGACATGTTATACCCATCCCTGTTGAAGAGATAGGTGTGCCTGTCTGTAGGGCCCCAGGGAACACTCTGAAAAAGCCGCCTGGGTGGGAGGAGAGGGCACAGGCTCAGAGGAGGGATGAGGGACATGCTCTGTCCCTGTTTATTACAACAATGGCCATTTCAAGTACTGCTTATGAACTCCTGTCATCTGATGGGCTAGTAATTAGCCTGGTGGGTCATGGGGTTGAGGGAAATCCTCAGCCCCTTAACATTACCCTTATGACACACACTTGAAATGTGGTGCAAGAATGCCAGTAAAACACTTGAAGGCTTGAGGTGAACAAAGGTCTCCAGATATCCCAGTTAGGAAGGGTATCTGGGGGACAACTCAGAAGAGGGTTTCCCACTGGAAGGCGTGGAACTGTGATAAGATCAGAAGGAAGAGATCCTACCTTCATGTACATTCTGCTCAGGCAAAAGTTAAAGGGATCCTCTTTAACAGTAGTTGTATGTACTGAGCTGCATAGCACTTAGTAAACTTAAATGGATTTGAGACCTCTGTGCTGGATGGAGAAGTGCACTTCTTGCCCCAAAAACTTTTAAAGGGAACAAGAGAGTCCAGAAATTTGTCTCACTTGTTATGTACCTATTTGGTTTTTGTTGTAATATTTCTACATGGTTTCTCATCTGGTCCCAAGAAGCTTCTTGGAACCCTATTCCCTGGTTTCTAAGCTCAGGCTTGGGCAATTCTTTGACAATGTTTGACAGTGACCAGTGGTACTAGTCAAGAATATGATATCCACATATCGTGTTCCTCTCTGCTGTATTTACTATGTTTATGTAAAAAAACCCAAGCCACTTCTGAACTTTAAAACACTAGACTAGAGAGATGAAGAGCATGTCTAGTACTTTCAAATGATACATAGGGCTGATTAATAGTGACCTAGGGGGTCAACTGAAATTTAGGGCTAGGGTTTCTAGTAATGGAGGAGAAAATTACTGAAAAGCAAAAATCCTAATTTTCCCCCTTTAGGCACAATAATACCCATTGTCAAGTTTCAGAAATATAACACCGTGGAGCTGTCTCCTGAAGGAAGCTGCTGAAAGCCCTATTAGTAAAGCCATAGGGAACAGGACTGAACAAATTTGGGGAACGTACTCTGGGGAACAATCAGGAGGGCAGTGAGATGATCTGAGGGCTCTTTTGATCTCTGCTATTTTTGATTCTAAACCTTGGTAGGTCTTATTGCATACCCGGGAGTGAAACAGGAGAGAAGCATCAAAAATATTGAAGATGAGGCGACATCCACTAATGTGAGAAATAAAGCCAAATATCAGCAGGCTGTTGGCCTGGAACAGGTGAGTTTCTCTTGTAGACCTTTGGAGTGAGCTATCTTTAGGGGTGAATACCCAGAATAATTGCCCAAGTGCCCAGGCTATGGGCAGAGGGCCATGCGACACTAAATTGGGTAGTGCTGAAAGTCATTTAATACTTGGGGAGAAGGGCCCATACCGTAACATCTGCCTGATAAATCTGATGCTGACTCTGCCTGCGAATGCCAGAGATGAGAGAAGATGGGGAGAAGGCAGCCTTGTCACAGCAGCACTCCTTAGTCCATTCCCGTCGCAGCTGCGGTTCCTGCCTCTCGAGGACTGACACCACTCTCGTTTCATACCCCAGGATGAGGTTACGGATTTGGTAACACAGACCAGGTTGCACCACGGGGAGGGAAAGAGAGCTGGCCATTAACCTCACTGTATGTTAATTTTCTTTGTGTATTCTGTGAGTGAGCCAGCGCAGCTTAACTGGCAAGGCTCACAGAAAGAATAAATCAGCAGAGGGCTATCGGAGCTGCGGTGATTTATACAGCTGAAATCCTGGTGTCCTTATTTTCAGTTTGCTTTCTGTAATTTATTGACTTTTTGTCCTTTTGGCTTGACTCTGCCTTCCTCCAAGGGTATCACACCACCATTCCCCCTTCATAGTATTTAATTACAAAAAAGAATGTCACTTGCTGTTTGAGGGTTGTTTTGATGTCTAAGAAGTCTTTCATCTCTATGCTGCTGTTTTGGGATAAGGACCAAGGTATTCTGGATATTACAACTTAAGGAACAGTTGTATAGCAAAATATTTCATTATCAAGAATCACCTTCTCATAAGCCTTCCCATGGGAGAGTTTTAGATCAGAAAATGGTAACTGGAGGCAGGCTTTCCCTAGTGAAGGAAGAATAACAACTTTGGAAGAGGACTATCTCAGAGGCTTAAACATGGGAATGGGCTCCCACACGGAGGAACTGTTTACATTTAGGATGCATTTATGAAAATCCTTCTGACTTCTGACAGAACAAGGTGGCTTGGCTGTGCATCTTGGTTGAGTCCATAGGCAATCAGATGAGACTTTTATCTTTGAGGCAAGTATTTGTGAAAACATCAGAATGATAGGTGTTTCATTTAATTGAATCCACAACGTTAAAGTGGGACTGGCATGTGACTCAAGCATGGTTTTTACCCAAGTATGGCAGGGGGAAATAACCTGTCAATATATCATATTAGGAGATGGTATGATTACTCATACCTATTCTTTCATCCTAGGTGGAGGCAGATATGTGAGAAGGACAAGAAAGACACGAAAGACATTTCAGGTAGACATTGCAGACAAGAAAGACAGAGAAAGAGTGATTGGTAAAGAGGGAGAGAAATGCAATTACTTTTGAAGGTGATCAGACAGGTTCAATTTCCAATTTGTAATAGTGTGAATTTTTAATAATTCCCTTGAGCTCACATGGAGCTCTTCCAGGTTTTATGCTGGTGCAGGATCATTGTTTCATGTCAACGTAGTCCCACTGAAATAAACTGGAATATAATTGAGTTTGATATTCATTTTTAGTCTCATTTGGATTTTTAATATCAGAAAAATTTTTTTGAAGAGTGAAATAAGTAATCTCTGCGTTTGACCCCATCATGTAGTCTACATGTCATTGATTCCTCATCCAGTAATTAACAGGACAAACCCGGGATATCTCTGTTATTATTAACAACCGGAGCTGGGCTTGATATCATCATGACCTGCATTGGCATCTTACTGTGCTCCTGTCCATGTAACTGAAGAAAGAGACCCAGCATGATTAATAATCCTTACCTTGTTACACTTGTGGGGAAGTGTTCTGCAATGAGATGAAGATTTTAAAACAGCGTTACCACCTCTGGTGTCTGTTTGTAAAACAGTTGTGACATTTTATGAATTTTTTGTCTCCCAGCTATTTGTTGCCACCATCTTAAGTTCACCTCCTATATTCAGGAAGGAAGTGGTCCAGGGCACTTTTCTGGTGTCAGTTTAGCATCTGTCAGTTGAACCATGGGGACAAAGGCCCAAGAGGAGGTGCCTTTGTAAGCTGCCCTAGCAGTTGTGCAAGCAAACACCTTGGACAGCTTGAGGTTTTGCATGGCTTCCTCAATATTCCTCTGCCCGTGCAGGGCTGAGAGAACAGGCTGAGAACCATTTTCTGCCACTGCAAAACTATTTCCCACCCTGCTTGTAGAAACAGTAATTTCATTTAACAGTCTTCCAGTGAATAAACGTTGGAAATATTTTGAGACCAAAGCTTGTGTGTGCTGGAGGAACTGATAGGTTGCAACTGCCTGATTTGGTGAACCCACCTGACACAATCAGGAAACCATCTATTATTATTACCATTAATAAAGACCAAGAAATTTGTTAACATTGTAGATATTATTAATCTAAACCACTGATAAAGGTAACAATTCTGTTTTAATATAGAGCTGGTATAAATGTATTGCTTAAATCCCAGGCTCATATATTGTAGGATTTCATCTCTCTGTGCTGGGTTGTCACATATTTCCTGGTGCTCAGGCAGACCCTCTAGTTAACCATAAATTTGGTAGCTTCTCACAATTCTTAATTACAGCAGTAAAATGTTAGAAAAAGTCCTGCATGTCAAATGTTTTAAATACCAAACTATTTTAAAGTGGCTTACTTTATATAAAGATGTTTGTCAAGTCTCAGGAGCAAGGAACATATGTGATCCATTTTACAAGAGTGAAATCTAAAGATATACCTAAGGACACAGGAATTTTGTGAGGTAATATTTATAAATGTCACAGGTGCAGTGGTAATTGTAAATTGGCAGCCTTACATCAGCCTGCTCTAATTGGCTTTGGATTCTGGTCTCCACACAGTCACCTGAATCTTAATAACTTCATATCATGCTTGAAAGCAGAAAGAAACAACTCTTTTAAGTGAGGAAAAACAACCTGAGTGACTGTCCCTGTGTGCTTTCCACTGCAATTTGGAGATGCAAGCTTGGGGGATGGGGTGTGGTGAGGGGTGGGTTGGGGAGCAGTGCTGAGATTCTGGGGGCAACTGATTTCCGTAGGGGTGATGCTGGGTCGTTGTGCACCACAGTTTATTTCCTCTGTTAGCAAAATGACCCTCACTCTTACAAGAAGTGAAAACTCAAGGAACATACAAAAGTTATCTTCTTCAGTGAGTAAATAAATTGTGCCATATAACATCCAGCTGTTGTATACTCAGTGGAAAAATTAACTCCTTATATTAATTAAAGTCACAGATGGAATGAAATGCAGAGTTAAGGCTCCTGTTAAGTCAGCCATAACTCTGTCCCTTATGTGTGTGCTGTAAAGGGACAGAGGAAAAAAGGAAGTGGAAGTGTATAGGATAAATAGAAATGCCATTTAAAATCCAGGTCTAGGAAGCACATAATTACATGTTTATCTTTAAGACTGTGATTTACCCTGTCCACGTCTAATAAAGTGAATGGAGCCATTCATCTGTGTAAAAGTTACGCATATGCTTAAGGCTTTCACTGGACCAAGGATTCTCTGTCTTTTGAGATTTGGAGAGAAACGTGCTCTTAATTGTGAAAGGAACTTTTCTGTCTATTGTCAGAAGCAGACCTATCTAGATTATTTTCTAGATATTGGGAACTTAAAAACCTTCACTCCTTCTATGTTATACTGGAATAATTCTTTTCACTGTTAATAAAATGGTGTCAAGAAATCTGCTTGCACATCTTAATTCATTAATTTTTTGGACCTGTTCCTAACTTCTTTGCATTCCCCCTTCAAGTCAACAGAAATGCCCACATAAGCAGGATTTATGACTTTATTATTAATAAAGGCATAAAAATACTACTTTAATTTAGAAAACTCAGATTACAGAAACCTGTAGGCGGTTGCCTTTGTGACAGGGCTAATCTTATTTGTAATTGTCAAGGTATTAAACAGCATGGGGCACCCTGGGCTTTGTAACATGCACCTGGTTGTAGATGAGAATGCGTTTCTTCATGGGAGCAGCAATATCTGCAAACACTACGTAAATTTTAAGCAACAATTATGTTCTCCATTGCTTTTTTAAATATGTTCAGCTGGAAAGCGACTAGAGGTCCAGCTTCACTTGCAGTTGCAAACCTTGTTGTTGCGAGGAAGGTCAACTTCCTTCTACTTAATGGGCTTTAATACGGGGAAAAAACCTGGATACAGAGAAAAGAAAATGAGTGCCTACTTCACCAACTGTACAGAGTCGCCTTCACAAGAAAAAAACCCTTTTTCTCTTTGTTAGTCTATTATTCTATCTATCTTGAAAGAGGAAAATGAAAAAGAGCAATGAACGTTCAGAAAGTTGACTGCTGTCTTAGAGACGAACCTAAAAGTTTAGAAGCCAAGATGATAGTCAGGGAACTAGCTGTACTGGTCAAGTCAAACAAGGAGAAAAAAAAAAGTGCCTCCTATCACAGACCTGCATATATTTAAAAATTGAAAGGTGGGATTTGTTACAGTATAAACCATAATTTAGAAGTGTCATAAGAAAGAAGCTGAGTGCAAATCAAAACACAGATGCAGAGCTGAGCAGTGTCATAGTGCAACCACTGCAGCTGCATTTTGTGTATAAGCTAATCAAAGAAATGTAAAACTTGTTAATAAAATAAAATATAGTACTAGCAGCTGAGCAGGAGGTTTAAGTATCTCTAATTTGATGAATGTCATAGAGGGGAATTTTTCATGTACAACTGGAGGATCCAGTTAGCATGTCTGAGATCTTGCATCCCCAAAAACATGGGCATTGATATGGTTTGTGGCTCTGGAGGAATCACAGACTATGAAGCAATGAATGCACACACCTGAAATCCGTGGTTTTAATGTAGGAGAGTAACAATCATTGCACCTTACCTGCAAGTTCTCAGCAGAAGAGCACGTGGGTAGGCCTTGGGGGGTCTGTCACACTGCGAAAACAACGGTGTCTCATGACTCTGGGAATTTGGGGCTTCCTTGTGGTGAATTTATATGTCCCTCTTGCACACTGTGTAGCATGGTGCTTGCTGTTGTCCCAACAGTTTGGTGTACTGTGCTGTTTGCCTGTTCATAGGCAGCTTCTGCATGGCTTCTGCTTCAAGTTTTGAGTGCTCTGGCTCTGGGGCTGTCTGTTACTCAGGCATATGTCTTTTTTGTCATACACCAGCTAGTGCCTGGGGTTCCTATCATGTGCCACTGGCAGCACTTGGTATTGTAGCCATGCAAATAGTATAGTGCACCCTAATTTTACTGAAAGAGTGCTAGATGGTTTCCCAAGCACTTTTTGAATCATTTATTTAAAAAAAAAAAAAAAGTTGATTTCATGCTGACTAAAATTTCAGACACGTTTTTCTAATTAAATAGATTTGTTTGCAACATGTAAAAATAAATCAAGATTACCAAAGCCTCTAGCTGGCTGGATCTCCAAGGGCTTGGGTATATGTCACCAAGAATTTAACGTTACTGGTAAAGAGTAAACAGTCTTCTGTGATAGATTAATTACAGAAGGTTGCCTTGCAAATTTTAAATAATTGATAGACATTCAAATCTGGAATAAATAAAACCTGACATTATTTACTTGAAGTTTTCTGCCCTCCCTTAGAAAAGTAATGCTTATTCCCCCCAGTGTGTTCGGGAGAAGAATTTAAATTTGTTTGCTGCTATCACAAGTGCTGACATTGGGAAAGAAGATGGTTTTCAGGGCACCCTTTCTCCTGTGTTCAGTTACAACTTCTGTATTGCTTAAATTTCTCACCACAGCTGGAGGCTTTCCATTTCAACAACTGGATCAAGTCTAACACAGGTGACAAAGTACAAGTCCTCCGTGCCCTCTCCTTGGCCTTGTTCTGCACTTGTTGCCATGTTGGTATTTTAGAATTAAAGGACTTAATCTTCGCTCCCTGCATTTATCACTTTGGCACAATACAGGAGGAAGAGGTCATAGAATCATGGAATATCCTGAGTTGGAAGGCACCCATAAGGATCATCAAGTTCAATTCCCGTCTCCACACAGGACCAGCCAAGTCAGAGCATGTGACTGAGTGCATCATCCAGATGCTTCTTGAGGTCAGCCAAGCTCGGTGATATGACCTCTTCCCTGGGGAGCCTGTACCAGTGCCCGACCACCCTCTCAGTAAAGAACCTCTTCCTAATATCCAACCTAAACCTCCCCTGCAACTGGACCCTAAAATCCATGGAGGGAGTCGAGGACCTGTGAAAATCAGGCAGCTATGAATAGTCTGGGTATTCAGTGATTCGCATAGCACAAGTATTCTGCTTGTTTTTCTCTTTGGGCTCACCAAATTACATCCCATTCCTGTGTCTTCAAGTTTAGCAGTGCTGGCCAACCAAACGTGGGAAGCATTGCCTGTTTTGCTTTCCTTCACCAGGACCTTCACCTTTCTGAGTCTGTCTCATGGCTAATGCTCCAATCTTCACTGCAGAAATAAACACAGAAGGCAACACTCAGCGTTTGTTCTCTGGCTGGCTGTGTTTCCTACAGAAATTAATTTGCAAAAAATGAAGCGAATGTGATTGCATTTTATGTTGGTTTTCCTCCTAATAACTTTTAAGTCCACAGTCCAATTTCAACTAAATTTGACAGAAGGTAAAAGGCTCTGAGATTATCAGCATCCTACAAAACTGGGGAAAATCAGCATCTGGATAGAGGAGGTAAGGCCAAATGAGTGCCCCCAGCAGATGGAAAAGCCAACAGGTCCATTCAGCCTGATGGCAGCCTACTGCCCACCCAGCACAGGATACCCATGTTCCTGCCTTTTGCTTGGTATAAATGTGTCAGAGGGGACACAGGATGGAGACATGTGGGGTAATGCTGAACAGTGAAGAAACACTTATCCAATATATGATGTGTTCGTATATTTCTGATGAGGAAAGATTTTGCATAGACAGAAGCAATACTAAACAAAATGTCAGTCTTGAGCAAGCAGTACAGCTCAAAAGCAAGCAGTGACATCCTAGTGTGGTCCCATTGTCCTAAAGCTGGCCCTGTGTATGAAGCTCAGATTCCCTCAGTATAGGTGATATGAAGAAGCTTGGGATAAGAAGAGAATACAGAGGTAAAGCCTAGTATTGTGAAGTATTTATAGACAATTAGCTTAATTTCTCATGGCCTGATTTCCCTGGTTCTGAATATCTGGAGCTCCCAGCAACTTGAATAAGATCCTGACATTCAAGCCAGTTTTCTTTAGGTGGCTGGATGATTGTGGAGTTAAATGCATCATCTTACATGCTTGAATTTGATCTTGTGACTTGATTTTCAGAGATACTGAAAATTAGAAACTCCCAGCTGAAGCCACAGATCTTTGCAAAAGTGATTAAAAAAATGACCAAATTTATGGCTGAAAGTTATGCCTAGCACTTAATTTTGGAGGGGAAGTCATTAAAAGACTGAGTTTTAATATGAGGCAATAGCAAATGGAGGACATTCCTGAAGAAATAGTGTAATCTGCTGTTCTAATGGAAATTTACTTTCAGTAGCTAAGAAATTATCAGCAATCGGTAATAGTGGTACTACGATGTTGCTGCGTTAGGGAAACTCCCAGGATGAAACACAGAGAGACAAACGATTCAGCTCCAACCTCCATCCTGGCCTTAACTTTGCCATGGCCACCTGTTAATTGTGTTAGGACTGTGGGACCGACCAAAACCCTTCTGGTTCTTTCCTCCTTTCCTCTGCAGCCGTGCATGCCCACCGCAGGCAGTTTGTAATTAATCGTGCTGTTGTTATCGGTGTACCATGGCACTTCAGGACCTTGAAGACACCGGGCTGTGGCTGTGTTAGGATCCATATGTGTTATGATCTCCATATGTAAGATGTTCCCCATCCTGAGGGAGTGGTTGGGAAGCAGTGTGCAGCCACACTCTTCCTGACTTCTCTTCAGGAGGTTCAGATCTGGCATTAGAAGGAGAGAGAAACTTCTCCTTTTCTTTAAGGAGTACTTCTGGCTAAGGCTGTGTGGTGGACTCTACTTTAGGTCTCACAACTCATAAAGTTTGAACAAAAAAATACTGCTATAAAAGCTGTAAGCTCCTATTATCCATAGAAACAAGAAAGCTGAGTGTTTTTGGCAGAGGAACTGCTAAAAGCATTCCAGAAGGATCTGAAAATGAAATGCACTGCACAAACCCATTTTTTAAACCAGAAGTGGACATGTTTCAAGTGTACTTAAAACCAGAAAAGTATTGAAACAGCAACTTTGTTGTTTACTGCAAGGACACTGGCAAGGGAATATCTCTCCATTATGAATTTAATATTAAAAGGACATGTAAGATAGTGGGAGGTTTAAGTAGCTTGTTATAGCAGACTGTCAAAGGACTTCTAGCACACCCTTACTTAGGATTAAGATTTAACCACTCAGGTCCCTACTTGTAAAGACATTTAAACACCTTTTTTTTTTTTCTGTTTACTGGATGGCAATTAAGAACCTGTGCAGGAGGTACACACATTATAGGATCTAGACCTATATTTTTATACTGTGTGGGTTGGTAAGACAGCTGAATGAACTCATGGATATATGCTGTACTTCTGCTTTGGGGCATGTCTGTTATTCACATCAAATCTCATTTCTTATCTACTCTCAGAGCAGGAGTTTTCATGCAAGAGAATGTCTCCACATACTCAGACTCTCAGGTGTAGTCTTGGCCCCTAGGACAGTGAGTAACATCTTCCATTCCACTGAGAGCTGAAATGCAGATGTACAATGTGGTAGAGGTCTTCCCCCACTTCTCATGACCTACTGCATATAGGTCTTTGCCCAGTCATTTGGCATAGTAGTGTCCCTGTTAGCCCATGGTTTACTCTTCATCATGCAAGTGCAGAGGGTCAGAAGAAAACAGTTGTTTCCAGGCTTAGCTTCTGTGGTACCTCTTGGTGTCCATGGAAATGGTACCATGATACTTCAGCTGCTTTTCAACCCTGACAGAGACTATTCTTTGTCAGTGTTTGTTCCACATTAGTTAAAAATGTGCATGTTGAAATACATTGGAGGCAACCTTAACAGATCTGTTCTGGAGATCTCACAAAAGATTTACTAGTGATTCCTACTGCACCAGCACCATCTTCTTTGTATGAGTGCCAGAAGAGTAAATCATGGCATTTGTCTTCTTCGCTGTGCAGAAAGGGGCACAGAGGGGAGGGAAGCCTGAGTGATCATTACCCCTCTCCCCTTGCATGCTTCTGATGTTGAAATCTGGCAGCTCTGGTTTCCACAGGCTTTTGTGTGTGTGTGATTGGAGACTGTCTTAATTTGCATGGTTCACTGCCAGGTGAGAAAGAATAATGCCTGAATGTACAGAACAAACATAGCTGGAGTATCAGACTACAGCTTGCTGGAGGGGATTGAAATGGTAGCTGCTCAAGGCTTGCAGACCTTTGGCAGGGCTGTAAAAATACAAATAATAATAAAAGAAGGGAGACATTCTGACCCTAGCAGCAGCGGGACGCCTTTGCATGCAAGTCCATCCAGGATCTGACTAACTGTCTCTGAAGGTCCATGTGGAATGTGTGAAGATTTGCAGTAATCCCTTACTGAAACAAGACAGAGGACTTAACAGCCGAAAATTGGCCATGCAGCAGGACCTTGGCAGGGGAACAAGCCAGCACACAGATCCATATGGAGCTGAGCTATTATCCTTTCATGCAGCTTGGTCTTAACACTAGTGCCTGTACTAAAGCTCGGCTAAAGGCCAACTGACCGAACAACTGACCAGCCAGCCAGCAGAAGGAAAAGAGCTGTGAACACCCAACCAAGATGAGCAGTCCCATCGCAGTTCCCAGAGACCAGGTTTTGGCTGTGATGCCCCAGCTGTGCCCCAGGTGTGGTGTAGAACCAGGAGGTGCCATTCACAGGCTAGCCCTCTCTCATTTCATACTTTGTTTTTTAATGGCACTGATGCTCTTTTTTTAGCAGACTGGTCTCTGAGCACCGGAACCAGGAGCCTGCTGAGCTCACACCCCTGGTAGTGTGAAGACAGGAGCTGTGAGCATTGGGATGAGTCTCCAGTGTCCTGCTTGCGCCAGCACTGCCAAGCAGGACCAGTGTGGGTCTTGGAGGCAGGGATTACTCAGGCAAAATTATTTTAGCTCCCTGGGATTTTCACTGTGCTGTAAAGTCATGAATTAATTTAGCTTAAAGTCAGCTGTACTGAGGTGTTTATAGTGCTCTTACAGATAAGGACTTGTAGAACCAGAAAGGCTGAAGCTTCCCAATATTGGGCAAGCCTACTGGTCCCTGATGGTCCATGACAGGATGGAGGGGACAGCCCAAATGGTGAGTCCTGGCGGCAGCATGTCCCAGCCCTGCTTATCAGCAGACTTTACCCTTAGGGCTGGTAGCTTGTTTGTGTTCCGTGCTTAACTTCTCTCCCGCTATCCCCAGGATTAATAATTTATTTCTGCAGCACTTTGGCTGGTGAGGAACGCAGCCTCAGCTATTGCACTGGCCATGTGAATACGGCCAGAACCTGGCATCAATACATAGGCTTTTATGTTCATGCATGCACATGTATGTGTGTGTAAGAATAACAGTCCTGTGAACACTTTAGTGTTACGGCAAAAGCAGGGAGACTTAAGGGAGACAAGCTTTGGGGGAAAAGAGAGAGAAAAGGTTTATCATTGCTGCTTAGCTTGCAATATCTCTTAATTATTTCTTAAATATTTTTTTAAAGTAAAACCTAGTTTACAATAAAAGAATAGCCACGGGGCTGTGCAACTTTGGCACGATGTGTACCCAGTGGAAAAAGACGGGTTTGAAGCCACTCAGGCCTCATTCTTTGGCTCAGAGTTAGTTCTGCAAACACAGCCGCGCAACCAAGACCGTGTTTCCTTTTATAAAGAAATCTCGGTTTGGGGGGCAAAAGGAAAATATGAATACTGCTCTGGAGCAGCGCTCCTGGACCCAGTCTCCTATAATAGTCCTAGAAAAACAGGGCAGATGATGTCATGGCAGCTGCTGATTGCCTGACAGACAGTTTCCGCAGCGCAACATGAGGCCCTTTGGTCTCCCTGTCAGTGAGATTGGCAGCTGAATGGCACCAATGAGCACCGGACTGTATTCCCTCTGGGAATGCTGCCCTCATTGATGGACAGAAAGCAAAGGGAAAGATTGTCTTTGAACCTGAAAAGAATCCCCTTTTTTTTCTCCCTAAAGCTCCTGCCCCCACTCTCTGCAGCTCTTTTTTCATCCCCTTTTTTTAAAGGTGTTTTGTTCTACAGCAGTTACTGAGCTTAATGGAACTGAATGACTTTTCCCCTTCACAATCTGTCAGTCAAAAGCTCAACTCCAGAGCTGTTAAATGAAGTCCTTTCAGAGTCAGACAGAGGAGGAATGTGTCAGTCATCCAACAGACCCTGTTGTGTTTTAATCTGTCAGAGGGGTGATAGGGGAGAGCAGCCGGCCTCGGCTGGGGCACATTCCCAGCAGCAGCTAAGAGGCCCTGACAAATCCAGGTGCTGGAGCCAAGAAGTCAACCGGTCATAAACACGGGCGAGGTACAGCGCTCCGAACCCCCAGACGCTCTGCTTTGCAATCGGCTGTGAGATGTTTGGGCAAACTTTCAGCAAAGTTACCGTGGTAAAGCGTTTCTAGCAGAAAGCCAGCCTTTGAGGACAGGATGGAGCTGTGTAAGGCATGGCTTTCAAATTAATATAACTCTTAACTAAAATGCTGGAGACAGTAATCCTCTGGATGAAATGCATTTAGATGGACTATGATTCCAAGCCATTTCTGCTGAATTACCTTAATTTTTTGAGTTTCCCCCATTATATGACATTCCATTAATCTTACCTATTAGGTTAAGACTGATGTGCAATTTGTTCCGGGGCTGAACAGTTGGTCCTATTCACTCAAGCGCCAGTGTTTCACTACACATTATGAGAAGTGCCCACTGTTGCTCTAATGAGAATAATGATCCCCTACTTGCATTTCAAGGGTTTGCTATTTCATCTTTTTTTTTTTCCTTTTTTTTCCTTTTTTTTTCGGTGAGGCAGTAGATTTAAACAAACAGCTCCTGTTCATATCAGATCTCATAGGGAATGTCCCTTGCCTGTTTTTACAGAGATGCTGAACTGTGGTTCTGCACACAATGTAGTTCTGTGTTACTGTGGCAGCTGGTCTCCTGATGCACTTGAATATGCTAGTTTTCCATCTGTAATGAGGTGGGTTTGCAAACCCCTGCAGTGGTGCTGTGGTTCACCTCTAGTTTTGCGTACCCATGGTCTGATGCCAGGCCCGGCACAGTCGGTGGAAGGGATGGACTGGCTGGGAAAGATGCTGGATCAGAGTACCATCTCATCTCCCACCTTGTCTATTTGCTTGTCTGCAAAGTCATGGAAAACCTGCGGCCTCTCACAGCTTGTAATTCGCTAGTTTAGACAGAGTTTGATGCTGCAGCAAAATGCATCCCCTTTGCCTTCTCCTACTATGCCCCAACAGACTTTCCTTGTATTTGCTGAGAGCAATGGAGCTCTGTTGGGTCTATGAGGCTGTCACTAGCCCAGGGCAAGGACTGCTTTGGAGCCTTGGCTGCTTCTAGAAAGCTGTCTTTCATGGATGCTGATGACTATGGTTATAGAAAGTGTCATTGCTGTAGAAAACTGCCTTTTCTGGTTATCTAACGGGTCAAACTTTAAAATACAGGGCTTGCTTGGACAGATCCCTAAGAACAGCACCTGACTGATGTGCTGACAGGAGAGATTTACAATGTTGGCAGCTTTTAAGATAAATTTCTAAGTCAATGGGTATGTCCTAGGGTAAACAGAGTGGTTTCCTTTCACTGAACTAGAACAAAAATCCAGAGCTAACAGCCCTGGCAGGCATCTAAAGGTGTGTAAGGAGTCACCTTTGTGTGGTCTTGACTTGTTTCTTTTCACACTTGAAGTAAAAGATCAAAGAGATAAATTTTTAGAAAACTGCCTGAGTCCCCCTGTATAATTCAATTGAGAATTAAGTGGAGAATAACCTGAGTTCATCCTGCCAAGCTGCATAGGACAGCCCCAAAAAGGACAGTGACTTGAAGTCCTTCGCATTTGGCTGTAGAAAGTTGTCCACATTTGTCTAGGTGAACTGGAGGTACGTCCTCTAGGAATCCTTCCTTACAGAGAATTAGTAGGGTGTCTGCTCTGCCCCTGAAGGAACAAGGGCACCCCATTTCATCCACATGGACTCTTGCTCCATCCGTCACTCAGGGCTAAGCTGCAGGCAGAGGGAGGTGTAGGAGGGCATGAGTGAATGGAATCTGTTGTCATGTGGATTATTTATCCTCTATGTGGAGGAGTAATTAGGCCCATAGGGCAGTCCATCACTGTCCTCAGGCTGGATCAGCAGAGACGGACTGGCTCCTCTACCAGAGATGCTTGGAAAGAAAAAAAAAAAAGCTGTGCTGTACACTGGGCCCCGTGTGGAGCACATGGTGATGGTGCATCTTGATGTGGTCAGAAAGGTCACTGTCCCCACTGAAAGGCAAGAGAAGCCCGAGGAGTGCTGGCTGACAAAGGCGGTGGCCTCTTGTCTGCACACGGACAGGAATGTAATTGCTGAACATAAGCTGTCCTTGTTTCACAGAGAAGGATCAGACAGCCCCGTTGGGGTTCAGCTGATCTGAGGAAAGCCTTGGCCCTTTATGCGCATTGAAAACCTCTCTGTAAAGAAAGATTCCTTTAACAGAGCCTTTGCTGATTGCTGGAACAAAACCCAGCCACTCTGCCCGGGTTTGTCTGCATCATAGGCAGCAAAATGTGGGAAAGAGAATTCTTGCGCTCTCAGAAGGCACTGAGATCTTCTCAGGCCGGTTAACATCCTTGGTCTTTTTATTGTTAGGGGTTTTGTTTTGTTCTGTTTAGTTTCAGACCCATACTTTACAACGAACTAAACAGATTTTTTTTCTTTTTTTTTTTTGTTTTCATGTAAGTCTGCAATCCTGTCTTTTGAAGTTTTTAGGATGATGAGATCCCATGCACACGCGTGCAGGCAAAACATCATTCCCTTGATAGGAATGAATGATGTATCAGTTTGGATGTCTATCTATCCTGTCTACATGCTCAGCCACAGAAAGTCATCAGGCTCTAGCAGCTTGTCACTCACTCAGCTAAATAAGTTTCAAGCCACATCAACATCTGCTTAAAAGTGCCCAGACTGCCACTGAATTGCAAAGGCTCAATTCAACAATATATATGGAAATTTTTACTGTTGGCATAAAAGCATTTACAAGGTGAGACATATATTATAATGGGAATGAAAATAAACCCTTAAAAAATCTGCACCCCATTTGTTCAGACTGTGCCTGAATGTTCCCATGCTGAGAAGCACTTCTTGCCATTTATTAACTGTGACTTTAACTAGAAAGTGAAGCCGTTCATTCAAATAAACTGCATTCCTGGATCTCTGTCTGAAATAGCTGTCATTTTGCTGAAGGGCTGTGTCTCAGTGACACATGTGCCAGCAGTAACTCCTGCCTGATGGTGCTGGGTCCTTATCTGTCCAATATTCCCTACTCCTTGTTACTAACACTGCGTGCAAATCCTAAACTTCCCTAGGAGTTTCCTTCCTGTTCCAGAGAAGCTAGAAAATATTTTTCACAAGGCATCACTGCTTATTTTTAAGCGTTTGTGGACTGAATTTTTCTTAAGAGAAATCTGCTAACGTGGACAATCAAATAGCCATAGTCACACACACTCTTGTGAACGCGGTTGGCCCTGTCTTCACCCAGCATAATCTGCAGCTGCACAACCAATTAGTGTTGTATGTGTGGATATATTTTAGGGAGAAGTTACTCAAAATTTCTCCTTTTAATGCCCAGAAGGGTTTGTACGTGTGTGTGCCCCTGCTCGCTGCATAGGGGAAAAAGTGCAGGTGTTCCTGTTTGCAAAATGATGCCTACAAAATCAGAGACCGGGTCAAGAGCCCAATGAACAGGAGATCCTTCCTTCATTCATTTCCTTGAGTTAAGCCCTAAAGTGCTACAAACTTCTCCTGGTTATTGTTAAAGGGGAATGGAAAGTTTCAATCTCTTGTAAAGAAGCTTATATTACTCCGAAAAAGAAATGGGGGATGGGGGGGGGGGGGGGGGGGAAAGGAAAGACCCTCATCTGTGGTATGGCGATTTCAAGCAGTGAGCTTGGAAGTCCTGCTTTTAATCCCAGCATTTAATTTCAAACAGGTGCTGCTCCTGTCCTCCTCAGGACCTGGGGGGGTGAATCCCCGGCGGTGGATTTGGGGTCCTGCTTGGTCCAGGGAAGGAGAGCGAGGCTTTTCCTGCTGCTTGCAGGCGGCAGCTTCAGATCCCCCGTGGGTGAAGGAAGAGGTCGGAGCTCGGCGCGATGGTGGGAAGGGGCAGGAGGCCGGGGGCCCAGGGTCCAGGGTTGGATTTTGGTTTCGGGTAACACATGGGTTGCAAGCCCCGCTGCTGTAGGTAGATGGCTCTCGCTTTTGCAAGGGAGCTGATGTTTCCCACCCAGAGGTCTTGCAGACCACGAGGTGGCATCTTCTCCCGAGTGAAATACACTCCCCCAACTCCTCCCCCCATCCCCTCCTCCCCCGAGGTCCTTCCTGGGGCCATGAGCTGCACCTGGACCAGCATGGCCATATTCTTTCAAGATATTTAAGCCCCTTTTCATTAAGCTTGCCCCAGTTCTTCTGATGCTCTTCTTGACTGCCTCTGCTATCATAGCAGGATATTAAACTGGCACCCCCTGTTACATGTTAAGAAAACAGCCATGAAAACTGAGAGCTGGAACACACCTTCTGCAGCCTCTCCGTTGAGGCCATCTTTTGAACACCAGGCTCCCCTCCAGATCCCACAGCCCCATTGCCTTCCCACAGGTGGGTGGCTTTCCCTTTGCCTGCGGGATGGGTGGAAGCTCTAGCTCCAGGCCATCACCCTCTCAAGGGCAGTGGGAACTATGGGGGTGTCCCAGAGCTCTCAGGCTGCTTCTGAAGGGGTCTGGGAGCAGGCCTGCCTGGACCACCAAGAGACCTTTGTCTGTTCTTGCTCTTTTTGGGGCACAAATAATTATAGGTGCAATTTAAGTGACCTTGGTGTCTAACTACTTGATTTAGGCACAATTAAGTAGTTAGACATATAAATAGCCTAAATTGGACCTTTCAGTTAATGGTTAGAACAGCAGTAGGGGCCAGGTTAGGAAACTGATTCTGTACCTGAAAATTAGCTGTACTGTATGTTTAAACTCCCTCACTGGACGAACCTTTACACACCCTGGCTGCCAGTCAAGCCTTGAAATGTCACTTTTGCTGACTAGGAGTACATGTCCTATGGAGACTGTTTATTGTGCAACAAAATGCCCTTCTGCTATCACTGCTTTTTTTACCCATTCAGTGAAATGTAGCAAAGCAGAGGAGAAACTCTCCTTTCCCCTGAGCTTGGTGGTATGGGATCACTTTGGAGGTGCGATACACTCACCTTACCTTACTGGGTGCACCATCAGTTCCAGTGGTGCAGCCCAGTGGACCTCTGGGAGATGTGGATGAGCCAATTCGTGCTCAGGTGGACCTGTTGACATTTGCAGGATAATTTGGGTAAGTAACCGTGAGCAAGGAGAGCAACCATGACAGAGTGTATCATTGCCTGAGTCAGATGGAAACGCAAAGTCTTTGCTGATATAGTACATCAGACTTAGTAAAAAATTCCTTTTCCAGAGGGGAAAAAAAAAGTTAAAACTCTGAGCTGTTCAATTGCATTTAGAGGATGTGAAGAAAGACAACAGTCCTGGATTTTGTGGGATCAAAAAGGGATCCCTCAGCTGTGCCTGTGAAACAAGCAATTTCTTTTACTGCCGTGATCCAAAATGCATCGTGAACCTTTGAACTCAGTAATAATCCAAAACAATGCTTCCTGGGAACTGCTGTTATTATAAATTGATGTAGCCGCTGTTACTATGAACTGATGTAGCCATCTGTTTATATGATGTCATAAGTACTATGCCTCTATAAAGAAAGAAATGCACTTTTTTGCACCAATGATCTTGTATTTTGAAAGCTAGTACAGTAGTTTTTTACCCTTTTATGATTAATGTACCTTCCTTAATCATCCTCCAGGAAAATTGTGACCTCCTTAAAAAATGTTACATCTGTAGATCACTATCTAGTATTTATGAACTTACTCTCTTTCATCCTCTTCCTCGGACCTGGAATCTCCCAGGGGTCCTCAGATCACAGACTGGCAACCTTTTGTATGACCTGGGACAAACGATGGTGTGAAGCTGTCAATATTTCTTTTGAAGGGAGCATCAGACTATATAAACTCCTTTTCTAGGGGCTGGTGGAGAGCAAGAGTGGGGGCAGCTCTGTGTTCCCACTACAGAGCCCTGCCCTGTAAGGAAAGTGACTAAGGACCAGGCAGGATGTGCCTCTGTTTTAGACTTGATGTGTCCAGCTCCATCAATAAACAAAAGTTCAGTGATCAGTTTGCAACCAGACATGACACGGGCTGTGCTTCCTGTTATTTCCATCAGCCCCGAGGGCACCTAGATGTCAACTGGGAAATACCTCCATTGGTGGGCTTAAGCCTACAGTAGGTAATTGCTTTTGTTACTGTACACACAAACTGCTCGAGAAGCATGGGCCCTTGGGCACACAGCTCACTTGCCAGCAAGATGCAATGCCCAGGCAGGTCTTGACATCTGCTGGGACGTGGTCAGTGTCTTGGCATTTCAGAGGGACTGCTTGGGAGTGATCACGGCTGGAGGTGCGGTGAGGCAGCCTGTGCCATTGCTGTGGTTTTAATTCAACTCCCAACACACAGGGGCAGATTTGGCGGCCTCCTCTGCTCCTTGCTTCTCAGTCCATGAAGTCACTCTTCCTTTGCAAAGACCCGTTCTTGCCTCAATAAATAGAGCTTTCCACTGCCATTGTTTATTTTACTAGGGGGGTGTCTTTGTGTCACCTTTCCCTTTTTTAATTTCAGCCTCTTATGGACTACATGCTGGTTTGCAAAACCTGCCAATCCGAATGAGTAGCCCAGGGAATACAAGTTCCTATGGGATAAATGCTCTAACTTATGACTCATGGATTAGAATAGTAAAAGCTGATGCATAAAGGGCCCTGGGCACTAGCATACCACTGATGTTTTAAATTTATCTTCTGCAAATGAGAAAGATGTTTTTCTTCAAGACATACAAAAATATACCAACTCAGTGCAATCTAAACGAAGTTATGTGGGAACACTGCTCTGCACTGTATTGCCAATCTCTTGTGTTTATGTATAATTTTCCATGGGGCATTCCTGTCTGTAAAACTACTCAGAGTGCTTTCCTGTGGACTCCTTTTGACTGGCAGGAATACTAGCAGTCCTAAGTGTCATGTTGTTCATTTGTGCACAATGTTTTTACAGCTATTCAATAGCATCTGTGAGTCATTTGCCGTCTGAGCCTTGGCTCTTTGGCATGCAGCAGGTAGAGGTCTTGAGCGAGCAGGGAGAAGGAAGGAGGGCTTTGGGACCAGAGCTGGGCTCTGTAGGAAGAGGTACCTCACTGGCAGCCATGGTCTGAGGTGATAGTGGGTGCTTTGGTCAGCTACTTCACTCTGCTTTGGTCAGCTACTTCACAATGATTTTGGCATCAGGGAGGATGTCAAAGAGTTTGGTCCATTAATTCCTCCAGGGAAAGTAGAGTGGAAGGCAACAGTGGACCATAGAATCACTAATTCTGTTTAGAGAAGTTACTTGCTCCCTAAGGAGAGGGCAGATAACTTCTTTTCCAGAGCAAAGCGGAGCAAAGACTGATGCTGTCAGTTGCAGATGGATATCTAGTTCACTCCTGAGTGGCAGGGACCTCTCCTGCCCTTCACTGGGGCTGACCGGGAGGTGAGTGAACCTTGTCCAGATCTGCAAGATGAGCACATCACTTTGCACAGATCTGTTTCTCAGGCTTGTGCATTGATTTTCACATGGGAGATCTGCCAGGAAGGCAGAGCTTTTCAAAGCCACCCCACTGATTTCTGTTCCCCAGCTCAAATATTTCCTGAAACACGTGGCATGGCCGAAGGTCCTACCTGTACTTTGAGGAAAGGCTGCCCTTCGCTCTAGGCAAGATCCAGCCTGTGTTTCCTGACAGTGAGGTGCTGTAGAGGAAGGGAGAAGGGAAGAGGCAGGAAATCTTGGTTTAGCAGTCAAACACGGAGCTGACTGAAGCATGAGCATGCAGCCTGGCTGTGGGACAGAACCCCTTGAAGGTGTCAGGGTGGAGAGCAGTAGAGGTGAGCTGAGGCAAAGGGGATCCGAATATGAGATGCTGCTGCCCAGAGCTTGCAGCTGGGGCTGAAGCTGTGCCTTGGCAGATGCCAGCAACAGAAAGCCCCTGGCCTAGTCACCCTTTAATTGCAAAACTGAATTAAAATGGGTGACTTCTGATAGTGAAGAAAGAGAGTGAAGTATTTTTATTTCCTTTTTGTTCTCTGACACTTGTGTTTTTGATGCTAGAGGATAAATGAAGGGAAGGGGGCAATTTGGATCTGGGTATGAGGGACACAGTGCAACTAGTTCCCGATATTTCATGTGTGATTTAAACTGAAGTGAGGAAGAAGTGGAAAAGTGCAACACTGCAATGCCAGGCATCAAGTTCCTGTGACAGGGTGACAAAAAGCACGTTTTTTCCAGAGTTATTTGCATCTAATCCTCGGACAAAATTGCTGTGCATGACTCACTCGTTCCTCTGTTTTCCTTGTCATACTGAATCCAGTGTCACAGGGGCTTCTGAGAATAACCCTCTTATAGATTTTGGGCAATAGATAGAAAGGCCAAAGAGATTAAAAAGAATAAAAGAAAGTTATAAAAAGGCACAGACTACATAAAATGCTTTAAAATACTGCAGAACCTCTGTATCATCAGAAATATTTTAAGAATTTCCTAAAGGCCAATGTCTGCTTTCTCAGCCAATCTTCCTTGTGAGATTTCATCTGCACCAAAAAAAAATAATATATATATATACATATATATATATATATATATAAAAGAGAGTTCAAGTTGGTTTTGGATCCAGTTTACAGCACTGATATCCATGGCAGATGCAGAACTGAACGTTGAAAGTGAAAACATCTTAGATTTGAAGTTCCTGTTTTCACCATCTGTACTGGTAAGATTAACTGAACTGGTTTAATTTCGCAATCAAACGCACTAGAAAAATGCCAGTTGCTTTTCATGTTTAAGACCACAGCTGATGTGAATCCTATATTGGTCTTGAAACTGTAGCGAAAGCCTGAGAAAGAGCAAAAGGAAATGATGAAACATTCTTATCTTCTCAATTATTTATTCACTGCTTTCCCCCCCTCATTTTCACTCCACGGATAGTAATGAGTTTTACGAATGTAAGGTGTCAGCTATAGGCTTTTCTGTTGAAACCTCTAAATTTATGGCTCCTCTGGGCATTACAGGCACGGATAATGCATAATTTACAAACAGACTTGAAACTTTCATCTTCCTTTTCCCACTTCTTTTCAGAGGTTTTTGTTCACGAAGTGATTTGTTTTGCTGTAGTGGAAACCATATGCTCTTCTAAACCTCAGTGGAGTGTAGAAATTCTGCAGTGTTGCCAGATGTTGCCAAAGAAACTTCACCTGACAGAATTACAGAAGCCTCTTCTCTGCTGTCAAAACCATCTTTCTAAGAGGACATTTTTCCCTTCTATTTGGCAGTGGGAGAGAGAAGGCCAAATCTCAGGCAGCTGGTGACTTTGGGGGTCTGTGCCATGTTTTTGTTGGGGCAGGAGCAGGAAGCTTTAGTGAGCCATCTCACAAGAAGATGGGTCAATAGCTCTTAACTGGGAATTGTGCTTCTGGCACTGACTCTACTTTGTTGCTGAGGTCTTACCACTGAGAGGTTGAATAAAACCAGTCTAGTTCAGAGTTGGTGTGACCATGGTCATACATTCACATGTGACCAGGTGCTGCAGCGGAAGGTGGAAAAAATGCCAGTCCCAGCTGAATGGATGAAAGCAGAGTTGCTCTGGCTGAGCTCTTTCTCTTATTTGTCAGCTAGTGTATGACTTGAACTAAAAGGTTTTATGTTCTTCCTAAAACCATGTCTGTAAGTGATGATAAGACTTCGGATGTTCTTTTTATTCTAAAAATTCCCTGATTGTTCTGTGTGTCTCCATGACTGGTTTCCCTTGAGGCAGCAAGGGTTTAGATGCTCTGAGTGCAAGGGCAGGGGATAAACCCTCCCTGTCACTGAAAAGTGCAGAGTAGTGAGAACAGCTTCCAAGCTCAGTGATGCTGGAGGGAGACTGGCGGAGCATTAAGAGCTGCATTAAGAAGTGTGGATCCTTATACGACCAATTTATTCCCAAAGAGAGCAGGATCTGTGTTTTCTAGGTACCTTTTGTGGACTCCTTAGCTGCAGGCTGGGGATCCCTAGAAGTCTGGTAAAACCCAGCAGTTTGATAAATACTTCAGTGACTGCCACTTAGGCTACACCTAAAGCAAGGTGTCAGTAATCTGAGAATTGTGTTAACAACATGGTTTTGCCTCCGCTCCCCAGTGTGATTAAAATGTTGTTTCACCTCAGAGTTTAGCTGAGAGCTGAGTCTTGAATGTTTGCGTGACCATGGGGAGTCATGAACATCCCAGTTGCATTACCAATGGAGTCATGCCTGCCTACACCATTTCTGGGACAACCAGAGGCTGAGAGCGGAGTGTGGCTCTTGTCATGGGGTTAAGGATGTTCCCCTCTGCTGCTCACTGATGGCTCATGGCCACACTGTGAGACTGTCTGGTGAATCCCCAAACTGCTTTAAACCTGACCCTAAGTCTATACTTGTTCCCTTCTAGTGTTTCTGCTGGCATTTCTGGGGCACTGGTGCTGTGGCTCTTACTTCTACCTGAGCACCTGAAGCAGCTATGAACAGATGCCTCTGGTTTACACCATGTCTTAAGTATAATCTTTCCTAGCCATTCATGTGGCCATACTGCCCGTGGTTAGCTCCCTCGGAGGATGGGCTGCACCAGATAGGGAAAACTCATGCAGATTTTGTTCAAAGAAAACCCATGCAGATTTTGTTCACTACTCAAATATGTCATGGATCTCTCTCAGGATATTTGAGAGGAACAGAGCAGGAAACTTCCTGAAGGCAATGCCTGGCCTCATTCTTCCTCTGGGGCATCATGGGTCTCCCTGTGCAGCCTTTCCCTTCATTTCCCAGGTACTAACAGGGAATTTCCTTCCAGATACATTACTGAAAATGACTGGAGACTTTGTTTTGCCCCATGACCCAACCAGCTAAGTCCTGGCAGATTCTCACTGGTGTCTTTGTTCAGCCTTCCTCACTTTTCCCCTGCTCCACATGTTCCTTGTGCCTCCTTGGAAACAGGTTTTCAGGTAGCCCATTGACCCGAGCAACATCCACTTAAACACTGTCCACTAAGATTTACCAAAGCTGGACTTGCTGCTCTGCAGATGTGGGTCTTGGTGGCAGAGCCTCATGCTTTCATAGCAACAACTCTCAGCCCCATGCTTGCTGGTTTTGACCATCAAAACAGGCAAAACTTTAGTTTTATATGTATTTAATTCATACATATCCATCTGTTGAATCCCATCTGCTATGCTGTATATGATGATGTGATGGACTGATTTGGGCCACTCTGATTTCTTCTGCTATTTTGTGCTACATGGCATTCAAAGCTCAAGGCTTTCTGCATAAGTGAATTCAGTGTTCAAACAATACTTTGTGAGGTTAAATAGAATGGTTTAGGTGCACACAACCCACGTTATAAATTGAACCCTCAATTCTAGAAAAATATCATTAATATGGATGTTGGGGGTTTTTTTACTGTAATATCTAGTTCACATAAAGAATCCTTCTAACACATAGGACTGTTATTTATTTTTATTTTTTTTTAACTTAAAACCAGGATCAAGTTTGATAGCTTTATTCAGAGGGGTACTGTGGAATATAGCAAATACAGCAAATCAGCACAAATACACGGGCTGTCACAGTCATTCTCATATAAAATATGACCCACAGTTTTGAACCATATGGTTACACAAGTTTTAATTTAAGTGGCATCTTCTTTAGTCAGCGAAATGAGATCTGGCTTGCCTGTGGGAAGTGGAGTCAGCACCTTCACCTGCCGAAGTGAAAAGGCTCCCCCAGTGACCGGTGTTGGTTTCCACTGCTGGTGTGTATATATATGGATGAACAAAAATGCTGACCTTTGCACTTGATGCACACAAGGAAAACGCAAGAGCCTTCCCATTCATTATCTGCAAGCTGCTAGAAATGCAGCTTATCATATCCCATGCGGTCACACATACCCGGTGGCCCCACTGCCTGAGCCCCCTGATGTGGATAACTAGAAGCACTCCCATACTGGAAGCACTACACCTTCCACTAACACCTGTTTTTGATTTTGCCTCTCAGCTGCGATATGGAGAGCCCCGTAATGTTCCATCTTGCCAATTATTCATAAATATCTATCTATCTATCTATCTATCTGTTTATTTCTTGTCACAGTCTATTTTACTGATGCAGTGCAAGGAATTAAAAGCCTCCCATGGTCCTAGAAAGGAAATAATAATTAGCACCTACTCTCACAATAGGGAACTCTCATCTTTCTGGGGGAGAGGAATAGGGCTTGTCCTCCCACTCCTGACAGCTGCTGCTGGGAGACATTTCTGGGCTGTCAGAGCATTGTTATGAGCAGATTCTTTTGTAAGTCTTCATTGTCCAGACCAATAGGTCTACACTTGGCATCTGTTTTGCCCTGTGATGATTTTTTTTTTCTCACCTATTTCTCAATGTTTTCCCTAACAAATTTATTCTCTACTGCCTGTCTCTTCTGGTCATTCTTTTTTTTTTTCTTTTTTCTTTTCTTTTTTCTTTTATTTGGCCTGTATTTGATTATTAAAAAGATTAGGGGAAATTTAAATGTAAATCCAATCTAGATTTTCTATTGGGCTTTCTTGGAGTTTTGACAGAGGGTGAGTTTTCTTTGGACTGGATAGAAAGAGTTAACCAAAGGAGGAAAATTGGATGGCCACTGAAAAGACATATATTTCTCTGTAGAGATCTCATTGCAGAACAGTGCTTTTAAATGTGGGGAGAACTGTATCCATAAAGAGTTTACCCAGGCTTTCCCAGCACACTTCAGCGGGGTCATCTGACTTTGTTTAAAGTTTTTTTTGATCCAAAGAGCAGGAGAATGTTTCACTCATAAAGCATATCTACAACTGTGTTTGAACCTTTGACATGGGAAACTGAGGAAATTAAACCAGCTGCTACCAGTTTCTCCAGAGCCAGAAAGATGTAAAGCTCGCAGAAAACCAAAATGGTCTTTTTCCTTCATATTATCATTTTCTAAAAAGAAAAAAAAAAGAAGAGGCTATTTTTGGAAGGCAGGGAAATATCTGTGTTTGCATTTCTGTCTGTAATACAATGTGTGGCTGATAAGAGGCTTATGTTTTAAATTGTAACAGGGAATGCAGTGACTTCTGAGGTCGGAGCAGGGCTGGAACAAGGCAGCTCCTTCTGCTGCCTTTGTCCTGTCCTGAGCTGTGCCCCACCAGTGAATTGCACAGTATCTTAAAATGACCTTTCATTCAGGCTGTATGGAGGTACTCTGAGTCAACTGGTAGGAGCAAGTGACCCCCGACCTCCAGATATTCACTGAGAGCATAGAGGCATTTTCTGCTGATGATGGGTGGTCCCAGTAGATGGTGGCCACAGATGTCTGCTGCTGATAAATCCAGAGTTCAGCTAATGGGAGGGGACCTGTCGCTGGCTTCACTGGAGAGTGAAATATGTAAGCTATAGGCGAGCATTTCTGCTGGCTGTTAGGCTCCATCGCTGACTGTGAAGGCTGAAAACCCTTGGCGGAGCCTTGCGCTGCTTCAGGATAGGTTTCAGTGCCCCCCTTAAGTCCTTCCACAGCCATTCTGCTCCTGCGCTGAGGACCCAGCTGCTCTGTGTGTGGGTACCTCTGGGCTCCCTTTGCACTGATGGCTGAGAAGTCAGTTGGTGGGCACATGATTTTCCTGCTTGTTCTGGAAGTTGCTTTGTGCATCTGGTGAAAGCACATTTGACGGTATCTTCCTCACAGTGAGTTAGCCTGGTTAATTTATAATTAGTACATTTTTGCACTGGAAACCTTCAGCCAAGAGCCCTTTCTCACAGCAGGTTCTGTGCTTCGGTTGTAGCAGATTTTTGGAGTGGTTAGCCAAACCCGCTATCATCACTGGCTTACCCAACTTCACCAGTCCCTCTTACCTATCCTCTTCTCCTTGCTCACCTCCTTTCTTCTGGTGCCAGCAATTTCTATAAACTTTTGTACGCTGCTCATGGCAATAAATATTAATAAAGGTATATCACTTTACTGCTGGAATAGTGGGAGAAGAGGTGAGCAACGTATATTTTACTTCTTCAGAGGCTTGGCTCCCTTTGGCATGCCTTTTCCTCCCAGAAGAATTGCCAAATTATACTCTTGTTTCCCTTCCCAGATGAACTACATCCTCACATCTGTCTGGCTCTGCTCCAAGCTGCTCCAAGTCAGTAGGAGCTGGGAGAAAGGTTTAACATGCAAATTGAAAATGTCAAATTTTGGCTTTATTTATTGCCAGTTTTGTAGAAAGGAGGAAGTAGAAAGACTTTCTGTCAGAACAGCTCACTGTTATTGTTTTGCTTCACGTAAATGAATCTCCGAATTGCAGTAAAGGAACTGTCTGGGAGGCTAAGAGACACTGAAAGGGCTGTGCTACAGGAGCTGTGCTGGGAAAGTGCGGCACTGGGAAGTGAGTGGCACTGGGAGTGCACCTTTAGACAATTTAATTTTTTGGAAACTGGTGGAGAAGAGACAACTACAGAATGGGTTGAGGCTGGTGGGGTAAGACTTCTGAGCTCAGGGCTGAGACCTTTCCATATGAGCGCTGCATAGTGCACCAAACCACTGTTTCACTCTTTAATTACATCGCTTCTGTTTGAAAGACACAACCCCATGATCAAGCTATCCATTACAACTGAGGACATTTGTTTATGTAAATTTAACACATCCTTTGGGAGACACAATTTCCATGAAGGGCTTTTGGGGTCCTCTGCTGAGAATGCAACACATTTTAATGTCACAGAGCAAGAGCATTATATTATGTAAGTGATGTTTTGATTTGGGACAAACCAGAAGATGACCAGAAATGCTTGGCTAAATTTAAGTAATAAATATTAGCAATTCTGTATCAGAGAAAAATGTAACAGGAAGAGAAACTAACCCAACAGAGTGTGCGATCAGCTCATGGTAGGAATGATACTGTCACCAGTATTTGCACTCCCTTGGTGCAGAAAGGGATTGATATGAAAGCTCCTAGCAATGGTAAAGTTGTTCATGTGTATCTGTGTGCTAAGATGTCTGAAGTACACGGGAGACAGATGTTAGCTGAATTTGAGAAATGGAGGAGGTAATGAAAAGATCCAGAGTTGAGGTACAAAACTGGTAAATTTGGAGCTGATTTATCCATAGCTGCTCCCACTGTGCATATTTGTTCAGTTTTCTTCTGGATGTGTTGTAAACCTGGAGATGAGAAACTTTTCTGACACAGCAGTAAAGAAAAAAATGCTGCCTGCCACCTAAAATTGAGTGTTAATATACAGACAGAGAATAAGGCCATGGGTTTAGCATGGTGGTGTAAAGAAGTTCATGTCCTTATTTATGGAAGCTGAAATGTTATCTGAAACGGACCATAAATCACTTACTACCATTGCCAAATTTGGTCTGTCCAGCACTCTGCCTAGAAAAGAGATGATTTTTAACTGCAGAGATGTGATTTGTATACCTAATGCAAACCTGATGGAGAGGTGTTAATAGCAGGCGCATACAGGTGCATTTGATGACAGTCCCCCCAGTAAGTGTCACTTAAAAAATGCCCTACAGTTTTTATTGAAATATGGATTATAATACCTGTGATGATTCCATGATGAAAACCTGTATGAAGTCATTACCACAAGAACAGTATTCCTCACCCATTTGGAGAGGCAAGTCCTTGTAATAACAGGGCTTTTCTCTAAGACAGCAGCAAAGTGATTCATAAGGAGTTGAAGAAAATTTGTTGAAAAAGATAAATGAAGGTTACTTAGGAATGGAACAAGAGACGGGATAGAGATTCCCAGTGAATAATGATACTGAGAAAGTTGTCAAGGCCTGTTGTATATGTCAAAAATACAGACCACGCTGAGCAGAACAGTATTATATTGGTGTTCCAAGGAAAAAAATAGCGCTTTGCTGTCCATAGCAACTCACCGGACTTGTGAAAATTGTCATAAAATAAAGGCAGTTTTGCAAAACTTAATATATTTGGGCAAAAATACGTTCTAATGGAAACTATAACAAGACGTTCTAGTATGTTTTTTAGTTTCTTTCATATGTTGCCATTTTTTTCCCCCTGACTTTTCATGTGTTGAGTTCACGTGGAGACTGATTTTAAAGATTGGTTATGAACTTTAAAATAAGTTCAAACAGGATCATAGTACAGGTGGGACTTGATAGATTATGCTATAGTGGTTGATAATGTTAGTCGAAGTGGATGCCCTAGTTACAGAGTAGCTCCTGGGAAGCCTCTGTAGGGCAAGGTCTACTGAGTTTATCACTACACTTAAATAAATCTGGATTTGAAATAACTGGAGAAGAGTATAATTCTGTATTTCAGTGTCTGATTCTGAAGTCCTCACTCACAGATGTAGTATGAGTTAAGTCAATGAGACTATTCAGATGGATAAGCATTAATCATATGAATAATGAAAAAGGGTTGAAGGGTCATTCTTACAGTTGCTAAGAAACTCTGCAGCTGCTTCATATGGCCTAACTATCATTATATTTCCCCAGTTATTGCTTCTAATGCAGTAGTGATTAATTAAACTAGGGTGATATTGACCCCATGCTGGTTTGTTCCCTGTTCAAGCCCCCTCTAAATGGTGTCTTGAGGACCGAAGTGGGTTTGAGAGGTGTGCAGGCCAAACCCTACAGCAGTCCCTCTGCGTGAGGTGCATTCCACCCTCCGCTGGTTTCAGGTTTCCTTTCTCAAGAAAATTGTCTCAGTGCTCGAAATGGAGTTTCCAGTCCCCATCCCCCTCTTGACATCCCTGTCTGAGCATATCAGTTATCATCTCACGCTATGGCACACGGTGTGTAGAAGTATTTATAGCTAGCCATGGCTATCAGGAGAGATTTGCAGTGCTATCTCCAGTTGTTCCACATATGCCTATATTAATTACTTCCTTTCCCTGCAGAAGTAAGTCCACATCTTCCAAAATAGCAGCTGCCTTCAGGCCAAACATTCTCCCAGGTGTTTTCTTCCCTCAGCATCTACAGCCAGCAGGATGTCATTTCTGCTGCCTCTGATTGCCCAGGGACTGTCCCTACTTATCCATGATACCATTACCAGAAATCTCCATTAGCCTTGACGCTGAATGATCCAGCAACCCATTGCTTCACTCCTGAGTTTGCCTTCTGAAAGGATAGTCATGGCCGTATCAAAACCATCTGCTTTTCTCATATTGAGGAGCGGAACATACTGTATGGTTTGCATTAATGGCAGGTTTTTCAACAGAGGAAAATATTTCCAAGCCTCTAAAATTTTTTTTTGATTTACTGTTATCCTTGCTTCTTATATGGCTGCAGTGCCACATGAGAAGAACCTTATTCTGTTTGTTCACCCTTTCAGGAAGAAACTGACTGTTGGTTGTTTTTCTTCACTGTTTTCCTGCTCTGACATATGTGTTTTTATTTTTGATATGTTATTGTCTTTGGCCATACTTTAGAAGAACCTTAAGAGGAATGAGACCGCTTGGTTTTGGAGTTTCATACATTCCTTTGAATTGCAGGACCATCGCTAACTCTGGTGGCATTTCTTTTGAAGCATGAGGCCACTTCTGGAGACCTAGTACATCGCAGGTGTCCTACATCAAGTTATCTGAGTTCTTATGTATCTTCACTCATCCACTTTACAGGCAGAGATTTTGTGCCAAATGATGTGTTTAATTAACAGAGTCCTGTGAGCTTGTACCTGCAAATGGGCTATCTGAAGACACAAGTTATTAAGCAAAAGACAAGTTGACATTAAGGAGAAGGGGCCGTCTTAGTTCAACTAAGATAAAAGGTTATGAATATTCATGAGAAACCAATTAAAAAAGCTGGCATCAGAAAAGACATGGATGAATCCAGAAGTAAAAAACAGGTGACAGCTTTTCCTCTTGGCAGAGATTCATTGCATGATTGAGAACTTGTCTTGCACAGTATCAGCATTGTTTGAAAGCAAAACCCAGTCTACAGAGAGCAGGTTCAGAAATCATTTGGTTTATGGTGAAAGGTGGGAAAAGGTCAGCTCTGGGATTTTCACAAAATGTTTGGCTTTAATTGGGTACTTTCATTGTATCCATTTATGCCTACGCTGTTATGCTTTTGGAATTGTGAATGGTCTCCTGAAACAGGTCTGGAAGCACGTTAGTCCTGCCTTGAAGCAGAAATGCCAGGCTGGACAGAGCAGGTTAAAACTGTCATAATTTCCCACGTTGAAAAAAAATTCAACAGAAAAGGGATGTTATTTTTCCCACAGTGATTTAACTGAGTAACTCAGTTAACTTTCCTCCTTCAGTGAGGAAAGGTGAAATAGGTTTTAGGCCACTGTGGTAAGCTTAGGAGACATAAACTTGGTTTGGTGCGTCTCTGTGTGATTTTGGAGAGGTCAAGCCCATTAAGTGTGCATGTCAGAGCTCTCTGAGCAAAATTGTCACTGCTCTAATGTGGTACACCGGTGAAATTAGCATAACTGAAGAAGCCAGACAAATTGCTCAGGCTTTCACCTGTTTTTATTCTGGAGAGTGATGGTGTTCACCAGCACAGTTGTCTTTTTGCAAGCAAGAGTTTTGTGTCTATGGTGGAAGAGGGAGCTGTTGGTTCTGTAGCATACTGTCTCTGTTTACACAGAGCACTTTATTTGATTTTTCTCTTCAGTGTGTTGCATGGTGGGTTTTTGGCGTGGTTTGGAGTTTTTTTTTTAGTTGGGTTTCTTTTTTAATTTTCAACATCTTTCCTTGTTAGCAAAGCAGCATGACTTCAGGGAAAAAATCGCCCAAACGCCAACAAAACCAGTCCAGAATGTGTTACTAAAGAAAACAGCTGTTGAATGCATAATAACATGTAGAAACACTCTTCTTGAAGTCATGTGGGATTGGTCATTGCAGGATCATCTGGGCATCAAAACAGAAGAAAAGGAAAAAGGACAATGATAATAGGCATTCTTATCACAGACAGTTAATGTTTACTGGCCTGTACAGCTCACAGTCCTTTTACCAGTGGAAATGCTTGTGTCAGAAGAAAGGGAAACCCAAGAAATTTTGTGGAAACTCTTGATTCTGATTCAGTACCTCGGAAGAAGACAGACCTCTGCCAGCATGCCCAGAGAAAACATTATTGCCAACTCCAGATGAGTTAGTTCTTACCCAAGCCTGTGCTTAGTCTTTTTTTCCTGCTCCATGCCTTTCTCTTGCACTTTTAATGAACAGCTTTTCTATCAGGCTAGTATGGCACTTGATGAGTTAGCTGTTTCCAACAAAGAAGGAGGAAGACAAGAAAAGTTCCTTTCATGGAAAAGAGCTTTTTTGAAGTCCCACCCTGCTGGCATAAATCAACAAAAAGCAAATGCATTCATTTAGCTATCCAGAAAGTCCTAATACGTCATCGTGCCATGTATAGCATTCGGCTGCTTTAATAGTGTTATCCCTTTCTCTTTTTAGAATGGAATTCATTTCAGTGAGCTTGTAAAGTACAATATACTGTATTAGGGGGTTCATTATTCACAAGGACCAAAAGAAAAAAGAAGGATCTTTCCACACAAGATTAATGTCTCAACTGAATACCACGCGCTGGATGTGGGCCATCCACCAGCAATTTAACATCTGTAATCTGGCCATGGTGAGTCTCTGTTAACATCATGAACAAATCATGGATGCTCTGTGGTCTTAACATGGTTTATGGGCCTTCTATGAATCAAATGTGTGTTCAGCCTGGGGATGAAACGAAGATGGTCTAAATTAGAGGCAAAGGAAGTTCTGAAGAGCCTTGCCATTTATTTATTTATTAAGTAGACATAGCTGAGGACTGTTTGTGAAAGTCTGGCTTTCAGCCCTTCCCTAAAAAGGAAAGGTTAGAGAATGGGAACTGGTGTGATTTAACAGAAAATCAGCAATAAAGAATAATAAAACAAAGGGAGGTGATCAAATCCAACACACAGGTACGTGTTTTAACCTGTAACAGCATGCGTAGGGTTTGATGATAAGTCTGGTTTTGTTTAGTCCCACCTAGCGCTGTGATCTGTGTCTACCTGCATACCAGTATGGTGGGCAGGGTGTGGGCTTACCGCCCACTGCTATCTCTCTCCCTGAGAACTGATGACCTTTTTGGACCCATGACCTTTTTGCGCTGTGCTTGCTCAGTGCTGTGGCTTTGCCAGCTTTAACTTGAAAAGGGTGACCAAGAGGCAGAAGCAGAAGCTCAGGTAATAACCTGATGATGCCTATCTTCCAAGTAGGCTGATGTCCATCTCCAGCTGCACTCTTAACTTTGTCCACAGGGAAACTGCTCTCCTATCTAAATAAATTTCCCCGTGCCATGATCCCTTCATTCTGGTCATGCTGACAGGAAAGGGCACCTCTCTGTGCTGACTTCAGTCCTGTTGTTACCCCTGTGTGGTGGTTCAGCCCCGGGCAGCAGCTGAGCACCACACATCGCTCAGTCATTGCAGGAGGAGAAACAGAGAGAGCCCCCGTGGGGTGCGGTAAGGACAGTTTTCTGACAGCACCACAGAAGGGCAACAATATCCGGCAAACACACATGCACTGAAAGCACAGTGCACTTTACAGACCTGACAAGACAATAACACAGAGCACTACACCTATGAGAGGACTGATCTGATGCCCCAGCCACAATCAGACTGCTCCAGAGCAGCACAGGAGCACCCCTCCAAACCCAGCCGCTTTTACAGGGGAATGATGCCACATGGTGTGGAAAACAGCCTGGGCTGCCTCAACTCACCTGTGCTGGCTGCTTGGAGAAGTTAACTCTGTCCTGGCCGGAACCAAAACACCTTACCTTCTGCCCCAACCCTGGAGACCTGCAGAGATGCTCTTGCTGGTGTTCTCCTGGTTTGTGCCTCAGGGGACTGCTGGGACAATGTGCTCAGGGAGAGCCCTCACCTTGGGATACTCTGCCTTCCTGGGTCTTATGGGCAGAGTTTGTTGACCATTAAGGAGCATTAGTGAGTTCCTCATGTCATTCAGGCGTTTTCTGCAGAAGAAGGTGAATTTGGATTGGGAAAGTCTCTTTCTTTCTTTGGTGTCTTGGGGAGTATTATTGTGGCTGCTGTCAGCTTAGATCTACTCTGTAATATGTACCTGAAGATACTGATTGCTCCTGCAACTTCATTATATGGTAGTTGCTTCGGCAATTCAAATAAACAAATAAACTGGGACATATGCCTGGTGCTGTTTGGGGCCACAGAGCTGTACAAGTCATAATTTTCAGTCTTCTCCATTCATGAAGAATAAACCTGATCCAGCCCAGATTCCTGTTAGAGCTCTGTCTTCGCCTTCATGGAAAAGCAGTGCAATAGCTCTGTCAGGGTAAACCAGCCAGGAATAGCTTTCTAGAAGTTTAGTTGAATGGCAGGTTCTCGAGAACATGAATAACTTCTGTAAATTGCCTTCAGAAGTAGCACAGGATCTTTCAGTCAATTTAAAGAGAACTGTTTACTGTTGCATATGGCAGTCATTATTTGGAATAATAAACCCACAGAGAATCTGAACATGCATGGGCCAACAGATGGGTCATCTTGCTTAGCAATTTAAGCAAGTAATTTATTTCAATCACTAGGACAAAGCACATGAAGATTACCAATTCCCTTCCAAGACACACGCAATGAAGAGCCATAGCTTTCCGAATCTTGTAGCCATTATGGAAATGTACACCTGCTCTTTGGGATGTGGGACCATTTTTGGTTGCTTGCAGAAATTTTTTTCATATTTCTTACTAAAAACAACCCAATTTTCTGTTTCAAATCAAGAGAAGGTAAGAAATTAATAACTAGAAAATTATATTGCAATGTAAGGTCATCTGTATTTAGACAGTGCTGATCACTAAGAAAAAAATCAACAGAGAAGCACTTATGATATTTTTAGTAATAATTATACATCCTATCTTCCTCTGAAATTATTAGAGCTTTATCATCCTGGAACAGTATGAAAATTTATATTTCAGTTACTTTTGGTAGCAACAAATCAGAATTTGCTACCTCATGGTTTGTCAACTGCATTAGCTACTGAGGTTTCCTGTTTCTCCTCTTTGAAAGTAGGTATTCAGCTCCCAAAAGCCACTGAAGTGACCACTCTCATGTCATTCCAATGGATCAGGGAGTGCAGACTGCACGAGGACCTTGATACCATTGCACAAAAGTGTTTCTGCTCTAATTCAGGGCTGTCATCGCCAGGGTGATTCCAAGTCCAGAGTGTCCTAGAGTTTCTGCTTTGACTGACGGGAGGGTGCAGCTCACCTTACCAGTGAGGATGGCTTGTGTAATGTTTGCTCATGAGTCCAGTATGAAAATTTGCTATGACCTACCCTAGAACTCTAGTTGAGGTGCTCAGCATTGCCATTAGAGAAACAAGTGTTACCCCAAGCAGTGGTCCCTCCAGGTGGGACAGTCCTGTTTCAGTGGCCAAGGTTTGCTATCATGCATGAATTCTGCAAGAAAACCAGAGCTGCTTTGGGCAGAAATTGGATTTGCAAAAAACCCCAAAATGCTCCATGAGGCTTCGTGAAGTTAGCGTGACTGATGAGTTCAGGTTGTGAAACAATGAAACTGGAGGAGGTCATGAAACAACATGAATAATTTTGGCATCTGGTGCCAGACTTGCTGCACACCAGTTCCACAGAAACCTCCTGCAGGTCTCTTCAATGTGTGTGTTGTGGTGCAACCGGAGCTCACTGGGGGCCACACATCACGTGGTTGCACTGAGCTAGGTCATGTTCAGCCCTGTGACTGATCAGGTGAGGAAAATAAATTGGTTACTGAAGAGCCTGGTAGGCTGTGGTTGCAGCTGAGAGTACCCTGGGCAGCGACAGAACTGTTGTATATCTCTTCTTGAGCCTGAGCCCTCTGAGCCCAAGGAAATGCAGTCAGAAACATTTATCTAAGCTAGAGCACATTTAAACCTCCTCAGTCAACAGAGAGCTAATTACACCTATGCAACTCAATTGCGTGCCTGAATTTTAAGAAATAGCACTCTTCTGTAACTACACAGCATGTTTACATAAACCTCTGCATTATGATCAATGTTGACATATAAAATTTAGCTACTTAGATTTGATTTTGAGCCATAAACTTTCAATGAATTATTAAATTAATTCTCAAGTTGCAATATTTACTCATTAGCCAATGCCCTATGTGAGTAGAAATAAAACTTGTCACCAATATGTTGTCCTAGGGACTGAAAAATAGAGAGGGAGTTGTGAAGAGAAGATCTTTCCTCTGTTGAGAAATCTGCAGTTGGTTGTAAGAAAAGATTATGGAGCACTAAATAGCCTTATGAAGCAGTAAGTACCCCCCAAGGATGGAAAAGGAGAAAAATTTTAGCCATTAGAAAAATATAATAACTGTGCATGTCCCAAAGCATACTCGTCTCAATGACTAGTTCTTGTCAGAATAACAAATTGCTGCCAAGCTTTTAAAAAGAAAATTTTTTTATTTTGACACTTTAAAAATGAATTTTTTTGGATGTATAATTTCACAATAATTGTTTCATCAAGAAACAATTGAATTGAAACATCTTGGAGACAACCTTTTTTTTTGGTTGGCCCAAACCAGAATGAATTAGTTTGTTTTTCTTTTACTGCGAAGGATGAAACATGACTGGTTTTGGATTTGAAACCTGTTCCCTCTGAAATTCTGCTGCTATTTTTTCCTCTTTCTGCTGAGTCCCTGCAGCACACCTGAGCCTTTTCCCAGGCTCTTGACCTCTGTTCTCTACTTTGTGCCCCTAACCTGATCATGTTCCTTGGGCAAATGTCACCCAGTACAGAGAGCAGTGGGGACCAGGACTACCCTGTGTGACCTGAAATGGAAATCCCTGTTGGGAGCCAGCTGGTTTTGGATGCATTAGTAGTTTAGCCCTACTTTCCCTTTCATCTCTATTACTTCAGCAATGCCACTGCGGTTTATAGACTCTTAGGCTACAGCACACACTGCAACTCCCTGCCTATCACCTTCAGAACCTCCTAACACCCTCAGTTCATTTGTAGAGCAAAATCTTAATGAATTTAGAAAAGAAGAAGTTCCAGATGTTTAGCAAACTATCAAAATACACTGGATTTTCTTTTTGTAAGAAACTTTTCACAACCCGATTAAAGCCTGTTTTCTTACCAAACAGGTTATGTGTCAGCCAGAGGTGTGAAACCTTAATAGAAAAGAACCATATGCCAGTTCAGGAGACAAAACCCGCCCAGTCCTGAAGTGTTACTATGTGCTTTCTGATTCTCTCAGAAAGAATCTAGGAATCTAGAATCTAGGAAGAAAATGAAAACAAAATGTGTTAAAAAAAATAAAGGAGAACCAGTAGTATCAAATGGATAAACTCAGGTTTTTAGTTACCTTTTTTAATGTTAGAAGAATATGCGAATCATAAACTATGCATTTTTTCTAACATTGAGTCTTTATGGGGAGTGGATGAACTGAGCTTCATTTACTGAAGCGTTAAGCCTGACACCCATTAGAGGACCAAAACTCAAAGGTACAGTAGTATGTTTCTTGCATTATAAATGTTGAAAGGCTGGTATAGTAACTCAGCAAAAAAATTCTCTGCACAAGTGTTTTGTTTTGTGTTGTGACGGACAGAAAGCATTTCACAGGAATGATGCCTGATAAAGTACTTTGCATCAGCAAAGCTCAGAGTGCTCTGTGGAGAAGATACCAGACACCTTGTTTCACAGGTGGGGAAATAGTGATGCAGTAGTTTCCTGGAGTGGTGCTGTAATGGACCAGAGTCTCCGCAGGTATGAGCCTTTAACTACCATCCACTACCTAAAGGGAATACAGATACTGGAGATATGTCTTGAGATGCAGTGGTATAGCAATAGGGAAGTGTCACCTTTGTCTGACACGTTTTGATTTGTTTCCTGACCATGGATTTTTATTTTATTTCTTTTTCTCTCCTCCCACTCTTCCAAACCTTGTGCTGCACCAGGCACCACTTGCTTCTGTGCTTTTCCAGGGGTTGGAAGGATTTGTGGGTCTGGTGAAGGAGCCTCTCTGCCAGCTGCTGTGAGTTAGAGGTAGAGTGTATTCTTGGAAGGCTGAAGGCCAGATGATGTTGCCTCCAAATTTGCTGGGGGCCGTATTACAAACCCAGCCTGCCTGGCTGGGCTCCCTCCTGTCCTTGCATAGTCTGCAAGGCATGAGGCTGATGGTATAAAGCTCTCTCACCAATTAGCAGTTGGTAGTGAGCCCAGCAAACACAGTCCCCAGGAATTAGGGGCATAATGAATGGACCCATTTGCAGATCACACATGCTGATTTGATGACTAATCTCCTGCTAATAAAGAACCTCTTTGCTAGGGGCCAAATTCCTTAGTACATATTGTTTTGCCATATTTCAGGGATTAAAGTCCCTGGCTGTATTTGAAGGTCTCAGGATGAAAGGCTCACTGACCTATGTGAGATGATGGTTCCTCACAAAAAGTAGGTAGTTGCTGACCTTTTTTTGCTAAGTAACTGGTTTTGTATGGTCTTTGTTACTAATTTTAAACTGTGGGTTTACCTTTCAGAAGCTTGCTTGTTATGCCTTTTTAGATCTAAATTTAAATAAATTTTTGGTATGGTTGCAAGTTCCTATGTCCTTCCATTGGGGTGAGCAGCAGTAGGCAGTTAAACAAATGCAGGACTACGTTAAACTTATGTGTGTAATGAAAAACTAAAGCATGGAGTCAAATCCACTCACCCCTGAGGTCTTCATCTTTGGAGTAGAACTGCAGCTCATCCTTTGGAAACTAAACATCAGAGGAGGCTTTGGGGAGTTTTGCTGATGGTGACATCCGCCATCTGTGCTGCCTTGCTCACCTCACCTCTCCTCTCCCATCTATGCTTATGCACATGCTGAAGTGCAATTCAGGTGTAGAGCCAGGAGGGGTTTTTACTTTCTCCCCCCTGTCAAATCCCCCAAGTTCTGTCTGTCACACCCCAAGTTGTTGTGGCTTAACTAAAACTTCATGAGCACGACACCACAGCAGCAGACGCTCTAGCATCGACTCATCGTATTTTATGCCTCTCCAGGCCCAGAATTGTATTCCGGGCAGTGCATGGGGTACAGGATATGTCTCCAACCAGCCAGTGGTTGCCTCTACCATTTGTAAGTACGTACCATTTACCATGGCGTGTCTGTGGGAGAGTGATGTCCCCCTTGTGCACTTCTCCAGTGCAGTGAAAGCAAAAAGCTGAAGGGGCAGTGAATCACACTGGAGAGGCATCTGGCAGCAGAGCTGGTTCTCACTGGCAATGAAGAGCTCTAAGCACCTGCAGCATTCCCTCCGTGCAAGCTTCCCCACAAGCTTCAGAGAGAAGTTTTGTATACAACAGACAAAAACCTCTCCTGTGTCTATAATGAGGTTTAAGAGGAGCAAACTGCACACTCTGGAGATAAGGGGTTGAGATTTGGGTGAGAGGGCATGTCTGAACTAGAAAAGCATAAATAAATCAGAGGTAGCTACACAGAGTGCATGTTGGTCTGCATGAGCTGTGCCAAAAAGCACGAGGCAAAGCATGGGGGAAGATTACCTCATTTTGCAACAGGTTGTAAGGAGTGTGCATATGAAACCAAGTGACAGCAGGATTACTGCTTTGAGTACAGAAAACGAATGCGCCATCAAGGGGAAACAAAAAGTCATCGTGTTTAGTTGGAGCTGGACACAGGAACATGATTTGGGTTGGTTCTAGAAAGACTAATATAATCATTCCTTTGGTGCCTCTTTGGCAGTGAAGCCAACAGAAAGTAGAATATTGGACTCTTTATTGGAGTGGCAGTAGGTCGGCTGTGTGTATTGATTTGTCACAAATAAGGAGAAAAGACATCTATGGCATCTTTAATTATAGCAAGATAAGCTACGTCTACCAATGGGACAGAAACGTACCTAATTTTTGATCTCAGAAAAAAGACCTCAGTCCCCTGGAAATGCAGAGTCTGCATTTTCTGAGGAAAAGGTGAAAGGCTGTCTTTGAAAGGTGGCAGAAACTCAGAAAGAGGAGCTGGGAGACCACAAACTTTCCACAACTCAACTTCCTTTGGCACTGCAGAAGAGGCGGGTTGGCTTTTGATCTCACAGCCATAAGTAAAACCCCCAGACACTGGTCAGGCTACAAAAAGGACACATTCCCTTGCTTAAGTATAAGCCCAATGGAAGAAATTCAATGTGCAAAAGGATCTTATTCCATTACTTCTGAGTAGAGACCTTACTGAAAGCAAATATTTTTTTACGTGTGATGCATCAGCAGGGTTCTGGCACTCTCCTTAAGAGAAGCACAGAACACGTTTGTCCAGATTTAACACCTTATATGTGCTAAAGAAACTATTTCCCCTGCCTACTGGTTGGGTTGTGCTTAGCACCTATGGCAGCTCACTGGGAAATGCAAGAGATTTGTGATAGTCTAGAGGTCACTACAGTCTACCTAGGTGACACTTTGTGTGAGAAAAACACGATCAGAGGCTCCTAGCAGCTCTGGACTGAACTACATCTGCTAGGCGAAAGCTAAACAAACACCACTAGTATACCATGGAAACAGCGCATGTGCTAGAGCAGGTAACAGAGTGCAATGTCCTGAGAGATCACAGCAAGGCTGGGACCATCACAAGCACACCTTCTGAATAGTCAAAAAGGTGTTACAGAAATTATGAATCATGCAGGGAGTTGCAGATCTTAATTAAACTACCTGAAAGAACAATCCAATATCATAAGGGTAGGAGGTGAACAGAAAATTTGCAATAGCCCTGGCAGTAATGAAGGAGTTAGAGACCCAAGTTCTTGAAGCTTTCTGATGGTAGGCATAGAATAAAGATCTTCCCACTCACTTCCACAACAAATATCGGTGATCTTTCTGCTACTCATACACAAGAGGCAAGGGACAGTCTAGGTATAAACACCTACTGCTGGTCGTGCAAGCTCCTAGAAGAGGGTGGCTTATTAAGAAAGCTTAGAAGGATATTGAACTTCATGTGGATACCATCAGGTATACCTCAGGTGAGGAACAAGGTAAGACCACAGGGAAATAGCAAAAAGTAATAAGGAGGTTAGACTTGATACAGAAAGCTGGGCTTTTCATTGGATGCATTAGGACAAAAGAGCAGACAATGGAGAAGGGAGTTGATTGGTGTTGGTTCAGGAAATGATTGTCCAAAGCTGGATCTGCTAGAGGCCTTTTAACTCAATATGATCATTTTCTGTCTTAACTTTCACTGATGTATATCACATAAGTGGCTATTCCTTGCATTAACTGTGGTCTGTCTTAGGATTCTTTCTGGAAATTATCCTGTTCCATTCCTTTGACTCCAGTAGATACATGTTTAAACAGTGGTACATAATTTCCAAGATGATGGTACTGTACTTTTGGGTTTTTTAATTTTTAATTTCATAGAATGTCTCAGGAATGACCTTTAATAGACCTCATATATCTCTGTTTTTAATTTCAGTCATCAAACATTAGCTTTCAATATTTGTTCAAGACCCGTAGTTCTACAAAGCAGAGCAGCGTCCTCTGTTTACCAGGAACAAACAGGCTAGTTAAGTGAGAAATAACTGCAATAAACACAATAGAAAGAAGAAAAAAATAGGATGCAAGATTGTAAAAATCAGTAAGGCTGTTTATATACTCAAGGTGATCATTAGAAACACTTGGCTAAAATTTAATGACGAACTCATAACGCTAAGTTTCTGGCAAAAATTCTTCACTCTGAGGACTATGCAAAGTCACTTTTCAGCTACAAGCTGATATATAATCCAGCAGACATAGGTCCTTTCATGGGGTTTTAAAACTAATCTTTCACATGACAGGTTTGTGATTCTGGAATTGCTATTGCCAAATATCTTGATATTTTAATCTCGAGTAGAAAACAGAAAAGGCAAAATCTATGGTTTTTACACTGGAAATGCTGAGGACCAGCTTCACAATTGCTAACAAATTTTGCAATAGCCAAAGCAGATGGCATAGATTATTGCACACAATAAACTCTTCATACAGATATACCACAGCTGGGCCCAAATTAACTTTCTTTTCTTAAAAGGAATCTGCAATTTGAGCTGAATCGTGGGAAGGAATCCTGTAATTTTTCTGACCACCACAAAGCACTTGATTTCTTGTTGTGTAATTCCAGTGAACTGAAACATATTTATATAAATCATTTCCAATATTCCAGATGTTAAAAATACTTTTCTTCAATATGGTTACAAGTGAGTCTGCTGGGATGCAATGACAGATTTCTTCCTAGAGAATTTGGGGTTGCTTTTCAAATTTTACTGCAGAGTGTCTTCTGGGAACATGTGACCCAATGGTGGAAAACAGAGTGTGTATGTCTTCATAGGAGGTTTGGCTGCCTCTTTATCCTTTTTATTTTAAGAGACTGTCTGCATTACCTGAAGATAGACAGCTTACTACTCATTTTGAAAACCCCTTGCAAGAGCTGTGTCTTAAAAAAGTAGATTTTTTTTTTCTTTTTTCCTTAGAAGTAGTTGTAAAAGGACAAAGGTCCTTTCTGTAGAAGGAAACAGAATTTGAGACAGAAGCTTTTGATGACTGGTATTGCCAGCCTGTGCAGATCTAGTTGGTCTTGAAAGGTTATGGGAGCCTTGCTATTACACACTGATGAAAGCAGAGTTATAACCTTTTAGTTTTGTCATTATCTGCTGGGTAAAAGACTTTGTCCCTATTTTCAGTGCTGCTAAGGTGACCAACAAGAGGGTGCAATTTTTTTAATGAAATCCAGGTAGATTCAGAACGATGTCCAGACATTTCTAAAGGGCCAATTTGAATTGTGATCTACAGTGGTCAAGAAACCAGTGGTGTGAAGTTTAGGGACAAAAATTTTTATATGCTGATCAACAGATCTTGTCTTACTTTATTACAATAGTTTTGTAGGTAATAACCAGCATGTTATAGTTTTTCTTTCTAGGGTCATAGGCAATTTCTTTCTTCCTTCACTCTCTGTAAGAATCTTTAAAAAAGCCTCAGACACCTATTTTTTCCATAGATGTAAAATAATATAGCATATACAAAACTATAGGTCATTATTTAAGACATTCTTGCAATTCTGCAGAATTTTCTGTTTTTACTCCAGATTGTTTTTAGAAGCTGACAGAAATGATTCAATATTGTTTTAGGCTAGTCTGTAAGGCTTAAGCTATTTTCCACAACATCCTCTTGAGCATTTGAAGTTTTCCCTCTACACCTACTTCTAGATCACTGGTGGACTGTGACCCTGTTAGGCAGTAATGAGGTGTGACTGGATCGCTATTTCCTGTCCTAGGCATTTTTAAATGAAGATTCAGCAACTGATTGAGTCAAATAAAAGGTATGGAAGGACTGCCTTTTATTTTCAGCTTTTAGACAAGAGCTACTCATTTTGGTATTTCTAAAAATAAACTTTTCTATTGAAATTTATAATTGTCCCTGCATGAACAACACAAAAATTTATCATGAAGATGCACTTGAAATTTAAACAGAATTTCCTCTGGTTACATTTATATTCTTTTGGCATTTGTCTTCTACCAACCACATTTTACTCCCAGCATAACTGATGGCAAGTGAATTAAGTTCACATGCTCAACCATTTGCATCGGAAGTGATGGATTTTATAGGGGACGAGACATCAATAGATCAGATTTCCTTAAGCCATTTAACAGGGCACAGGCACTGAGGCAATTAAATAAAACATATATGGATCTGACTACATTCTTCTCAACTAGGAACCAGACACACCAGCGATTATGTGATGCCAGTCACAAAGGTGCTGACAAAAATTACAATCAACAGTGCAATAATGTATCAAGCACATTTTATATGGGATCGGACACTGCTTATTAACAAGCACAGGAGTAGCAGGGTCATACACTGTGAGAGAAGGAAGACATTTATACTGTGTTCCCAGTTAATAAATTTTATAGTAGCTTTAATATTTTTAGGTATGTTGCTGAAGGGAGGTGTTATGAGACCCCAGAAGAAAGATTTAAAATGTTTTAAAATGCTATAATCCTGTTTATTGGAACTTTGGTTTAGCGGGTTGCTTTCTCTCAAACAGTCAGGCTCACATCATGCCTCTCTGTGGTGTGAACTGAAGTCATCTATCTGATCAGGGTAAGAGGTTTTAAATTGGGACTACGAATGATTAATCAATACAGCTCGCATTCCAGAAATAATTTAGAAAAATATTTCTTTATTTGTCACAAACTGTTCTTGAACCAAAGGTGAAAAAACCCCCAAGAAAAGTCTATTAGCTGTGATGTTGAATTAAAAACCCGAGGAACCTCCACCAGTAATTAAGGTTTAATTCATTGGAGGCGTTATCTTCAGGCACCACCACCTATCCAGCTTCAGGAATGGTATGGGGTTCCTGTGAGGTGGGGATGCGGTGTCCCAGGGGTTGGCTCTCCACCCCTGGCCCAACACCAGGATACTTGACAGCTTCTGCTCCACCGTCACAGCAGCGACCAAGGAAACCTGCTTAGTCAGTCCTGATTACTGTCCCTTTAGGATTTCAGCTGGTTTCAATGGGCAATCAGATGCTTACAGTGACTCTGGCCATCCACATGCACACACATTACTCCTTCCCTTTGACCTGGAAGAAAGCGCCCATGGGATTTATCCAGGTGAGAAAACGTCTTTGGATCAAGACTTACCTGGCAAACATTGCGTTGCATGTTGTTACTGTTTCAGCTCTCTAGAAATTAAAAGGGTCTGATGCCATTAAGACTTATACATAAACATTTTCTTTTAGGATTATCTTTATCTACACCTTAATGCCAAGCATGTTGTTATTTTTCTGTATTGTTAGCTCTGCTATAGGTACTTGACTGGTCATTTCACTCCCTATTCTCTGCGTGCTGCAGTTTAAAAAATGGTTATGAGTTCTATTAAATTCAAACTAAGTATGGCTTTCAGTTTATGTTTAAAAGGAACTTCTGAAGCTCTTCTTTCTGTTGAGCTCAGTTCTCTGTAAACCTATTTTTGAGCAAAATCTAAATTTGAGAGCTTTTAAATTGTCCTTTGCAAGCTAGGCGGTAAGAGCATGTCTTTTAAGTTAAGAAAACGGATGTTGTTTTTTCTGAGGCTTGTTGGGTCCAGCCATAACGTTTATTTTTTAGAAGCATTGCATTGCTTGTCTTTCTGTGAATGACTGGACCTTCTGATCCATCGCCTTTACTTTAAAATTAATCCCATGCATCCCTCAGGCACTGGAAATACAGAAGCTTGGGCTGCAAAGCCAGGGATATTTTCTATTCAACAGTTAGTTCTTGGAGGGCTATAAAAGCCTTCTGAGATCTATATCACTGGGAGATTGATTAGCTGGGGTTTGAGTAGGACTGCTATAATTGTGCCATGATGCTGTTCAAAAAAGTTACATTTTTGCATGGAAAAGAAATGTCATTTTATTTGTCCTTACTTCCCCTCCCCCTCACCCCTCAGTTCTGGTCTTCCCAGAATGTCCATGTGACCAGAGGCACATGAGTAAATAGTTTAGGTAGCTACGCCTGCTCTTTCTGCTTTTGTAGCATTTAAAATACAAAATGTATGTATATGCATCTGTACATCATATGTGTACGTACCAATGGACTATGTCAGCATGTGTTACACACCATGGGTATACTGAAAGAATATTAAAGTTGCAAATCCAATCACTCTAAAGTTGGGAAGTGCCTGGAAAAAAAAAAAAGAGCACTTTGCTAATGGCTTTCACAGGTATTTGCTGACAGCAGAGGAATGCAGAGGCCTCGGTCTCCTTGGATCCATTTCAGCTCCAGTGGGAGCTGGCCCCATCTACCCATTCCCTCCTGACCCCATGTGCTGGCCCTCCTCTACAGGTCTTTCTGCCCCACTACTTTTCATTTAATCTCTCCTGGTCCCTTGCTCTATGCTTTTGAGGCACCTGTGCCAGGCTCAGTGCCATGGCCCTTGCTCCCTCACCACCAGCCACTGCCACTGCTCAATCCCACTGCCATCAATGGGACCAGTCCGCCTCTGCTCACCCTTCCCAGCTGGCTCTGGAGGCGGCACCCAGCTCCATGCTGAGCCAGGGAGGTGCAGCAGGCTTAGCAAGGACATATGCTTTTTGCAGGTTATGTCACTGATCACCAGCTCACTGAGTAGACATGATTGGCGCAGTCATTTAAAGTCTCACAACATACCAAATCTGCAGGACATTCAGGAAGCACATCCTGTGAGGGAGGACAGACCTGACATGTTTAAATCTCTCTAACTCTTAAGTTAGGTGGACAACAGCTTCTCGTAGAAAGGATTTTTGGATGTTTCTTAATGTTCTGGTACATGCTCTTTTTCAATGGCTTTGTTTACAAGGTGGCCAAAATGTTGTGCCTAAAACTTATGAGTTAAAACCAAACTTGAATGTGAACCCGGTACAGAGAATTTTAGCTTAACTGGCTGTAGTTTACTGTGGATTTAAGCCATTGAAAATGGGGTCTTATAGAAGGAATTAGTAGATGCCCTTAATAGGCTTTCTCTCCTATAACGAATGCCAAAACGGATTTGTTTAATCTTGAGAAATTCTTCAGTTGTTTATGTGCCCTCGATGGGGTGAAGATCACTGATAGTCAATTAAAACCAGTAATGTTTTGAAATTGAAAACTCAAACATATTTTATATTCTCCTTGAGTGAATACTCATAATCAAACTCATGCTAGATGCAGATTTAGGATTTGGGTAACAAAAAAAACCCCCATCTTTGACTTCTAGCTGGGACTAAAACCTTTCTAGGGTCTTGGAGCTAAACTGAGACATTAGAAAGCAACGCTTTAAACAACAACCTAGAAAAGTGTTCATCATCCATGTAGTAAAACACCCAGCTACGGGGAAAAGGATGTTGTACTAGTAACAGGAAGGATAAAAATATATTAACATTGCATTGACAAGAAGCAGTTAAGTGAAGTATGCATAGATTATGATCTGCTATTTTATATTTATTGATCTCTAGTTGTCCCAAGCCCAGCATTCCTGACGTTTCCATTTGTAGCAGTATAAAGTCTATCATTTCAGCATGACCTTTGGTAGCAATATTTTTCTAAGCTTCATTTGGTTAGGTGTATGAGTAGATTATCCTGTGGATTTGTCAAGATTTATGGCAGCAACATTTTATGTGTTTTCTTTGACAGAGTCAATAGCAAGGGCAGGCACCAGAAATAAACCAGTTTTCACATCTTGGTAGGCATGCATTATAAAGTTTGGTTCATCAGCCTGCACAGAGTTCACTCATATCTTACCATTCATTGACTCTGACAGCTCGTATATTTACTGGGTAGCTCAATAGTGCTGCAGTTCCCATGGCTTTCAGGCAGCGGATCTCTGCAGGTTTTATTTAGCTTTAAAACTTACTACTTACCAAATTCAGCCTGGCCCCTTTTTGCCCTTTGTGAGAGGAAAGTGCTGTGAGAAGTGGGCACCCCTCAACCTCCGAGCACACATCTGTCTCAGCAGATGCTGCTCTGGAACCACAAAGAGTCTCTGGAGATAGAAACACAGGTTGCAGGTAACTGGCTCCAGTTCAGCCAGTGGATGATGGGAACAGGGGGGATGCATTGGGCGGTGTGAGTTTCAGCTTTCCAAAAATGTCGGGGAAGGGGTTGCTTTTTGATTCGTTCCCCCCATGATTTAATGACATGTACCATGCAGGTTAAATCACCAAAAGGATAGCAACAATTTTCTGCTTCTTGGCAAAACCCATAAATTTTAGTGTGCAGCCTCAATCCTTTCCCTGTTCCCTGAAATAAATATTCTGGTTGTGAAGGCAAAGCAAAATCCAGTCTGGAAGCTGTGCTAGGACAGAAACTGATGAGGCTCTCAGTCCATCAAGTGCTCTCACTCCTTCTAGCCTGCTGACAGCTGATGGGCAAGTTTTGCCTTGGCAGCTTTTTGAACGCTGGAGTGTCCATCCCCTCCTGCTCACTTCCTTTCCCAGTGAGCAAAGGGAATAGTGCATTTTACTGCCTCTGGGGAAAGCTAGGACATGAGTTTGGGGATGCAAGCCTTCCATAAGGCCTGCTGAGAAGACCTGGGGCAGACAGACTTGGTTTACTGAAGTCCAGGTTCTTGGATTTCCTCTGTCTTGAGCTGGCCACAGTGCAGACACAGATAGAGAAAGCTAAGGTACAGATGGAGAAGCTGAGAGGATGGGGATCCCAATCCATGACAGTACTTGAGGATATTTACTTAGGGGCTTTTGTAAAGGTATTTCTTGGGTTGGGTTTTGTTTGGTTGGTTGGTTGGCTTTTTTTTTTGGTTGGGTTTTTTTTTTCCAGTGGTATAAAACCTAGTGAATCCAACCAGCATGGACTTCTCTGGTGGTTGATGATGTACAAAGACCCAGCAAGCCTTTGTCTGCTCCTCAAAAGGCTCACATTGGAAGAGACAGACTGTCCTCTCATTACGCACCTGAAGCAAGTTGAAGAGAAGCTGAAATGGAAACTAGAAGCTGGAGAAATAGCGAACTGCTGAATAGGCAGCTGAAAGAAGCAGCACTCACATTCATCCTTGCTTCGATTGAACCTGACTGCTTGCAAAATAGCTGCTTCAGACACTATAAACTGAAGCAAGAGGACATGAAGAAAGCATTTAAGGAGGCCAGAAGCTTGTCCTTCTCACATTTGATAGAAAATACTTCTCTTTCAGTTGTGTGAACAGAGCAAAGGTGAAAGTATTGCAGTGAAGACTTTTAACAAGCAGAGTTTGTGTATCCAGTTTATCATCCTCTCTTCCATTTATTAACAATATGTTATGGCTTAGGAAACATATGAACAGGGGCACAAGTAGTTTCTAGTCTTAAAACATGATGTGTGGTGGTCAGCAGGCAGTGCTGCTGGCTGGTGGCTTTGCCTTTCTTTCTTTGCTACAGTCACAGCTTCACATTTATTGGCATAACGCTCACACCATTGAAAGAGACTCTTTCATATAATATCCTATTCCTGGCCTAAACTGATTACTGCTGGATTTGAATGACTGCAATTGTTTTCACCTCAGTTTGTGCTATTAAGTTTAGCAATAATTAACATCTCTGTTACTTAGGTTTCCTCCAGATGTCTGCTATTAAATTAACCAGTCTCCCATCTGGAATAGCATATCGTAACTAGTGTGGTGGCCATTTACTCTTGTGCTAGGACACTGGGAATGCTCTCCTTTCTTGCTTTCCTGTATAGTGACAAAGCAGTTGCTGGTGAGATGGTAATATCAAGCGTTGGGTGGTGATACAATAATGACAGCAAGCAATTATTTTCACCCTCCCCTTTTTTAAAATTAAATATTTGCTAGTAGTAAGTAACCTATAAGTAGATAAATACTGCGAAGGTTGATCAAAGAGCTTCTTGAAGCTCACTGAAACCTTTCTGTACTGGGTTTTCCCACACCAAATTGAACTCTACAGAAGTATTTGATGTAGACAACAAATCCTGCCCTGAAAAATGTGCTCCAAAGGGGGATCTGCAGTGAGGACAAGGAGTGGTAGGTCAGGAATCCTTCCTCTCAGCTACCTACTGTGAATCCCCCCCCCCCTCCCTTCTGGTTTTGGTGAGATAATCTGCAAACAAACTATGCAAAATCTGACTTCTTGTTCTATAGACAAAATGCTCCTAATTTGTTGTTGATGTTTTTTCCTTCCCCAGAGAACCAAGAAGCTATACTTACAAATGATATACGTATTAATCAACTCTTCTGCCTGCAAGAACGAGTTGGAATAAAGGAAACAAATAACCCCATCCTCTCCAAACCTTTACTTTTTGCTTTAATGGCAGTTTTGCAGACAACTCTAACAGTTAGTGAGAAATGAAAAACAAAGAAATTTAGGAAAATCCTTTTTCATACCTCTCTGAGGAAGGTTTTATAATAAAAAATGCTTTTCTTTCTAATCTCTTTGTCATTCTCTTTTTTTTTTCCTTTTTTAAAAATTATCTTTTTAGCTTTAAAACAGAACAAGACTTATGATTTGGAGAAATGGTCCTTTTTTTCAATCACTCTGACTCTTCTCAAAGTAGTACTGGACTTTTAGGAGAGGCATCCTGACTCTTAGAAAGGAACTGAAGATACTCTCCTTATTTAACAATGCTAATGTTGATGCTGCCAACTGTATTTACTTCTTGAAGACAGAACTCACTTGAACAAAATTGTGTATTTCTTATTTTGTCTTATAAACACAAAGTTCATTCTGGAGTCTTGTTATTTTCCCTGTCCTCCCAAAATTAATGTTGTCTCTGCTGAAAACTATCTTTTCCTGAAATTTTCAGTCTTCTAATGAATCTGGCAAATGACAAGGCAAAGAAACTCTCTTATCAGCTTCAAGATAAAGCAGATGGGACTCCTTACAATCAAGCAAAGGAGAACCTACTCAGCCACGTGTACTCATTGAATTTGACATCTCCAGGTCTGCAGAGTCTGGTTGCCAGGGGAAGAATTTTCTCAGTGGTGGCTCCAAATTGTCCAAACTGATTCAGTCTAAAACCTGAGAAAGCACAAGCTTGGCCACTTTTAGGGATGGTTGTTGCAAAATGTCACTCTCTTGTACATTTTTCAGTTAACTGATTTTATGTCCTAGGTGAGGGGCAGCAAGAAAGTGCACAACTTTCTTACTGGAATATCAAATGTGTCATCCTGTGAATAGTTGACACCATGGATATGGGCATCAGATAAATAAAACCAGCAGATAAACAGACACAACGGAGAGGTGAAAATATGAGTAATTTAGCAAAACATATTATTAGAGTTCCCTTTTTTGTAACTGACCTCTTTGGAGAAAGAAATCTGTCTTTATATCTGCACAAGCTTAAAGATACATATCTATAATTAGATGAAAATCCCAGATTTTTCTCAAGATATGCCAGTAAAATGAGGGCTCCTGTCCTACATCACCACCATAACAGATGGATCCCAAAGTCATGGATTAAATTAACTCAGTGGAACTTTTCTGGACATTTTACAGATATTTTACAGGGGTGGTCCATAGACTAAAGGAATGATATGTGTGTTATACATCAAAGGATGAGAAGGTGTGTTGTGGTTAATGAGAATGTGTTGGACAGTGTGGGAACTGAGTGTGATGCAAATGGTATGGAAAAAGGGATGGAGAATGTGCTGGTTTTGGCTAGGATAGAGTTAATTTTCTCCATAGTAGCAAGTATGGGGCTCTGCTTGTGCTGGAAAAAAAGTGCTAATAATACAGGGATGTTTTAGTTACTGTTGAGCAGTGCTTATGCATAGTCAAGGTCATGTCTGTTTCTCACAACACTCCACCAAGGAGCAGGCCAGAGGTGCACAAGGATATGGGAGGGGACACAGCTGGCACAGCTGACCCCAACTGACCAAAGGGATATTCCTACCAAATGACATCATGATCAGCCCATAAGGCTGGGGGAAGAAGACAGGGGGAGATGTTTGGAGTGATAGCGTTTGTCTTCCCAGGCAATCACTACGCATGATGGAGCCCTGCTTTCCTGGAGATGGCTGAACACCTGCCTGCTTTGCCCAGCTTGCATGCATGGCTTTTGTTTTACTGTTTTTGCTATTAAACTGTCTTTATCTCAACCCACAAATTTTCTCACTTCTACTCTTCCAGTTCTTTTCCCCATGCCACCGAGAGGGAACAAATGATCTGCTATGTGGGCTTCGTTGTCACTTGGGGTTAAACTATGACAAGGAGGGTAAGTATGAGGAATTACAGCTTTTTGGTTTTGGTCAATTGCTTTGGGGGAAAGAGTGGGTTATTTTTAAGTTTTAATCATGCCTTTTTTCTTTTCAATGGCACGTTAGTTGGAAGACGTATATATCTAGACTTGTATGCAGAGTAGTATCCTGTGAACTACAGCTTATATTCATAGCTTAGAAGAGCAATCTCTCTGCTGCCTTGTGCTCTGTAGCATGATTAGAATACTGTATCAGCTGGTGAGTTACAGCTCTTTGGTGCATTAACCTTAACTCCAGGACATTTATAAAAACAAGTTTGGATTGTCAGATCCTACAAGAGGCTATATTATAGCTGGTATTCAACATTTTATTAGACTGCAGAAGGATAGATTTTGATCACTCAAAAGTGAATCATTTTTGCAATTCAATGTTTGAACCATTAAAACAATGTTTCTATAAACTGAGATCTATCTATCCAATAAGGATCATCAAACATGGACCTCTATTAACACTCAGATATTTCAGATTTGTGCATAAACAGTGTAACAGCAATAAAAATGAAATCTATGGTCCTTGCCTTTTTCCTCAAGGGATTTTAAAATTCTTTTTCCTTCTTGACTTCAAATCAAATGTTTGAAGATAGAAAGAAAAGGTAACAGTTGGTCTTTGGTGAGGACAAAAAGCAGGAGGGTAGTCCCACTTTTTTCACTTTTGAAGTAACTGTTTAGAAAGAGCATATGTAAGAGCATCTCTTTGTTATAATATACTTGAGAAAGTTTTAAAGGGCTACTTAAAACAAATTTTTTAAGACTAACACTCACACTCTCCATCAGATGCTTGTTAGAGATCTCAAGTTGCATGGGAACACTTCGTGGCTTGATCTGAGAGCAGACATTGACAGTTTCTTGCACTGTCCTGCAGTCACTCTGGTGTCATTTCTACACAGGCACAACAGTGCTCACGACATGTACGAGGCAGTTTGGGCTAAAAGGTACGGTAGCTTTACGCTCTAATGTACAGTGCAGCCAAACAACCCAGAATATGGAAATGTCTCTGCTCTCAGTGTAGCCCTCAAGGAACCATGTCAGCTTTTAAATAAATAATAACTTAACAAAGATGGCACTTTTTTAATTGCAACTAGGGAAAAGACATTTCATATGGAAGAGCCACACTTTACGCAGAGCAGCATCGTACTAAGTCCTGGACTTTGAAGCATTATTCTCTTACTGAAATGTTTTGCATCTGCAAGGCAGTGCTGCCAGAGTGCTGATGCCAGTCACACAATCTACTGGCTATGGTTTATATTCACACAATTCCTTCTGCTTTATTTCACAGAAGCAGCCAAGCTTCAAAGCCATGGACTGTGTGGGACCACTTGAACTGGATTTTAGTTTCCTAATCTTTCTCCTAATTGAAACTTAGAAAAAGTCATATAAACATGAAGACCCTTTTCAATTTCAATGTTGGGTTAGGTTAGTAGCACACTGATTATTAATTCCCCATCTGCGACATCCAAGTTGGCAAAACTGACTCAGAAATATTAAGGAATACTGAGAATGTATCTACGTTGAAATGCATAGGAACTGTAGATGCTTCATGATGTTACAGGATTTGGCTTGAAATTACATTACAAAAAGCAGAAGGGAAAAAGTGAGTCTTTTTCACAGCTACAGCTGTTGCTATCCTGTGATGGAAAGAGCTAGAAGTACTGAGAAAAAGACTGCTGAAAGGCCAGGTGTTAAAGCTGCCTTTTAAATTCATGCTGTAATAGTTTCAGCCAAGAGCCTCCTGGAAAGCAGCAGAAGCTCACTACCGTGACCCCAAATAAGATGCAAGATAAAATGCTTGAAAATACCAGCAGGAAAACATAAAGAAAAGTCAAACATGTTGTTACATTTACAGAGCTGTCAGTGTCACAAGGTCTTTAATATTCACTGGAAGTTGCTGTCTCTGGACCTTCGTTTCTATTCAGAGAAAAAGAAAGAAATGAGAGCACTTTCAAAAATAAAAACGCTGTTCTGTGTTAGGGAGATGCATAAGTGACGATGCATTCAGGAGGTCATCCAAAGTGGTAATCAAGGCATTAAAAGTGAGCGTGCCACAAACTTCTGTGAAGGTCGTACTCATTGTCTCGATTCTCAACTTCAAATTTGAGAGGCTTAAACATCTAACTCCAGGCATACCTGCTTGAAAACAATCAGCTTTCCAGAGATCCTGATGATCTGGTTCAAGCCATATACAAGGTAGTAATTTGGTACAATCATGTCCATCCCTGTGTGCAGCATCTGTGTCGTATTCACTTGTTTGGGTGTTGCCAGCACTCTGTCCTCTGCCTACTCACATCTAGCCTTTTAAAATGTTCATACAATGGAATGTACAAGACTTCCCTGGGGGTGGTTTTCCAAAGGTTTAACAGATTTCACAATTTCATGGCACTTTGCATTGAAGCTACTACCAGTTGTCAGAGGAAAATAGAAAAAAGCTGGGATGAAAACTGGACTTAGGAGTGTCTGAAAACCGATAAAGTGAATAAGGAAATAAATGCATAGTTAGCGTTAAATATACGTGCCAAAGGCTCTAGTTGCAAGTTATATGGCACTGAAGAGTTGGAATCTAAAATTACCTCCACCTGGAAGATGAAACTTCAGTAACTTGTAGCTGGCAACATCCAGTGAAACTAATAACTTGTGAATCTCACCCCCGGTAGCAGTGATAGCTTCATTATTTCATTCCTCACGCTGTGTATTTCACTGTGTTTGGCTGCAAACCTCACTGCTTGAGAACACATCCTTTCCATTTTAAGATATTTTTTTTCTTCCCCCAGCAGAGAAAGCATTAAAAGTTGAATGCTGGGATAAAAGATGAAAACTTCTGGCTACACTTTGCTAAGAAGAGCATAGCTGCCTGGCTGGGAGTGGAAATGTGTGAGACAAGGTATCCATTGACGTTGTGCTGCTCCTGGGATCCTCATCGAAAGCGTTTGGGACAGTGCCCTACAGTACAGCACCATGTGCTTCCTTTGCCTAGGCTGTGCCTCTTCCTCTGTCTGATTTCCCTGTACAGAAAAGCAAAAGGTCTTTTTAGCTGTTTTGCTATAAACAGCAGCTGAAGACTCTTTTGATTATTTTATTTAGCAGAACACATTTCCAATTATACACAGTGTGCTGGAGCCTCACAGGCACTGTGAGTAGGGTTTTTGTTGGGTTGTTACGCTCCCTCCTCACCCCTTCTTTTCTGTTGGTATATATCAATGCAAAAGTACATTTTCTCTCATTTTTTCCATCTGAATGTGTATTAAAATCAAGTGTAAAATTGGCCTTTGGACACAAAAAGCCAAATTCATGCTGGTTTCAGTTGGGGGAATTCCAGTGACTTCAATGGTCCTGTGTGTGTATGTACAAAATTAAGCTGGCCCATTAACTTCAGAGGCAATGTCATTTTAATTTCTACAGATCTGGTTTGCATCCAGTTATTCCATAAGTGTATTTGCTTACAGTCTAGATGTACCTGCACATGTTGCTCTTGTTTTACCATACGATCTTGGGCAAACCCACACAGACTCCCCAGGGTTTTGTTTTCCTTCTTTATTTCTTTACTGCACGGGGCTATGCATGACATACTGTGAATCACTCTATTGATGGAGGTCACACAAATTCTTTAGAGGCGTGATAAGTTTTATACACAGTGATGTGTAATTTATATTCATTGTATATATTGGTAACCTATTCAGTACAGATGTATATAGAAAAGCAGATAGTAGTGTATCGGATTAAATCCCACAGCACTCTACCAAGCAATACAGCCATCCTTTCAGATAAATGAAAATTTTATCAGTGTAAAACAATTACATTAATCCTGTATATTTTACCTGCTTATTTCAAAGTTTAAGCAGAAATTGAAAGTGTGAGGTTAAATTGCTCCGAAGCTTCAGGTGACTTTGGATCCCAAGTTGAAAACTAGTCTAAACTTTGTGTTTGCCCCTGCCCTAAAACCTAGTGGAAAGGAAATGCCAGATACATTTCCACCTCTCCCCCCGTACACACACAACGCGTGCATTGTACACCTCAGCATCATACAGGCAACTCACAACCATTTTTTGATTCTTTATGTGAAAAGATCTTGTCCAATTTTTTTTTTTCTTCCTTTTTTGCATTTTGCTTTTGAAACTCCTTAGTGTTTACATTCTCATCCTGAGCATGATATTCCAGAAGAATGATATCATTATTTATACTTCGCCCTTAGAAATCTGTTTAATATAATTGTGACTTTTTTGGTTTAAGGTAAACATTAGCATCTGATGAAAGCTCAGTCCTTTACCTCCTCCCTTGGTAGCTGTTTGTTAAGGTCTGCTACGGAACAGCAGTCAAATTAAGAAAGTGGTGTTATTTCAACAAAGCCAGAGACCTTCTTTTGCTTGTAAATATTAGTACATCCTGCAAGCACTGGTGAGTGCTGCCAGCCATCCTGTCACTTAAACAGAGTCAAGACTGATGGAGGCCAAGTTTCTGTCAAGATCTGAAACGCAATGCATTAGCTCAGGAGCTCAGTGTAGACATGCATACATTTTTATTTTCACATCTACTCTTTTTATGTCAACAAACTTTATGGGTGCTGGTTTCTGTCACACTCCAAAATAATTAACCCTGAAAGAAACATTTTATTTAATGTTTTAAGAAGTCAGGATTTGGTAACAGAGTAAAAAAAACCAGATCACGAGCTGACATCATGTAAAACAGCCAAGTGGCAGGACATTTAATAGATGGGTGGCCCAGAAGGCCACAGAAAATGTATATGCATAACACCCAAATTAGGGCTATCGCAAAGATTCAGATGTGATACAGACACATGTACCCTTCAGACAAAACAGGTAGGATGAAACTGAAAAAATATGGAGCAGCAACAGGCAAGCAGGGATTCAGACATGAGTCGCTGTGTACGTACATGGAGCCATTGCTAACCTAAGTGATGGTTAATAAACAGGCTACCAAGAATTGGTGCATTTAATTAACTTTCTGTGATCAAAGTAAGCATGTTTCTATTGTGGAAATAGCAAGGAAAAAAATTCATACCATAGATTAAGTGTAATTCCCTGTTCTTAGGACTCCACAGGTTTCAGGTATGTTCAGATCACACAATGCTTTATCTTTTCATATTCTGCTCTTCTCTCCACTATCCCCTTAATTTTTTGTCTTCCTTTGCTCTTGACTTTGTACCTTGTACCACATCAAAAGGACTTATTTTTTCCCCATTTACCAGAGGATTTCATTTCTTCTTTTTGAATGCTGACTTTGAGGTCTTTACTGTTAATTGCTCCCCTTGTTTATTAATTGGCATCTTTCTTTGCTCTTTATGGGGCAGTACAAATTTATCTAGATAGAAAAAAAGCGTTCTAACACATAGGTCCTCCAGGAATAATCCACAAAAATAACTGGTAGCATATGGGCTTGAAATAAGTTTGAATGCACAGTCTTGATTTTTCCTCTACATTTATAAAACTGAAAAGGAAGGGTCTGAATTAATCCAGACTCCACCAGTAACATTGTTGACCCCAGGGAAAAAAACCCCAAACAATAAACCAGTTTATGCTTTGTAGAACCAAGATCTTCACAGTAAGTATGTGATTTTAAAAAAAAACTAAAAAAGAAAAGAAGCTATTGTTGAACACACAGCACCCCTACCCATGAAGACGGTCGGCTGAATAGCTGGCCTGGCTGGAATATCAGTCTGCATTGAATAGAGATAGAGGGAACATCACTCTAATGCAAAATGATGGTGTGTTTAGGAGCAAAGTGTTTTAACATCACCAGTTTTAGACCAACTGATGTTTTGAGGTTGGCATCAGAGCACTCCTGTTTATCTAGTGATATGCCCAGTAAAGCCCCAGTATCTCCAAACTACCAGGAAGGCTTGCCCATATTTTTTACGTTTACCATAACATGGAGAAATCATCATTCTGAGAAATGGGAAAATCTGGAGAAACAATTGCAAATTGGGAAGGGATTTTTGGTGTCTCAGGTGGTTTCAAAGATGTATTCAGACAGCTTCTGCCCGTGAGGTCAGGAGCGACTCATGAAAGTCAGAGAGATCGCTTGCCACATGTTAAAGTTGAGCACATGCAGAAGTGTTTTCAAGAACAAGGCATTGATAGCGAAGCCTAATAAAAAATAATGCTTTCCCATATATTGGAGAATTCCCTTAGGAACTGTGACTCCCAGCTATCCCTTTAAAATTGCATAATTAACAGTGTGCTTCTAATTACCAACTAATCAAATCAAGCCTTACCACATGTAAACAGGACTTTGGGACTTTTAATAAGGTCTTCACTGCATGACTGCTCTTGGAATAACAATTAGTTTGGTTTCTGCCCCCATTGCTAGAAGTGACAGTAGTGTGGAAGGAAACTGCCTGCATACCCTTCCAATTCAAAAATCAACCCAAGTCTCTTCTCGTCTTCCTATGACAAATACTCCACAGTAGGCAGATTCCTGACCTGCAATACAGAATGTTGCTAAAAGAAACATTGCTGTCAGATGCCCGCATCAAATCCAATAAGCCATATCCAGCTTCATGTTGACAGTTGCATTTTTTTCCTAATGCATATTTTAGCCTTGCTTGACCATCAACCATATGGCAGCTTTGTCCTGTGGGTAAGTTTATTATTAACAGCTTGCAGCTGGAGATACAATAACTACATGTAACTGTGACATTGCACTAATTGATCAAGACATCTCCAAACAAGATGCAGAAAGTGGCCATAGAGAACAGCTTTGGATTAATGTTTGGGGAGTATTAAGGCAAACAAACACCTCTGTCATGCACGAAGTATCTTAAAAATGGAAAATGTTCTACTTTGTGCTTCAGTATAAGGAATTAATTTCAAACAGACTTCTTTTGATGGGAAAAAGACATTATTTAAGCCAGAGAAGCCTGCACACCAGAAGCTCAGACAATTAAATCACTGAATCTGCTGGGTGCCTTCAGTCCATACTTTCCCTTCTAATCCTGCTGTCGTAGCAGAGGGTGACTGAGGTTTAAGAACAGCATGTGTAACATTAATCCATCACTTTGCATTAAGGTCAGAGTGCTAGAATTTTGATGGGAGTTAGAAAAAAACAAATTTATTATGGATTAAGTAGAAGTTAGCTGGCTACTGTTCAGGGGTAACTAGTAAATAAGCTACAGAATGTAAATTGCTTGCCTTGTATGTGAATTCAGGGGTTTAGTGTTGTATCTTTCTCAGATGAAGCTGTCAGGCTTAAAAAGGTGCTATCAACCAGAGAGCACTTGTCAAACAACCTGCAGACCCCAAGGTTTTAAAAGAGAAAGCTCTCCAAAGTCTTAATTTAATGGAGAGGCTTGTTAAAGCTTACGTAGGAATGAAAAGTGTGTGTAAAGAAGAAAATATGATGACTCCATGCAAAGTATCAGATAACTAGCATGAGGCTTGGCCTGGAGCCAAAATTAAAAGTGCTTTGTTGGCATGTCAAGACTGCAAAGCATATTTTGCAAATTCTGTGTCAGTTGAGCAGATTGGATAAAGCATGAGCAAACCAGTCCCTGGTGCTCTCTTGGTTTCATGCTTGGAGTGAGGTGATCTGTAATCACAGCATGGTGAGCCTTTCATGAAGAACGTTTTATCTGCTATATTTAGGTCTTGCTTCACAAATGCTGACAAAATAGACCTCAGTTTGCAGTTGGTGATCTGCTTCTTGCAGGTCCTTGGCAAATGAGTTGTGTAAGCAGGGCTTATGGTTTGTGTACAACCTGATCCTTGTGAGTGGTCGCCTGGGTCTTTCTATTTGCAGTAGAATGGGTGCATTTTAGTCGCATGGTATCTTTTTCCTTCCCTAGCTGGATGATATAATTCTTGTAAACAGCTGGAGGGCCAGACTGACCTCATGGGGTGCAATTCTCCTGTGGAAGAGACTGGAGAGTTTTGGTATGGTCTTAATGTTTCCTTAAATAAAATTTCCATAAGGGAAATGTCATTTTGGAAGGATCAGCACCGATCTTGTTTAGCATAAGAATGTCTGCATTTGGAAGAAGTTTTCAAGGCAGTTTATGATTTTCTCAAAAAATATATTTCTAAGGCTTGTTTGCACAAATATCTTCCAAAGGAAGATGAAGTATGGGCATGCTCAGATTGCACACTGGGTTTTAGAGATATTACACAATCAGAAGAAGTCATGCTGGTCATTCTTATTTATTTATAATAACAATAACTATTTTTCAAGTTACTGGGTGATCCAGAGCACTCTAAAAGCTGTGTATCCTTGTTGATTCTGGTCTGTGGGTGCTTTGCACCTCTCTGTGCCCCTCTGGGGTCTCGTGCATGTCTGTATTAGCAAATGTCCAAGCCCAATGGCAGACTTCTATATTTTGTATGGAGTTACTTCGTTAACATCTCTCATAAACTTTCACTAAGTCTTCATGAGTTCAGGACTGAAAAAGCTTTCTTAAAAATTTAAAACCAGAGAAAATATTTGTCTGAGGGAGACTGATAAATCTCTAACCCACACGATACCAACCAAAAGTCTTGGAGTAGAACAGGGCAAGAAAAGTTGGAGGAATAAAGTGCAATAGCAAGCCTTTTTAAAAAATATTTTATTACACTATTTTCACATTGGAAAGGTATATTACTTAAGTTGTGTTATCACCTACTAAAATACATGATTGAATTTGGATTTTTTGCTGGAATGTTTGCAAAGCAAAACTTCGTGAAAGCTGAGATTTTGCAGGGTAAAAGTTTAAATCCACCACTGTACTTTCAGGAGCCTCTGAAACACACCAGTGGAACACGGAGGCCTGTCCTAACTCTCTCACGATTTACAGGATGAAGTTGCTTCAACTGAAAGATTGTGGGGTCTAGAGGACTATGGAAGGACTGTACTGCAAGCATGCATTACCAGGAAATAGCATAGTGCAGAAATATTTCTGCAAACAAAGAAGAACCATAAACATATACAGGTGTGTCTATGATGTACAAGATGTGCCTTTTATAAAGAAAATAGAACATGGAGGCAAACTGGGGGGAGGACACCCCCCAGTGCGCTATTGGTTTTGGTCAATGAGTGAAATATCAATACTCTTGGCAAGTGCAGGTGGCTTTACAGACGTATCTAGATGAACTGTCTTTATCTCTTTTCATGCATATGGCAGTCAGGATCAATAGCAGTTGAACATCTTCTGGTCAATGACTCAGGGATGGTTCTGAGGGGGAACAAAGCAAGGGATAAAAAGCTTCAACGATGGCTAATTGTTATAAAGGCATCATAGGAAGCTTGATGTAGTCTGTCAAGGGTGTCACTAACTGAGGGGGTTAAATGGTGCGAGCACTTCTCTGCTCTTTGAACACGCTGTGCTTGAGTCAGGTGAAAAATAGGGATGTGTGTTACGGAAGGACACCATTGTGTCTGGACAGATACAGCACTTGTTACTGCAGCCAGGTGGAAATGTAGGAGTGGACCTTGCTGTTGCAGTGCTGTTTAATACAGCCCATAGTGGGTCTCTGGGTGCTGTGAGGAGAGCAGGGACTGTCTCCCAGGTCCAGGGTCAGACCCCAGCAGACAGCAACTTCTGGCATTTCTAGCTGTCTCTGAATGATCCTACTAATGCTTTTGGTAGATTATGTGATTTAAGGGGGAATATGTGATTTAAAGGAGAATATGGGATGTTGTAGGCTTTTGTTGTGCTGTTCCATAAAGTGCAAAAGCTCCAAGGCCAAGCTCAATTCAAAGACCCATGGGATGACCTACATCTAAGACATTCTTTCCCAACACCCAGGACACTAATCTCCCCACAGGGGATGGAGAACTTCCACTGTCACCTTCCAGTGGCATGTCTCCACATGCAGCCCCTGTTGTGGATAGGGAGCTGGTAAATGATACCCAGTCCACGAGTTACTTGCAGGGCCCCCAGGAAGAGCCCTGCCTCCTCATTGACTTTGCAGCTTCAGCGTCTTGCCACAGCTGCATGCCCTGTATATGATTTAGGGAGAGTGACGGTGTGAATGCATATGAAGCCCTGTCTTACCATGGTCAAAGGAAGACCATGCTAATAACCTCTGTAAGCCCTGCTGCCATAGAGGCTTTGATGGGAATTTCAGATGCTGAGTCTTTTGCAAGGGTTGGCCCCAGGGTAGCTGTTGTGTGAGTGTACACGGGCTGGCAGCTCCCCCTATAAAATTACCTGCAGTCAGTCAAATGACAGAGTTTCCAGTAGGTTCAGCAGAAGCTCACATTCAGCTCAGTCTATCTGGTTTGCAGCTGCTTTGGGTTATATTTGAGAAGTAGCCAGCCAAGTGTCAGGTTTTTGGGGGGTGGGGTGGAATGACTGTCATCCACAGATGTTTTCCAAGAAAGTTGTTCACTCACTGTTAATATACTTAGTGTCCCTGCAGCCTGCAGTTGTATATACTAGGGGGGATATTTTCCAAACTGCTTTTAAAAGGAAAATACTATTCTTAATGTTTATCCCTGAAACAATAAGGGGTAAATTCACCCAGACCTAGCAGCCTAGCTGAACAGATGGTGTGGGAAAACCTTCTCATGTGGTAAGAGACATACCCAAAGATTTCTGCAAATCTTTGAATTTACTCACACCCAATTCTTGCAGAATGATGATGAACATCCACATCTTGGAGATGTTCTGCAGCTGCTAAGGAAGACACATAGCTTGCCCACAGGCAGGTGCTGTGTGGTGCCCCAACCTGGACAGTGCCGGCCAACTGTCTCTGATGCCTTAGTAATCTCACTGCCAAAGCACGACTGGACAGACATACACATTTTTACCATAATTGTTATTTTACTTGTATTAATAGTAGTAGTCCTTTCACGCTGGCACTTTTCCCCTGCTGATATGAAAGAACTAAGCATTCACCTAAAGTCTTCTTTCTTTCTGTTTTGGGGTAATGAGGAATGATTTATCACACTGATCATCTCCAGCAGCCCTCTGACAGAAACACATTCACATCTCTGTAGCTGCCAGTGTCAATAACGTATTTGTCACAGCCCTGCTTCGAAAGGCTTTGGTGGGATCCAGATGTTCCAGGAAAAACACCATCCCTGCAAAGTATCCGTGGGCTTGAGAGCAGAGTTTGATAGGAAAGAAAGGCAGTATAATGTCATGACAGGGCACCCAGGTTTTAGTTTGTTTATCCTGTGCTCTGTGTCAGGCTAGGGGAGAAGTACGGTGCCAGATGACACCCTGGAGACAAGCCATCTTCCTGGGACACATTCTACTTTTTCCTCCATTTCTCACATTTTCTGGAGTGTTGCTGGTGGTTGCTGCTGTTACCATGGTCAGGGTTTTAGCAGAACCACTGCAGTAGCATCTTCTACAGCTTGTTGTCCTGTTGCATCTGTAAAGCTGTGAAATGCCCACTTAGGAGAATGTACTGATGCAGAAACCACTGCCTAACTGTTTACTGAAAAATTCTCTGTCATGATAGTGGATGAGTAGGATCTATAAACTAATGTGGAACAGTCCATAGTGGGATGTTGTTAAACTCCATAAGGATGGCTCTGAAAATGCTGTAGAAAAGGTTTTCATAAATTTTCTATAAAAATGAAATTATTTAGCATGAGTGACTACCATGAGGGGTTACAGAGAGACCTCTGAAACTTCAGGTTATATAAAACCAAAATAATCCAAATATAGAGGTTTATGTGGGTTTTGATTACTCAGAACCAATTGCCTCTTGTACAAGTTACACATACACTTACAGAACAAACACTGTGAGGCAAATGGAGGCTCTATAGGTATCATTACTTTGTACCCAGTCATCAAATAACTGCATCTTCAGAAATCTGGGGATCTGTTTATAACTTCCTTTGAGGATCTCTGAGGGGAGAGTGAGATAATGGTTTCTTTCAGCTGCACAAACCCACCGTGTATCAGCACAACAGCATGCGGCATGTTATCTGACATACGTATCTTGTTAGTTCCTAGTTTCCTCTTAGTGAGCATCCAGTGAGGTCCTGTTTTATAAGGAAAAAAACTACATAAAATATAAATCACAGACCAAAACCCCTTGATTTGATTTTTCCCCTTTATACATTGTATTACTCTTTCCCCCTTTTACATCCAAGTAAAAAAATCTCACTAATTAGGTGTGAATGGATTTTGGTTTTAAATAGACCTTCAAAATATAGCTAAAAACCTTTAATAAAAAGATTTTGTCAGCTTCTTTCCACCAAAAGCAGCTTTTCCTTTGGCTTTTAAACACCAGAGCTGACTTTTAGGGCTTTAGGAAATTGTATATAAACAGTCTGGCACAATGCTGTGTAACATGAAGAAGAGAGGACTTCTCTGGTCTGCTGCAAAACCCACAGACAACAACCATGCTATCTACCACCAGCATGTTACCACTGTATGAAGGATATGCAGATGCATAGAAAATCAACATCTGCACTTCCAGCTATGCATTGATCCGTATACATGGAGCAGGTAGACAATGCACAGTTTAATCCTGCCTCCGTGAGCAATTCGTATTTGGCTCCATTGGAAATACCATTTAAGGCATGGGACTGGTGCCAGGAGTTATGTATAAGTGCTTTCAAGCCCTTCGCAGAGCAGAAAATAGCAACCAAAATAACCTATGCTCATTACAGAGAAGGGGCCATGAGGCAACGTCCCGTCTGCTTGTGGTTAAATCTGCCACTGCTCTTATTACTACTATTATTTTTCAGAAGGGCTAAGCATGACTAAAATCTGAGTGTCACAAAGTCAAGACGCATAAGGGCTAACTATGCAATGATTCTTTCAGCCAGAAAAAACAAATAAGCCACCTCCAAGTGTTTTGGAAGCTCAAGGGGTTTTTTGGTTTGGTGTTTTTTGGTATATTTTTTTGTTCTCCCAAATGAAATTTTTAAAGCAAAGGAAATATTCTTCTAATCATTTGATTTACCTTGAGGTATTTGGCTTTCCAGTACATGATGAGGGTCATGGGTTTTTCCTTAAAAAAATTTTTTTAAAAATTGAGGATTTGAGGGAGAAATGGGTCTGTGTACAGTCCATTAATTTCCTTGAGCTCTGAGTACAGACCCATTCCCCTTACATAAACAGAAGAACTTTTATGCTGTATCAGAGTGTACCAGCCTAGAACTTGCAGGAACAGTGAGTCTTTCAACCACTTGTGTGACTTAATGTAAAATTGCCTTTAAAAACAAATAGACTTCTCCTCCCCCCCCCCTTTTTTTTTCTTCTCAGGATTTGAACCATTCCTCCCCTTTCTACATTTCACCACTGTGCTATTATGCATCCCACATCCCACCAGCACCACCACCCCCTCTATGCAAGTCACTAATGAAAATCCCAGGCTCCTTCCTTAGTGGTTATCAGATTCATATTTCTCTGGGTTAGACTATTATTCTAAACTTAAAATTCAGCATTGAGCTTTGCTTCTGGGTTTTTTGCTGGCAGTTTTATAGCTTGACCAAACTTCACGTTGGATAGTGTTTTGGTTGGTTGCCATATTTATCCTGGCTGTTAATCAGGTTTTTTTGCTGGTTTGGAGTAGGGACAAGGTGGGGGGAGTGGTTATGGTTTTGTTCTGTTAACAGAAGTGGCCATGCTTACTGTCAGGAGCAAGTGTCTGTACTTTGTAACTACAAATTCTTTAATGATGTGTAACATTTCAAAGCAGAGTTGGACTTGGTGGGGGGAACATAAACTGATAAACAATAACAGCCGCGCCCCACACAGACCTCTAATCTCCCACAAGCTATTTTAATGCTGCTATTATTTATTCCCAAATCATGTTTTTCTCTCCTTTCAGCAATAATGCAGAAAAAAATACTATCATTTATTTTCTGCATGTGTGGGATTGCTGGACAAATTTCCGACTGTAGATCGGAGCAATTCCAGGTGTAAGTTTATTAGTCAATGAAGAAAGCAATGGCACTGATGTAAAGAGAAGCCCTCCTACTGAACATAAATAGATGTTTTGGAGGGGAACAGGGAAAGCCTTTCCTAAATTTCCTAGCCTGTGGTAGCCTGGCTTCTGTAAAGTCACACTGCATGCATTTTCTTCTCCAGGTCTTAAGTGAATCAAGACATATTTGATTAATCATGGTGCCTTTTTCTTCTGACTGCAAGGAAGGCCACCCTAGCTTCATCCCACATTTCCCAGATATTTCTTCCATAGTTTCTGTGGTACCTCAGTGTGGGTTTCTGCTCCTCTGCTGTGTCAGGAACCACCAGTGCCAGGGAGGAGAGGCAGAGAAGCCAAACATGCAGCCAGCTGTCCCTTAGGTGCCTCCTTGGCTCACATCCTGGTGCAGAGACCTGGATGGATCAGGGAATGGGGTGCACTGTTGTTGATTTTTTAAACTTGCTGCCCTTTCGCAGGGCTTCTATGTGCATCTCCCACGATGCTCACTCAGTGCAGACAACTTTGGGTTTCGCCATCCTGAGGATGAGGCGCAGGGAGAAGGCAGGGAAGAAGTGGAGCATGGATGGAGGTCCCAAAGTAAGACAACCAGGCTGAGAGATCAGGAGAGAAATTGGGGGATAATTTCTATCCCTAGCAAGCGAATGGTCCCTTTCTCCTGTCAGTAGTCACTTAGCCATCCTTTTCAGTCCCTCTCTGGTCTTCCAGCACCTGGCACATGTAAATCATGTAGGGAAAACAAGGGCATTTTATTTGGTGTCAGTCCTGGCTCCTGCCAGTTTCTACATGACTTAGAGCATGTAAATGCCTCACTTTGCTTCACTTGCCAGGCTTTTCTTCTGAAGAATCCTCCTAACTCTTTACCAGGGCAAGTCCAAAGGTGGATTGGACGAATCTCAATGCAATTTTGAATTTTATCTTGGGAATAGTCTGAGAAGAGCAACTAGCTGGCAACTACCAGCTGCATCACTGAGGTCCTAGGGCTGCAGGGGGGAGGGTTGTTATTGGGCTCCAGGATCCCATGTGGCTGGTCACAGTCGCTGGAGGTGCCCCTATGTTGGTGTGGGATTTCCCTGTCTGCCTTGAGCCATGTCTTTCCCTGCAACTGGGAGGGGAAGGTGAGTGGTGGCATGGGACAGTGGAGGGAAAGGGGGCTCAGAGGAGAGGTTCTCCATTGAAGCCTGGAGGATTTTGCCATGTGGTTGATCAGGTTGATCAGTATTTCACTTCTGCCCTCATTTTCTGTTTGCTTTTGAGTCAGATGGTGAGACACTGTCTCTTGCCTGGCCTGCTTATTTCTAAGAGCCCAATAACTGGCACACACCACACTTCCCTCCTCCCCAGACTGCAGTCTGGCAACATCCCTTCTTACAGATTAATTTAGTGCCTGCGAACCAACCCTAAGCCTGACCTGAGCTGACCACCCACTCTGAAGGTGTTTATATTTTCAACCTCAGGCATATTAGTAATAGCGCTGCAGCAGGCTGTGGCTTGCTTCAGGGGGGCTGCTCTTCATGTAGGATTGAGCAAATGACTGATCGCCATTTCAGTGATGTCCATCTTCATTCCAGTGATTTAATCACAAGTGGATGAGCTTCTATCTGTTCAAAGTAGATAATAGCAGAAGCCCAAGACGTAAACTGGCTTCCCCCTCCTTCTTCCCTGAATTATTCCTGTAAGTGGTTCAGTGTTTTAGGAAATGAAACATTTCTCTTGATTAGTAGCCATTTTTGGTTTCACATGAATTCGCAAAAAAACTAGGAAGACTCACTAACCTAGGGTGAAATGTATTTTTCATTTGTATTCTCTGTAACAGTTACTAGGGCAATAAAATACTGATTAAAGGAAAAGAAGAAATTATGATTTCATAGTTAAGTGCAGAGACGTAGTTACATCAAACCTGTGAAACATTGGTTATAGCATACTGGAAATAGTATCGCCTGGAGAGATTGAAAATTTCAGGACTTCATCCCTTTACTGCAACGACCAACCCCAGATTTTACTAGCATAGTTGAAGGGATAATTTTCTTCTGTGTTTGCTTGGCTATAGTAGAACTAAAAATCTCATTTATCCACTGCTACACTTGTAGATGTTTGTTCTATCAGGAATCAGCTCCCCAGTATGGAAGTATTTTCTCTTAACCAGCATTTAGAAAAGGGCAGATATCCAGCAATGCGATGTTATCCTTCTGAACTCATCCTGCTAACTTTATAGGGAATTTTGCCTTTGATTCTCTGTGACTCAATAGGGCCTTTCACTCAGGAGAGTCAAGGACTGAAGTGAGATCAGACAGCAAGATAAGGAGCCAAACCTCCCTGTCATCTTCCCCTGCACAAATTTGGTGTAATTCCAAGAAGAGTTACCAGGCTGCTGATAACATTCATATTCTGACTCCTAATAAAATCCTGACTCTCTACTTTATTTTAATTATTCTTGATCTCTTAAATGTAAAATCCCTTTTCCAAATGTTCACTTAAGTGGCTACTATTAAGTCTTTATCAGTTCCGAGCATTTCAGCCTCTTGTACACAGGAATTTCTCGATCTGACAGAATAAGAAATGCATTTACATGGCCTAAGCTCTTAAATTGTCCCTTTCAATTAATGCCCCATCATGGAGCAATCTGGAAACCATTACTCAGTAACTCTTCATTATAATTGCTTGCAGCTGAATATCCAGGCCTTGGTAATATAAGAATAAAAGAAAACTCAGTTAGTAACAAGTGCAATTGATTCCATTCAGAATTCCCCTGGTGCTTTGCCATGTTTGGCCTGCCTGAGAGGAAACAAGAGGATTTTTTTCTTTTTTTTTTCTTTCTGTCTTTCTTTTTTTTTCCTTTTTTTTTTTTCCTTTTTTTTTTCTTTTTTTTCCAGGGCCAGGAAATGAATTGGCAGACATAAGATGGTCTGTGTGCTGCTTGCCTTCATTTTTCAGCTGGTCCTTGTTAAAAATGAGACGGTGGGGCTCCTACCTTTTTTTTTTTTTCTTTTTTTCCCTTAAGTAGAGGGCTTTTCTGGTAACAGATAAAACTACAATACCTCAATTTGCTGCATGCTAACAGCAACCAGAAATGTTCACCTCCTGCGCCTTCCATAATCAGACTTGAAACTTTCTTCTGTTAATTCCAGGGTTCCTTGATAGAGGATTATTTTCCTACTTGATCCCAACTTTATGAATACTCAACCAACTCTGAATGTGAACCTTTCCCTTCTCCCTCTCCCCCAACCATATACCAATACCTAAATAGAAACATGGGGTCATCTGGGCCTAAATATACGCCTGTCTTGTCCATCTTGTGGAGGTGAGTCCAAGGACCATAAATCAAGGGGATGGAAATTTCACACTACGTATCATTAGCTTTGGAAGAATTCAAGCAGTTCCCTTCAGACAACATCCTGGCTTTCAGAGATGTGGTACTGACATTTTACTGTGTGCATGCTTCCAGGGCAGGTTGTTTCCCATCAGTTTATTGGAGTGTGTTCAGGCTACTGTGGGCATCTGGACCATGCACTTCCTCAGCCCCGTGGTTATTCCAGAGGTGTCAAATCCCAGAAGCCACAGCAAATGCCTGATACCATGAAGAGAGGATAGCTTTCTAGAAATGTGACACAGTAAAGAGGATTACTAGCAATTTCTGAGCCTCCAGGTCATAATGAAGGCGTTTAACAGCTATGCAACATGGTACATTATGAGGTTCAGCTCTGGTGCTTCACATTTGTTTTCCAGTGATGCTTCAGGTCCAGTCAGGACTAGAAGTTTTCCAGCAATCCCTCCACAAAGCTGTTTTCCATGCAGGGCCAATAGCAGCCATGAATGATGATGATGCTGCTAGTAGGAGATCCATTCTACTGCTCCCAACAGAAGTTGCTCCCAGCACCTGGAGCAGCTCATGCTCATGTCTACCTTTTTCTGCATGGAGTTACTTCTTCCACAATCATCTCACGTTGCTGCAATGCAAATATCATCTACCATTAATAAAGTGTTGGGCTGGTTCTGATCTGTATCCATGAGGTCTGGATCTCTCAAATGGACCTCTCAGAGGTGGCACCCAACGAGGGATGGTGGCATGCCTGGAGCAGTTACTGGGTGTGTACACTGGCCAGCAGCAACATAGTGATATCCCCTCTCAGGCACAGCGAAAGGCTGACAGGAGCTGCGAGGGCCTATGTTGTGGTACCACCCAGCAGCAAACAGTGCTAACAGATGGTTGTCGCCCTTGTGCTGGCAGCTGCCAGAACCACTTTAAAGATGGGGACAGCATCAACAGTAAAGCAAAGCAGCCAAATGATCTCCATCTGACTCCTCGAGTAGCCACAGAAGAGATGTGTGTAGCTACAAATTCTCACCTCTGCTAAAGCAGATGGAAAAAATATTTTTTACAGTTTTTCATTAAAAAAAAATCTAAACAATTTTTCCAACTTTTCTCTTTAAAATTCCTGTGGAAAAACAAAGGGATTTTTTTCACAGCAGGGAAACTGCCATTTTATTCTGGAAAGCTGTTTTTGCTAAGAAGTTGGCAAAATTTATTTGTAAAATACAGTTTCTTTCTTTCTTTCTTTCTTTCTTTCTTTCTTTCTTTCTTTCTTTCTTTCTTTCTTTCTTTCTTTCTTTCTTTCTTTCTTTCTTTCTTTCTTTCTTTCTTTCTTTCTTGCTTTCTTGCTTTCTTTCTCTCTTTCTCTCTTTCTCTCTTTCTCTCTTTCTCTCTTTCTCTCTTTCTCTCTTTCTCTCTCTCTCTCTCTCTCTCTTTCTCTCTTTCTCTCTCTTTCTCTCTCTCTCTCTTTCTCTCTCTCTTTCCCTCTTTCTCTCTCTCTTTCTCTCTTTCTCTCTTTCTTCTCTTTTTCTCCCTTTCTCCTCTTTTTCTCCCTTTCTCCCTTTCTCTCTTCCTCTCTCTCTCTTTCTCTCTACCTCTCTCTCCCCCCTTGCTTTGAACAGATGCATGTAAATGAATGGTTTTCCTTGAAAGGTAAAAGTATTTTTTTTTTCCCCTAATGGACTTCATTGTTGCTGTAGGTCTGACTGCACTTCTGTATTACAATTTCACATGCTTTTTTCTGGATGCTTCTTCAGAAGCATTGACAGTTAGATAGATGGGCTAATTTGGGAATGGACTTCCCTGGAAATCCTTTGGATACTATGACGCCCAAAGCTCACCTCAGAAACTTCCCATCTACACAGCAGGATCTAAACCAAATTACTCCTTACAGCCATACTGTACTTCCCAGGACTTCACTGAGGTTGGTATGTAGGCCTTTACCTGAAAAAAACCCAGGTACCTGGGGGGAGGAGGTCCAGCACCATGGCACTATGCAGAATATACTCCATTTTGTGCTTTTGATTGTTCCCTCTCTGTGGTATGGCTGTGGTTAATCTGTGTCACTCACAGGGTGTTCAAGGCCCATTGGGACATGTGAGGTACTCAAGGGTGAGAAAAAGTATCGCTATTTCCATTTTTAAGGAGAAGCTGTAAGGTCCACACCCTGATATCTAAGGTTAGTGTAAGTGAACGCAGAGGAACCAACCTGTTCCTGGAGGGGGTTTTCCATGCAAAAGATTCTGATGCCTAAGGATACACAAATATCTAATATATATGGGAAGTCTGACCTGGGTTATGTGGCCATACACACAAGCTAAAAAATATCTCATTTCCTTTGTGAATTTCACTGGGAAACAAAGAACTGCACCTGAGCAATGTTTCTAGGACTGGTTTGTAATGAAGTGTAAATCGAACCCATGTCACCCTCAGTACTATAAAAGCTGTAGCCTGATAATTTTTGTTTCCATAAAAGCCGTACAAAATAAGATTACTCTAGAAATAGCATCCATAAACAAAAGCAATGTTAGGGTTAACCATAAACATCAAATCACTCCCAGGACATCACTGACTGTAATCTTTGGTGGTTTCATACATCATCTTGAGCCATGCTGGAATAAAATGTTCTCCCTCAGAGCCAGATAGTTTATTATCTGCTCCAGGTGTAGGTCGCACGGGGTCTGCCCTTCATATATTTGCTTCTTTACACCAGACCTCCATCTTGTAATCATATTGCTACTGGGGATGAATCAAGTATTGTCTACCACTGTCACCAGCTCTACAAAGGTTGAGCTTTCTGATAGCTGAGACCAGCATTTTACAGGTAAGACCTTTTGCTACAACCTACTGAGGTAGAGAGAGGGTCCTTCTGGCTGCTCACAGACTCACTTGTGGTATATCTGATGACATAATGCCACATTACACACCCTCTTGTACCCCTTCCGTTAGTTCACTCTGTGCAACTACTACATGTGTGGCTTTGCTATACTACCCACTGTCTTGAGCAGGATGCTTGCTTGGATGATCTCAGCTCTTAATTTTCATGGTCTTTTTTCCCATCATCACACTTACCCATTTATCTGTCACTGATGTGGGACGGTTGGAAGAAAGAAATGAAAATACGTTCAGTTGGGAGCAAGTCCGAAGTTACACTTTTATGTATCATGGTCCAAGATAAAGCAAAAGCTTTGAGGCTCTCCTGTTATTTTTATGACCACTTTATTCACGCGGTGTTCTCATTGCCTCCTAGGTCTTCAAATTTTGTGACTCAGCATAGGTCTCCTGAAGGGAATTTGAAGCTCCATTGAATACCACCAGATAAGCATTGTCCAGATTCTCTAAAGCCTCTAAATTACTAACAGGTCTTTTCTGAGAGTAATGAAACTATCAACATGACATTACTTCTCTGTAAAGTAGACATGCTATGACTTTGGAGACCTTTGAAGGAAATCTGTCCTGTTATTTTTCAGTTATATTCCTCAGCACTTTTCAGTTCAGAGATCTGTGACAGCAAATTCCCAAAAGGCTCCAAGCAGAATAGTGAAAATTTGGGGAAGGATAAAAACCACTTGCTTGAAACTCTTGGAGAAGGAGTCAAACCCTGTTTTGAAAATGTTTATTTAGTGTTTATTTACTTGTTTGTTAGGTTTTTTTAAAACAAACACCTCATTTCCAAAGAGATTGGAAAAAAAAAAGTACTTTTTACAGTTCTCTCTCACTTTTATTGTTAATGAAGCCTGAATATGAAATATCCTTAAAGTTCCAACTCATCCAATTGTTTGGCAAACTATCCAAAAGCTCAAAATTGTGTGCTAATCTGAAGCAACCCAACTCAGATCTCTCAAGAGTGGAAAACTGGATCAGATGCCTGGAGAGATCAGGAGCTTATGCACGCACATAAACGTCCAGATGACTATTTCTTAGGTCAAACCCAATAAAACCTTCCTTTCCTCTTGTTTCTGTGTAGCTCTATTGATCATGGTCAAAAGTAGCCGGTTCAGAAATATCCCTTTATTAGATTGGCCCATTGGTTTTTATCGTGTCCCCTCCCAGTGACAAGCCCCAAGCGCAGTAAAGATGCTGCGGAAGAGCCCCATTAACTCAGGTCATCGAGGCTTGAACTTTCTGACGACGGTTTGTCCCACTCCTCTCTTGCTGCAGTATCTGAGAGAGTTTGGACGCCACGAGTTTGTTACACAAGGATGATAAATGGTTTGTTTTATACTTTGCTTGGAAAGGTTCAGTACAGGCTCTGAGCAGAAGATCAGATGTGTCTTGTCTTTCCACTCCCTCCATCTGTCCCCAGCAGTAGGGACTTAGGATAGGAGAGGCCATGGCTCAAAGCCTTCCTCTTGTATTTGTATAAATTATCTTGAAAGGCAATATAGCTTTTATGGATGTGACTAAGAGAGACCCTGTAGCTTAACACTTGCCCTTCTTTCCCTGTCCTGAACAGGCAGAAGTGAGCCTGAACAGTACATTCCCGTATTTTGCGTGAGAACCTTATCCACAGTTATTTGCATAGCTACTGCATGTAAATGGACTGCCTCTTGTTTTCTGCCCAATTCTGTAAATGTCACTGAAATCCCTTTGTGAAGCTAACTCCTTCTTTCCAAGTACCCTTTGCTTCTGCTGAAGAAATATTATTTTCTTGGATGCAAACCACTTTTTGATTAGTGGAGGAAGGAAATATTTTCCATTCTAGGTCTAAAAGAAAAAAAAATCATCTCTCTTTACAATTGAGCCACCAGATTAAAAACAATTGATGATTTGCACAGCTCTTGTGCAAACCATACTCTCTGCAGCAGCTCATGACAATTTCCATGACAATACTGTACATTAATATGCTTTATGGGTACAGCCTCACACTGCAATGTAGGACACTTTTACAATGATCCCCGACTACATCACATGCGGCTGTAGCAAACAATGAATCTAATGCTGTACTTGTAAAAGATTTATGATTCAGAGAGCAGAAGATAAATGATTCCAGTCCCTGGATGCTTTAAGAGCAAGTTCCTTTAGCTCATATGGTTAAAATTGATCTTTCCATTGTCTCTTGTATGGAATGACCAAAACTAATGATGTTAGGTAATCAATATGAAAAGCCGTGCATAAAGAATTAAACCAAGAAATAATGGATTGCTGTGTCAAAGGCCTCCAGACAGTAAGAAATCGGTGCTGACTGGACATGTCAAAGAGGCATCCAAACCTTCGGGTATTTCACTTCAGCCTGTACCCACACCTAGAACAAAGCAGCCCCTTTTTATTTGGAAACAAAAACATAAAGGAGAGTAAGCCAAAAATAATACTGCACTATCAGACACATGGCCTCCCTATGACTTGCAACATTTGAGAGTTATCAGGACTCAGATAACCTGCAGAAGAGCAGAGGGAGGACTTGAAGGCCAAGGAAGGGAATGGAAAGGAAGCTAGAATAAAAATCCTCTGTTTATTATCTGCAGTCCTGGAGTTCTGCTCAGTGCCTCAATCTCTCCTGGTTTTCTTCATTTGTCTTGCAGAGTCCCATCGGACTATACATGTGAAAACAAAGTACTATAACTCTGAATAGTAGGATCCATGAAATCTGGTTTCCAGTGGCTCTATACTTTGTATTTTAAGTCTTTGCTGTCTCATAAGCTAGGAGGTGTTTCTCTAGATATGGTTGAGAAATTCATAATAGTGTTCTTGGGCATTTGCTAATGCCTAGTACCTGTGAGTTTGTGTGGTCACACTTACTTGGCAGCTGTTCTGCCAGAATGGAAACCACTGGGATCTGTCTCCTCTACATGGCTATTTAATGAAATTTGCAGAATTTTGCATCTTTGAGACTCCTGCTGCTCTGTCGATTTGAGTTAAAATCAGTCGCTAAGTTCATGGAGGGAGGGGAGAGAGAAGGCACTGACACGTGGATGCTCTGGTATTGTGCATCATTGCACAGAACTCATTTTCTCAGGAAACTGGAGGATACTTGCTAAGTAGCTAGCCCTTCTTTGGGGATTGAAAAATAGCTGTGGTTGTGTTCCTTGGACAAGGCTTGAAGAGCATGTTTGTTAGAGCCTGCCTTATGCAGCAAATAATGTTACCCTGCACAGAAACCCCAGCAGGTGGTAGGAGAGCTCTCAGGCAGCCAGCCTAGTCTCTTGTCTGCTGTCCTTCACATCTAAAGTGATGCCCACCACAGAGAAATGGCTCATTCCTGTTCTGAAATATGCAGAAACATGATATTGTTCCACACACACTGGTTGCTGCTGAATAGCTCTTGCTATTTACTCTCCCTATGTGGTTTTTTTTTCATATCGTGTTACTTTCAGGACTTTAATTTCTTTCTTACTTCTTTTCTTTTTATTTTTCACAGCCATTTCCACACTTCTGAAACAGAGATTTTCTGTTGTATCTGTTCAAAGCCATCTAATGAAGGTCAGTCTTAAAGAAGAGCAGGACTGAAGTTACTGAACGATTCACCACTTCTCACTCTGGCTGGCTGGAGGGAGGAAGATGGGGTAAAAAGAGGGAAAACTGGGATGTGGAATCAGTTTTGAGAGTTTTTCTTTGCTCCTTTGGGTATTAGAGAGCAGAAGTTTTAGTTTCCACTTGAATCTTCCAGGCAGTATTTGTAGTGATGTCTCCCGTGAGCCTCATTTCCTAACATCCAGACATAACAGGTATAAGCAGAGGCTTGGAGATGGGCTGGCCCAGTCTCTTTTCCACCAGAAGGAGTATGCATTTCCATGGATGACAATTTGGCTTCATCCATGCTAAAGAATATGCCTTTCTTTTTCTGAGCAGTTATCCTGAGGAGATAGGCTGAGCTCAGTGTCTGGCTCCTGGTGTCTGGATCCTCAGGTGCCACTCGAAGCTTCACGTATCAAATTCAAAGGGCTACAACTTGGGAGAGTTCAGCTTTGCTTCCAGACTGTGAATTCCCAGAACAGGAACCACCCCAGGCCACTCCAGAAGATAGAGTTGCTAACTTTTAAGAGATTTCAGCGCTGAAGAACTTCACACAGGGACCCAGAGAATGGGAAGCTTACCACCTCATGCCCACTACTAATTTTAGTAGTTGACAAGCAGCTACCCTCCAGACATTGTTAAAAACGTGAAGGAAGAGTGTAAACACAGTGCAGAAGATGTACTTATGCGAGGCCTAGCTTGCATGTGTGCATCATAAAGGAACCCCCAGACTATCTTGACAGCTGGAGGGCAGAAAAAGGAGGACCTTGAGGAGACACTCCCCCCCACTTCTGTGTCCCCTGCAGGATGTCTTTTCTGAGCTGTGGATGACAAAGAGATACCCCACTAGTGCCAGCGGTGGGAGGTCGGAGAGCAGGAGTAATGTCTCTGGGGTCTCAGCACAAAGTAAAGCTGAAATATGAGGTACTGGGCCCTTTTAGCCCAGATGCTGTGGGCTGTGCTGCTACCTCTGAGGTCCTGGGTTTTGCTGTTTGCAAGTCATGGCACCATCTCCCAAATCCTCACCATTCATGAGGAAGGACTTAAATTCTTTATCTTCTACATCAGTGCTCTTTTTCCCCCCCCTCCCTATATCCCATTATATTGATTTTTAGCCCCAGTCTTGCTCCATTTAACCCAGTGTTAGAGGTCCAGACCTTAAATATTTATTCACTTAATATAGCCAAGTGCAGCCAATCGCAATTAAAGGCCTGACCTCTAACACCTTGCCGAATCAACCGGCCAAAGTTAGAAGCTCATCATCACATGAGAAATCTGTGGTAATTAGACCCCCTTCAGGCCCTGCTTCCCTCCTTCCCCCCCCACCCTCTTCCCCAAATACTCTGTAAAATAATACCATGGCACTAAATTAGACCTCATTACCTATTGAGTCACTCGATCCAGACCTCCCTTACATAGTAATGAGTACTGATTTATTGTGATCATTATTTGGGCATTACAGGTCACTAAATAACATGCTTTGCCCACACATGTCTTCTGAGCTAATAAATATCGTTATAGGAAATATTTTTGAGTGAACTAGCCTTCAGGTTGGTTCAGTAACTTAAGTCACATTAATTTTCTTAATGCATGTAGTGCTTTGATAGGAAAGCCGCCGGGATGGAGGCAGAAAAGGAGGCACAGAAAAATCCCTTTTCCTCAAGCTGGGGTTTCTGGTTGGAAACTGGGGAAGTGGTGCAGAGCAAGGTCAGCAGGGAAGATCAGAAAAAAACTTTGAAAAAGTCTATTTAAAATCAACCATACCCCTAGGGCTTGATCCAAAGCTCAGTGAAGTAATGGAAAGATTCCCATTGAGCTTAATGGACCTTGGGTCACATCCAGGTGTGCTTGCAAGTGTAAATGTATGTGCATCACTTGTACACACACATGCACTACTATGTATTTCTTTAAAACTTCAGAGCAAATTAAAATAATTTTAAAACTTGCTCCAGGAACAAAGTGGAATTGGAGTTTCTGGAATTTTACATTGTCTCCCTTCCTAGTGAAGCTGTTGCACGAAATTGGGGAAGATTCAAATTGGGCAGAGATGAAACTATATTATTATGTCGGTCTAGGTAAAATTTTCCAATACCCATCAATTTCAGTTAAAAGGGGAACAAAGCAAGTCCATGGATATTTCTGAAACATGCAGGTGTGTATTTCCAAGAGAGGCAATAGAAGATTTAAAAACGAGGGGAAAAAAAAAAAAAGAAGACTCATGATTCAAGAAAGATAAAGAAGAAAGGGATTAAAACCCTATTCTGCTAGCCATCACACAAAATGCTTTATTGGCTTACTCCTAGCAAATCCTGTAATACATTTTCATTATTTATAGAAATAATTCTGGATTAGTTTGCCATAAAGAAATTGGGCTGGACTGGTTTAAAAATTACAGAAATTAGATGAAATCAGGCTCTTTGAATTATCCATGAGCATTGGGTTAATATAATCAATACTTCAGCCATTACAGGTTGACGTTACATCTCGAGACAATTTTCTAACTTAATAAGATTAGAAATAATAAACTGGTATTATTTCTTTGCGAATTGGGGCCTCTGACCTAGTAATTTAATGGCTTCATTATTACAGCCGTGGAATGTAGAAAGACCCAGCACGCTCCCTATTATCACAACTGTGCTTAGTCCAAATTATGTGACTTTTTAAGAAGCAAAATAAGAACTTACCAACAATTTTAAAGGGCTGCGGTAGACATTTTTCACCAGACATGGTATAATGCACCAAATGATGTTTGTGATTTTATTTTTGGTCTGTTGTGTGTATTATAGTGTGTATGCTTTCACATTTAAAAAAAAAGTAAAAAAAAGAGCTTCCTTTAAGTATTTTTTGGAAAGGTAATGGGTGTGGGTGTGTGTGTGTCACGGTTTTGGTGCTTTGTGCTCCCAGTGGTTTTTGGTGGCTGCTACTCAGACACGTTTACTTTGCAATAGGGAAGGAAAAATGGTCTCAGTCCTAGTGATAGGGATCCAAGCCTGGCTTTTCCACAGATCTCTTTACCTCCGTGATTGAATGTGAATCCTGTAGAGGTCAGAACAGACAACTCTTCTGGTGCCAGGACAACCGGGATTTTAGTCTTCCATCAGTTTCTGATCTGGAGAGTGGGGTGGAAAATCGATAGGGAATTTCCTTTCTCCTGCTATGTGTCTGCTTTGTCTATTCATATATCAGGTCCAGAATGGAGATTTCCATTTGCCCCATGCAGCTCTGAGCACCAGAGATTCCTGATCCCTTGCTGGGATGCAAATAATTGCTGCAGCAAGCCTCATGTGGTGAGGCATGGGGCAAATGCAGCCACAGCGTCCTTTACTTCCTTCCATTGTGGAGCTTAGGATGAAAACACCAATAATTCAGCAGTCTGATAGGAAATGTGTGAGACCCCCAGGCATATGGTGGTGTGTGTAAGGGAAGCACCATTCCACAGAGCACAGAGGCTGCAAAGAGTAACCCAGGCCAGGGACTGGAGAGCTCACAGGGGGTGAAGCTGCTTTTCAGGATGCAGGACATAGGGCAGGGTATAGCTCCTTCTCAGCAACATCTTTCAGAAGACGGAATCCTTATCTTTCCTTACCTTTTCTCTTCCCTGTGCAAGAAATGCTTCAATCCTACCTGCTAGAAAATAGTCCTGCTCATCTGTGATGCAGAGACGCAGGCCAGCAGACTTTATTTTGCCCTTTGTCTTCTCTCTGCACCGCTTCTAACGCACAGCATATTAGAAAAATAGAAGGGCTTATTTAGAAGGATGTTAATTCAGTTACCTCTACCTGTAAGAGTCCCCTGCGTTGTCATTTCCAAATCTCTGGGCAGAGCTCATTCACGTACACACATCTGTTACCACAAATGCTTTTCCTGTAAGCTTTAAAGGAAAAATAACCCAGGGTGATAAAACATCAAGGAAAACAGAAGACGCAGCCAAACAATCACCCCTCTGAACTTCTGCTTGAGGCATGTCTGCTGTTAGATGCGCTTGCATTTCTGTGCCTCTGCACCCATCTTTAATTGGCAGGTTTGCAAGAGCAAGGGACCGAGAACGAGGACAAACTTCCATCACTGTTTAAGAATGAGGGAGACATGCTGAACCCCTCTTTGGAAGCAAACAGAAAAAGGGTTACGACAAAGTTACCTGTATTTCAGAATTAAGGCTGTAGATTTTTAATATTTTGTACTGAAATAATCTAATATGGGCCTAATTTTAAGCCTAGAAACACTGATCACAGACCGGCATACATGTGCTAACAGATCCCCTGTGCTCCCAGACTGCCGCGTTAGGGGAGGCCCTGTGGGGTCTGCTCAGGGACACCCAAACTCGCAGCTGTCAGGGGCATGGGGAAAGGCAGCGTTCCTGCATCCCGGCAAGGGAGAGCCAATGCACATGCTTCACGTCTCATCTGGTGGGCTTCTTTGGTGCCAAGGAAGGACAGCTGCTCTTTGGTGTCCTTCACTAAGTGAAGGTAGTGCGTGCAGGTCAGGAGGGGGCAGCAGTTTCAGATGCGCGATGAGAAGCTCTTGACTGCCAGTGATTTTGCTAAACCATGCAATCGCTTGATCAGGTTTTTGTCTTTGCTTTCAGCAGAGCAAAGAAGTATTTTGCTGTTGCAGTAAGCGAGTACTTTGGTGGTGGAGAGACTTTTTTTCAGTAGCCAGAAAATCATAAGATATATGTACGTATAAATACATTTATATATATAGAAAAAATATTTGCTTTCAGCATGGAATTAACCCTAAGATAGGAGGCATTTATACGACCTGTGGTACCACTGTTAGCTTTGTGGAAACACTATTTTCTGTCTCCCACAAACGTGTTGGCATTTTTTACGACACTGTATATTTCCAGTCACCCTGGCTGCATAACCTGTGCCCATTTACAGACATGGCGCTGGAATAAAAAGCCACAGACGCTGCAAGCTCAAAGCAGCGACGGGGTATTTTGCCTGTGACACATGCTTTAGGCAGCGTATACAATGCCCCCTCCTTGAGCAACCGTGACCAGTCTCTGGTTAATGTCTCCGAAACAGCCTGTTAAGACTGTTACTACAAATTAGAGTCTGGATCATTCTAAAACGAAAATAGACTTCTTTCATCTTCCAGATGGCTGTCTGATTGGGAACTGGGCAGGATCACATTTCAGGTTGTGACTTAATGATTCAGGACAATATTTATGGTTATTACCTGACAGAGGGCAGTGAGGAAAATTAAAGCACAGACCCATGCTTCATTTATGACAAAAAACAAATTCATGACAGTTCTGTATATTAGAGGTGGCATCTTTAGCTCAGGGCAAAGTCCGAGCATAGCTCTGCATCTGAGCCAGACCTGCCAGGGGCTGCTGCGAGAGCCCGGCCAGGCTGGCTTCACCGTCCCCGCTTTGATAGATGTGCTAGCGTCAGAAACAATCTGGTGCTTCCCTTGGAGGAGGTCTCAGGCAGGCAAGATACAAATATGAGTGAGAGCTTTCAGATGGGAAAAATAACATAATTATACAGCGTATTTGTTTGATGGCTGCAGTTGTCTGAAATATTATTCTTTGGGGCATGTTTTTGACATAATTATTGCCACAGGATAATCCCTTCTGGAGAAAACATGGAGTAATTATGCATGCCAGTTGTAGATTTGATTCTGCATGTGATTTTCCCTGCAAATGACGTTCCTTGTGATACCAGCCGGTGGGGGTGCAGGGTATTTTGAAGCAACGGGCAATGGTGTTCGGCTAAATCAAATTGAAGCCACAGCTCTGCTGGCTCTTTCCTGAAGAAAAGAAATTTATTACTGTTCCTCTGCTGGTTAATTCTTTGCTTTGCATATGGAACAGACTGGCCTTTTTTTTTTTTAATTTTTTTTTTATTGTCAGCTGCTAAAAAAATAAATAGCCCTTACAAAAGTGACTGCAACTCACAGCTTTGGGCTTCCTGTAAATTGGCTTCAGACTACAGGATTTCTTATTAAAACAAACAATTCTGATGAGATGAGAGGTAGCTTTAAAAAAACCAAAAAACCAACAACTGAGAAAATGGCTATCCTTCCCGTTGTTTATCCCTTTATCTGAGGGATAAAATAAGCTCTTTGAATTTGTGGATAGTGATACAAGGAATATTGTTTCAATTAAAAGTATCTTATTTTAGGAGAGAATATTCTGTCCACATCTGTTAAATATTACTTGAAATAAATTAAAATATTTATTATTTAAGAAACGTTTTTTCCCAGGGGAGAGATGCTGCTCAGTTATTCTTTGAGCTGGACCTTTATTCTCCTCCTTTCACCCCTTTTTTCCTCTACCCTCACCCCGGCAAATGCTGCATCCCGCAGCACCTGACCACAACATGCCACCCCAGAAAAAGTCCCTGGCTGCTTCCTTCTCCAGCCCAGCTCTGATCCTCCTTGTGGCAGTGCATCAGTGGACCACCAGGCAAATCTGCTCAACGATGTTTGCTGCTAGCTAGTTTGATTTATGCAGGGATTTGTGGAGCTGCCCTGGGGAGAGAAAACCATGGGGTGTGAGGTATTCGAATCCCCTTGCGTGGCACTGAAACATTAGTCACAACCTTCCAGGGAAAAGGCCAAATTATGAATGTTCAATAAGGCTGGGTTCTTGTTTCCTTCTTGCATCTTGGAGGGATTTACATAATTAAGTTTTTTGTTTGTCTGCTTAGGACAATGAGACACACTTTTATCCTGCTAAACCCCCTCACAATATAGTATGAGCGCTGAGACAATGAGGGCAATTTATCTGCTTCCCTCTGAGTCTTCAGCCACCCCTGTAGTCATGAGATAGTGTGTTTGGCTCTCAGATTTTATCTACACTTCATCTGGATCAGGTTTATCATGAAAGGCTGCACAAGGTCCCCAAACTCAGCCCGATTCTGGAAAAGCCCAAAGCCAGGTGTCTCCGGCCTGTGAACCTCTGGTGGTTTTGTGATTGGGAAACTGTCCTCTGCCACCCCTTCACACCTCTTTTTCACACTGAGCACTGCATGGTCACCCTGTCTGCACCCAGAATCATAAGGTTAGAAAAGATCTTTGAGATCATCAAGTCCAACCAATCCCATCCCAAGCTAAACCATATCCCTAAGTACCTCGTCTAACCTTTTTTTAAACACATCCCAGGAAGGTGACTCAACCACCTCCTTGGGCAGCCTGTTCCAGGCCCTAACAACTCTTTCAGTAAAAAAATTTTTTCTGATGTCTAATATAAACCTGCCCTGGCACAGCTTTGTGCCATTTCCCCTTGCCCCAGGTTGCGTCCTCAGCTTCACGAACGGCCAGACTCTCCCCAGGACATTTCCAGCTGTGCCTGCCTCATGCTTGCAATCCTTTCTGCACCCAGCATCTAACAACAGGCAGGCGATTTAAACACTTTCTTAATTATGTAGTGGTGAGCACCTCACTAAAACTGGGGCTACGGTATACAATTAAAGGAAATGTATAAACTATCTGATGTTGTCAGTATCTGTAGCTCAATGTGAAATTACACCAGGAACAGGAGACTGTTGTCTGAAAAAATCCATTTTCTTGTCATTTTTATGGCTCTGTTAGATAATAAAATCAAGAGAAAGATGACTAGAATAACAATAGTATCTCTTCCTGGGTGAAAAGATAGGGGGAGGAGGAGGAATGCAGAGATGGATGTATGAAATCTCTTGTCTAAGTAAACAATCTACATACATTTGCATTTGCATGTAATCACTGATATAAAATGTTGTCTTCATTAACGTTAGGAGCTAGAGATATATGTTACTCCCCCATCCATGGCTTAGCTGCCTCTTCTGAAATAAGGACTGGTGGCTCTTAAACCCATCAAGCAGCCTTAATTCTCTTCATTTGACTGTATTATTTCAAGTGCCTGAAGATTTACTAAGGAGCGGCTGACATTAATGAGAGCTGAACATCCAGATCCAGGGGAGAATAAACCCAAATTAGTTTTCATTGAAATAATTAAGGGATGGGTCACCATATGCTAAGACAGGATGATATTAAAAACAAGTTTGGGGGAAACACCTAAGGTACGTCATATTCTGTCCAGTCCTGCCAATGGTAGGGAGTTTACTCAGTCTGACCTTTAACCCATAACCCTCACTGTGCCAGCAGGGTGAGTTTTGTGTTGGTCTGCCATAGGAGAGGGGCCCAAAGACACCTACCAGACCTTAATGTCATCTCCATCTCTCAAAGGGAGTTGCAGATCTGACATTTTTGGGGATGGTTAGGATCATCAGATTTATCCCCAGCTTCTGTTCCTCAGGATTTGCCCCCCAGATCTTGGTGTGATACCTCCACCCTTTATGCCTTGTAACTTAAGACCATAGCTTCTAATAAGCTACAAATCTACACCCTGTCCAAAAAAAAAAAAGCCCTCAAAAGGGTAAATATATAAATATAATTTTAATGTGAAGATTTCACAAGATTTCACTAGGTAGATTTCCCTATTAAATATACTGTTTAAGGTGACATCTTATTTATCTTTGTAAAACTGAAGAAACAAACAAATATTCCAACAGCACCTACTGCTTTCTTTCAAAATGTGTAGCTTTTACAAATGAGTGGTGTAGCCAGTCCAGTAAATTCTGCTGCTCTTCCCACAAGGCCTTTTGTATTGCAAAGCTGACTGGTCTGAATGCTCTAATGAGCTAGATACTCTGTGGTGTATCAAAATAGCCTTTTTTTTTTTTTCTTAATTAAAAGAGAAAAAAATATATTTGAATGCAAGGTTCTAAACAGCTATACAACTTTGCAGAATGACTGTGGTAATGAGGTGTCTGGAGGAGTCAATCAGGGCAGACGACTTTCACAGAAAAACTTGATGCCTTTCAGATTTTCAAAGAAAAATAAGCCAATGACAAAAGCATAGCAGCTGTGAGCACACGAAGGAAATTAGTTATAGCAGACTTGTAATTAAGCATTGGAAACTGATCAAAAACATTATCCTGTTAGTTTATTCCACAGCTTCTATCTACTACAAAATCAATTACACAAAAAATAAACCACACGCTCTCTGAAGTTTTCTCATATGAACGCATCCTATCCAGCCTTTGGACTGCAAAGGATGTTTGTTTTCTCAATAAAATATGCAAAGCATAGAGCAGGGAAAACCTGAGATGAAAAGGGAAACAGAAAAATTGAGAGAGAAGGTTGGCAGAATAATTGACTCTATCAGAACCACACTTTCAAAAAATAAAGGAAAATATTTGTGCAGTGAGATAAGCAACCAGGGTTTTTTCTACTGGTGTGTGCATTTTTCCATATTCCTTTGCAGAGTGTGTTGGGTAAACAGGACAAATTGCCATTAAATGATAGAAAACATTTCATAATAATAAAGCAAAAGAATGTAAAAAAGATCTAGAAATGTGAGGAAAACATATACACAGGAAAAGTTGGGCAAAAGTTTTTCTTTTGAAAATCACATGTTATTCCCATTAACTGTAACACGAGATGGATGGCTGAATAAAATAGGGGCTATGTGAGCTGGGATTTTCTTAGAAGATTCAGGCCTGGTTTAGCACATGTTTCATACCAATAGAGCTGTTTCAGTTAAGAAAACAAAAATAAACCCTGGCAGGTTGCAGACGCCCGTCCTTTCCTGGGGTGAGCAGCATGCCCCCCCCAACCCCTCTGCCCCGTTCCTGTGCTGGTTCCACTGCCCCTCTGGAGGGCATCCCTGCTTAGGCTGCATCAGGAAAGTCTTTGCACACCCTGAGTATATTGATGGGATGTTAAGAAGAGCTGTAGGATTAATGTGAGGGTGAGAGTAACTTATTTCAAAGTGAGGTGCTTTGCACAAAAGGTTTGGATGGTAAAAGTGTGCCTGAATGTGAAACAAGTATTTGGAAGCCCCTGAAAATCCCATTCCCAGTGTGTGACATTTCCAAAGGGCTTGATGCAGATTGTCTAACCAAACGGGGTATTAGGCTTTGCTGCCTGCCCCCGCCGGTCCCTGCCATGTCTGCCCCTCATTGCACCAGTGATGTGACCTCCTTCAGTCCAGCCAAAACCTGTATGTGAGCTGGCATGGTGATGCAGAAGCAGCCAAGGCCGCGAGGCCTTCACGGATCATGGTCAGACCATTACCCTGGTGCTAAGTGACCTGAGCAGTGGTGTTGCAAAGTGCCAGTTCTATTTGAAGTAAGCACCTCTGAAACTTGGGCCATAATTTAAGGGCCTCAGCGTGAATATAAAAACTTAACTTTAGGCTCTTCACTTTACAACTCTTGGCACGAGATCCTGAGACAAAAAGCAGAGCAGAAGCAAAGAGTATTACTGCTATTACTGTGCCATGTGCACCAGCAAAATATATCAATATGTGAGTACACAGAAATGAGAGGAGGGAGACAGAGATGATGTGCTTTTAATATATCCGAAGCACCAGAAAATCTTTCATGAGCAGGAACAAGACAGAGTTCATGAAAAGGTAAACCCCAGAATAAATTATGAAGCTCATTCCATTAGAGGTATGTATTAAATACCATATGTAGGTATAGGGTTGGTTTTCTATTCCTTTTTTACTTTTTTTTTTTCCCCTGAAATAATTTAGCTAGTGGCAGATATCTCTTCCTTCTAGGTTATACTCTCTCATGTAATATTTATTGAGGTGAAAGACATCTGCCTTGAAAAACATAAAGTGGGTTTTTAAAAAAATATATATGAAGCAGAGATAAAGAGCTAGATTCAATGCAGGGGTACCTTGAGTGAAGCTAATGCAGTTACACCACCAAATAATTTGCCTCACTATTTTCATGAATGTGTATGTCTTGTATATATTGTGTTCAGCCGTTTTTACACCACAAAGGCAAACACATGTGCATTTATTGTGGGTACAGCAGAAGTCCACTGACCCAAACACTTGGGATTGTGTCACTGTTTGGGTAAGCAAAAATGTTATTACCACGTGGCAGTTGTTAATGTGTGTGCATATTCTGCTGCTTTTCAAAATACTTGGGGCAGAAAACAGAACACAAAAAAATTGTATTTTTGACATAACGATTATTAAACATAAAACACCTTGGTCAGCCAACAATGGGAGCAGGAACCACTGGCAGGACTGCATTTAGGTAATCACCCTCAGAGAACCCCATCTCCTAGTCAGGGGTTTGCACTACTACCACGTACCCACTTCTGCAGAAAAGACTTAGATCAGCAGTGAAAACCTGCCCTGGTCCCTCTCTGGGACAAACCAAAATGATCCAGTGTGGTATTTCAGTTCAGGAAGCAATCATGGCTCAGTGTGGTGGATACCTTTTGAGCAACATCTGGTACAGGGAAAAGGTGTGGGACAGGTTTTTCAGTGGAGATGGGACCTAGAGAAGGTGATTAATCTATAGTATTGGTCTGAATTAGGGTAGTGGCTCAGCCTCAGGTGATGGGCTTGGTGGGAAGAGTGGGAAAGAAAGATGGAGAAGAGAGATGGAAAAGACTGCAAGTCCTTAAATATAATGCAAACACTGGGAAATGGGAGTAATTTTGCCTTTTTTCACACGAACTGTCACCGCTCAACATGAAGGGCCCGCTGTAATGGAAAGGATGAATATTAGGGATGTTTGCTACTGAAGATGACCAAAGTGCCAGCTGTCTTTTCCACAGCTCTTCCATGCTCCTTGATAATGATATACAAATGTCAGAAGGGCCTTAGGAGTACACAAAGCAGTGCCTGGGCTCTGCCATGTTTAGTCTTTTATTTTCTCATACCACCCCTTCTGAAGTGGGTCCATGCTGGGCCTTTCCCATGGACTGCTACCTCAGGCATAACCTTCCAAAGGCAGAAAGAGCATCAGAGAGAAAAGCCCAGGAGAGATCCTGGGAGTGATGATGCATCGCTGACAACTTCACCCAGTTACAGGCATATTTCACACCTGCCAAATTTCTGTGGTGCACTTCGTCCAACCTCTTGCTCTGTGCAATATCAGAGAAGTCATGAAAGGTCAGAAAACGTTCCCAAATCATGTAGAAGTGAGGAATTTAGAGTGAGCCAGATGGAAGAAGAGTTTATCTGATTTATTAGGGACCATTGGGCAGATAAGAGTGTGCAAGAGATAAGGCGGGGGAGATCTCTTAACCCCTTATCTGCCTTTTGGCACCAAGCATATTTCAAGGTAGATAGGTGGCCTCTAAAAAGTTAAGGTTTTGTCAACAGCTGCCACATCCTACACAATCTTCCCACATGCCTCTGTGCTCTCTTCATCTGGGAATAGGAAACAACTGTTGCTATGAGGAGGTAAAAGGTGGTGTTAATCACTTGATCATTCCATAGAGCAAATGCGTATTATGATTTATTCTCATCAGTCAAGAATTTGCCCCTTGATAATAGAAATTTCAATCCAAATTCCCAGGTAAGCAGGAAAGCTCTCACAGTGTGAGCAAGTGTGAATATGGACTTCTGTGTGTTCTGCAGCTCTAAGCATTTGGAAAGTGTATCTAGTAATTTACTTTATTTTCTGTGTTGATAAACACACATCTGTTATTTGAGTTTCCACTTTTGGGTGAATTTATGATGATAGCCCATCTGCAGGAGCTCTGGGGCTTTTTTTGTGGAGATATTGCCTTTAAGGTCTCAAAAAGTCACTGGTGATTGCAGCATAAATATTAACCAGGTTGAATCTGCCAGAGGCATCACGCAGCATGCGGTGATGTGACTTGCAGAATTTTGCTGTCTGATAAAGCTTATGGAAAATTGCCCCAGTAGATTTATTTATGGCATCAGATTAAACCAGACTCCAGGCAGACTGTGCTCCAAAGGTTCAAGAAAGAATTTCTAATTTATTAGATTTTTTTTGTTTTGTTTTGTTTTGTTTTTTGCTATCACATTTCAGTCACGTTTTCATTCTTGATAAGCAATTGGTTCCTTCCTTGGGGAGCACAGGGAGGTAGTTCCTGCCTTGAAATTCTTGGAAGGACAGATAAATCGCCTGAGTTGAAGTGTTTTAAAGGAGCCTTCATGTAAATACTTCAGACACAATACATATGTTTTGAAATTTTTCCCACTCTGTTCCTTTGCTGTTGAAAATACAGGATCTTTTTCCTTTTCAGTTTTTTGCAGTTTTCTTGTCTCATATTTGTGATGGGTGTAGGAGCTCTCCTGCTTTCCACTTAGTCCATCACTGCCAGCTCGGAGAAGGGTCCAGGCTTCTGAGGACGTGGAGAGAAAAGGTTCCTGGAGATGTGATGGGGGAAGGCAGTGGCAGACCTCCTCTCAGCAGTGCCTGCTCGCATTCCTGCTGTCGGCCAGGGTGAAGTCAGTGCAGTGTTTTGCTGAGAGCCAGCTTTGGAGAAAGGCACCAGCAAAGTGCGAAAGATTCGCTGCCAACAAGCAAGAAGGTCAACCTTTTTTTCCTTCAAATTTTTTTTCCTAATTTATCCTTGAGAGAGGAAAATATGACTGTTAAAAGAATTTCTCTGCAAAGGCAGAATGTGCTGAAATGCAACTGCAAGGAACCCCTCTGAGAAGAGATATCGGTCTTATATCGAGCTGCCAGTTGAGATTATCTGGAGTGGATGTCCTGAGAGACCAGAAGGAATTCTTTTCCACCAAAGACTGATGGAGGCTTCCCATTCAAATGTTTTAAAAGCTGTAGAGAATTAAAAATAGAAGTCCGGCTTAAGGGGGAGAGACTCCTTTGGGGGGTACTTTGTTTGCTTTGGTTTATATCTCCCTGGGTTGGAATGCAGTAAAAAACTGAAGAAATTACAGTCCTGTAAAGAAATGTAACCTCATACAAAACTGAAGGGCGAGGAGCTCAGTTTGCGTTCTGGTTTTATAATCAGTTCTGTTTATAGTAGGAAAGAAATATCCCCGTCTTGAATTTGGTGCATGCGGCTTTCCTTAGCTGTTCCCTCTTTAGGTAAACATTAAAGGAAATATGTCTTCAATAATTTATTATTAAGAGAACAACTAATGGCAAATGCAGGTGTATACCATGGGCATGGCGGTGTTATATATGCCAACACATATAAGAGAGGGGAAGTTTTCTCCTGGAGTGTTTTCCTGATAGTGTGCATTCAAGCAAGCGAAGCCAGGCAGAAATGGCACTCGATGAAGGGAAGAAACACAGGGGGTGGTTCAAAACCCTGAGCCGCCTCATTGCATTAGACTGTTTTGACACCCTTATGCAGCCCCCCAGAGACACTGCGTATTTCCTTGGAAGGCAGATTACACGGTTATAGGGCTTTTAATTACATTGGACTGAAATAGCTTTCGTATTTATTTTCTGCTTATATTGCCCATAATTCTACAATAGCCACTGTCTGCAGCTAATGGACAGCAAACTAGAGGCATCTAAACCACCTACCCTTAGCTCTGACATATACACCCTGTGTCTAAGACAGTATTTCCTATATTTTCAATTTAGAAGGCGTACAGATCTGCTTGATCTTTCTTTCCCTTCTAGGCTTAATTCTTCTGTGCCATGAGTATTTTTAGGAGCAAGGTGGGTATTTTCTGTGCATCTGTGAATTGGCCTTCCAATCTCTGGGACCAAATTTTGCTGACACAAAGATGACATTTGTAGCTGTACCTCAGAAACCACCTCTTCTATATTGCAAACCACTGAGCAGAGGTACAGGCAGAGGCAAGGCAGCAATTGCATCTGCATTTGAGACTAATTTTTCCAAGCATCAGTTTCCACATTAACTTATTCTGTGTATTTTATGAAGCAAAAGGAGTCTAATATAATTCCCTTGAGATTCATCTCAGGTGGGGGTCAGTGCTCCCAGACGTTCTCCTTTGGCAAGGTTAGTGTGCTCCTGCAGCTTTTGTGGGTTGCACTGCCTGAGGTCCCCTGAAGCGCTGCTCCATCACCATGATTCTCCTGGGCATGAGGAGCCGTGACAAGGAGAGCTGTTCCCTCACTGGGGTCACACAGATATCCTGGAGGGTGGAAGAAGGAGCAGAACAAAAGCTGAGACTGTGGTGCCCACTATTTTAGGTTGTGCTGGGTTGTGCTCTCCTTGGTTTCTCCAAACAGGAGGTCCAAGCAACTTGGCATGTGTGTACTGTGAGGCTTCCAGGGATACTTTGGGTAGTGTGAGGCAGAACCAAAGGGTACAAGATACAGAGCAGTGGTCCTGCCACTTACAGACCAGCCATGGGGACCCCCTTGGCTGCATAAAATATGGAGGACATCCGAGACCACTAACCCATCATCCACGATCCTTGGTTTTCACACTCTGAATCTCGAATGTACAGATGGTTCTTACGGGTCATCAACCAAACCTGAGCTAAAAAGGGAGATGTGATTAGTACTGCACTGTTTAATGTATGCAGGCAACCCATTTCATCTCTAACAGTAAAGAAGAATGGCTCTAGCTACAGACATCCACTACAATGGCAAATTGCTCACACCTGCTTATCGTATGTGTAAGGCTCTGAAGAGAGAACATGCTATATAATTGCTAGGCATCATCACAATTAATCATTTCCTGCATGGAAACTGAAATATGGTAAATATATTGGTTGCAACTGAATATTATCACCTGATGCAGACACAGCTTACCTCTCTTTGCTTGTTATGCCAACAAAGAAGCATGCATGATGCTGCCACCTCCTTTGCCTCGGCTGGTATATGAGGAGTCTGCATTTTTGTTTCTGTGCTCTGGTAATGTTCTGTTCTTCCTTGGTGTCTCTGGGCTGGATTCTGTCCTGACTCAACTCACCCACCCAACCTAGCTGAGCTCAGTGGGAGTGGGAATGCTTTTTAATTTGTTTCCTCTGTATTGAGTGTTCAAGAGAAAGTACTTTTCTCAGCTTCAGCTGATACTTTTGCCAGAGGGAGGCAGGCTGCTAAATATTTGCTCATGTGCATTGCCATTTGATGATCCCCCTGCTAAACAGAAGGTGCTGTCCTGACTCGATCCATCCCAGGGCTGGAGGAATGATCTCTTTGAATATTAAGCTATTTAGACTCCATTAATTCCACAACTTTCACAACACCTCCTTGTAATGATATCATGTGAAATGACTGCTATGTGTGTTGGTCTAGACCTGGGCTCAAATCTGCACTCTGTCCTTGTATTCAGTTGGATCTTTTTGCAGTCTAAGCAAGAGTCTCCCCAAAACTTAAGAGTTTTTCTACAACCTGGGTAGGGAAAATAGGGGAATTTTCTCCTAAGAGAAATAAATTTTTTTCCTTTCTAAACTTTTTAAGGTAGTCTAAGTATGCAGAGATATGAGAATTCTGCTTTACAAAATCAGACCTGGCTTTTACTGCTTCAGATGTGTGTGTGGACACCTCTGTAGCCCAGTTGTGCTGGGAAAAGAACAGCCGTTGGCATCCTCAGCCATGTATACCCATTATCTAGGTAAAGGGAAGGTAGCAGCTGGTTGATGAAACAGAGTTTTAACGTCACTTTATCCAGATCAGTCAAATTCTTCTCCTCAGATGACATCCTTTGCAGTGCTTTCAGGAAGGAATAGCCATATGACCCATGGAATGGCATTCCTTTATCTACACGGACACATTTACAGCAGCAATATGTTTTATGAATGATCTTAATGACACAAATTCTGTTAAACAACACCTGGACAGCTGTTTAGCGTGGCCACTGGTTTGTAATTTTTTCCTCAGTTTGGGATTTTCTAGCTCCTTGACCATCTTTTCCCCCTGGCCACCACAACCCCATTGCGATCCAAATCCTGACGGGTGTATATGTGGCTTGGAGAGTCCAGCTGAGGGGTGGAAGTGACCATTCAGACAGACGAAAGGAATGATAATTGTACGTTATTTTTTATCAGTTGTGCTTACAAGGCAGATCAGCAACCCTGGTTTACACTGCAAAAGCTTTGCCAGCAAAAGCAGCAAAGTACCCCTGTGGAGATACAGCTTATACTGGCAAAAGGAGCTTCTCTGCTTGCATATTTAGACCACCTCTTGGGATGACTTAATTTACTATGGCAAGAGGCAGCCTTTTGCTGGTTTCATTGTTTACCACATGTTTGTTTGGTATTTGATAGGGGTTTCTCCCCCCCCCCCCTTTTTTTTTCCCCCAGCATGGATAAGTCAGCTAGAGGAAAAGAGTTTTCCTCTTGTATGTGAACAGTCAAAATGTTTCTTTATAGGCTTGACCTTACAAATTGAGATTCGGCATTCTGGGAAGTGAGGGAAGATGGACAACCTATTCTCAGATTTTCGACAGGGTCTTCAGCATGCACAAAGCCAGATCCTGTCTGGATTACTGCAAGATTCCCCAATGCTAATTTTAGCCTTCAGACAATAGGCACACATTCATTCTCCAGAGCTAGTTCTTATTGTTAGCAGCATACAGAGTTCCCAAAATGTAGGACTAGAAGTGTTTCCTGTTCTTAAGGCAGGAGATCTACAGGCAGATGTGCTGCCTGCAGCCGTCTGCAGGAGCACAAGGAGGAGATTGCGATTTGGTTCAGACCCCACGGAAACAAAAGCCATTTGACTTCAATGCGCTTCAGTGAAGGGCTTTGCTGCTTGAAAGAGAAAATCTCCACACCACTTCTGCACCATCCGGCTGCACTAATTCTTCAGGGGGCTCACAGGGCAACAGCTGCCATACTGCTCTGCTGCATCTTTTTCTTGCTGCTCCTATTCTGTAGAGCTCAGTGAAAAAGAGGCAGATGATGAGAAGGATTTCTGCTGAACAGAATAACCTTACACGTGACTTTTCACACTGCTCTGCTACCAAACAGTCTTACAACCTTGGTAATGAGCTGTTGGTAGACACAAACCTTTTTAACTTAGAAGGCTGTGACATAACTGATGGATAAAAATGGAATGATACAAGAATTTGTTAAACTTTTCTGTAGTACCATGTACCCTGTTTTGCATATTGAATTCCTCTGTAATTGCCCTCCCTGTGTTTCCTATCCTTCTGTCATTCTGCCTGACCTATGACCAGCTCTTGTTTCCCACCAAAAGAGCAAGAACAGCAAAGAACAGGAGCAGGACCAGTCTGGTCTATAAAACAAGAGACGATCTCCAGAGTTGACAATGTTTCAGAACCTAAGTATGTAATTGAGATAATCAGCAACTTCGCTGTCTTCTTGAACAACACACACATATATACATATATATATATATATATTTATATCAAGGAAACCTTCAAATATTTTACTGTACTGTTGTGCTATCACAGCAAGGTGATACCTAAGCCACAGTCGTGCATTTTCAGCTCAAACCATACAGTGATACCTAAAATGTCCCAAATCCAACTGGTACTGCACTCACTAAGACTACCACTAAGTTGATGATGTCTCTTGAAATTGTTTTTCCACATTTCCTGGCTGTCGGTGAGGGGATATGTTAAGGCCCAGAGGAAAAGAAAGCCAATGCACTGGAGAGTTTAGTGCATCCTGGCAGGTACGATGTGCTTAGCAGAGCTCTCCGAGAACTGGGATGGAAAGTAGATATCTTTTGCCTTTAAAGAAAAGGATGCTACCTTTTTTTTGGAATAGTCCCAGACCCATACCCAGGAATTGTGTATGAAAGTGATATTTTGGATGGGGATTGCACTATTAATAATACAGACAGTGGTGTTCCATGACCAGCACTGCCAACCAGACATCGCCTGCAAGCCCTCAGTGGGTTCATGTGTCCTGAGGGGCCAGAGATACTCCCATCTCTCTGGAGGGGGTGTTATAGTGAGAAAAACAGCCAAGCTGTTCTGTGAAGTCCTCTTCTGTCTGTCAGTCCAATAAGCAGCATCAGGGATAGTCTGGCTTAGTCAGGAATAAGAAACATCACAGGCAAATACAAGGAGTGTGTATGCCTGAGTTTGAGCTGAGCGAGGTTTTCTGAAATCCTGCTTTTTTTTCTGGTGTTTATTGTGCCCAGAGAACAGTTGGAAGCCAGGAGAAGTGAGTCAGGACAATCTTGGCTAAGGATTTTTGCAAGGAAAGAGAGGCATCATAGAGCTGCACTGAGACTGTCAGCTTCATTTGCTCAACTCCAGATGCTTGCTGTGGCATCTACAGAGAGCTCCCTGGGCAGAGCTGCCAGACCAAAAGAATCACCAGAAAGAAGGAGCTGCATCTCACACAGCAATTGCAGGCATGTTGAATGCAGCTAGCAAGACCCCACTCCTCCTTCTTTTAGGGGATTTCAACCTCACTCTCAGATTAAAAGATATGTGTTGGTAGTAGCATGAAGTGATGTCACTTGTTAGCAAGGGAGGAGTTAGATGAGATTAAAACTTGTAAGAGCAAGAAAGAAACCATTCATAGAATATATATAGGAATCATACACCCTGGTTAGAAAACACTGAGATGGCAAAGGCATGTGCTTGGTATTGAGGGGATTTTCAACTTCCTTTGCAAGATCTGTGCTAAGAATCAGGGGAATAAACTGGTGAGTAAACCAGGTGAGCTTGTTTAATGAAAGAGGTATAGTTCCACTCAATGATGCTGCACGCCACACAGCACGGCAAAGGGCAAATCTGCACCATATTCAATGTTTTTATGACACAGAATAATATTTCATTGTAAACATGTCAGTGCAGATGGATCTGTGGCAAGTTTTCCAAACAAAGCAGCTGCAGATCCTAGCTCAGCTAAATTACATAGTTGCACTGTGTATTTTACTATGTGTATATATACATATACATAGGTATATACACACATGCATGAGTACACACAGATTCATATAAATATATATATATAAGAAAATATAAATATATATGATACTTCTTCTCTTGCCCACACATATACAAGAAGCACAAGGGATGAATTGTGTTTGGGCAGGAAGGGTCACACCCTAACTGGAACAGGGAAGTGCCACCATTTTCCCTTCTGATAGCCTCATCCCATTGTGACACAGACTTCTTTGTTCCAAGCCTACATGAAGACCCTTTCTGAATGGTCCTGTGGATGAAACTGGGATGTGTGCCATGTTTATTTATGTTCCTCTTCACTTGCTTGCCTGCTGATTAAATTTTTAGACAGTGAACTTGTTAGGTCTGGGCCCCTAAGCTAATTTATCTTGAGTCAATTGGTACATTTGGATCCTGTGTAAATACTCCTCTTTAACAATTAATATGAAACACTATTTACATAGGAGCCTAATGTAATCTAGTCTGTTCCCTTCCTGTTTACCTGTTGGAATAAACTCTTTCTTGTTTAAATGATATTTGGTCTTGTTTTGAGATAATTGTTTCCTGGGTTTTTTCTTAATTTTTTTTATTTTTTATCATAGTGCAGGTCTGTCACTTCAAGGATTAATACTGATCCAGGATGCAACATGGGTCTTTTGGGAGGTGTCCTGGAAAGAGAGCAGGCAGGCAATGAGGACAGCTTGGAGGTGCATCCAGCTTTGAAACAGGCAAGCCAACCTTTGGAGAGCCACAGTAACATAAGCATTCACCAGGGTAGTACAGCAGAGAGAGTTTATGCATGAAAGTCCTGTGGTACCAAGGTCTGGGAAGCTACAGAGTGCCTTTTTCCCAGGTTGTGCTTAAGCATACCTAAGAATGCTGAGGACATGGGCAGCAGTGGGATGAAATGATAACGGGAAGATAAGAGACAAAGAAGAAGGTGAACTGTATGTACAGATTGGGTCACAGCACGGGACTCTGCTTATACGCTGTATAAGACTGGCAGTGCTGTCCAAAACACATTAAACCTCTGGGACCCATTTTCCTAAGTTGCAGAGATAAGATGATATTTACCTGCTTTTATAACTACACCAGAAAATAGACCATTCCTGGATTCTAGTGTTAAGAGGTACACAACACATGCCCTACTCTTTCCAGCCTAAGATTAGCTGCCAGAATGAGCTCCCCGAAAGAAACCCGATTAAAGCTGTCGTCTCCAGCCATACTGTAAATTACCTGTTTGTATGTGGCAGAGGGAAGTGTTTTCACAAGGGTCTGCTGTGTGTTTCTTAGTAAGGCATCAGCAAAGTCTGGCAACTATCTACTTTAGTGTAATTTCAATGTAACTATCTACTGTAATGAAAATCCCTAAAATAATATGGTAATCGCTGAAAACAGTTAAACACTATTGTAAGCTTTTGGATTTAGAGTCATTACTGCAGTGTCATTTTAAAAAGATATTATGTCTCCTCTGTGGGATTTTCAGGTTCATATTAAGCTTCTAACACATATTAGCCATGACTACTTCATTACACCCATTTATCGAATGACCTCAGACACGTCAGCTGCCAGTTCCACCTTTGCTCAGCTCAGAACAATAGGCCGTGTGTTACCTCAGAGAGTGAGAGATTTCTGGAAAATGATGCTGCACCTCGCAGTAATATTTAAGGCACATACCTTTGCAGGAGGCATGGATGTGTTTCCCAGCTGTTTTCCTCCTTTCAGAATTCCTCCTGGCTGAGAAAGATTTAAAGCCCAGCAGATTCACCCTGCCTAAGCAGGGAGGGAAGGAAGGGAGGGAGGCATTATATGGAGATACCATCGCGATGGAATCAGAAAGCCCATCTGCCTGACAAATTCTGTTCTTTCCTGGACTGAAAAACTGGGGAATGCATTTTGCAAACAGTGAAGGTATTTAACTTTGTGGCCACTCTGCTTCTGCAGGCTTTTGGGACATCTTTCAATTTTTGTGAAATGTTATATCAGAGTCACTGCTGACTCTGTCATCAAGTCTTCCACATACTGACAAAAGTGTTTTCCCTTGTGAAGAAGTTGGGTGATGTGATTTCTCAAATAGTTTTGATTAAGGGATGGATAAGATTCCCATTACAGTTGTTACGAACATGGGAAAAACTGAAATATGTGAGTGACAGGGACAGTCTTCTCTTTGACAATTTTGTTTTGATTTAACAACAAGAAGAAAAAAGTGTCATTTAAATTATAAAATTCTGGTGGGCAGAATATGTTGAGAGATCTTGCCTGCAGGAGTTCTGTGTAGGGAAATGCAGTAGGAAAAAGGTGTGGGCAGAGCATCTTGCAGTGATCGGTCTCTGCAAGGGATGAAAAGAGTGTCCAGTCCAGTCTTTCAGAAGCTGGCAGGGAGCTACTCAAGTGTTTGGGCAGTCCAGATAGGAAAAATACAACCTCAGAACTTGAATCTTCCAGTAATCCAGGAGGCATCACTGCCTATAGCATACACTATAAGGACGCTTCTTTTCACCTACCATATGGATAGGTGAGCTACTCAGCTTTGGGTTTGCACTGTTTTCCCCATGGAACTAATGAGGCAATACTCTCTTACCATCGGGAATATCCATGAAAATATGTTTCAATTTATGTAATGGTCCATCTGCCAGTAAAAGAAGCAATATAAAAACACAGAGGTCAGGGGCAGATCTATTATAGAAGGACAGCATATGGCAATGCAGCCATTAGATGAGCAACTTGTACTCTTGAGAATGCTTTAAGAGTGACAGGGGGTTAAGGCAAATGTTGGTTCATCGCTAAATTCAAGACTCAAAATAAAAGAATGCAAATGCCTTGTACAAGTGTGTTTTAAAATAACACTTTTCAAGAGCCGTAGGGACTCTATGCAAGAGAGACTGAAAAGTTTTGAATAATGCATGCAAGATAATTTCCAAAATCACCCGTTAACTAGTACCACATTCTTTTCACTGTCTCCATATTCATGATTCACCATTTGCTAATCCTGATGCATAAGGAATGAAGATAGCCCCTGTGGATAAGACCTAATGGACACCATCCTGGAATAATATACAGAACTCAACGTCCAGACATGTGTCTTCAATTTAAAATAATTCAGCAATCATGTTCAACCAGAACCTGATTACACAAAATGGGACTTTTTAACTCCCAGACTTGGATCAAATTTTAAGGCCAGAAGAAAAAAAAGTGCTATGTTTATACATTCCAGATACTGTGGTTGAGTTATCTGCACACAAATTTAACTGTTTCTTTGAGCCTCTTATCAGCTCATCTGCAACTATTTTAAATGCTTTTGCTTTACCTGCCCTTTGTAGTTCCTCAGTGAGTTTTCCAGCATTCCAGAATTGTGATGAATGGATTTCCTGGATCTGGAAATTAATTAAAAATGAAGCCGAGTGACCATGCTCCATTACAGTAAATTGTAGCTCTTTCCAAAGAGCAACTGCTACATTTTTGTTCTTTTCTTTTTCTTTTCATAAACGCTGAAGAGAAAAAGGACCCTGACTCAAAAACAGTAACAGCAAACCTCAGCGAATTGCCAGTGTCTCCCTTTGCAAAAGTGGTGGCTTCATTTTTTCCATACTTTCTGTGTCAGCTCCCATTCCTCCTAGTGACAAAGGGAGGCTATTGCCTTCTGGTCTGTAAAGCAAGAGAAGGAAGATCTGAGCCCTTAGACTGCCTGGCCCTGAGATGGCCTTAAAGGTCATAAGCTAACAGAGTGTTCTGTGAACAGAAATCAGGTTTGGGTGCTGGTTAAATACCTGTGTTGTTAGTTACTGGTATAAGCCAGTGTTGTGGTTTAACCTGGCAGGCAGCTAAAACAACCACACAGCCATTCACTCACTCCCTGCCTTGGGTGGGACAGAATTGGAAAAAACAAAAGTAAAACTTTTGGGTTGAGATAAAGACAGTTTAATAGGACAGAGAAACAAGAATAAGAATATAATAATGCTAATAATAAAACAATGGTGATAAAAGAATATACAAGTGATGCACAGCACAACTGCTCATGACCTGTGGACCACTGATGACCAGCTAGTTCCTGATCTGCAGTTCAGCCTCTGGCTAGCTTTCCTCAAGTTATATATGCTAAACATGACATCATATAGTATGGACTCTTCCTTTGGCTAGTTTGGGTCTGCTGTCCTGGTTGTGTCCCTTTCCAGCTTCTCGTGTATCCCCAGCCACCTCACTGGTTGGGTGGTGTGGGAAGGTGAGAAGTCCTTGACTTGGTCTAAACTTTGCCTAGCAACAACCACAACATCAGTGTATTACCAATAATATTCTCAACCTAAATCCCAAACACAGCACTCCATCTGTTACTAGGGAGAAAATTAACTCTATCCCAGACAAAACCAGGACAGCCTCTTTATTGCTGGAGAGAATCACTCTCTGATCTAGTGTTTATGTAGGGAACACCACTAAAACCACCAAGGATCCCACAAGGGTGCCTGCATCTCTGGTCTCTTACAACGGAAGATGAAATAGCTGAGACGAGACAGAGGTGCACAGGTCCCAGACTTGCCTCTTTTCCCTGTTTTTTTTTCACCACAGTTTCAGCAGAGCTGAGTGAATCTTTCTTCCACTCTCTCATCTGAAAACCCAGAACAACCGCTTCACTGGAGATTCACTGTCATCACCCATTTTTCACTACCACCAGACTTATCCTGGTCAAAGCCTTCTTTGTCATACTTTTTAAAAATGCGTGAGGTAGGATACAGGGAAGAGAACACTGCCTTGCAAGGGGTATCCTCTGCTGCAAGTTTTGGCATTCTTCTGTCTTCAGATGTGGGTACTTCTGGGAGATAGCCTAAGGTACTCTCTTCGAGAAGGCTGCCTGCTTATGAGGGCTAGATTTCAGAGAGATGTTCAGAGATCTTCAGAGGGCCATTCCTAAATGATGGCTACTGTTAAAGAGTAATGTGTATGGAGGCCCCCTCTCCCTCGCCCCACCCCTGCAAATTTGCCTTTGCAGCACTACACGCTCTGACTATTCGAGTTCTTGCATAATTACCCTCCATGAGACACAGGGCTTTCATGTGCAAAAAGCTGAATTTCTGGTGCTGCTGGGTCTACTGAAAAGCTTGAAAATAATTGTGCAATTTAGAAAATAAGTAGGAAGGCACGTGAAATATTTGAATTATTATTTTTTTTTATTCATGTAATTTTAAAGTCAGTTTCATGATATCTGAAAACATGAGTCCCAGAGGTTGAAAGTCAGAGGTTACTAATGCCACCGTTGTTCTTTATTTTGGAGTCTTTCACTTAAGACATTTCTTGGGAATGTACTTGCTCTGTGTGTGGAAAAACATCATTAACAGCATGGTGAGAGGTGCCTTTTGCTCTGTCCCCAAGTGCTCTGCAACATGATGATCCCAAGTCAAGGGCAAGACAACCTAATCAGTAATCTGTTTGTATCTGAAAGGCTTGATCATAGAGCTGCGTGGGAAAATGTTCTCCCCAGTCCTTCTGAAAATATTCACATGGATTTTGACATTTTTCCCTGCCCTTCCTAAATCAGGACTAAAAGTCAAAAACAGACAAAAAATTCTGCAACACGATTATAGGCAGGAAAGATACTTCCTTCATTAAGATAGGTTAATAAACCCCATGTTTTTTTACGTCTGAATCATTAGTTTAAATGTTAGTAATTTTTAAAACAAACCTCTTTTCCAATACCATGCATTTTCCAAACAAGAAGTATACTTTTGAAACAGAAAATTAATTTATTGTTCAGAAATCACAGGCACGAGATACTTCAACCATTTAAAAACATTTTCTTTTCCTTCTCCCTTCCCAAGAAACACTTTTCAAATGGGAGACCAATCCAACTGGAAAATATTTCAAGGTTTAACACACATGGGTTTTTTTCCAGATCAACCCTTTTATCAAAAAAACACCCCAGTGGGGATGAAGCCAATGGTGGGAATGGAATGACATGATGTGCTTTGGTGGGATTTTGTACTAAGCCCTCTCAAAAATGGGTTTTGCTTCCAAGTCCCCTATGCTCCACTGGTACACGCAGCCCTAAGGATGTGACTTGCTTGCTGAATGCCAGGCACATGGCCCAGTGACAGTGCCACCCCACTTCTCCACACACTGTAACGTTACCCTGAGAGGCTTTTTTCCTGCCGTGCGAGCTCAAGCCAGAGCATATATAATTTAACACAAACCTAACAGATTAAGAACTACAGATTTCTTTCTTTGTCCTGTCCTTCTCCCAGGATGAAGATCCTGGCCAGAGTAACCATCTCATTTCATGGGAAAGGACAAAAAAAGAGCCCCATGTTCTTTACCCTCCTCTTCACCCCAACTGCCAGATCCTGACCCAGCCAGCCCTGTTTTTGCATTAGTTCACAGAAATAGTTGATATAAACATTTCTGATGCTAACCTCTCCCAGGTCTCCTCCAAGCTGACTGCTTCTCTCAAGCCAACTTCAACTTAGCGCTTCATCATGAGAGCACAGGCCAGCACTCAGAAATGACTGTCATGATGGTCTTTCTGGGCTGGACAGGAGCCTAATGGGTACACAGTGGTGAGGTCATGAGCTAGGGAGAGGGTTGTTTTGACAGTTGAAAATCTCTGGCAAATACATCCCATCCACAAAACAAATCACTTGCTTCTAGGAGGATATACACACACCACTGAACCATCTGCAAAGGCACAGGTAGTATTGTTAGCTATTGCCAGGGAACAGGAATTGTGTGTGTTGAGTATTGCCAGGAAATTAGTACCAGAACAAAGTATCACAGATGCAATATGTTATTTGGACAGGAACCATTTCAAATTCCAGCTCTTTTCCCACCTCCTCCCGCAAGTTGTTTCTTTAAAACCGAAGGCGTTGCTTGCTGCTATACTCCATTATGGATGCCATGCCTCTGTTGGGCTAGACCACTCAAGTAATTTGTCTTATTTTGTCACAGCTAAAAAGTGATGGTGATGATGATGATACTAACCTTTCCTGTAGGGCACGCTGCCATTCACTGAGGACAAACTTCTGCATTGGCCTTATGAACCAACCTCCAACTTTTGCTTCTTTTAAAGGTCTTGCACATTGGTAATGGTGACATAAATTGATTTGAAGTTTGAGACTAAAGACCCTCATTGCAATTTAAGCACTTCAGTGTGGAGGAGATGCTCACGCCTCAGATGTCCTCAATATGACCCTTTCTAGGTTTGTCCTAAGACAGGGCATGTTTTTAAAGTCTGAGTGGTGATCTGCTCTGACTGTGAAGAAGAGGACAATTTCCCCTTGTGCTGGCCATGGTTGCTGTGTGTGGCTGTGGCCCTCTGTGCAGCTCCCCAGGGGGACAGAGCACTCTGCCAGAAGGATAGTGCTGGAGCTGCAGCGTGGAAAACACTAAGTTACATAGTAATGTCACTTATGGGAGTGTTTGAGACTTCTGCGGGTGTCAAGCACAGACAGAATAAAGGCCCTCAAGGAATAATCAGTCACCCTCTTTAAATGAAGTTGCATTCAAGAGTAAAAAATAAATGGTGGCTAGAAATAAGCATTACTCCATAGCAGCAAATAGGGACCTCTGGTCTTGCTGTCTTATTTCATGCTGTGTGGGACAAAATTGTTGCTATTAGTGGTTATTACTACCTTACTAATAAAAACCAGACCATTTAATAGTGTAGCTGTGTAGAAGAGACACAATTATTGACCATGCAGTTGCAGTAATAGGGGTTGAATAAAGACCAGACAAAATGATGGTCCCTGTTGCAAAGCGTTTACAGTGTCGGCACTAAAACTTTTATTTATATCAAGGTCTATTTACATCCTCAGAAAATCAATGGTCATGGAGTTCCCAGAATCCATGAAGGATCCTCAGGATCCTTCCTGACACCCTCCCCTGCTGTGCTCCTGATGCCATACTTTCCCAGAAAGGGAGGCAGGGCTGAAAGCTGGCCCTGCTCCTGTCCTCCAATACACCATGACAAAGCTTCTCTCCCGCTGACCAACCCCTTCTTTACCTTTGCCAGCCTGACCAAATCCAGCAACCCAGCTCTGTAGTCTGGTTGTGCATCATAGACCTTTCAGGCACACACACTGGTGTTCCAGAAGAGATCCAATGTAGCTGTTTGCCAAATCAACCCCAGGCATGATAGAAGGATCCTCTCCCAGCCTGTATTGAAGCGACTGCTCTGATAGTTCATTTGTGCAGGTGGGCTGCGCAGTTGCTCCATCCCTTCAGGTTCAGATTTGAAGCAGTGACTGGACAGCACCAGAAACAAAGGTCTTTCTTAGCTCCCATGTTTCTCAGGAGAATTTAATTGGATTTTTTTTCCTCCTCCGTGATGGTTACCGGCTTTATCTGATTGTTCCCATCTGCTGGCCATTCCTCAAAATTCAACATAGTGATCTCATTCCTCTGCACTCTGCACAATCACAGCAACTGCGGGGGGCCTGGCACAAGGCTCTGTGCCAGAGGGGATGGAGTCAATGGGCTTTGTGTTGATGCTGTATGGCATTCATGAGAGCTTGTCTGGGAGTGGAGATGGGGTGTGCCACAGGAAAAGAGCTCTCCCACCCTGTGGGAATGGTACCCTGTCTTTTCTGTTGTTTCACTGAACATCAGAGGATCTTGGTGGCTCTCGACTCTTGTTTGACTTGGTCTTGTAGGGCTTGATGGAAATCAAATTACTGTTGTACTCCACTCCTGGGGGAGCTGAGATGTTCCAATAGAAAGTAAAAATCATGCAAACTGGAAAAGTCTTGTTCAGCAGCAGCCTTTGTCCAAAGAGCAGCTAATGCACAGTACACAGCAAACTGACCTTTTTGTTAGACTCCACCATGTCTCTTCACTTGCAATAAGCTTTGTTCCCTTCTGTAAGACATCACTCTTTCAAGACCTAATATCCCCTCTGTAGGGGTAACTGATGTATCTCAAAGTATCTGAACTCACACTCTTGTCTAAATAGAAATGCCAAGTCACCCTTAATTCCCCTTTCATACAGCCAACATAGCAGTCGTATTCCCTGTTAAAAACCCTAAGCAAGCTGCAGAAAAGCCACCATGGGCTAACAAGTCCTGAAGAGAACCCTGCTTGCATATAATGGGCTTAATCAAAGAAGTTTTTTAAGCTCTCTTACTGCCATGAAATAGTGACTTAAGGGCATCAAGAACAGATTAATTAAAAAGCAAAATTTCTTCAGTTTCAGTGTAAAGCAAGGCTCATAGGAAAAGGCAGTGCCTTTTATGAGACCATGGGAAAAGACTGCCAAACTTTCAGGCATGTTCCTCCATTATTCCTGGCAAAGAAGCAGCAAATAGTTAACTTTTTTTTTAAGGGCAGAGAATCCTGGTGGATCAACGTCCAGGTTTGAACCAGCCTGTGTTTATGACAGTGAAGAGGCTAATGAAAAACAGCCTTTTGCACCCACAGGTTTTCTGCTGATATCTTTTGTCTTTCTCAGCTGTGTTTCAAGCCAAGGTCTGCTGCTAAAATAGCACATATTGTTCCCTTGTTCCTGCACAAGTGGAGCACAACTGTACTTATGCTGCAGGTTGTCTCTGATCTACCTTATTCTTAGGCACTGTCCTCCTTCTGAAAGAATAGGAACATAAAAATATTTCACATCTTCACTTTCTGAGGGGAGGTCAGAGGTCTGTATGATCAAATGCTCTTTCCTTTTCAAACCCTCACTGGGCTGCTCTCATCTTCTATCTCAGCATCTACATGAAACCCCAGCTGCCTGAGTTCTCCTCCTCATGGACCAAGAAGCAGATGGAAAGATCACTCTTCCCCAGCTGAGGGAGATCCACACCTGGGAGAAGCCACAGATGAAAAGCAGGATCCAGGTGAAGATTCTCAGAATGTCCTAGCAACATATTCCATTCTCACTTGCTATTTTGCCACAAAGGCCAGAGACAGATAGGTGCTCTGGATTCTCAGCTGTACTGCATGATGAACCTGAAGAGCTCTGGATAAATGTAAAGTTGAGGATTTTCTGCATGATGTGTAAAGAAGCAGTGTTTCTGTAAGTGCAAATTACAGAGCAATCTTTTGTAAGAGTGTGCATCTGGCCCACAGAGAAGGAGGGGCCCTCTCTTGAGAAAACTTTGTGCTAGGCAGCATTTGGGGGACAGTTAATGCCACTTGGAATATATGTCTGGAGAAGACCTGTGCAAGGAAAAATTGAATGAGGAACAGCACTGAACAGGTCCCAAATGTCTCTAGCCCCAGACTGGTCCAGGTGGGATGGTGCTATAGAATGTACAACAGGGGAAGATGCCTGGGGAATTGCAGCTGCCTAGGTGTACAGAGTTGAGTCGTGGAGACTCACGAGACAAGATATGGGTCAGGAGATGGGCATGCAACCCAGAGACATGGGGTGCAATGGAAGCTGCAGTGCGGAAGAAGCTAGGGGAGGTCACGAGGGGTGGGTTGCTATTCCTGCCAGGGACAGAGGAGTGATGAGCTTTCTGGTATTTGAGGAGGGAGAAGGAAGTGCATTTCAGAGTCAGGAGGAATCCTGGCAAGTCATCCCCTCTCCTCTGAAACAACCTTTTCTTCATAACATCTGAGACAGCAAATATTTTATGAAGAGTTAAGGTCACCTCTGAAGTTCTGACCTCATTCCCTTTGAAATTGGTTAAGATCAAGCGATTTGGCTGAACGTAGCAGATGGTGCAGTAAACTGGACAGGCCTCTCCACCCCCTCAGCTTCTCAGACAAGGAACATGCTGTCCTGGAAGTGGAGCAGGAACCACAGTCCTTCGCTGTTTGTGACTCTTTGTACAGAGACATACCCAACAGCTCCAAGGTGCCTTCATGTAGAGGTAGACATGAGCCCCTTCATGCACCCATTGCACTGGAATGAATGCTGATCTGGAAACCTCACCCAGCCAGAGCATGCTTGCTGCTTTTGTCTAGTGCATTTTGGTTTAAACTGTCATTAGGTGGAGGGGTGGGGGTGGAATTTAAAGTTTTGAGCAAGTGCTGAACTGGAAATTGCAATTTTCTGACTCTCCTATTTAAAAGTGATGTTAGGAAATAGAAACCTGACATCAGCTTTAAGAACAGTGAGTAGAGGAGCACAGAAAGATGGGTGTAAAATAGCATGGAAAGAAGCAGCGTTATAACAATAGCCCTGTCAGGCCCAGTGTGCTTGCCCAAGGTCATTGCTGAACCCAGACTGCTGGAACAGTGGGAACTTGTCAGTCTGAACATGGATATTTGTGGTGGGGCAAGTAATGATGCTCATCTTTTAAGGCACTCAACAGCTACTTTATAAGTGCTCAAAATCTGAGGAACTACTAGAACTAGGTAAAAGGCAGCACCTTTCCCAAAGACATTATGACACCCCCACCCCCTTCCTCCCATATAAAGGGCAACATTCAGAGGAAGAGTAGGATCCTGCCCAGCGCAGCACTGATAAATCTCCAACAGCTTTGGGGCAGACGACAGACACTTCCCTCAGAAGTACTCTTCCTCCATTCAGAAGGATGCCTATGGGAACTGCTCCTGCTTTTCCTTCACATAAGAATAGAGATATCTGAAAACCACCCAAGGCATTCTCTAGTTCCAAAACAGTTCAAAGGAAATGCTAAAGGTTTCACATGCATGTAGAATTTGACATTTTTTTCTCCAGAAAAGCCCAGCATGTGGTTGAAATGCCAGGGGGCATGTTGCATTACCACCCAGGGAACTGACTCCAGAGCCCTGGAAATCCTGAAATGAATGGGAGCTTGACATTTCTGCAGAGGAAAGAAAAAAGGCTAAGAGATGATGTGGAGGATAAGAAATCAATTTGGAAATAGTTATGCTCATATATACACAATAGGAGTTGTGTACCCTCATTCCTTGGACCAAATATGAAGCCTCTTGAAGTCCAGGAATTCCTTACAGTGACTTTTCAATCAGGCATGTGCTTGGCACCTGAGTTAAGGTTTATCTGTTTTGGCATAGTATAATACAGGCAGCCTAACTTGCCAGCCAAAAAAGCCTGTTTTGTCAATGCAAGCCTCAATCTACACAAATAAAATACCTCTTAATATATTAACTGATTAATATGAACAGAAGGGGATGTCTCTAATGGGCTCGTAAAACCCCCTGATCTGATATCAGATTCATTGAGCATGCAGTCCTTACAGCACGTGAAGTAAAACATTCAAAGTTTGTGAAAGAAGTGGTCTTCTACTTGGATATCATCCCTACGATGCCAGAATGCTAGAACTTTCTAGGCATCCTATTATGGACTCTGTCCATTAAATTCTTACTTGTCACCTTTTGGTCTGCATAATTGTATCAAGCTTTTTCTTACTGCACAAGAACTTTTCAGGGAAATCCTCATAAAAAAAAGAAAAAGGAGGGAAAAAAAAGAGAACAGTTTAGATACTTAAATCTGGCAAAAGTTTCACATTACAAAAGTGATATCGATCTAAAAAATCTTATGTTATTATCTAAGCAGTTTCCAATTGTTCCTGGAACTATTATAGCATAAAGACCATTGCCAGTTCCTTAGAGAAGGAAACTCATTAGGGTTGCAAGAATTAGCTGAAATTGAAATTCTCTCACATCTTCCTGAAGAAAAAAAAGAGGTCTTTTTCATTGCAAACAATTCAGATTTTAAGAGATTATGTCAGGTTGTAAATGTCTGCGCAGTTGAGAGAATAGCTTTTCTGGTAATAATGTATTTCTAATTTTCACATAATAAGCCCCAAGAATTGATGACTAGAAAGACATTATAGTAATGAGGAAGACTCTGTTAAAACATTAATTCAGATTTGAAGTTGTTAGAGAAATTACTTGGCAACAAATCTGCATGTACAAAGCGGGAGCAATGAGAAAATGGTGTAAGAACTGTTGGGTGTGGTACTGCTCTGCCTGGTGTCAGGAGTTGTCAGTATTCCTTCTTTTGCAGGGGCAGAAGGACACCTGGCAGGAGCTTTTTGTGAAGGTTTCTCTGGAGCTGCAGTCATCAAACATCCGTGGCCATGTGCATGCTGGCACCACAGCCAAAAGCGAACCTGGAAGAGTCAGCACTAACCATGGAGAATTTAAATCCTGGAGATCCAAAACATCCTTAGCCACAAATGAAGCATGAGGCGTGGGAGCAACTGGGACTGACTACAAGAAGTAGTTATAAAATTGTTTGACACAGGACCTGATTGTTTTATTCATCCCTGACGGCAGGAGGCAAATAACTGACTCTGCCATTCGCCATAATGAGCACTGCCCTACTTGGGGTGAATTTTTGGATTTCTGGGTGTCATGTGTGTTACACCCCAGGGAAGGTCAATCAGAAGGCAGAAACTGCTGGACAGCCACAGCTGGCCCTTAGCATACAATGAACTGACAGACCACTGACAGTGCTGTTTGGATTAGATATCCCTTCATCCGCACTGGGAGAGAGATTGATCCTGAAGACCGTCCCTGGACCGTGCAGCGAAATTTAAACCTTAAATAATTCAAAGCCATGATTATTTTTCTCACTTCTGTTCGATGCCCTATATTTTATTACTCATGACACAACATTTATGACCCCTCTGAAATCCCAATTAAGAATTGTAATAAGAAATGACTATGTGCTAGTGCTGGCAATCTGTCTTTCCTTATAAAAGCAGCCATATTTTAATGACCTAGACAATATGCATATGTAACATGGTTGACTTCTAAGTGAAATCAAACACAAATCCAAGCACAGGCCCATCCTGCCAGCAGGTTATAGTGCATCTCTCAGCTTTAAAGAGGGTCTGGAAGGAGGAGCTTTGTTTTACCATTTGCTGGTTCTGTGCTATCCTTGGGGGCATGATATATGGCTAAGCATTGTGTTGTGATATAACAACACAAATATAATTTAATAACTTGGGTGTCAAATGGCTAAGATTTATGGTCAAGGAGGATAAATGTTCACAAAGGATTGCTCTGGAGATGCAGTCCTATTGGATTAAGAGAGAAAAACTGGCTAATGCAACGTTTTAGACAACACATCTCTGTGTGGCTGGAGGCTTTGGATTGCTTTTTGCACTGTATTAATATTTCCTTGTTGCATTTCCAGAAACTTTCTAATTATAGTTTCCTGGGTTCACTCCATGCAAATTAAAAGCACATTATGGTTTTGTAACTACAGCATGTATACTGCTGTTTAAACAATAGGCTGTGGAATGGTCCAGATGCAGCTCCTTTCATCTTAGTGTCACTGCAAATGTTTGCATGAGCAGCTTGCAGGGTCTCTGATTTACAAGAAGATCCAATCTACAGTGAGTGGGCAGATGCTTTTTATTTTCCAGAAAAAAAAGTATATTAAAAAAAAATGAAGGCACTTGCTAGAGCTTTTCCAAATCAGTAAGCTGGAGATGGGGAGGAGCCAAATGAGGAGGTGAATTCTCCAAACCAACTGGAGAGTTGCATGTCATTAGCCTGATCAGGGGCAAGGCCCCCTCCCTGCTGTAGTAGCTGGAGTAGCCCAAGCCTTTCAATAACAAACTATAGTTCATAAGAAAGAAAGAAACCTTTCACTGCTTTTCACAGTGTCTCCAGTGATGTGTCATCTCATCTGGTGACTGTCCTGGTTTCTCACCTCCTTCTGGTGTGACGGACACTCTACCTCCTGACAATAGACAGCTCTGCTGCGCCTGTAAATGCCTCTCTGGCAAAGTCTCTTGAGATGGAGCAAGCAGCTCTGCTGAGAGAGACATTAACAGCACACAATTTAAAACCAGAAAAAACCTGAGCTGCTCAGACAACAGAAAACAGACTCTGTTGCCACCCTGGAAGCTGCTCACCTTGTTGCAGTGATGTGATGACATTTGCAGCAGGACTCCTGCCTCGCTGGCAGCCCCGGAGGAGTACGCCTCCCTCCTCAGTTTGCCTGGCATTATACTCTAACCACAACCCCGCAGGGGCACGGTGCCGTGTGCTGCCGGCGTTGCACCTGCGCACAGCCAGGCCGCAATAACCTCTGGACAAAATATTTGAGCGATGTGAGATGTCTGCAGAAGTGCCAGTTGTCTCTGTTAGGATGGGCTGGGAAAGGCCTTTTCTGCCTTCAGCCACGCATGCAGAGGCCACTCATAGTGTGTGGGGCTCGATATTAAGGAGGGAAGCCTATTACCCTATGGCTGTTTCTTTTGCTCAGCCTGCCCCAGTGGAGTCAGCCACAGGTTTGTAGGGTAAGGTCACCTGCAATTGTGCTGAATGGGCCAGAACACTTATGAAATCATGGTGATATCACTGTATACATGACATCCTATGTGTCAAGTGGTTGAGATTTTTCTTGCCAGGTAAACTTGTGGTTGATTTTGTTTTTCTTGCATGTTTTTTTGCTGTGGTTTAGGGATCAAGATCATGAATCTCTTTGCAGTGAAATAAGAATGCCAATATTTTCCACTGATATTTTTGGCAAAAGGCAAAAATGCTGTTTGAAGAAGGTCCTAGGGTGCTTTTGCACTGTTAAAATCCACAGCTTCTTGGTTTCCTCTCCTCCTTGCCCTTCCCTGTTTCCTTATCTACCTTGCTCCAGTAGCCAGAGTTCAACCTCCGGTCCAGTCACAGACTGCCTTTGCGACCCTGGTCAATACCTCTACATCCTCTCTTTCCCCATCAGCAAAACCTTCTGCAGGAGGCTCAGGAAGATGAACACCACACAGGGACATGAGGCAGCTGGCTCCTGCAGCACAGGGAGGGGGGAGACCCATGAACACTCGATCTTGCCCTACTCTCTCACCTCCATCCTCCCCCTCTCTTGACATGTTGCTTCCTCCTCCCACTCATCAGTGAGACTGAGCCCCAAGGGCCTTCACTGTCTTGAAATTCCTCATCTCCTCTACCTCTTGCTTTCCCCTGACCTCCAAAGAGGCTCTCCGCCAGACCTGTAGCTTCATCTGCAGGCAAGGCAGGCAATAATTTACCTGCCCACCTTTGCAGAGCATTTTGAGACCCTTGCTTGATCGATGCTAGCTCAAAAAGCCAAGGGATTTGGGGGGCAAAGGGGGAAAGGGGAAGGATGGGTTTATGATGTATTTATTAATTCCAGCCCAAGCAAGAAGCTTTCTGGTGGGGAGAGGAACCAAATGGAGCTTCCTTTCCATGCTGATGTAATTATTGTGTTTATATTTGCACAAATAATAAAAGGTTTGGAACACAAATTGGCTGGAGGCTTGAGCCAGACTTAATTACTTTGTTTTTCAGTCTAACTCCTAATCAGTTACTCTGGTACCTCAGTGGTCCTGTCTTTTGTGTGCTGATTTACTGGTCAGTTTTACTACCAGTGTTGTAATACATATATAATAGGGGTTGTCATTGCTTGTCAGCGTTTGAGGTATGGTGTTTCCTAACAGGACTTAAGCAACAGATAATACCTGCTTTTTTAAAGTGGATATTTTACCTGAATGCAATTAATGAAATGGTTGGACCGGAGCCAGGGCTCCATAAAATCTTTACACCACTGGTGTAAATCCAGGATTTACCAGGTCAGTGGACTGAGTTATGGTAACAGACCACAGATTTAGATGTGCCCACGCAGATTTCTAAGAGCACTGCAGCCAAGGAAAATGCAAATAAACATATAAAACAGAGGGAACGCAAACAACTTCATGCAAACCTTATGAAGTTCAGTGAGACCAAGTGCAAGGTCCTGGATATAGGATGGGGCAATCACAAGGACAGCTACAAGCTGGGCAGAGAATGGATTGAGAGCAGCTCTGAGGAGAAGGACTTGGGGGTGGTGGTTGGTGAAAATCATAGAATCACAGAATCATAGACTGTACTGAGTTGGAAGGGACCCATAATGTTCATCGAATCAAACTCCTAAAGCTCAACACAAGCTGGCAATGTGCGCTTGCAGCCCAGAAAGCCAAACATATCCTGGGCTGCATCAAAAGAAGTGTAACTGGCTGGTCGAGGGAGGTGACTTACCCCCTCTGCTCCATTATAGTAGAAGGATATGTCATATAAGAAGGACACAGAGCTTTTGGAGCAGGTCCTGAGGAGGGCCTCAAAGATGATCAGAGGGCTGGAGCACCCCTCCTATGAGGGCAGACTGAGAGAGTTGGGCTTGTTCAGCCTGGAGGGAACTCCAGGGAGACTTTATTGAGGTCTTCCAGTACTTTAAGGGGAAAGCTTGAAGAGGGGCTGTTTAAAGGGGCAAGAGGTAATGGCTTTAAACCAAAAGATGGTAGATTTAGATTTTATCTTAGGAAAAAATTCTTCCCTGTGAGGAAGGCCAGGTTGGACGGGGCTTTCGGGCAACTCGGTCTAATGGAGGGTGTCCCTGCCCATGGTTGGAACTGGGAAGAAAAAACCCATCCAAACGGTTACTTGTATGGCAGCTGCCGCCAATGCCGACAAGCATTTCCCCTTTCAGCCAGTGCCGTTCCTCACTGCGCCGCGCTCCGCCGCGCCCCCCCGCGCCGGGCCTGGCCGGGCTTGGCCGGGCCGCGCCGCCTCTGAGCCGCCACCGGGGGGCGGTGGCTCCGCGCTGCCGCCGCCGAGGGATAGGCCGCCGCCAGGTGGCAGCGCTCGGCCGCGGGGCTCCTTCTTTATGCCGGCTGACGCGGCTGCCGGCGGTGGTGGGCTCTGCCTGCGGTGGGCTCTGCCGGCGGTGGGCTCTACCCCCGGTGCACCTACCTGCCCCGCGGGGAGTTGTTAGCTCTGCCGCCTCGCAAAACGCGGCCGCGGCGGTTTTGATTTATTTATTTTTTAATTAATTAACTTAATCTTTGTAGCTGTCGGGACTTCGGGTTTCTGAAAGAGGCAACAAGGAGGCCTCGATTTTAATTTGAGCTGAAGTTAAAAAGTGCTGTCATTTTGATTGAGGAGCACGGGTTTGTGTGGTGGCGATTAACCAGGATTGCCGCCACTTTAATTACGGGGAATGAGAAGTAAATATGTTTGCAAATGGGGAAGAAAAATCACTGTAGCTAAAGCTAGAACAGCCTCAGTGGATCAGGGATGTAGCTCAGAGAACAGGACACACGCTGCCTGGGTAACACCTGCACAGACCCTGAAACGCTCTGGGGGAAGAAATGTTTTGAGAGATCCATGAGCCAGACCGACAGGCTAGGGGCTTCCCAGCTTCAGTACTAGCAGGGGTCCTGCTGCAGCTCTTCTGAGCAGTCCTCTGCACAAAGGGCAAAGCCACGTTTTGGTCCTCTGACCAGAGAAAACGCTGCTTTTCCAGATGAAGAAGTTTTTGAGAGGCATGGAAACAATGGAAGTGCAAACAGATTGCACCAATCGTGCTGGAAAGAGTGATCAGAGATTAAAAAATATAAGCATGGTTGAGAAGTCAGTGACAAGGATGAGAAGTCAGTGACATGCAGTCATCAGAAGCAAACTCTGCGCACTAGAGCAGGTGAGGAAGAGCTGATGACCACCATAGCCCCAGGCTGAGTGGCTGGAGAAATCCCACATATATGTATAGGTCCAAAACTCTGCCTTGCAACTTTGACCTCAGAAAGGCCCTGTTGAGAGACACTGTTGCTCAGGGGACCTGTCTGTCTACATGGTATTTAGCAGTTAAAATATCTGATCTTTGAAAAACATTTCCTACAATTAGAGGGAAGGTGATCTGGAAAGGAGCAAACCAGCAGTGAGAGTTCAGCTGGGGTACCTTCCCTGACAGACAGGCATAAAAGCTGTGTTCAGGGGGAAAGTGGGATACTGACCAGGGTCTGGGGAGTGAAACCAGACCATCAATTCACTGTTTGGACGCCAGGTGGATGTACAGCCTCATCACAGGCAGGACGGAGAGAGACTGACCTCATCTAAGGCCTGTCAGGTGTGAAGTGAGACTAGCAGGATCATTTCGAACCCTAGCTCAACTCCTCTTTCAGGAAATAAAAAAACAACAACTCTGGCTGTGAGGAGACAGACAGACATCCATTAGAGATGAGTAGCACTGTGTTGTGACTTTCATGGGACTGCAGACAGGGGAGAGGGCTGCCTGCCATCCTTCCCCATGGGCTCAGAGGCCACTTAGGTGCCAACTGGATTGGGATCAGCTGCAAATACCAGCACCTGTGGTGAGCTGGAACTGGCTGTGTTCTCCAATGCTCATGTGGGCTGTTTAAAGAGCACAGTTGTGGGAAGCAAGATGTATAGTGGGCTCATCCTAAGGCACTGAGCACAGCAGTGAAATAAATCTGTTGGCCAGGTTGCAGGAGATCCTTTGGGTTTTCTGTACCCATAGCAGGTAGCCTGCCCAAGCAGGACCCTAGTAGGCCCAGCAACAGCTATGAAAGCTACGATGAAAATCATAACACCAAAGAAAGGCAAACCTGAGCAAGAGGTACACTGGGCTCATGATATCAAGGTATGGCTGCTGCTAAGGGGTGTGAGGCTTAGCAGCACAGAGGCAGATGACAGACTGCATGCAGCAGAGGAATACAAGACCAGTTCATCCGGGCATTTGACAGTCTCTGCTGAGCTTCATTCTCCCTCTGAGACACGGGCTCATTCTGGAAATGTTTGATCAGTGGAAATTTCCAGATGCTCTGCACATCCAGCAGGGTAGTGCAAAGCTGTAGGACAGCTGCTACATGATGGGGTTAGTCAGAGCCCCTGGATGGGCATCTGAAAGCATGAAGATTGCTTACACCAGATGCATACCATGAAACATTGCTACTCTGGAGCAACATGAGGTAAAAGATCACAGAATCACACAGAATCTTAGGGGTTGGAAGGGACCTCAAGAGATCTTCGGGTCCAACCCCCCTGCCAAAGCAGGCTCCCTATCTCATATTACATAGATAGGCGTCCAGACGAGACTTGAATATCTCCAGAGAAGGAGACTCCACCACCTCCCTGGGCAGCCTATTCCACTGCTCTGTCACCCTCACTGTGAAAAAGTTCTTCCGCATGTTGGTGCGGAACTTCCTGTGCTCCAGCTTACAGCCATTGCCCCTAGTCCTGTCCCCACTGACCACTGAAAAGGGGCTGGCCAATTCCCCCTGCCACCCATGTCTAAGATACTTGTAAACACTAATTAGGTCCCCCCTAAGTCTTCTTTTTTCCAGGCTGAACAGACCCAGCTCACTCAACCTTTCCTCATAGGGGAGATGTTCCAGACCCCTAATCATCTTTGTCGCCCTTCTCTGGACTCTCTCCAGAAGGTCCCTGTCTTTTCTATACCAGGGAGCCCAGAACTGGACACAGTATTCCAGGTGGGGCCTGACCAATGCAGAGTAGAGGGGGAGGATCACCTCCTTCGACCTGCTGGACACACTCTTCCTGATGCATCCCAGGATCCCATTGGCTCTCTTGGCCACCAGGGCACACTGCTGGCTCATAGCCAACCTGTCATCAACCAGGACCCCCAGGTCCTTCTCCATAGAGCTCTTCTCCAACAGGTCATCCCCCAGCCTGTACTGGGAAAGAAAATCTACCAGCATCACTGCTCTGAAGCTATCAGTCTGTAGTGTTTGTAAGTCGAGGTGACATGAATACAGAAAGGGGAAATGTCTGGACTGAGAATGCCCCATTGCCTGTGCTTCTTTGATGGGAACATTTTTGCCAGTTTGTTAGTGAAAAGTGCCTTCTGACAACAAGCAGTGTTTCAAATAAGCCGTTGTGGACTGCACTCAACATTAGACTGGAATTAGAGAAAATAATGTTGCCTGTTGCCTGTGCTGAGGCTTCACAAATCTTATAGGCAATAAAAGACACAACCTATCAACTCATCTAAAAGCCCTTCTCAAAGGTTGTACTACTGAGTCAAATGATGCATCAAACACAACAGGGTACCGGAGGCAGTAAAATAGTACTTTTGGACAGGGACAGTCATCACCTGTGAATGTAGCAGCAGATGAGTCAGTCCAATCTGCTGAGAGATGAGAAGACGAGGGGTTTTTTTTGAAACTAAGGAATTTCAGAACTGGTGTCACGAGAGGGATCATCTCATTGAACTCGTCATCCAGTGAACAGTAGGTCATTATTTGCTCTATCTTAAAGTATTTCTTGAAACAAACTTGATGTATTTTTAATTTCTTCCCATTGGATGTGCAAGGATTTGCAAGGGACTACTTCATGTCTATACACCTGCACTAAATGTCAGAGAGAAAGGTCTTCTGCCTATGTGGTGTGTCCATACTTCCCACACCAAGAAAAGACCTAAATGGTGATAGGCCAAAAGATGATCCAGTGGCATGGCATGATTGCTCAAAGAAGGGCAGATTAGGAACAATGAAGTGTGAGCAGAGTGAATAGAACGTCATGAAAGAAGACACTAGACTGCATCATGAGGTACGAACTTGTTCCTGAATAAAGGCCATTTTGATCATTGTGCTATTAGACATACTATTTTTTCACTCAATTTCCAAGCAAGGATGATGCTGCCTGAAGGATACTCAGGTAAGAACTGAAAATAAGACATTGTGGTGTCCTTGTTAAGGTCTGGCTGTCATGAGTGTGTCTCACACTCATTTCTGTGCACAGAAAATGGACCACAAAATTCCTCAGCAGAGCTCAAAACTGGTTCAGCTTTGAATGGAGACTCAAACACAAAGTGCTGGGAAAGCAATGGGAAGCTGGGAGTCAGAAGATACGTTGTTATCTGGTTTAAAACATGCGGGAAGTCAACTCTGACAGTGTGGGAACACTGCAGTGGAGACCTCAGAGATCAGATAGCAACTCAGCACAAATATGGATAGATGGGAGAACCTCAGATACATCCCTGAAGGGAAAGTCCATGCCTTTCAACTGAATAGAAGCTCTTAGGAAATGCTTGCACAGGTCTCCCAAGAGCCACACATTTAGGCTTACCTGTACAAGTGAACAGGTCAGGATCCAATCACCAAATAAGGACCCAAAACAATGGCCACAGCCTATGTAGCAGTGTCACTGGTGATATTCACAGGCTTAGAGTAATGGTGAAGGGCAAACAAAAACGACAACAACAAAAAATCAGTAAATAATAAGACTAGATGGCCAACTTGGTCTTATGGGCCAAGGCCAGAGTGTTATTACTGTCTCATGAGGCTTAGAAAGATAACATATAAGAAGGGCCAACAGGATGCCATTTAGCAGCCCACAAATCTGCAGCAGAGACAATGTTGTTACAGCCTTGAGCTGCATGTTAAGGCAATAGCAGATCATGTTTTTAAGTGCTAGTTTGATCCTTTACATGTCAGCCAACAAGCAAGGACCATCTCCATCTTCTTCAAGCCAGCTGAGTTCCTGGCCAAAGGACATGGAAGCAGGCTCTGCTGCCTAAAAGGATTTATATTTCTGCAAACACAGTATGGCTCTATGCATCCCTTCTTTCATACACATTTATATGTCTTGGCTGAAACACAAGAGTTTCTTCTGTAAAGGTTTAGGGATTTGGTCAGAATTCATATATTTAGTTGAAAAAATGCTAAACGTGCTGATCCTGATGTTCAGCTCTCTTCATGTATCGTTGTTGACAGTCACATGTCAGCATATGTTCAAAGTACACCTAAGTCCAGCAAGAGACTCGCACCTGTGGAAGACATGAAGCTTTTCTCCTTCCTTAACCATTTTTACCTGCCTATCTTCCTCCCCTGATCATGCCATTCCGCCCTTCAGTCAGGCAGGTTTTTGTCCAATGAGCATCAGCACCAGCACAGAGTAAAAGATGGGAGCACATGGCCAAGAATGAGGCCAGAGAGGAATAAAAGCACACTTGTCTTTTGGTCAAAGTGAGCTATGTCAGTTCACAGCCTCTCCTGAGGCCATATATACCCCCAAAGTAGTAAAATCACATAAACTAAGCACAGGAATTGTCCTTCCCCTCAAAGATCCTATGCTGGAAGTTCAGCATGTGCACACTGCTCTGTTGGATAAAGAATTAAATTAGCAAAGCACGGGGTTTGGATTACTAGTCTCAGCAGTAGCAGAGGCCTCAGTGTGGCAAGGGTTCATTCAGCTCTCTATTCTTCTGAAATGATCCCAGTTCAGACTTCAATGTGTAAAGTCCTTTTGTAGAGAAATCCTTCTGTGGGTGTGAGATATATTGGGGTCTGTAAAGAGCTCTGGGCTCCTTTTAAGACGCTATGAGACAATCTGTGAATTCCTTCACTTGCATTTGTGTGCAGTTACTCATGCGCATAGACCCACTATAGCTGAGGGCTTGCCAATACTAGTGTCGGATTTACAGTCCCCAGTCTCCTTTATGAAGGCCTTCTGGAGGGTGCAAGAAGTTAAGCTTTCTCAGCAGTTCTGGAGAAAAATGGTATTTTATGGGATTAGCAAACCCAGGTGTTTGTCAGTGCAAAATCCCTGTCCCTTCTCTTTGCTGCAGATCGATCTGTACTCAAGGGAAGCAGCAAGACTGTCCCACATCACAGTTTCCAAGATGAATACTCCTAAGGTGAAAAATGGGCAGTGTGCACAGTGCTAGCTTTGGCCTAGGAAGTCTGTTGGATTAAGCAATGGAAGCAGACAAAGAGCTCCTTAGAGATGCTGTGGGTGACAATTGTCTGTGGTGGGTTCATTCATCCATGGGTAGTACTGTATGTGGGAAGCAAGTGCTAGCTAACAATGCCACAGCTGCTTTCCCAACCCGCACACTGGTTATGTGCGGGTCCTCTTCAGCACAATAAAGAAGAGGGCTGCAGCATGAGTTGTCTTTCACTCCATAGAAAATGGCTACAAAGCATTAAAGCCTGGCTGAGTGAGAAGGCTCGTTGCAATCAGTGTGAGGGTGTTAAGAGGCACAACTCTACAGAGTAAATGGTTGGATACAGGAAGGGTGTCTGCAGATTGGTCTCTATCCAAAAGGGCAATGTTAAAAATGTTGCAAAATCAAAACTGGGCATGCAAAGTACTTGTTGAGAATGAGTGACTGAGAGGTTTATTTAATGCATCATTCAGTAGTTAGGCTATTATTACCTTTTCTCTTTTTTTTTACTCCTTGTCCTTTGCACTTTTACATATGCATTGTATTTAAAATTCCAGAAACTATCCAGTTTCTGTTGGAGGAAGGCTACACTAGTGATCAAATACCAGGGAATTTATTGTTCTGCTCCTTTTTAAGCTGATTATGACAGAGTTGAATCGTCACATGTGCCGCATTTGATCCTACATATACATACACACAAACTTCCATATACCTGTATGTTTGGAGATGCCGTTTCCTGCTTTGGCAGGGGGGTTGGACCCAATGATCTCTCAAGGTCCCTTCCAACCCCTATGATTCTGTGATTCTGTGATTCTGCAGCTGCATGTGAAAACTCATTAAATCAAAGTTCCTTGGAGCAAAAAGTGACTTTCTTCTCTGTTTGGCAGAGATATCATATGCCTATGGATATTTCATTATAAATTATTACTCTGAATAGTATCAACTTGCAGTGAAAATAGTTTATTACTAATGGAAGAAAGCAGTAGTGCCATGAAGAGACCGTATGATCACTTCTGCACTTTTCTTTGTTAACAGTCTCTGATTTGTGGTATCAGGTCTGAGACCGTACCCCCTTCTAGTATAAGATTCACGTACTAGTTTCAGGGCATGTTTTGTACACATTCTGCTGCAGTCTGAGGCTCACTGTGTCGGGATGATTTGATGAGCTTATCAGCTCCAATCACCTGCACAATAGCACTGCCTCACAAAGGGGGCTCTCTCCCAAATTTACTTTGTGGTTATTTTCTTTCCTTCTACACAGTGAGCTCGCAAAATAAGAATAAATGGAATTCCCAGTTTCCAAAGTCAAAGACAGCGTGAATTGATATTGCCCACTGAAATGCAGTGAGACTAAATCAATAACATCTGCAATAAGGCATAATGAGGACAAAATTATATCTCAGCTTTCCCGAACAGCTGCGAATCTATTTTTAATGATCCTCATTTTTGGCAGTCAGCTAAACAACTTTTAAAATGTCCTCGAAAATGGATTGTTAAGTACATCAGCAATGCAGAACACTGAAATGCCATTAATTGCAGCTTCTTCTGTGTGGTCTGTAGTACTTGGCATGAAAACACCCTCACTCTATAGCTAGACTTGAAAACATATGCGGCACCCTAGGGTAGTTAGGAAAAAAAGAAGTTACTTTAAATAGGTGACTTAAAGAATAATGTGGTGTGATTGCTACCACTGATTTACTTTTTTTTCCCCTTTGTTTTTAGATAGAATTTTTTTGGAAACTCTGTTTTCACAGATTTGCCGTATCATTCAGTGATACCTTTCTGCATGATGACAGCTTTGGATACTGATAACCAAGCTCCTGGGCTTGGACTCTCAGGCTCTCAGCATAGCTTCTCAGTCTGAAAAGGCTGAAAGAGTCAGCTTTCTCCCAACACTGATGGAGTTCATCACAGTGAGATTCCACATGGCATTTTAAACCCCAGTGTGATGTGTATTTTTCTTAAAATGCAGAGTATACAGTGACAGTGGAGGTGGTGAAAGAGAGCAGTGCACTAAGAGGTCTATTTGGTTATTCTTTGTACTAAGTCACATAGGTCATGCTCATCTAGAGTGAACAACGTCTCTTGGAAAGGCAGAAAACAGGGGGAAAAGACTTCCTATGGGATATGCTCATGGTGAGGCTATGCAGGGTGAATCAATGAGGTTACTATGGGGCTGCAATTATTACTTGTCTTGCATGGTGATTTGAACAGTGCTGACCTCCCAGTTTGCTGAGCTTTGCTCTTCCTCATACCTGGCAGTGAAGCTGAGCTCATGGGTACCAGTTTTGTCTGGTACAAAAATTAATCAATATTACTGTTCACATGTCATCCCGTCGCTCCACAAGCTGCGTGCTGCTTCTCTAGTGAACATACAGTTCAGATACAGGTCTCCATGCTACTCTTTGGAAGCCTTCAGGTGACTTATGAGGACAACCGTGATCCCTTCAGTCAGCTTTGTTCCCTGGGAAGGGCTGGTGGTGAGGTCTGACACTACACCACACACTCATGGCAGTGGGGTTGCCATGATGGATCATGCTCATTGAAAAATGAACACATAAGTAATCAGCAGAACCTCACTTATCTCTATTTACTGGTGGTCTGGTCCTCTGTTTTAAAATATTTGCTAAGTACTCAGACAGTGGAAATGCATACCCAGCCTCAAATATCTTTCACATTCATTTGGAAGTTGTCATTGTGGCATCCATATTTACCCTTCCTCTCTGCTCACCTGACCCAGCATCTTTCTTGAGGAATTTTAGTGCATCCCTTGCACAGGTGTGCTGTTAAGGACTTTTGTGTTGATGTCAGCTCCCCATTCAGTTGACCATAGTGGTTTCCTGGTTTTCTTATTTTCCGTGGATGAATGCTGTTTGGTTTCAGATTGTTACAGTCAAAAAGCATGATCAGTGGGTTGTCTACTTGTAGTGTGCTGCCTTTTCACCAGGCAATGAGTCTGATCCTGATTTTAATCAGTTTCCAATTCCTGCTTCACTCTGCTCCAGTATTGTTCTACTCACATTTTGAGAAGACCATTTCATGGCGCAGGGAGAGCAGTGCTCCTGAAATGGCTTCTCAGTGGAAAAAATACTGTATGTTTGGCTTCCATATTTATCTTAAAAATCACAACAGAATAAAAATACTCTTTGCAGGGTGGGAAGAAACATTAATCTCTTCAGCCTGTTAGTCTGAATCCTTGATGCCTTTGTCTCCTCTATCTCTAGATATGGAAGAGCTCTATTTTTATGTTTGGAAAGCAGTTGCTATGGTCTGAGTTGATTAAGCAGGTTAAGGAGAGACCACACAGAGCTGTCTTATGAGGATTTCACTTTTGCTCATGTTAAATGCAAGTTTTCCACTCTTTGTCTGAGCAAAAATAGCATAAGCGTATATAGCTGTTGTTTCTGAGCAGTAAACCACCATAGCTTCCCACAGATGGGATATTTTTAATAGGCATTGAACAACTGATTGTGTAACCCATTGATCGAGCCCCTCTGTCTGTCCTCCTCAGGCATTCCTTCAGAGGGACTATAGGTGGAATTATTTGTTTGTTCTGTGGAGCATATAGATTCTCTTCCATGCTCCCCCAACCCACCTCCATGTCAGTCTGAATCCCAGTGTGCTTTTGCATTTTATGTTTGTATTTACCAGTGGCAGGTCCTTCTGCAAACCTTTCAGTGTGTTTGCTTTTCACGATGGGTAAACATGATGCTGCAGTTTGTGATAACTTCAGTCTTCTGTTAGGAAATCAAAGCATGCTCTGAAATTTCCACACAAACATGCAACAATCTAGCTGGAAGGAGCATGTTATATATCAGGATAATGATAACTGGGTTATTTGGAAAGCGAGGAAAACAAAACTGTTTAAAGGCATCAGGCTGCATGTATGATCTCTCACAGAGGAGCGTTGCGAGGTATAGTCCATGAATCAGAGGAGCATCCCATTGGCACTGGGGAATTTTAATGAAGAGAATGAAATTCTCATCATGTCTAAACCAGAAATTAACATGCATCACTTTTTTCTTCCCATGGCTCTTACTGCCAGCTTCAGCTATTTTGAAATATTTGGGGCCAAAGTAGGAGCAAACCTCTAGAGGGAAGAAAGCTATTAACATTGCCAGTAGTTCACAACACAGCTTTGTTTCTTTAAAGGCACAGACATGGCAGGAGGTGCTTCGTGCAGCTACATGATGGCAGTGCGACTTTGAAATAGTGGCCCCTGGGGCCCTCAACCTGCAAACCATTTCTCATGCGACCAAGACACCCCTGGGCTGTGTCAGAGTTCCTTGTGAGAGGCAGGGCTGGCTGGACACCGTCCTCACCTCCAGCACTGAGGGCTGCTGGGGTGAGTAGGAAGCTTCAGCGACCTGATCAGAATTTGGACCAGGCTGAGAAAAAGCATTTTACTACACGGGCCATGCAGTCCAAGTAACATTTTACTCATGGCTAGCCCTGCAGTCACACGATCAGCCGAAGAAACGTGGTCCTTTGTGGGGTTTTTTTTGGACAAAATGGTATCAAGATGCTTCCCTGTTGCACCCATGTTTGGTGCAGCTGAGAGAGGGGCTTTAAGTGAAATGCGTGACCACGCGATTATAAAGAGCGGATAAACATGGAACTCTTTCATTTAGTTCCTATTCCAAAATGTTCTACCAATCTTATGAGCAAATCTGAGGCAATACAGGGGAGCATTAGTACCAGCACAGTTAGCTAGTCAATATCAGAGTTTGCTATTCAAGTTCTGATACTGGCAACCTGTCTCCACTGAAGCATGTACTCTATTTTGACACACAAGAGTGCTTGGTTTCCTTGGTGCAGATAGTTACAAAGGGCACAGTTCATGTGTGTACCATATTTGTATGCTTAATGCTATTAGTTTCCTCCCAGGTTTGCAAAATATATAGATGTCCCATTCATCAGATCAAAATTAGCAATAGTGTGCTACTCCATCCAAGTTGGTAGATAAAGAAGAGCCAGATGTATGACATGGCCATTGCACATGGAAATTGTTATGCAGGTAGTTCACAAGAAATGTCTGAAGAGGTTTTCTGCAAGAATATATATGGAACTGTAGGTTCATAATGTTCTGTGTGGAAAAAGGTTTCCTTTGTGTATTTCTATGTCATACCCTTATACAGAGGAGGTCCAAAACACTTGACTTGGTTCCTCTTACCTATCAAATGCTATAATCTCATAAATTACTTTTCCTTGCCCATTCAAAAAAGGAAAAAATTCTATTTTAAATTAAGGGTTCATTTTGACTTAAAAGTCAACTCAGACTCTACACCTGGTCTTCAGTCCAGCTTCCAATTTTGGTTATTCCATATAATTATTTCCTTCAATTTTTAAATATTTCCTTTTGCTGCATGAGAGACCCACATGATCAGCAAGGGAAACTAACTGGATGTATGGGCGAGAATTGGTGTCAAGTTAACACACGATGCAAGAGGAATAACAGAAACTCCTTGTTCAGCTGTAGTAGGAATATGATTGTGTGTGCTAAGCTACAAATTTCCACTCTGTTCAGGAAAACTGTGATTTTTAAATCTCAGTGCTACTTTTAATTTAGTGTGCTGAAAATTTGCCTTGCAGAATAGTAACTCAACCTTTGATTTAACTCTGTTTACCTTTAATCCTAATAAAGAAATAAGGTACTCGGGCTTTACTTTGATTGAGGAGTCTGTGTTGGTAAACAAGGCATATTTGTCCTTTACAGTGGTTTAATTTTGGACAACCACTGAGATTTCATGTCAAAATAACATGCTAGCAACATGTCATCAAAACACCTGGTGTGGCTGTAACAGAAATGTAGTCAAACATTCAGTGATTTAAAACAAAATTGAAATAAAATAATTGCTGCTTAATACTGCCAAGAAGAATGTTAAATGTGATCCACCTAAAAGCTTGTGTGTTGTTAAATAAGAATAATAATTAAAAAAAGTCCAGGATATCTGTGTTCCTTCATGTTTCTACTGGTAACCCTGTGGTTAAGTCAAGTAATGATTGATTTTGAGAGAATTATAGCTATTATAAACTGTAATCAGCAGAGGATGAGAATAATTACGCAGAGAAAGGGGAAAAAAGCTGAAACATGGCTGAGCAATATTCTGATTGATGGCAAAGTCATTTCCTGGCTGTTAATGACTGATTTTTCAACAGTCAGCACAAGCACTAACCCTGTGGGGGAAAAGGGAAAGGAATGGTTGTGTTATAAAGAAAACTACTGTCCCCAACTTATCATTTTCATTAGGAATGGGTGAACAGGCTTGGAAAAAACCCTCCAACCGTCATGCAGGACTCTCTGTAACAGGACTGCAGCTTGAGGGGAACACGTTTGGAAGTGCTGCCAGTTGTGCTTTCAGCTTGCCCTGGAAGTGCCCAGTTATCCTCCATCCCCTTCAAGCTCCTGCATCCCCAAACCCCACCACAGCACCCTGGGGAGAGCCATTTTTGTGCCGTTACTAGGCATAAGCAAAGCAAAACGATGCATATGGTAGAAATCCTGTCTCAGTGAGACATTCAGATCACCTCTCTGGTCTGAAACATTTTCTGTTAAAGAAAGCTCAGCTGATCCATCAGTTGCCTTTGGCATGTCAGTATTCTCAGATGAAACGAGTACCAGTTCCTCCAGCTTCAGGCTGGTCAGATGCTAACCTTCATGTTCTGTCTGTGAGCTTCCCTCCTTGATAGCTTACATCTGCTCTCCTCCCATCCTCCGACCTCTCTTGTTGTGCTCTCAGGAGAAAGGCATGTCCCCTCCAGAAAGGCTAATTACTTGCCCCTTGCCACATTTCCCCATGCGTGCACATGTGCTGGCGATATGCACACAGGCCACAGTGAGTGAGCACCGTGGGGGGTGGGATGCTGAGGAAAGAGAGAATAAAAAAAGCTCTGATCTTACACGAGCCTCTGAAGGGATGTCTGATGGGGATACATGTGTGTTCTCAAGTCCTAAAATGATTTTAATTCCTATTTAATGCTACATGAGGTCATGGAGTGGACAAGCCTACACAACACTGGGATGCAGTTGACAGCCGTGTGCTCTCTAAACTGTGACACTTCCAAAAAAAGGGATTAATTTATCTTATCGGCCACAACCATAAAATAGGGTAAGGGATGGAAATAGATTAGAAACCATAAAACTGAGGAGAGCAAGACAGCCGCCATCCCTGAAAGGGACAGACACTGCCCTGTGGGGTCCTGCTGACTTTGAAGAAAGTTCTGGATCTTTTACTGCTGGCTCCACAAAGCATCTCCTGTCAAGGGGACTCTCCCATCAAGTTTGAGCATCCAGAGAAGCTCCAGAAACATGCTTTTTCAGATAGCCCCTTTCACTCTTGGTGCAAAGACTATGTAGGTACTGGATTTTGAGAGCCAGCCATATACCAAAGCACACTGTTTGCCTGCAAACCTGTGCCAAATTGCTTCTGGAGGCAATTTTCCATCTGCCCAAGAAATTACACCTACATAATGCCTAGCACTGCTGGCTGATTTTGAAGCGTTGTAGAAAAACTTGAATTGTGGATTTCAATTAATCGGAAAAATCCAAACTGCCTGGTGTTTACAGTCCCCTTCTAAACTGTGTCATACCAGCTTGTTATGAGTACTATCTCACTGATTTTAGTGGAGTTATACCAATCAGTGAAAGCAGATGGAGTGAAGAATGCAGTCAGCAGCTGTATCTCCTCCCAACAGTAGGTCAAATGCATCTCAGCAGCCAAAGTGCCAGAAAAGAAGGAAGATCAGCAGAACAAACATTAGAAACATAAAGTGTCTGTAATTCAGACTAGATAGCATTGGGATTCTTCATCAGGGACAATAAAAGAGACAAATAAACAGGCAGAGGGAGAAAGATGAACTACTTACAAGCAGTGTATACAGTGGAGTAATAAATCCTTCTACTGACTCACTCGGAGGCTCAGTGAAGAGACTGCTGCTTTCCTCTTCTTTAGCTCCTCAGGCAGTGCCTCTGAAATCTCCACTCTGCCTCAGGACTATGCAAAACATTGTCCAAAGATGGGACAGAAGATCCTCTATTTTCCTCCAAGCCAATTTACTAGTAGCTTAAATCTCTGTTTAACAAACTCTCCTCTTTGGAGATGCTGACAAAAACTTGGATGAATGTGGTGGGATACAGAATTCCTTCCTTCCTTTTTTTTTCCTCTTGTGCTCATTTTGTGGATATGATCTCAGAGTAGAATACTGAGCAATGTGTGGGTCACAGACAACTTATTGAACCTTGTGCTTTCAATAACTTTTTCAGTAGGCAGGAGGAAGCACACAGGCTAGGATTAGCATGCGGCAGTTTGCCTCCTGGGTATATATTGGTCCAGGCATTTTCTTTCTTAGTATGGATTATATTTGTAGCAAGTGTTGCCTGAGATACTTTGAGGAAATCACAACTAACTGGAAGCACATGAATAGTCCAGTTGGTTCCAGTTACTTTGTTTAGTAATGAGCACATTCTTAAATTTCTTGCTGAACCAGAGTAGTCAGCCCGAGTGAAGATGCCAGGCTGATACTGGTGTAGGCTGCAGTCTTGGGAGTTTCAGGGAAGGCTAGATTGAGCCATCTCTGGTGTCTGCAACATGGGACTGAACAGGGCTCATCTGGGCTCTCACCTTCTCCCCTCACTCCACATCCTGGGCACAGCCATTGCTCTCCAGCGTTTCCATGTCCCACCTGTGAAATGAGTATGCTGGTGCAGTCTGTGCCTCATGCACATGTGAAAATGCAATTAGACAAAGATGTCTAAACCCGTTGTCCTTTTTTGTCTTCCCTTCATGATTAGCCTCTCAAGCTTCAGGCCCCGTCTCACCACTGTGTTCCCACTCACACCTCTGATGTGATCGTGTTGTGCACTGAGGAGCAGAGCCACAGCTGAGGAGGTGCAGGGAGGGTGAAGCAGGAAGAGGAATGAGGTTTTGGTGGCACTGTGGAGAGAAACTGCCGTAAACCTGATGACTTTCAGTGAAGGCCTCAGGACAGCTGACAGGTATTGATTTCTACCAGGTCCTTTGCCTCAGCAGGAGTTTACTAGTCCTCATCCATTCCCTGGTTTTGGCCTGGACTAGCCATCTTCCCCTAGCAATGTCCCTTATCTCATTTCCAGGAGATGCCCGACAAGGCATTTCCCTGTCTTCTCAAGCTACCTCCAGAGTTCCTGTATTAACAGAATGGCTTCTTTGGACTAAATAGGTCTTGCTCAACCTGGAAACACGGCTTATTCAGTCTCCTTGGAAAGCCATACACTTAACTCAGACATCCAATGAAGGACACAGGAACCTAAGTTCAGACTTCTTCTTCCCCCCTTCCTGCTTTGAAAACAGTGGCTTCATGTTGGGAAAATTTTAGGTAAGCCTTGGGTGGAAAACATTGGCTGGTTCCAGCCAAAGATGTCTCTGGAAGCCAGAGGGTAGCTGAGGTTGCCAGCAAAGCTGCCAGGCTTTGCCAGCTACCATGATGTTTTATTATCCATCCACTTGTTGACTGAAAACTGGATCAAGACCCACGTGCAACAGATAAATCTCTTTACTTGGAAAAGGCAGCTTAGTACTTGCATATCAAGTACAAGAACAGAAAGGTTGCTGGGTTTTGTTTTCCTTTACCCCCCCTTTTGAAAGGAAATTGTGAGACATGGTTCCAACAATCTGAAACATAACACCACCCATGGCCAGATCAACAAACACGCCATGTGGCGTGGGGGTGGACTGACAGCCAAATGCCCTTGCCTGAGGAAATGCAGCTAGTGAAACTTTGTTGTCCAACCTCTTTGGATGCCAAATGTATCCACTGAGTAAATGAGGCAGCTGCATTGCTCCTTTCCAGGAAATGGCACAGGAAAAAGATCCCTGCAGTAGGTGACAGGCAGAGCAGCTGTCATGGGGGAATGTACTGCAGCTCTGTGCTGAAGCCCAGCTTGTCGGAGATGTAACTTCACCCCATGCATTCCACTACCCTTTGGATGTTCCTCCAGCTTGTCCTGCTCTTCTCTTGCTCTCTGAGCGAGTTTCTTGCCAAGTTTTTCTCAAGAGTGCTCTCAGGCAACAGACAGCAGTTTGTTCTCTTGCATAGGGGCTTTTTCACCCCTAAAAAGCCTTTTATGTCATGAGTGCAGCTTCCCACTGGCATTGCACTTCAAGAACAGACACAGAAAAATGAAGTCAGGAGATAACAGTGCAATGTAATGAGGGCACCAGCATGGAGATATTTTTGCATGTTTTTAAAAGTGTCATATAAATTCAGTTCCATAAAAGTGACAAGAAGACGATTTAAAGAGAAGGGAAGAACGTTTCGGCATGAGTCACTGCTCTATGCATTCTGAAAACTAGAATAATAAAAGCAGCCCCCCCAAAAGCCATATTCTCTTGGCAGCACACAGGTTACTAAGTAGCCTAGAGCAAAAGGCTGGGAGAAAAGTTTCCCAACTTTTATTTAGAGAGAGCACTAATACAGCAGACAGGGTACTGATGCAAGCTATAGGGCCAGTGGAATCATGAGCACCCATCTGACCCCAACCCATCCCATCTGATCCCATCTGATCCCATCCCATCCCATGCCATCCCATCCCTCCTACCATACTGGAAATTTGCTGTCTCATCTGTCATGCTCTGAGGTGAAGATTTTAGCCTACAGTTTTCTCATGATCTAGAACATCTCATGGCAGCCAGCCCAGCTTTGCCTGATTATCCACAAGTAATATGCACAAGCCTAGCAACAATTCACGAGTCTGTAGGAAGCCCTAGTGAACGCTCTGCTAATGGGATTCCACTTCACCTTTAAGCCTTCATGCCCCAGCAATCATAGAAGGTTTAAAAAATGCTATACTGAAAAGAAGCTTGGCTTTGCTGTATTAAGGTCTCTGAAGAATTTGCTTTTGCTCAGATCCTTTAGTTACAGAGGAGTAGGGAGTGCCATGTTTGAAGTTTTAGTTTTGGATGGTCAGTGGCAGGATTGTTACAAAAATATTTCTTACAGGTATGTTTGCACAATGAAAGCATCTAATATGGCCAAAAGAAGCAGGGAAACTACTCCTTTGCACAGCTTTGTACTTCTTTCTTTTTCGCATCGAAGTGACAAAACACATAATAAGTTACATCTGACTTGGTGAAATTTTACATGTACAAGAGTTGGCTGGGAAATGCACTCTATCTGAACTTTGTGGCCAATGGCCAAGTCAAATAAACCCAATTAATATTAATTTCCTTTACCCCTTCCATCCCTTCCCTGGTAAACAGAGCCACCTCAGGGATTTCTAATGGTAAGTTACCCTCACAGTGTCTGGTTTAACTTGGCTACTATATCGACAAGATGTTTTTCCAGTTTGAGTCTTTTTCTTTTCTTTCTCTGTAAGTTCTTAAAACTTCAGAACCCTCACTTCATCCCTACAAGCTTTCTTTCATAAGACTATTTTGGTCTCTTTTAGTTTACGTTTAGGCATAAAAAGCAATATAATCTAACTTGCGGGATGTGACTGAAATGGTAAGTATGTGTTATGTTTCAGAGCCTTGGGGTGGTGTGTGACTTGAATGGGTATGAAGATATTTAGCAAATAAATCTGTGTTCCAAAGCAGAAAGAATAATTTGCTACCCATACAACACACACACACACAAAACCACAAATGAAGCCAGGCTACAGCCTCATCTCAGCATTAGCTCTGGTACCTGGCAAGAGTATTCTTGCCAAAGAGAGTTCTAACACTAGCTTTTGATAGGAAAAGTTGTTTTCTAGGATGGGTGCTATGAATATGGGCTGAAATTTGTATATATTATGTTCTGTGTGAGGTTCGTTACAAAAATCATTGAGCAAACAGCCACAGCTGTTAACTCCCTGTGCTGTTCCCCCCGTTTTTCTCCTAGAAGTGTTGTACCCTGAGACTCCAGACTCTTGTCTCCCTGCACTGGGGACAGAACCTAGCTTGCCTGACTTGGAAAACAGCTTGTGCATTAGCAAATATGCTTTTGGGGTGGAGTTAGTGTTTTGGTAGCATGGATCAGGTTTGTTCCTCCACCTTTTCAGGTCTGGCTGTGGTTGGGAACGATGTAGCTTCCTGTGCCTATGCTTTCATCTCTGGGGTGACTTTGCCAAGGCCAATCACTTTGTTACCATAGCTGGGGTCAGGGGACAATGTCTAAGAGAATATTCATGATGTTCATGCAGGATGTTAATGAAAAAATGGAAGATGAATGGGAAAAGCTGTCAGAGAGAAACTCATTCAGAAATTTCTCAACCTTGTTGGTTCATGTGAACTATGGAGCTGAGACACACAGATGCACTGTGACCAGCATATGCTGGTATTTAGTGATGTGCTCTGAACAAGCTTGGTGGTCACTGGGACACAGGAATGGCTGCAGGGGAATACCAAAGTCTGTTCCAGCTGGTGGTCTCCCTCTGGCCAAGACCCATGTGTGAGGACAGGGCAGACAAACCGTGGTCCTCTGGAGAGTGCTGCCCAGCATCCTGCTCAGTCTGCTGGCTGTGGACAAGATGAAACTTCCGGGTTTCCCCTGTAGCTGCTTTTTCTAGGCTGTCAGGTGATGGAAATGGCATATAATAGGATGTGGGTCTGAACAGAGTTTTCTTCTCAAGGGGAGACATAGGTGACTTTGCTTAGCCTTGCTGTAAGTGGTTGAGATAACAAACTCAGGGAAGTCACAACCCCACTTCATATGCCAGAGCCCCATGGTAAAGTGTCTGCAGAGCTTCTGCCACGAACCAAGCAGTCCCTTAAGCCATTGTCTGTTTCAGATCAAGTTAGAAATACATTTCATGCTCAAAGGGGAGAACTACATTGCTACAGAGGATGACTGCATTTTCTGCTGGAGGAATTTATACTTTATCTAAGAGCTGTGACACTAAACCCTTTTCCAAACCACCCTGCTCAAACACCAATGCTATTCTTTTCAGAAGGACAGAGCATCTGCAAAAGGTGTCAAAGAACTGATGTGCCTTTGCCTCTAGTCAGAGTAATATATTGAGTCTCAATGTGATTAGGATGGCCTTTTGCCTAGAATAGAAAAACTGGTTCTGAATGAAAATTGCTCTTCAGAAGTGGCTCTTCGTAAATGATATTATTATTATTTTAATTTAATCAGGTTTATATTCTTAAATCATAATTGTCATCGTTATACTTTCCTTAAGTCAGTATAGCATTACATTTAGTAGTCTCAGCAATGACAGAAAAGAGTTGTGAATCTCACCTGCCACAGATACTGCCTTCTGTTTCTACATAATTTGGTTGTGCTTGGAACAGAAATTGTCCTTGAGGTGCCTCAGAAATGTAATGTCTTGATCATAACAATTACCTGAGACCAAGAAGACATCTGGTTAAAATCATGTATTCTTATGTGCTTTATGTACCTTCCTTAAAACATATTCCTCCTTCCCTCCTGAAAAAAAAATAGAACAACTGACAAGTTCAAGCATTTTTCTAGTCATATAATTCAACAAATTGCTTTTTAATAGCTACACTGGGCAATGAACTATTTGAGTCGAGCCTGTGGTGACCATTTTCATGCAGCGTCGGGATGTTGGCTAATGAATCTCTGTTCCGAAGACCTTGGGAGCCAGGGAAGAGATCACCAGACAGGCCCAGAGGGTACATTGCTAGGTGTATTTTAATGTCTTGAGAGAGAGCAGCATAGCAGGATGCCGTGGAAAAGCTGACCTTCCTTTCTTGAGAAATAAGGATACCATAGGCGATAAAAGAAAAAAAACCCTGTGTTCCCTCTCTAGCAGTGTAGTAATGCCCCAAGGAACAGCCTAGCTTTCAATTGAATTTCCGTCACTCGTGCATTTTTTACCCATGAACATCACCCTGAAATGATTAGAAAATTTTAACTGGGATGTGAACTCAAGCAGAAGCTTATGAACTTTTCACTGTGTCATATGGAACAAGAAATGAGGTGGCTTGTGTCATCTCTCAACAGGTCTCCCCGTGGGCATTTATCCCCCATGCTACACGCCGTGCACTCATCTTTCAAGCCATGCCACAGCAGATCAAGCAGAAAGAAGACTACAGCTGGCATGGGAGAGAGAGCCTGGATGGGGATGCGTGTAAAGGGATGACACATTTGCATGATGAGACCCATGAGGGGCCACAGAAGTCAGGGATATGGTTTAGTAGAGGACAGGTACAGTAGGACTCGATGATCTCAAAGGTCTTTTCAAACCCAGTGATTCTGTGATTCTGAGTTGATCTGCAATGAAACTGACTTTGGTATAAATCCACCTTTACCTCTCCTTTCAAAAAGTATTCCCATTTGCCTTGTTCCAGAAAAAAAAAAAAAAATCATTTTCCCAGAGGAAAACCACACTTTTGTGCTGTGATAACGTCTGCTCTTCCCACAAGGGGCTTGAAGATCAGCTTTCTGAGTGTGGCACAGTCAGCACAGGATGACTGCAGCCAGTTTGAGAAATGCCTGGTCAGGTTTCTATCATAACTCACTGTCTTGTAAATATGCTTAATTTCTGCTTCAGAAGAGTCTATTTTCTAGGAGAAATACAGAGATTTGAACATTTATCCTCCACAGAAGTCATAATGCTCCTGGAGTTTACAGACAGGCGTTACAAATACCTCCCTCTAAGCCTCACTTGCTGCGAGGTTCAGTGTCATCTGGCAGCAGAAGGCATTAATCACTACAGAGAAGGGCAAGCTAATGTTTCTAAGCCAGGCAGGGCTTGTATCTGCTTCCCAAATAGCTTACCCTAACATTTCTTTTTATTGAGATTGATTCCCCATATTTTGCTTGTTTGGGGATAGAGTCCATTTATATTTATCTTGTACTGTAAAGCTAATAATTGACATTGTTATTGTAGTTATTTTATGAGCCAATTTCTTAGTACCCAAGGGTGTGTTTATTACTCCTCTTTTGGCCTTTCCTTTAGAGTACCGAAAGTATATGGAGCAGGGAGGGGAAGTGTACACACTTTGTAAAGAAATTAATTGGCTGATTAACATTGCTTCTTTGTTTATATCACTCTTGTGTTTTCTGTTACTCCAGTTCTGGCTAGAAAGCTAACCATCCACACAAGTTGGAGCATAGCCTGAAGGAAGCTGTAATTAAATTTCATGCTCTCCATATCACCTGTATGAGATAGAGAATAGCAAAAATGCCCTGTCCCACTGATATTTTGTGACAGGGGCATTACACAAAGGGTTATGAGGGTGCAAGATTGGCCACTGTGCCCACTCTCATCCTGCTAAGGAAATTTCCCATCCTGCAAATATTCCTCTGAGAAAAGTTCCTTCCGGAGGCCAGATGTAAATATGGCAACAACTAAGGAAGGATCAGTTCATACTCTATTTTGCACTCTTTTACACTTTAGCATCGCTTATTGCCTGTGAAACAGGACAGCCATAATTTTTGGGTTGATAATAACCCATCAGAGGACTTCATGGTTTTTCTCTCAGGCTGAAACTTGCATAGGTACATATAAGCATTTTTACCTTCAACTTGTTATGGGAGATGACTTATTTAAAGAAGGAAATTTTCATCCAGAAAATTAGGAACCTTTACTGACAATGAGACAAAATGACATAAAGTCCATTTCTCATTTTGGGTTTGAAGGTGAGTCTGTGGGCTGATGGCATCCATACTGCTTGGATTTCTCTGAAGTTGTCTTATAACACATGATCCAGCAGAGGCTGACACATACCTTCATTATTGCCAGTTAGTGCGTAGTAGTGTGAAAGATGAGCCAATTCCCTGGGCCCTGAGGCTTCTCGGGCAAGTGAATTGATGGTGCTAGTCAGAAAAGACCCCAGGTTTCAGGGCCAGGATGGGCCACTAGATCACTGAGTCTGACTTCTTGAATAACCCAGGCCATAATTTTCACTCTGTTACTTGTATTTTCATAGTATCTCCCTCCTTACAGATGAATGATTAGGCAAGATAATGAAAAAAAAACCAAAGAGAAGCAGCTATAAAGATATATATATATAAAAATGTGTATCTCTCAGATATACATGGAACAAAGAGGAACTGGAGCACTTGTGGATCTTGTCTGATGTCTAGTATAAGAGTTTGATTGGATCAGAGAATTTCATCTCATGATGAAGCTCCATCCTTACTGGGAAAATTTGACTCTGTTACTCTTTCCATAAAACGACTGCTTTTGATGAGATTTCATCTGGAGTTATTCACCCCTTAGATAAAGTCACAAATTCCAAATACCTTCATTTTTAAACATCACCATTTCTTTTTTTTTTAATACATGTATTAGTTTATACATTTCCTCCAACTAATTTTTCTCAGACAAGAACGTAAAACTGGCATTATTGAGAGCTACAGGGCACTTCTTGAAATGCCAAAAATGTGTTTTCCTTCAGGTCTAATTTGGGTACAAGGAAAATATTTTTTTCCTTGTGTGATTTTAAATGACTACATTTCTTCAGTCATTTTAAATTACTCTGCAATAAGCAGCACGTAGTGTCTATTTCTGCCTAAATGGAGGTCTTCTATCCTCATTCTTATAATCTGGATTCTTTACTTTTTTCAAAAGTATCAGTAGGAAGAGTTGGGACATGTCTATCTTTCAGTGGGTTTATAGTGGATAACATCTTGGTGATCCTCCCCCTCTACTCTGCCCTGGTCAGGCCCCACCTGGAGTATTGTGTCCAGTTCTGGGCTCCCTGGTATAAAGAAGACAGGGATCTCCTGGAGAGAGTGCAGAGAAGGGCTACGAAGATGATTAAGGGCCTGGAACATCTATCCTATGAGGATAGGCTGAGAGAGCTGGGGCTGTTCAGCCTGGAGAAAAGAAGACTGAGGGGGCACCTAATCAGTGTTTATAAATATCTTAAGTATGGGGTGCAGGGGTAATTGTCCAGCCCCTTTTCTGTGGTCTGTGTGGACAGGACAAGGGGCAATGGCTGCAAGTTGGAGCACAGGAAGTTCCGCACCAACACGCGGAGGAACTTTTTCACAGTGAGGGTGACAGAGCCCTGGGACAGGCTGCCCAGGGGGGTGGTGGAGTCTCCTTCCCTGGAGATATTCAAGACCCATCTGGACGCCTATCTGTGCAGTATGAGCTAGGGAGCTGCTTTGGCAGGGGGGTTGGACCCAATGATCTCTCGAGGTCCCTTCCAACCCCTACAACTCTATGATTCTGTGATTCTGTGATCTCACCTGTAGTTCAGGTGCAGGCTATAAATCCAACGTGATATAACAGCGTACTTTTCAGGGGAATCACGCTCTTTCTGTTTGTATTTTGCAATAAAATCACTAAGTTTTTTCCCTGTGAGTTCTGTTGTACCTAGGCAACCGCTCCACCGTTGTGTGATAGCTATCTGACAAGAGGAGTACCTAGCAAACTCCCCTAATTTCCTGAAGCACAGATGCCCAGGACCATTTGTAATACCCTGTGGTATACGGGATGTCCACATAGAGCTGGCAGATACAGCACAAGACCTATGGGGAACCTGTGATCTTGAGGATTAGTTGGTTTACCCTGAATGAAACAAGTTGCCTGTATTTGTGCAATGAATTAAAACCACTCTGTATAAAACCCAAAGCTATCTCCTCCCGCTCTCTAGACGTTCATCCACAGTCCCATGAGCTGAGAGAGAGCCTTGAAGGTGAAGAAGACCATAACACCAGCGTTCATCAGCTCCACCTCATGACAGGATTTTTAACATCCGGCCCTATAACTGCAAGTGACTAGTGACAAGGAGACAACGGCTAAGCATAATATCAACATTTGGTTAACCATGTTTGCAAAAGCAACCAGCCCCCTTCACCCCTTGCCCTCACCGCTGGAGCAGGAACTCCCCGGTGGCTGCAGCAGCCCACACGGAGCGGGGAAATTGTGTCTCCATGGGGTGAGTGTGGCATCAGCCTCCCCTGCCCCCTGAGCTCCCTGAGGGCAACCTGGGGGCAGGCACGGCCTCTTGGGCTCCCACTGCTCGTGTGGTTGCCGCTGCTCTCCCCCAGCCGCTTGCAGAATCAGCGTGCGCAGGCACGGCTTGGGAAGTGCTGAGGTCTGCAAATTCCTCCCTCCTGCCCCAGCGCTCCCTGTTTGTGTTTTTACTGACCAGTGTTGAGGGTCACAAAGCGTCCGCACTGTTTCTGAGCTGAGGATCTTCTCCTACTTGTGTAGCTGCATGCAGAATGTATGATGCTTGGACAGAGTGATCCATGTGACGCTCTCATGGAGCCACTGAGCTGTTGCAGTATGGGGTTGCACCAGTACCACAGTATTGCAGCACACAAGTCACTGGCGGGGCTGTGTGTCCAAAAATTGTGTCTAGTTTTGCATAGAGAGAGGTGTTTGGATGGTAAGAGTCTGCTGTCTGCCTGAACACACAGATTTGTCTCTGTATTTGCACTAAGCAATGCATGTGTATGGAAATGCACAATCTAGTTTGCATGGTTTTACAGAACAAACTTTATTTTTATTTTATTTCTTTTTAAGGAGCATAAGAACTCACTTGTGGACTTTCACAAACTTCCAGTCTAGCCTATCCATGGCCATGGCAGGAACAGCCAGCTCAGAAGATGTTGGTGCTGAATGCTGTTGTTTTCTTAGCCAACTAGAGATCTAACCTGCAAAACCCAGCACCAGGAAAGACACCCCTGCCTTGGCATTACTGATCAGCCGGGAGAGGATGCACCCATCTGAGGCAGGATGCTGTGCAGCTGTTCAACAGCTACGCACAGTGGCAGAGCATGTCAGCTTCTGCTCTTTACTCTGCCTTTCTTCTGGATAGAGCACACTTACGTGTGTACAGGTCTGCATTTGCTGTGCTATATTAGGGGATAATGAAGATAAGATGAGCTAGCATCCAATAGGGATAATGGGAAAGTATTAAAACTTACTGGCACTGTCCTTGTCTTTCTTTAGTTTAAGTTTATGCTTTCATCTTTTCTAGGCAGCCAAATTGCTGTGGTAATTAATATATGAGAAAACATTTGGGTTTGATGTAATGCTGTGATTTTAGCCTTAATGCATAGTCTTGGCTTATCTAAGTCTGGGGTCCTGTGAATCTCTGTAGCAGATTGATGCCTTTTCTAAGCCATCTGGAAGAAGATCTACCCACTCTTTTTTTCCCCCCTGCTCTTTTAATTGGAACTACTGGCTGGCCCTATGTATCAGAGCAGTACAAAGGCTGAGAAAACAGAGAGGTCTTACACTAAACCATTCGAAAGGGCAGCAGGAGACGTCATCCATTTTGTGTATAGATATGTTTAGATAGATGTGGTAAGCCATGAGAAGTGGATGCCTTGACAGGTTACTTTTCAAAGACTGCTGATTTGCAGTGACCTCTGACTGCTCTCAAAACAGCTGAATTCTGCAGACTCTGGTAATCTGAGATAGAAACTGTTTTGAAGTCAGCTGGGTGTAAAGAGTCTATTGCTGCCCTGGGTGCCTCAATATTACAAGGAAAAGCAGAGCAGGGGAAACAAGGATGCTGTAGATGGAAGCTCCCTTGTCTGATTTTGTGTGGCACAACTTGTGCTGTCTGCAGGACAACACCTGGGTGAAAACCACACACCTATATGCACAGATGTTGTCTGTTCCCCCAGGCCAGCTGTTGGTGTGTGTAAAAACTCTCTTCCCCACTGCACAATGCTTTCCTGTTCTGTGGGAGCCTCATACAAATACATTTTAAATGCATAGCATGTCATGTACCATGTTGTAGGCATGGTTCAGTAAAACATAGACTGTGTAGGGAGAGGTAGAACCATCACCTTTTTCTCTCAAACTATCTTACTGATAAAAAGAAGTTAGCATGCTCCTTTCCAACTTGTTCTGGAAGTCTGTTACCTTTCTGTCAGAAATTAGAAGATTCTTGTAAGCCTGAAAGTTTTCCTGGTTTTGTTTGGGGTTTTTTTCTTCAATGTTGAAGAAAATGTTCAAATGTGTCAATTGTTTAAAAAATATATTCCCTCTTCTAAGAGAGTTTGCCTCTGTTCTGGGCTACCGTGTATTTTTTATTCTGTGCTCACAGTGCTCCATGATGCTGAGGACTCCTGGAAAAGAGCTGCTACTACCTCTCTGGCCAGTGTCCTCAGTGGCCATCCCAGCTGAGCCTCCAACACAGACAGGCAGTGTGCACATAACCTCTGTCTGTCTTTGGACACATATTTGGAGGATCCCAGTTGCCCTCTTGCCCTGCCATGTACATCCAATTTTAAGAGATCCTAAACTGCTTCCAGATAATCCTGTGGATTTGGCATACAAACCTCCTCCATTTAATATATTTATATTCCCTTAAAGACACCACAAATTTTCATTTCCTTATTCTTGTGGCAGGCATCGGACTAGAGGGACAGACTGTCAGTCCCATTGGTACAAGGGAGGGGCAGGATGATGCGGGCAGAGGAGCACAGCCACCACAGCTGTGGCAGGTTAAGGAGAAGCTTCAGACACCTTCAAACCCAGCCAAGAGGCTCAAATGCAAGGTTTCTTCCTACTCCTTCCTTGCATATTCCCAGCGTGGCTGCAGGCACAGAAGAAGTAGCATCAGAACACCCAGGGAGAGGTTTTAAACTCATGACAACCCTTTTCAAGCAGACCTGATTTTACAGCGACGGGCTGAGAGATGGCAAATAGGGCAATATGAAGGAAATGCAGTCAAGGAAACAGCAGCGTCGAGTCTCCCTGTATTTAGGAGCCAGGTAGGAAGCCTATGACAACTGCAGCACATGGGGAGGCAGCTGCAGAGAGCCAATGCTGGGGCAACCAGGGTGAGTGGCAGGCATGCAGCATCCTGGCTGCCAGCCTGGTGAGCGGCTGGCATGGGCTTGGCACAGATGGAGTTTGCCCAGGATGCAGCTACCAAACCTAACAGGTCTTCACCAAACACACACCAAATGAGAGGTTTATTTTCTTGCAAAGGCTTGATAAATTGGGGAGATTTTGAGGAAATATTTACCTGTGAGATGGGAGCAGGTCTCAGACACTTGGTCCAGAGCCTCGTCCTGCTGCAGCTTCTTAGCTGAGTGGCTGAAAGGTTTTCTTTTGTAACTCCAGCACACATTTTATTTTCAATTAGCCTCTCCCTTTTGTAGGCATCTGGGTCACTTAAAATGAAACTTCCAGAAAAAAAATATTATTCTGAGATACTGGCCAAGGGTAGAAAATTTCAGCTGAACCGAACTTATTTGATTTAGTTCAAAGCCTCATGTTTTAGGAAGTTGAAGTAGCAAAGTATCAGGCTAAATTTCTAATGGTATTCCTAACTCATCTGTGCTTTATGGAAAGCCTCACATGTGTTTTAAAGCTTGAAGCATATAATTCCTAGAGCTGCTAAAGTAATTCTTGATTTGGAATCATTAACGACAGGAGACATCGCTGTGGTTACCAATGAGTGCATGATCAAACTTTACTTAGCACTTGCAACCCCTTTTGTGAGCACGGCTGATTTCCTTCTCCATAATAAAAATAATTTGCTGGCTATCATCTCGTATTCAACAACTTTGTCACAGAACTCAATCAAACTGACTCAGGGTATCTACAAGCAATTACTGTCAACACGTGCTATTTTTCCTCTTAATTATCTTGCTCTTGGAAGGATCTGACTGTTTGAGGATGGCAGATTTCATTATGGAAAAAACAAATGAATACCCTTCCCCCCCACCATTTCGAAACCTTATTAAAAAAAAAATAGGAAAAATGAATTTTCATCCAGTTTTATGATTTTTAAAGTGGTCTCATAAGTTTGGCGGTCTTAATTTTGCATTCTGCATGATTCATATTGGCCCTACCACTGCTGTATGTTAGTTCCATATGTTAATAGTTGTACAGAAATATGCTAAAAGGACCAAGCAGGAGTAACGGTTGTTAACAAAACATCATAGAGAGGTCTCAGATGGTTAAAGGCCTCCTTTGCAATTGTCCTTCATGTCTGGCTCAAGTTAATGATCCCCCCAACTCTTTGTGTTCAGATGTAGATCCAGAACTGGTGTAATTCAATACAACCCTGTTGGCTTTGCCAGCTATCCTGGGCTGTGATTCCGGCACATATAACCCACATTTTAAAATACAGATATGTATTTTATTCTCTGATAAGAGTAACATATATAGCCATGTTTCAGCAATGTTTTGATCTTAAGACAACTGACTTGAATATTACATCCTGGTTAAATATTCTATTGTTTTTCCCCCTCTTGTTGTTGTAGAAATTATATCACTATTAGATTTTAAAGCTAAAGCAAAGTTATTTTTAGCAAAAAATTACCACTTTTCAAATTTTGATTGGCTTAAATTTGTTCATCATTAATTTATGGGTAAATATGTTATTTTCAATATTGTTTTTTTGCACCCTAAATACAGACCAGATTTTTTTTTAGTTCGAATATTGGAGTGGATTTACAGCTGAATTGTCCAAATCTTTTATAATTATATATACAGAAGCTATATCCAAAGGGAAAAACCCAACAAACTTTATTTGGAATAAAGGTCACTCTCATTCTGTTTCTGACACTAAAATTTAATTTTACAGTTGTTTAAAAACAGCGCAAATTCATGATTGACCTTCAAAGGGTGATTTCATTAAGCATATGGGGATCATCTACATTTTGAAAGCAGCTCTTTTTATGACCTGAAGAGTATACATGAAACACTGAGATTCGGGCTGCTTTCTGTTGACCAAAAAAAAAGAAAAGAGAAAAAAAATCCTTATGGCTTTTAAAATATTTCTTTTTTCTTGCAGTGATTTATCATATTGTAAAAGTATCATCAACATATAATCCTCACATTCTCCAGCATATAACAAACATACGTGTTATTATGGACTGAATGAACATGTACCTTCACGACCACGATGCTCCGCACAAAGAAACATATGGAGACACACAGGACTTGTTAATTTGCTCTCAAAAGGATACAGATAAAAGCAGATGCTAAGGGGTAATAAATTATAATTTTTTTGTACATTTTCTTCAGCTTTTTTTTTTTAACCCTCCTAGTTGACACAGAATTTCCTTTGCAGTGTTATTTATTGCCAGCGATGTTGCTAGGCTGCCTGGGAGGGCAAAATGGAAAACTTTGTGAAGCATACTTGGAGAGTGCACTTTTAAAGCTGATGATTTGTGAGTAAGTCTTGGAGAGCTGGGAGTATATTTTAGATATGTTAGCTGTCTTGTAGTGGGGCTTTTATACAGTGAGTGAAAGACTCTGGAAAATGTTGCTTATATAGGGAATGTTTACCAAGATGTATTTGAGTTTCTCACCAGTATGTGGGCTATAATCTCAGCATGAAGTAAGATCTTCCATTTCTCCACTTGAAGGCTCTATAATTGTTGGAGAACTATATTTTGGAAGATGACTGTTAATTCTGGGGTTGCTTCTTCTAGTCAATTATTAGAGAACACCAACACCTCTCTTCAGAAAACTGTATTCTTACGGTGTGCCTCAAGCCACACAACAAAACGTTGGAAGCATCAGAAGCTATTAGATCCTTCTGAAAATTTTAGGGTTTGAATGAGTGGCCAGGCACATTCTTTACAGAAAGTGTTTAATGAGTACTTTTTCTAACAGCTATCAAAGATACTCAGAGGTCCCAAGAGCAAATTATGATATCTTGTGCACACCTACATGTTGAGTGCACTTGTATGTTAGATATATTTCTATATGCATACAAGGACACAAGGAGGAAGAGCAGCTTCCAGATCTGAGAGATCCCATGGGTGGGTGCAAGGTGACACCTGGGAAGGGCTGGAGGAAGGATGCATTCCAAGGACCCGGCATTTGTACCACTGCCTGAGCACCTCCTTCAAGCACTCCTCCTCCTCCTTCCACCACCAAGGTGGCAGCTGTGGAGGGGAGTAATGAGGGAGGTATGAGGGAGGAAGCCTGGGGCAGGGAGCAGCAGGAAGACTGGAGGCAGAGGCTGAGGCCACCCAAAGCTCACCCTCCACCTGTGAACACCTAACCTGTGCAGAAATGCCGCTGGGAGGCTGAGCTGCAAGGCAGGCTTGTTGCGTGCGGGAGACAGCTCGTGTTGTTTTGCTAACTGTGCTGTACAGCTTATGCCAGAGCTTTGCCCACAGCACTGGAGTGAATATGTTTCTGAGTCAGACCTGTCAGGGAAAGGTCCAATGTGGCATTGTCATCCGATGAAGATTTGCAGCAAAACCTGCTGTTCCCTTCATATTCTCCCGTACTGGCACCCTGCTGCCACCCCCTGTGTCAGGCTGCGGTGTCATCATGGGATCTGTCACAAGAGGCTTATGAGGTGTGTCACCATCAGTCATGTTGTGCACAGGGACCCCTTTTGTCTCCCACTTGCCTAGCTAATTTAACACCCCTGGATTTTTGGGGGTTGGATTTTTATCACTTTTTCCTTCTGTCTGGAAGGCGTGTAGTAGGTGCTGCTCTAAGGCAGTAATAGCGAGCAGGTGAGCTTTGGTTTGGCATTTTTTTTAGCTTCATGAACACTTTTCTTTCCTAAAAAAGGTCATTTTAAAATACATTATCAGGCATCCTTCCACAAAAAGTGTACACACGCGTTCCTGCACACACTGTAATTTTAAATGTAAAGTGATCTATTGCATTCGAATGCCTGCAGCCAGCAAGTGTCTAATGGAAACTGGCAAAATATTTTGTTATGCACCAGTGGCCACGGTAGTGAGATCAAATATGCCCCAGCAAATCTGAGTGAAAGTGCTGTAGGCATCTGTTTGAATGCAAAGGACAGGTAAATGTGAGGAAATGCACCATGTGAGTTTGAGAGCAAAACCTGGACCTGACCTGCAAAAAAGTCCTGACTGTCACAAGTACATGCCTTGAGAACCAAGCCCTTTTAAAGTAGTGTTGCTTTTAAGGTAGAGCAATTTGCTAGACTTAGTTAAAGCTTAAAGGATTATGTTGTGGAGGGATCATTATGTGTTGCTCAGAAATCTGTGCACTTCTGCTGGATAAATCAGCTTTTCCAGTGCAGCAACTGCTGAGTTGGTATGCAGGTATTTCTGACAGAAACTGGAGGATGCTACAGCAGAAAGGTGGCTAGTTTTCTGGCACATGTATTCAAAAAATGGCCCAGAGTCTATCCCCATTCAAGTCAGTGACATGCTTGCTACAGTCCTCACTATCAGACGTTTTAGTTATCAGGGTAGTCTCCCAGTTTAGCCAGCAGTGAGGACCAGACCCGAACGTGTTCTGAAAATGCAAGCAGTGAGGTCTAATGCAACATGTCCAGGTTGTTTTTATGGGTGAGAAAGCAGTGGGGAGGCTGTACACTTGACTAGGGAGAGAGGACATTTTTATCTGAGCTCTATTTGTGAAGTTGTAAATGTAAAAAAGCACATGCAATTAAATACAGCAAAACCAATATAACATCCAACTTGGACATTCAGATGAATGTGTTGAATGACTGGTGGGTAGGTAATACGTTACAAGGTCACTTGATTATGTGAAAATCATAGGGATCTCTAGAGATAACCTAGTCCAAGCTCCTGTTTAAAGCATCCAAATAATCGGAATATCAATATTAATCCGAAAGGTCAACCAGAGATACTGACAAGATGGAAAACCCATCTGTGGTTTTAGACTTAGGATGGAGTTGCCAATTTTGCCTGCAAACAGTGATGGCTAGCATTCACAAATTACTCTCTGAAGGGATATTTCCACCTTGTTTTTCCCTTTATTTAAAAAAAAAAGCCAAACAATCAAAGAAGTGCAGAGTGCATGAATAAGCATTGGAGCCAGTTCATCACTATGGGAGACACTGACAGTGGAGGAGGTCCTACTGATGCCATCTGTGAGGTAGGCAGGGAGCACACCAGGACAGGTCAGGGTTGGCCCAGGCTGAGTCAGTCCCTTTGACTGACTTTATTTACAGTAGATAAAGAGAGTGACTTCCAAAGGGTGAATCTCTTACGTTGAAGACTGGCACTTACAACAGATAAGCCAGACTGATGCCTAGAGTTTTTTCTCTGCCTCTTTGGTGGCTGTTGAGGGCATTTAAATGACTGGTTCAGAGGTGATGTCTATCCTTCATGGGGCTACAGTTCAGAGGATGAATCAATCCTGCCTTTCTGTGTGCAAAGAAATGTTGATGAAACGTATGTCTTTCTCAATACTGCTGTGGATGGAGAATGAGATAGTGGACTTTTGAGCAATTGTCCCAGAAATATGCAAAGCTGCAAAAATTCAGAACCTATTTGGGAATCTTCAGCCATCAATAACAGAGGCAATAGTGAAATAACAGCAGGACGTTTTTCTTTTAAATGCTTCTCATAAAAATGAGGGGAGCAGATTGTTTATATTAACCTTTATGGGAAATGCAATCAAATTGTCCTTGAAAAATGTTAAAGAAGAAAAACATAAGCGTGACTTTCAATAGCCCTTAACAATCTGTGAACCGGCCCGTTGCTAAATGTCACACACAATGTACATTTTGTTTAGTGATTTCTGTTACACTGCCACTCTCTATGAAAATGTTTAAAAGAATAATTCAAGCTGCATGATCCCAGGTGCATAAACATGCGCTCCTCAAGCCAGCAGAGAAACTGCCGAGCCTAGCAGGATCGTCAGGCCCACGGGTCAATTCAGGGACTAAGAAAATCATTTCCTATTTCCCTTCATGGATTTGGAGCACGCTGGGATCAGCCAGTCTAGAAAAATAGAAAGAAGCTGTGTCTTCTGCAGCAAAAACAGAACTGGGAAATGAAAGATGCCTCCAACCCTGGCCAATTCTGTCAAAGCAGGATGGGGGAAATGCATGGTCCCCACTGGCCAAGGCTCCCGGCAGGCTTTCCTACCATACTACCTGCTCTGTGGAGCCATGCCCTGTCTTGCTGAGGGCAGGAGGAGGGGGAGCCTGACCCTGCTCCTGGCAAAGCTGGTTAATACCTCACACAGAGCAAGGCTGGAAACCTCCCTCAGCTGAAGTCCCTGCACCCTTGGCTCCCTGGTCAGCACTTTTTTTCCGCTCTTGAATTTCTCTTCAGAGGCCTTCAAAGGCTCCTAGCTTTCCACTGACTAAGCAAGTAGGCTTAAGGTGGATTTCAAGCCACAGAGTATGGGTCTGTGCCTTCATGGGAATGTGCGTTTTTCCATGGACTGATGTCCCATTGCTGTGCCTTCGCTTCTCTGATGGGAGAAATTAGTCAGTGAACAGGTAGGTCCCAGTTCACCATGTTGGAAACCATTTAGGTGAGGTTACAGGCCAGCTTGCAGCATCTAAGATAAGCCAAAAGGCAACTGTCAATATTTGCCAAGCCACATAATGTATGATCCTTAAAATGCCTGATAATTTCCTCTCTTCTGTTCACGGCCCGGCTTCTTTCTTCTGGTCCTGCCTGGCTGAAGCACAACACACAATTGCAGTGGTCCCTTGATGTGAGTTGATAAGGAAGTGCATCAGCTCCATAGCACAACTTCAACAAGCTTGGACTGTCTTCAGCTGGTGACAAAACCTCATCCAGCCCATTGGGTTGGTGAGATGACTCTGGGCAGCTGTGTCTTCTTTTCAGAATGAAGAACTTCAGTTAAGTATATGGGAATTTGCTTGGGTTTGCCTACATGTTTTACTCAAAGAAAGCACAAGGGTCCCACTTTGTCCCCTCTTGCTGTCCTCTGGATTATGAAAGCTAGGTATAGACCATGAGGAAAGAAACACGGTGTCCCTCACTTGGTACTGAGCCCAGTGAATAACTGTAAGTGCATATGAAAATAGTATCACACAGCTACTTTTGGAATTGCTCACAATGGTTGATCTCCAACCAGTCAGACAAGGTTCAGCTTGTTGAAACACCCTCTGCACAAGATTGATAGCAAGTGGGAAGATTTCTGAGGGGCAGGTTCGTAGGTATTCTCTATTATTCATAGGCTAGGACCATCACCGTAGTGACAAACAGGGATCATGGATGTCACTCAGAACCGCTGCCTCAGTATCAGGGCCCTAAGCAAGTTTTCCTCTGGATGTTTTTGTCTCCTGTTTCCAGCTAAAATGTCCCATTACAATTTCTTTTCCTATAGTCTTTTTTGTTTGTTTGTTTTTGGGTTTTTTTGTACCAGGCAGTTACTCCCTATTAGAGATAACAAAATAACTTCTCAGTCCGAGCTCCTCACACCTTTTGCTGAGGTATTGGTCTCTATACTTTGTGTTACTTCTTTTAGGCCATTTCTCATTAATGCTGCAGTCTTGCAACATCCTTTCTCTAAATCCAGTTCTCAAGCATTATTCCACTAACAGCTACACCAGTCTAACTAAATATGAGAACTTCTTATCTTTTTCAGGGATTGAACGCTTCAGTTCACTATCTACTTCTTGTTCCTGGTTAAATCCTGTCCATGTCTGCCACAGCATCACAGGGGGAGCAAACACTGCTTTGTGAATGACAATTCTTTTTCTGCTTGTCCCTTGTTCTTGCCCATCAATCTCCAGCATCTCCCCTTCACTTCCTTTCTTCATGCAGGGGTAGTTACCTTGGAGGTGCGTGTGGGCTTGCCCAAGGATTCTCACTTCAGTATTTTGCAAAGCTTTTTTATGGTTTTAGGCATTGTCAAAAATTATGTGTATTTAAATAACCTTCTTTGTACCTATTGCAGATCACAGTTTTGTTTTTCCTTTTAACACCCTGCAAAATGAGCTTTGAAAGTTGGGGGGAAGGGGAGAGCAAAATTCAACAAATTAGTATGTGTTAATTATTACATTGAACATAGTAACCAAGGTAGCATGAAGAAGAGAAAATAAAGTGGGGAAAAGAACACAAACCAGTGTAAAATGTTTCAATTCCAAAACTGCACAATGGAAAGGCCTTCAGTTTTCCTTTGGTCCTGGGAGCTGTTTCCACACCTCCCTGAAGCTCAGCAACTAACTCAGATTCAAACAGTGTGTAACCTCATTGGAAGCCAGACAGACACCCTCTCAGGAGAAGGAAAGAAATGGCGTGGGCTTTTATGAAAGCTTGCATCATTGAGAAGGCCACAGTACCAAAGGATTTCCTGTGTGTAGTATACGATCTATTCAAAGTCAGACAAAATAGTTTCTTGGATGAATTAACAGGATATTTTTGGTTTCTATGGTATCCATGCTTTTATGATCTTAGCACAATCAAACAGTGCTTTAGAAGGCTTATGCACTGAAGCATATTGCCAGGGGTAAAATGAAACACGTTTGGAGAACCAGACCTATTTCAGATCACCAAGCAGAAAAGCAGAGGAAGAAAGGTTTATCTGTTGTTTCTATTGTCCTCATCTGCTTTACACTGGCAAAGTCTTAACACTGAAAAAACTGCTTGAAAAACATTAAACATTTCCCCACAGAAATATTTGACTGTTAAGGGAAAAATCCAAACCCAGAGATTTATGGCTTGAACCCTCCTATCTGGAAACACTCAGGGTTGTGATAGGTGAAGTGCAGGGGGCTTACAGCTGTATTACCCTTTAAGAATATGGTTCGCTGCTAGGGATGCATCTGTTGCACCTGTGGTACAACAGGGAGGGTCAGCAAGACGGGGTGAGCAGACCACAGGACACATAGATAAGTAGATAAATGCAGCCCATATAGAAGGAGCTCACCAAACAACAAATGTTATGACACTCACAGAGGCACTTAATGGCAGAAACATTTCTTTTGTTGCTTGTTGACAACATCTGGGTTTTGTTTTGTTTTGGTTTTTTTTTTCCAGAGTTAGCTAGTGAATAGGCAAAACCTAAAGAGGATAAATCCCTTCTGCAAAATATTCCCTTTACTTACTAATCGGCCCAACCAAGAAGCTTTGGATTTTGATCCACATCCTAATAAGAAAAGAAAGGAAATGAAAGAAGCCATTTTTGAGAATTATTACCTCCCCAACTGACACCGATTCAGTTCAGTTTTCACAGTCTTCTTTCAGCTCTGGGGTGGACCACGAATGCTCAAGCAGCCAAAGAATCAGCAAAAAGTTTTCTTAAAAGCAAAGAAAACACAGATGCTTGGCATGGAGAAAACCATTCAATTTATCTTAGAAAGAGCAAGCTTTGTGACCCCGAAGGATATTTGAGGATTTGTTTTAAATCTTTAGCAACTTGTTCTGCATGATTTAACAGCAATGGAAGCTCTGTTTTGTTGTACACCCTATTACACCTATCCAAAGTGACCCTGACACTGTTAATAGACTTCAGCAATCATATTTTTCACAGAGTTTTACCGCTATTGACTACCAGTGAATTGCAGATTGTTGCCCTGACCCCTGGTAGCCCTCGTACAGCCGTCACATGTAGCAGTCACCTGCGCTGCGATGCTTTTTGTGGGTGTGATTGAAATAAATGAGTGGTGGAAGGTACATTAGTGTAATACAAACACAGTCTCTGCAAGATTGGCAACAATATTCTTGACTTCTATGGTTAGTCCTTCATGATTTACAATGATTTTTTCTGATTTACCTCCTACCAGTTTCCTGACTTTGGGGTTTCTGGCTATGTTTTAAGGACAGAAAATTCCGTGGAAAAAGAAGCGTTAAGTTTTTCTCTCACTCATTTAGGTCACAAAATGGAGCTGAGAGAGAAAAATCAGAGGCTTTCAAACACTATTACCTTGCTAATGATAGCTCTCATCGCATGACAGTTCTCAAACTGATAAGACGTTCAAACATCCACAGAAAAGGCAAAGAGGTTTTTTAGTGCCCCGGCTCTGTCTCTGCAGCTTGCACATGTTTTCAAACATAATTTCATGCCTGCTTTCTGACAGCTCATTAAACAAAGGCCTCTTGGTACATATAGTGCCCATCTTCCTGCTGAGATTGTAACATATTTATGGTGTTTGCAGATTGCTGGCTGTTTGCTCTTCTACTTCACAGTGTCCTGCCTGCCAAATGCTTATCAGTCTAGCGAAGGTGACAGTTTTCCCCATTTGTGTAGGTAGCAATGGTCTTGTGTTTGACCCTCAGAGGCTAGAAGCAATATGATTAGAAGAAGCTCCTGCAAGCAATAGATAAAAGCAATCACACAGGGAGAGACAGCGAGGAAGAGCTCAAGGGAGGAGGCTGATGTTGTGGAAGCTGATAGCTCGCATTCAGGGAAAGTGCTGGCAGTTAGTTAGCTAGACAGCTGGTAAAATCCAGACCTTGTGGGATTTCAGCTTCAGACAAAGCAAACAAGGATTCAGGAGTGTTGAGAAGCTATCTGGAGTGGTGTACAAGGGCAATCAGAGCTACTCACTTCTAATTATCTGCCTCTTTCCTGCCATTAAACAATCATTATTATACATTTGAACCAATAAAGTTTAGTGAATTTAGCACCTTCTATTTTCTTTAAAAACTGGTGCCAAAACCCCGCTTTTCTTCCTAACTGAACAGATGAAGACATCTTTAAGCCAGCCGCTACCATTCATCCATCTGTCCTTGGAGGGTGGCAGGGGATTATGAGCAGGTTTCTGCTTGTACCACCACCGGCAGCTGAAGTATCTGTTCCACTTCAACAGAGTAACAAAAGGGATAATTGGGTTTTGTTTTTAAGAGAATTTTATTATCTTTATTTTTTTTTTTAAAAACTTCTTGTCAAGCCTATCGCTTAGTCACTATTAAAAGAAAATGCAGTGGCAGCTCTGTACAGCTGCCAAAACCTAATCAACGCACGAGCTTTCGAGTAGCTGTCAGACAGGATTATGATATTGATCCTAACTATGTGCATGTTCCAGGAAAAAGGAGCATCTCCTTAACTAAAAGTCAGAGGGTGACAGATAATGAAAGACAAATATTTTACAGCTGGAAGGATGGTTCTGTCCCGGCATTAGGAGAGCTGCCTAATTACAGCTGAGCGAAGCAGCAGTACCTGTTCATCTGAGCTAACCTCATACTCTGAGCTTCTTGTCTCTTACAAATAAGCAGGTACAGAGTGAGTCCCAGTGTCAGTGTAAGGGTTCGAGAAACTCCCATTGCGCAAGGGAGTGATGTGTGTGGTTTAATAGGCAGCTCTTCCCTCTTTGGGTCAGTAGTGAATCAAGAATTTTAGGACTTTACTCTGCCAGGGAGGGTGACTTTGGGATCAGAGGCAAACTCAAGGCTTTGTGTATTTCTGGTTGTAAGTGGTGATGCAACATTACTTATAACACTAGTGAAGTCGAATCCTGGGTCTGAGTCACAAATGGAGAGACAGGTCTGGGTTTGAGAACAGATAAAATGAGATGGGCTGGCATTCATCCGACTAAATGCATCTTATGGTGGACATCTAAAGGAGGAGAAAGGAATCGTGACCTACGTTTCTAGGTGTTGTCCCAGTTCTCCTGTTAGATAAGATGAATCCCATGTGCGAGGACTGGAAGCCCAATATTCCAACACAGGAATCAAATGAGTTAAAAGAGCCTTTCACTTCTGAGGACTTGTAGGCCCAAGCTGAGTGCACACACTTGCTAGGAAACTCCTAGAGAATCAAATACCCTTTTGCTTGTTTATTCTGTCACCCGTCATGCTGGAAGAGAGTAATACCAGCAGTCTGACAATATGTGTATGTGACGGACACAACATGGGCTTTGAGAACTAAATCTCGAATAAGCTAATATGGATTCAAACTTATTACAACTTCAGCTTTAATTGTCTAATTAATACAATTAATTATAATGAAACATAACTGCCATTTTATGTACAGTGTGAACAGCCCATGAATGGATCTCTGTGTGCTACTGCTGTAGCCACTGTGCTTGTCTCTGAGCACCCCCTCCAACCATCTCTCATCTGTCTGCCCAGCTGTACACCCCCTGTCTGCTTGGATCCAACTCCTGTCACAGAGTGGTAACCTCTTTTTCCTAGATATTACCATCTGTGTGATAAGACATACTAATAACAAATAAGTTATGCCCCGAGTCGCAACCCCCCTCAAGCCAGAGCGTAACATGGGTCAGAATCTTCATTTAATCTTTTAATCTTGGGCTTTCCAAATATGTCTTTTAGTCTCACGGGTCCCCAGGAAAGTCACTTAACCTCTCTGTGACTCATGCTCCCCATCTCTGGTGTAGCAATTATGGTTTCCACCTACTGTGCGAGAGACGGGCAGGATTTGTTGCTCAAGTATCACAGTGAGCCAGGAAGAATGTCCCAAAGAAGCATGGTGGTAGCGGTACCGTGCAACACTGTGCAAAAATCAGTTAAACGCTTTGGCTCACAGGAGGTGTTAAAATTATATACTTGTTATTTTAGACATCGTATCTTACAGAATTTTCTGCAGTTAAAGACTAGGGCACATCACAAAACTCAGGGTTTTTTTAAGGACCAAGTAGGGAGGATATATTTTAAATAACTGGCCTTGAATCCTTCCTAGAGCACTGTTAGTTGTTGCTGAACTGATGGTAAAGAAAAAATGTTATTTTAGTGTATATTTTTCCCTGTGTAATGAGCTACGACATCGGTCAATTTTGTTCTCTGTAATACATCAAAGCAATGGGAGTGCATTAAGAACCAAATGAGGGTCTTGGCCCCTCATCTTAGTTTTATCTCCCCCAATAATAATGAAGCTGGGTAACTTCCTAGAAAATAACAAATTGATATAAACAGCACTGGTTTGCCAGCTACTGTCATTGCTGATGGATAGTGCTACAGCCTGAATGGGTTGTCCACATAGCTATTTGTCAGCACTGTCTGCGAGGAGCTCTGTGATAACATACTGTGCTAAATTCACTCTCGTGTCTACAAAGGAATAAAAAATGGCTCATTTGAGTCAATAGATGTCACACAGAGTAAACAACAACAAACCCAGGATGCAGTTATATTGCAACCTCTCCAAAAAGATACCCTTGCCGCTGAATGGGTTGCTACTAATTCAGATGCCTGGGAACCTGGGTGTATGCTGGTAAGGGTAGTTCACTTTTGGCTGGTGATCCTTCTGTCAGAAGAGTTAAATATGCTTGCACACACAGAGAAAAAGTGCTTTTGCATTAATACCCTAGATTTCTATTATTGCTTGCAAATACTGTTGTAAAACTGATGGTGACCATTTCTCTTCTAGTAATTTTTATCACAGGGTAAATTTCTTGAGGTGTAGACATTTGTTAATACCCAAGAAGTGTAGAAACAGGCTCTGTTTCTGTGGTTCAGAGCTGTGAAGTGAAGCCTGTTTGTTGCGTAACTGATCAAAATGGACCATGTGCATCACTGGAGGGAGGCAAACTAAACATGTGGCTCTGCCTAAACATGGCTGGGCACTCCTCACACCACGTCTTTGGTACACCTTGGGCTTCCTGTAAAACAATAAATCCCTTTATGTTATAAAATATGTGCATCAGAATACTGAATTATATAAAGTTGATGTGGGACAGGAGCAATCACCGCACAGCATCGGTACTGCAGGCAGTTGTCAAGGTCCTGATGCACAGTGACATGTCACTGCTCTGAGTAAAAAGCAAAGCAACCCCAGCAGCCATAGGGGATGACACCGGTTCCCTCTTTCCATCACTCTTTTCTCGCAGTCAACTGGCGAGTCCCTCTTCAGAAAAACAAGGAGTAGCTGTTTCAGCTGATGGTGAAACATCTGTTGGGCTCTCTTAGGAATACTTGTAGGATAACACTTCATGTTTTCACCAGCACACTGGCATGGCAAAAAGATCAGCTTGGAAAGAAAGGTCAAATAGGATGTTCTCATGAATTTTCAGGAGGCAAAGCATGTTCTGCTGGTTTTCTAGGATGGTTCATTGCATGCGATTCCCAAGGCAGGATGAGTAACTCTTCTTCTTCACCAGCCTATATATGGCATAATGCTGCCAAAAGCTTTTAGGCTGCTGTTCCTTACATTCAGAGCCCAGTTTTTCCATGCTAGTATTATAGCATTTCCATTTCCCTGAGCATCTGTGATGGGTCATCACACCATAAATAAATCTTCTGAGGACAATAAAAGGGAAGAGGTTATTTAGGAGATCCCCTAAATGTATTTGGTGACCAAATACTGCTACAGCTTTCACCCAGGCTATGGGAGTGAGCACTCTCATACAGAGGTCTGCAGATTACTGAGCCTGCTGACTGCCACAGCTGCTCAGAAAAACAGGTGACCCAGGACCAAGTGCAGAGAAGTGGATGATCTGGCTAGGACTGAAATAGAATCTGAATTTCCCCCATCACAATTTCTACCTAGAAGTCCAAGTGTGACTGACATTATGTCCTCAGGCAGTTGTCATGTTGATTTTAATGAAGAATAAATGATCCATTCTTTTTATTTTATGGAGGCTGGAATGACAATAAATTGCTGCTTTGATAAGTTGCTTGGCACTACCTGGATGGTGTATTTGCTCCCAGAATTAGACTAATACAGTTGTCGAGTACAAGGCACACCACACATGGTTCACGGAGCCCAAAAAGGCTGTCACACTGTGTATCATGCTATCTTAATTGGGGGAGCTGAAGTGAAAGGCTGAAACTTGATCGGTTGTTGGATTAGGAGACCATGCGAGGAGAAACAAAGAAATGACCCAGAGTAAAATGGATACCCCAGTGCTAGAAAGGTTATAGCTTGACCACACACATTCTTTAATAATGCATTTCCAACATAAACAGAGCCACAGGCACTTGGCATAGAAGACAGCTTCTCTTTTTTGCAGGTCATCAATATACCATGTTTACATTGTCAGGATGGTCTCAACAGCGTTAAATTATAAATTAGACTCAGTGCAAGTAGAGATGTAAACACTGATCTGTATACTAGAGCAGCCAGAACATGGGCTAAGCAATTCATCCCTTTCAGGTAAAGACTTTAATAGGAAGCTGGGGAAAAAAGCTGGGCTCTGGAAAAGTTTCAAAGAAAGTGTTTAAAGGTGTTTGTGTTCTAGATGGAGCATCACTTGGGAACAATTTCAGTTAGGCGCCGTTTCGTAAAGATGTCTTTGGAGTAGCTTGCATTCAGCACAGAGTAAAACTGCAGCTGTCTCTTAAGGACAGTCATCTGCACCATACGATATTGACACATCAAAACGCCAGTGACAGTATTGGTGACAGGGGCAGGTTATTCTAGCTTTTTAGATTAACAAATGATGACAGTCTTCAAAATACCCAGCTGGAAAACAAAGCAGTTGCTTTGGGAATGCAAAGAAGCACAGGCACCAGAAACATCTGGAGAAAACACAGATACTTTCTATTTGTACTGTGACCTGTAGATGACAGCAGAAATCCCTTGGTCTCCCTCTACAGTGAGATGATTGAAAATTTAATAAAAATATTTACTGAAAATTTACTGTGATGTCAGCATTTTGTTGAAAAGTTAGAAAAACAGAATAATAAATATTATTTAAATAGCTGTATTCTAATATTCTTATCTACTTTATAATATCATTTTTATATTATTAAAAGCTGCCAGATGCCCACTCATTGCCCACCAATAGAGCCGGCATGGAAAAGCAGCATGCAGGAAGCGTGGCGAATGCTGCGTAGCTGACCTTCTGCTGCCCCTGTGTCTTTTTGATGGTCTAATCCTGTGATGCGCTGAGAATAATTTGGGCAGCTTTCTTTGGGGAGGCCATTCCCCTTCTGGGGCCAGGCAGGAAGCATGCTCGAGGGCAGGCTCAGTGTGCTGGTGAGGCCACGCAGCCCGTGAAAGCGGTCACTTGTAAAGTGCCATTTCCCTTAACATGAGCATGATATGGGTGCTGAAAAGTGAACCTTCAAGGCATCTCAAGCTTGTATGCATGTGCTGAGCATGCTGTGGAAGCAACCTGAAGACATCCTCAGGGGCCTCGATTTCTTCCTCATAAAAAGAGCCTTGTGCTTGTGTAAATCTGTTCCTTTCTGCTTCTTCAGTTCCTCAACTAAATAATTTTGCTTCACTTCATATGAGGGCAAGAGCTGTCTCTTGCTTGCTGGTACCAAAGCTGAAATTCATGTAAACCCCACAGCAGAGGCAAATGGGTATGAATGTCTTACACGTGCTGCAGGCTTCAGGGTCCCTTGTTTAAACATATGGTATTTTTGGATGTTGAGCCATTGATGTTTGAAGGGCAAGATAGGTTTTCTATTTTTTTGTTTACTTACTTATACCTGGCATCTGCCAAATACAGGAAAGCAAACTCTAAACTTACAAGAGTTCTCTGGGGAGAAATTCTCTTTGGCCGAGGGAGAGAGCATTTGGGAAGAGGAAGGGCAATTGAGATAATGGTTAAGGTTCATTGTTCCTGCATTGAAAACACAGCCCTGCTGTGATTATGTCTGAGCTTGAAATGGGAAACAGACTTTCACCCAGTAGTTCTATGGCCAATGTGCTGTCATGAAATCTCAGCTTAACCTGGATACACAGCACCACAGCAGGCACAGTTGTGCACCTACAAAAGTTTGAACAACATAGAGCCTCTAGTTTCAAAGTCAGACTAAAAGCTGAAAAAGTCTAGTCCAAGCCAAGAGATAGGACTTGGAGGTATTTTCTGAGGGCAACACTGTCTGGCAGGAGGATGCTGAAACAACTATTGATTGTTAATACTTATTTTCATCCTAAAAGGACAGAGGGTCCAGTCAGGATTGGGCTCCTTTCTGTTATCTGGTAAACACATACATGTAAAATCATATTAATTATGCCACTATACTCATACTCATTATGATTATAAATATTTTATGGGTTTTTAAAAAAAGTTAATTTATGCATTTTATATCATGACAGCCAAATCAAAGGAGGCATAGCTGATACAGGAGAAGAGTAGCACACATCTGACCAGTACCTTTAATTCTTTGGTGTTTCTTAATCTGTTTTACTTAGTGAATCACAAAATGTAAAGTGCCTGAAAAAAACTTTTCTGAAATTTTGGTTTTGGGAATTTGTGGAGCTATAACAGGTTTTTGCTTTTTCTATACATTTTCCTAAGATTCCTTTTCTTTTTTTTCCCCCCAGCTAACCCACTGAATTTTCAATTTTAATGGTTTGTGACACTTGAGACACAATCCCTCCTTCTCCTTTCACCCCATCCAAACCAACAAACTAGCCAGGGAAAATTTAAACAATGAAACATCCCCCCCCTACTCTTGCTGTGATTGCTGTCATCTGCCTGACAGGGGTTTGGATCAGCTGTATTTGTTTCTTGTGTATTTTACCCATAACTGATAATAAAGCTAATTGGAAGGGTTTTTGGTCTGCACAGGACACTAGCAATATAGAGGTGTGGCAAAGCATAGTTTCAGACCCTAAATTGACATCCACATTTTGGGGGTCAAAATTGTAATGAATTTTAAATCAAAGCAATTGTGGTCATTCTGCCAGTAAAGGCAGAGTTCAAAGGCAAACATGCTTTCCCCAGTGATGGTCTTTTCCTGCCCTGGAAGTGAATTTATCCACTTGTGGCTAAAGCAAGGGTAATTGCCAGCCCACAGGCAATCAGGGATTTTGGGCCCCAGCCTGAATTTGCGTGCTGAGCTAACATACTGGTACAGGTAAAGCCTTTCCTTACAGGTCAGCACCAATTCTGCTTTAAGTAGCTCAAATGGCTGCAAAAGAACTGATTGGCATGGAATTATACCTGCCTAGTCCTTGTGAAAATCATGTTTAAATAATCCAAACGATTTTTCAGTGATTAATTTTAAAGTGTGTGATTTCCCTGCCTGCACCCATGAAGAAGCAGATTTTTGGGCACACAAAACTCTCCATGCTTGAGGGAAGCTAGACTCCCATCCCTGTGGAAATTGGGCTCACAATAACAAGGTGGGTGAGATCTCCCAGCTACTCAAATTGCTATTGATCCAGCTGAGAATCTGATCAAATGTATTTGTCTTTATTACCAACATAGTGAATGGGTTGGATGGTGAGCTGATTTCATTTGCTGCTAGTCATGCTGAGGCAAATCCTAGAGTCCCTGAAATGCAAGTGAATTATACTTGCTTAAAGCCTGTGGCCCTATTGGAGTTTAGCCTAGTGACCAATTTATTGTAATGCTTTATAAAAGAGTCTAAATGAATGTCTGGTGAATACAGGGATTGCTACTTGCCCCCAAATCAGTAAGTATCATGCTACACGGAGAAGCAGCAGCAAAATTTTTTATCCTATGGTGAAAAGCACTCAACTTCTTCTGTGCAAAATAATCAAGACCAATGCAATAACAGATGAATCCTGTGTTGTTACTTTCTAAATGTAGTACCACAGACACCCCGGTGAGATAAGAGTTTGGAAACAATCTACAGCTGTCAGAGCTTTGCAGAAACCTGATGAAGGAAACATCCCTACTAGCAAAGTAGAATCTACAAAGCTTATGAGTCTGGCAAAGCCTTAATAAAAATCAGTGGGCCGCAGTGACTGGGTCCTAGAGGTCACAGGTGCTTCCCCCTGCCAGGCATCATTATTCAGTGGTGTATATGAATTGAGATGGTAGCATGGAGCTAGCTTCCCTGACATTGTAGCAGTCACCATGCTGAACCTGTATCGAGGGAGGATGAACTAGTAAAATCTCCTTTCCGCTTTGCAGACAGGTCCCTGTTGGGATTTATACAAACACCAGTGTAAGACAAATATTTAACTGCCCTGGAAGTAGATGGGAGGGAACTCAGTACGACTTAGGCACCTATCCTGCTCTGGAAATTTGATAAAATTCCATGAAGTGAGCGTCAGCCTCAGTGACTGCATTAGATCAGTAGAGACTGATGCACCTTCAAGAAGATGAGCCCTGGTGACCTTTTATCAGCTGGGCTGTCCTATAGTGACTACTGCAGATGGTACAACCACCTGCTGCTCTTCTCATCTGGTAGCCTTTGCAAGCAGGCCTTGACTTTCAGTCAGGTGCAGTGACTTTCACTTTATTTCTCCCCTTATACCAGGTTCCAGGTAAGCTCATATCATCCAAGCATTTCTTTACCTTAAATTTATTGTTTTTCAGGTTCCTGCTAATGGCTGTGTGATGAAGAGAGAGACTCCATATTCCATTGCTTAGATCCACCTAAGTTGCACCCTGTTAGAAGGTCTGATTCCCAGGTGCTTCCCTGACAGCCCATTCGTTCTGTTCCCTTTGCAGCTGGAGAGGTCGCAGAGCACCCTCCCACCCAGCTGAGCTTGCTCTCCAAATCACTCCTGCCGCCAACTCAAGAGACCAGAGTGTCTCCATCTCCTTTAACTACATATTAGTTATAGCCTCTGCTGTAAAAACGCAATGAATTTGGCATGAAATGACAAAACAGAGTTGTTTATCACTCTATAAACCCTGGAGGGCCAAATGGTTTTGACACTCAGGCAGCAGAGTGATTACAAATCGAGCCTTTGGGCTGCAGCAGTCCCAGGGCTGCCGCTCTCTCTCAGCAATACATCCTTCCTCCGCCGGCTCTTTGCTTGCCAGCTCACTGCAAGGCTATTTCTACTGTCCGATTTAGTGCAGTACATGGGTTTCAGCTTCATGACTGGCCTCTCTCCTGTGCCTCTCCACAAACCCTAGAAACACAGGGGCATGCCATGAGGTAGCTGTTGTGCCACAGGGAGAGGGGGTTTTGGGCACCCAGGTTTCCTAAATGTGGTTTAGCGCTTGTAATCCCAACCTTTTTGGTTAATGTGACTTTTGTTTGTAAACCTAACACAGGAATTTTAATTCCTTCTGTGAAGTGGAGCTACAGCTTTCCTCCAAAATCCTTGGCCAGTGGGTAAGATTTGACTGTTATGGCAAAAATTAACGAATTCTGTTCTTGGAAATATACTATGCACAACAAATAATTTAACAGCAAATACATATTTTTCCTGTATGCTAACCGGTGTCTTTAATGTGCACCAAATCATATTTCCTATTAAATCAAAGAAGCTGAGTAATTTCTCTTTATCCTAAAGTTGGGGGGGGGGGGGCGGCTTCCTTATAAAGTCATGCACAGTCATTAACATCAGGAAAGCAGTTCCTCTAGCAAATCTCCTTGTTCCTTCAGTTGTATTTCCTGTCACACTTATGCTATTTGTTTATGCATTAGGGGCTCTTGTTAAGAAAATGGCAAGTGGGTTAATGGAGAGTTCTCAAATACTTCACTTGTGTGGCTGAGGTTCCCCTGGGATCGATTTAATTGTTCCTACAATGAAAGCGGTACCGTCTTAAGGTTCTCTAGCTCAGATAAACATCTTTAATCACTTTCATGTTGAAATAAAAGGAGCTTGGGAATGTGAAACTTTAGTACACTTTGATTCCTGGAAAGAGAACTTAGGGACACATTGCAGATAGATATATAAATCATCTTGCTAACATTAGAGGCAGGGTTTCCTATAAGGCTTTCAGGATGCTTTAATGTGAGTAGCTCCTATTATTGCAGCTAATATATTTTGCACATGTGAGCTGCTCTTTGGATGCCGGGAATGCAGCTGTACAACTTCAGCTTCACTCCGAAGCTGAAACTGGTCATTATCGAAGGGGTTGTCGCGTATCAGTCTGAAGACAAATTCTGAAGTTTAACTTAACTGGAAGCTTGCCAAGCAGTAGACTCAAGCCAGGGTCTGTTCTCCTCTCCATGTGCAGATGGGACTCCCACCAACATTAATGAAGAAAATAATAAATACCCTAACAAACTCATAATGACTTAGGCTGGTTTCAGGCTTAATTATCCATGTTCATGCCAAGGAATGCCTATGCCAGCAGGTGCTTCTGGTAATAAGTTACCTGGAATGAACCATCACAGAAAGCAGCAAGGTCTCTTTTTTTTAATCATTTTTTTCTTTAATGATAAGCATTTAATCCACCACTGAAGCTAATTAGTAGGCATGGCACAAGAGAGCTGTACTGCTGCTCCACGCCTCGTTTCTCCTCCTTGCAAACGGATGATGCTATTAGTCCTGGGAACTAGGGTCCCAGCTTGTCTCTGGGGCTCTGCAGTGCAGCTGCCATGTTTACTGCCATGTTTACTCGCCTTCCCCGTGAGTGAGCAGTGACCAATGGAACACAGCAGCAACACTCAGCGAGAAAGGGAAGCTTCCTCAAAACACTTCTCAGTGTACAAGCAATAAAATAGCATATTTAATTGTGGATCTTAGCAGGGGAAGGAAGTGGGAGTTCTCCAGGGCTGTGCCCATGACCCCTGACAGCACGGTACCATTTCCAGGTTGGGCTGGAGATGCAGGGTGGGATCCTGATCCTTTGCTATTCATTACTCTGATGCAAGTTTACTGACTACGGCAAAAGACACCATGAAAATGTCTTTTCTCCCATCAAACAGAACCAAAACCCGACTCTTCAGTGTAAGAGTAGTGTAGCATGGGAAGAAGTGCATCCTGTCCCCTTTTGTTTCAATGCCTCATCGTTTTCTTGTTGAAAAGCAACATTAATCCACTTTAGATGTTATTCTCATCCCGCAATAAAATAGTGCTGGTTTATTTCAACATGCTGGAAACAGAAAATCACAGCCCTTCTCACACCTTCAGAAGGTTTTGTGGTTTTGTTGTATCTGATTACTGCTGCACATCCAGCATTCTCAGGAATTTTACTGTTCCTTTTCATTAAACTTATTTTTACTACATGCCTTACGTAAAGAACAAGTCTGCAGGCAAACCAACACAAAGGCAGAACCTAGAAGCAAATAAAAAGTCTTACAAAGTTCACATTCAAGAAGTTTTGTTCCAGCACTTCTACAGCGATTGCTTTTTTTTTTTTTGGTTTGTTTGTTTTAATGCCTGCTATATTTTCAAGCCACAAAAGAGAAATGTTATAATAGACTTATCACACGGAGCATAACCGCTTGCTACCTCAAACTCATTTTTAAGGCTTCCCTTCCTTTCCTTGGGAATTTCTGTTGAAATCATTTCAGTGATTGAACCCTGCTTGCTTCAGGACACGAGGAGGGGGGTGTTACCCAGGGAGGGGGGGAAAGCAGTATGTTGTCTACAGCGTGACAAAGAAAATTAGTCACATAGGTATCATTTACTTGTTTCCTTTCATGGCCTCTAATCCTCTATTTACATGGAGTATATCCATCACACACCTCCCAATATTTTCTGCAGGCTAAGACAAACCTGGGGCATTGTAGTAGACCCAAATAAATCAGCTCTCTGGTGTGGCCTCTTGCCTAGTGGATATTTACAAATTTAATGGCCCTTCAGCTTTGAGTCCAAAACCAGAAACCTGTCCTTCTGACTACTTTAATGATCACAGCTACTTTTCCTACAACGGCTCCTGCTGAATTACTTAGAATTTTAGTTTAATATATATTACTTATTACAATCAGCTGATAATACTACCAATCCTTCTGTTTTAGTGGGCAATATTCCAGGTCTCTCACTGAGATAAACTGCCCAGTCTTCGACCTCGTAGTTTATCCACTTCAGAAACAGATTATTGTCTCGTAAAACTGTTGAGATGGTACAGTTAATACTTGCTATTATTTTAGAGGCCAGAACTATAATCTTCATCATAAAGATTTAAGTCCTTTTTACATGCTTAAAGTTTTCAAACTGTGGGTCATATCCTGCCATTGATTTTTACGCAAAACTTCCAGTGTTTTTTTGCAGTAATTGGGTTCTTTCCTCTTGTGATTTCACACCACAGGATCAGAATGATGCAATCACATTCCTAATACAAATTTATGAACTTTGTATCACCGAATTGGTGCTATAAAACAAAATCATTTTCAGTCCAAAGGGCATGTGTGTGTATATTTGACAGACCTGTGCATCATTCTGCAAGCAACCATTTTTCTTAATATCAGACAGTGAAACAAAGTTATATGTGAGTGATGTTGCTATTATTGAACTGATGGTAAGCCCAAGCGCTGTGCTGTTCCCTCCCTGAAATCATTTGATACAACAGTGGCGTTCCTGTTCAAACACTACAAATCAAAAGACACAGACTCAACTTCAAAGGGAAATTGAAATGTCCAGATGGAAGTCAAGATGAAAGTCCAGATGGAAAGACAAGTGTGCCTTACTTGGGCTCATCAGATAACTGGGGAACCAGGTGCATGTTTGAATTTTCCCCGTCACAAAAAGAAAATCTTCATTCTTCTTTCGTGGGGGTGTGAGGATCCATCGCCCCATCTATTAAAGGTCCCTGTTATTTCAGTGCTCAAACCAAACAAAAGTTCATGAGAACTAAATCCCATGTGTTCCCTTTTATACTAATTACATACCCGCTTCTATGTTTGTTTCCTGTTTCTCTTAAAGCAAGCAAAACCAAAGCAGACTTGTTTGGAATGGCCGATAATTTAACAGGTGAAGATGAAAGAGAATGGAAAATTAAGCATCCATTTGCGAGTCTGCTGTGGCTGAACATCGCCTGGTCCTGTAGGACAGAGCTTGGGAGCACCTGGTCTGGAGTGGTGAGATGGCATGTAAGTACAGTATAAACCCCATCGCAGTGCCCCTCTGCTTCTCCTGCAGACCTGCAGGAGAGCAGCTTCTCTGTTATCCTGCTGCTGACTGGATTGAAACAAGCCCAAAATAGCGTGTAAATGGCATCATGTAATGGAGGAGCCTTAAACCTTCTCACTTTGCTCCAAGATACTACCAGTAAGGAGAGGGAAGATCCCAAGGCTCTCTGAGGGGCACGTGCCATCACAGAGTGTTACTTTCCCCAGTTTAAAGAGTTTGCCAAATGCTAAAACCAGAGAATCAGAAGTTACCGTGACATGTACAGTTAAACTACCCTTCTGATTTTTGAGATTTCTGAAAAAAAAACACCCCAAAACCTTGTGCTATTTTTTCAGTAAAGCATCAGACCACAGAAAAGAGGTTTGGGATTTTGTAGAAAGTAAAACAAACAAAAAAAGCAGCAAAGTTATCTTTACTGATAAGAATAACCCCCACCATATTTCCAGAGAGCTACAGGAAATGTTATTCTTCAGCTGTGTTCCTAACACAAAAATATTGCATTTTTAATAAATGAGTTTTGAAAAAAAATTTGTGTGATTCTACACAACTTTTGAGCTCTTGGGGATGCTCTTTACTTTAGCTACTATAACTATCATCTGTCACCCTCACTTATGTGAAGAAGGGGACCGAAGTTCCTTGTAAGCCACTAAAAAAAAAGGCAAAATGTCACTAAAGAGATTCTGTTTGCTCTTAGCAGGATTTAAAACAAATCCTGACAAAGTCCCACTAGCAATAGGCACACCCAGGCACTGGGCCCTGTTTGAATGGGGTCTATCTCCTACAGATTTTGCCTTCGGAAGACTGGGTGTGCCCCAAAAATTGCATGGCTTGATGCTATTTGGTCATTCCAGAGGGAATTTATTCCTTGTAGTTTACATACCTCTCTCAGGGTGGGATAAATCATCTCTGGGAGATACCTAGCTCCACCCTTTGACTGTAAAAGGAGTCAAAATGTCTAGTTTAGGTAAGTCACAAGCAGGTTAGATACAATTTTAGAAACAAAATACATTAAGTTGAATTCCATATCAGTTCTATAATTAACATCTCTTAATATCTCTTCTTCTCTCAACATTACATCTAAAATAGAATTACACCGGGCAAGAGGAAAGACTTCTGGACTTGAGAGGTTTTTATAAATTCTAAGACCAACTCAGTGTTTAAGCAAGAAACTTCCAGTCTGTGGATCTCAGAGTGATTTCTTTTGTGGTAATACTGGTTTTCCTCAGTGCAGGGTATCAGTAAAAGGTTAAAGAGCTAGTCTCCCTGTTTCTAGTGTTATTTCATGGTCAGTAATAGATTCCAATTTATACTTCATCTCTCATTTTGTGTCTCAAGTTACTGATCCGTAGACATTGACGATCCTTTGCTGCTGAGTTGTCAGTGATTCAGAACCTGTAATGCCACTTTTCACAACCTGACCCTTCTGAAATGGATAGCATCCAATGGTTTTAACATTCTGATCAAGTAGTATTTTCCCCCCACTTTCATTAAGGCCATCTTGAAGTTGAATATATGCTCATAAAAGATCATTTCCAGTTCCTTCTGCAATTCCCTGGCATTAGTGTACAAGCAATTAAAGAATTTATTCTCTTAATGTCCCCGAGTGTCTTGATTAATTTTGGTCTTGACATATTAATTCTGGTGCTAAATGAACATTCATTTGTTCTTTTTGTTCTCCGCTTTTGTTCTCAATTTAGTGCTCTACTGTCCAGGTTCAGCACACTGCACCTGGGGAAGATTGCTTCTGCTGCTCCTAGGTGGAAACTGTCCAAATTATACCAGCCTCTTCCTACAGAAGTGAGGTCCCAAAGCCAAGTGCTCCTCCTTTGCACCCTTTGTTTATGCAGTGGATCTCTTTAGGATGCTGTCTGCTTCTGCTCAAAGAGTACAAAGGATGACTGATATCAACTGAGCTATTTCTGTAGCTACCAGCTGGCGAGCTGGCCATTTCCCTTTGCCTCCGCTGTAGCTTAGAGTGGTGCAAAGTGAGAGTCCTTCTGCGGGAACCTGTGCAGTTAGTCAAATGCACAAGCGGCGTTAGGAAAAGCAAATCTTTGCTCCCAACGATTTTGCCTCTGTTTCTTACCACTGGACAGCTGGTTGTAGCTTCTCTGGAGCCCACAAGAGCTTCTCTCAGCAGAGAGCCAGGCTGCGGCTCGAGTGCATGCTACCTGGGCTGCTTCTCCTCGTGCAGGAGTGGGCATCTCTGTAACACATGGGATTAGGCCAGGCCTTAACCACATTCACTGTGAGGCAGGTTCAAGACTTCTCAGCCATGCCGATTCTGAACACGGAATCTCTCTGCCAAAGAGAAAGGAAAGGGAAAAGTACCAGCACACCTGGGCTGAGCACCCACTGCGAGTCGTGGGGACTGAGGCTTTCTACTGCTGCTACCTCTGGCTGAGGTGGGAAGATGTGGGGCACATACTAGGGTGCCAAGAGGTGCTTGGTCCCTCCTTCTGCTCCTCTGCGCCAGCAGTGGCTGCTCCCTCACACGTCCCAAATGCTCTCTTGGCAGCAGTGGCAGCAGTGACAGCAGAGCTGTCAGCCAGGCTCTCCAACCCTCTGGCAGAGGCGAAGGAGGCAGCGGGACATGGGCTCATTTCCTCCCACAGCTGAGCAGCTGCTTACCCTGGCTCTGTCTAGACCTGGCCTTGGTCTTAAGACTTTAAATACAGTTTTATAAAGAGTGCTGGCCAAAGCTTCTTTCTTCAAAAATCTCTCTTAATGCCATGAGGTTATTTTGCAGGCCTGTGATCCTTTTGGTGCACAGCAACAAGCTGGGGTTCACTTTTTAAGAGATTCCTCCTAAAAATAAATAACCAAACATCAGTACCACTGTCTCAGGCAGGCCCCGTGCAGCACCAGACTGGATTTGTGTCTTTGGTCCCAAGCAGAGAGGTAAGCCAATGGGTTTAACAGAGAGATCTTTATCAGAAGGGGGAAAAAGGGAAAGGACAATAACATCAGTTTGGGAAGCCTGGACACTGCAGGGCAAGCAGCCCCTGGAAAGCTTAGCCTGGACAAGGCTTCCCTGCTGCTGGGAGACTGGCAGAGAAAACTGGCCCCCAACCTTCCTTCCCCACATGCCCTCCCCACTGCTTACTGCTGCAGATGATTCCCACCAGTGGGAGGGATACTCTGCACTGCAGAAGAAGAGGATCTCTAGTTTCTGGGACTATCCAAAATCAAGGCAGGCATTGTTCTGCTGCTGGGAAGGGAGTTCCCAACTGCAGTTCCTGCTAAATGTGTTCATCACCCATCACTCATGGCGTTTTTTCCCTCTCGCTGAGCTTGATGATGGCTCCTCTCCCAGCTCTGCCCGTTGCGAGTCATTCCCTCTTGCTGCATTTGTCATTAACTTCTCTTGGTAGCAGTGGCCCCACAAACTGCTGTAGCTAATCATGTTTGCTGCTGTTTTATCAGGCAATTTATTGGTTGCTGCATACCTTAGACTCTGCGTTTGCTTTCATCTTTTAAGTCTTCCAGCAAGCCCTGCAGCGTTTCAGTAGTTTTAGAACCTGTGATGACATGCTGAATCCAAACGGAGCCTCTCCTCACCTTGAAGAAGAGAAAGCAAATCCTCTGAGGCTACTCTCTGCCCAACATTTCTTCCCCTGGTGCCACTGACTTTAGATGATCCTTCAAGCTGGAGCAACACTAAACTCAAATGTGCTGAACCGCGTTGTTTTTGGGGGACGACCGTATGTTCAACTGATGCAGTCTGTCAGGGCTCTGCTTGTCTCAGCTGAGGATTTGTCCCAGGAAGCATCTTGAAGATGAAAAATATAGTTAATTAAATGGATGGAAATTCATCAGCATGGTGATATCTTAGCACAGAATTGGAGTGATGAAGAGTTTGCTGCTTGAAAGGTGTTCATCAAATAGTTGGGTCTCCTAAAAATCTAGAGTAAAATTAAAATAACAAGGTCAAAAAAAAAAAAAGGCTGTGTCATTTCCCTATAATCAGAAAGGATATTTATAGATAAGAATATTTTCTTAATCATAGTTCCAGTTGATATAAATAAAAAGAAGTAAGATGATTGGAAGTTAATCCTGGAAAAATAATTAACTCCAAGAATACATAAACGTAAAAATAAATTTCAGCCTGCTGTCATTTAAATTTCATTGTATTTCAGGCATGGATAAACAAGGTCAGCTCCCTAAGCTCTGATTCTGGTTTCTGTGTCTCAGGCAATCTCCATTACAAATAACTCCCCGCATCTCAGACTTGTGAACCATTTCTTTTAATAATGGGTGGGAATGGATAGCTCAGGTGATTAAGTGATATTGAGTTTTTCAGCTATATAAGAAAATATAATGGTGATTACTAGATTGAGGCTTGAATACATTTATTATTATTTTACTTCTGTTACTAAAGAAAACTTTGTGGTCCTTTTTAGCCTTTAGGTAGTTAAAATTCAAAGTATGTACTTCAGTGCTATCCAGCAGTCTGGGCAAAAAAAAAAAGGTCTTGAAGTTTAGATGTGATGGTTTGTTTTTGATCGAAGATGGGAGTGAATTTTGGAGCCAGGGAAGGGAGAAGCACCTTCTCCTTTTGACTCCCCTGACAATGTCAGTGCTGTAGGATCACAACAGCAAGACAGATGTTCCCTACTGAAAGATGGCAGATTTTTATCACTACTTGCATTTTTTTACTTTGTTCCTTGTATTTCCAGATTCCCTGGGACAGCTGAGGCTACATTACACTTGGGATTTAAGGTTAGAGGAAACAATGACAATCAAATATGATTCTTCCAAATCCATGAGCTAAAAAAAGTAGCGTGGTAGTAGAGAACTTGCATTACTAGAGCTAAAAAGGGATGGGAATGAGAGAACATGGGCAGGTTTGTGCTGGAGGGGGAATGTTCTGTTATCTGCATGGGTTTCTCTGCTGTCTAAATCAGACCTGTATTATACATATGCATAAATGTGTACAGAAGCAAAATAGTTACACGTAAGTGAATGAATTCATATATCAAATCCTTGGAGGCTTGGGAAGGTAGCTGAGGAAAGTCTTGTGTGTACAAAACATCATATTCTGCTTCTGTGTGGTTGCCAGCTGGAAGCTGATGCTGATCTCCTTTAGTTTTTGAACCAACTGCAAAACACCCTCCAAATTTCCCCTCAGGCCTTTTGAGAAATAATTTTGAGAGGCAGGTTTTTCTCTTTGAAAAGTCTCAATGTTCTTTTTTTGACTGGTAAAAGGCAGAGTGAATGAAAGGGCCCAAAATGTTTGCTCCTGAAGTGATCCATTTAGTTCAATTCCCAGCCCCTCCATCCCTTTAGTGAATTGTTGTTTAGAAAGGCATCTTTCAGCTGCTGCAGATGTGCTGCTCTGTCAATTATCAGGCTTAAATGGTAGGGCTTACACATTTTTGTCTCCAGCAAATTCTACTATAAACTTCTTTACCTCTTCCTTAATGGTTTCCTAATGTATCTTAGTGAAAGATGGATATCCGTGCTCTCTTTTAAACACCTCATTCCTTAGATATTTTATCTTGACAGTTCTGCCTTCCACAGCTGGCAATCTTCCAAACACAGAAGCACATTTTTGTCTCTCGTAGGCCTACCGTGACTAAATGTTATCGCAGCAATTTTACACTTGAGGTTATCATCGTGTGGTGCTGCAACCGCTACTTGTCAGCTTCTTCCACACAGCACAGGGGTGGCAGTGAATGAGGAGACTTGCAATGCTGTAGCATAGAAATCAACAGCCCTTAGCTCAGCATCAAATTAGCAGACATTAAAAATTTCACCTCTGGTTGTCTTACCAACACGGAGCAATGGCTGCCCTGTACCAAGGCAGATGTTCCAGATGGGACACTGTGTATGCTGCATCAGATGTCCTTCCATGCCCGCAGGGGACACTGGTAGCCTCTGCATTCATCTGCTTCCTGAGAGAAACTAGTTGCCATTCCTGACTCATGGAAATCAATCATTAAAGAAGTACTTTAACAAAGATATGCACCACAGTTTGCATCCATCGGAGTAACGCGTTTCGGTGCTCATTCCATGCAGCTGGGTTTCATTTAATTTAGCAAAAGTGAGATGAAAATCTACTCTCAGTTCCAGTTACTGGAATTTTATACAGAGCAACTTCTGCAAATGCTTTTAAAAAATGTGTAAAGAAGTGCATGCCAGCATGCACAACATTGTGCTAGCTGGATACTCAGTGTAACCTTACTGCTAGCATGCTAAGCCTGAACATTTTAACTCGAGATTCATTAGATATATGAAGAACAGCTTTTTTCAAATATTCCTTTAAAAAACATATATTTTTTCAAAATAATTAGGATAACACCAATATTTGTTAGTATTTTGAGAGTGATATATGGTACTTGCTGAAGCTTGGACTTTGCCATATTACCTCCCATGTAGCACCTCAAACTGACTTCTTATCTATATTTTTAAGTAAACCAAACAGAAATGCAAACTGTGTTCATTAACAATGTTATAAGTGCACATTGCAACAGCCTAGACTGGCTGAAAAATAGAATAAAATAGCAAACCTGTGCAGCTACAGAAATGTAATTCAGACCCATAATGGGTCTGTTGGCCCATAATGAAAGCTATGTGTCTATAAGGGGGAGAACATCGAGATCAGTGCTGATCAGGGAGATGTGCTACAGCTCTGAAGTGCTGACAGTTCAGAAAAACTTCATTTTTCCTCATCAGTGCCAGGTTTTAAAGTTTTCAATTTTGGCTTTCATCAAAAAATCAAATCATCATCCCTTTTTTTAAAAGGCCAGCATTTCTCAAAGAGACCTCGGGATTTTGTGTGCTCTGCTGAGCAAAACAGCAGAAATTTCTCGTTTCTCTTTCTGTGCCTCTGTTGTTGAGCAGAAGGGTAATGAAGCCAGGTAGCACCTATATGTCTATACTGGTAGCCTACGCTATAATATCACGTTCATGATGACTCCCAGTAAAGATTCTCATCCTGTGGCCACGGTGTCCGACAAAATTGACTGGTTTTAAATACATATACAAGCTGGATACATCACCGGATTCAACTCAGAGACATCATGTTCCTTCTGTGTCATACCTGCCAACAATTTGATATAAGCTTAGGGTAGTGCAAAGGCCTATCTTGTCCCACAAAGAACATCTACAACTTTTAGATATAATTGCTCCACTGGAAAATTAAAAAATATTGTGCATATGTGAGGAAAGAAAGCGATTTCCCCTCTAAAGGAATGGGAAATTGCTCACCCAGCTAAAGGAAATAAATATATTTTTGAACCTATGCTGTGTTATCTGTAGCAGGGAGTTTCAGACAGCTTGTTCACGTATATAATCCTAAATCCCAAGCTGTAATCATCCAAGGCACAAGTGTTTTAGGCGTTATTGAAGAACAGCCATTACACAGACTTAAAATAAGGTAGAAAAATAAGGGTAAAAGTATTCCTGCTTTTGCATTATTTACCATTTTCTCTGAATAGCATGGCTGTGAACGAGAGTCCAGTTTCACATGCCCTCACACTGGACGCACCATGAAGGGCTGGGCTGTAGACCCCAGTCTGCATGGCAGAGCGATGCCAAGCAGTGTGGTTTAAAAAAAAAAAAGCCAAATTACAGGCTGGTTGTGGAGAAACACCTCCCCCACTTTGCCAGAAAAAGGAATTCAGCAGCCTGGGGATGGGGAACGGATCAATTGCCAGAAATTAGACTGCCAACTCACTTCCCCGTGTTCTTTCTCATTATTGCTCAAATAACCATTTGTACTCACACCAGATGCTTGTTAATCAAGGCCAATTAGTCTATTTTGCTCAGAAAATTTCCAACCGGCAAGACAAATAGTTCAAATAGCACAGAGGTCAACCAAAGCAGGAGCACCGGTGACAGTTTCATGTGTGTTTAGCCAAATAGAAAGCAGACATGGCAAGGGCACACATGTACAGTTCCCACGTGTATTGCGCAGTATATTTACCCCAGGGTAACGAGTTATACTTGCTCTGGTTAGGCAGAGTTCAGACAGCAATTCAGCCGCTTCAGGTATTTGTCTGCATGTTGATTTAGACTAATATCCTATGCTGATTTCCTAATCTAAGTTGCCCAAAATGTCAAGGTAAATAAGGCTTAAAGGTAATAATATTAAAGAAGATCTTCAGGGGTACTTTGTCAGTTGGGTACCCTGAGAGCAAGGTCAGCCAGCCACTGCAGCCAGCCCTCCATCTGTATCTTGCCCAGGGATTTCTTTCTCCTCTCTTTGCAATCCCATGGCAACCATCCAACAATCTGACAGCTTTAAATCTTCTCCTGCATATGTCAAAGCAGGTTGAGAAGCCAGCAGGCTTTCTGTACTGCTCAGGTTTTCTAAGATTCGTTTTTTAAGTGACATATGGCAACAGAAAGTAATGTGATCAGGAGATAGCGCTTTGCAGGTCCTTCATGGCAAGGGGGAGCAAGAAAGCACAAGAAGCCCCAAAATCTGACAACAGGGAAAGGTGGTTTGGCTTGTGCAAAGATCTACCCCATATCTCAGAGGTTCCTATTTCCTAAATACTCTCTCTTTCATGAGAAAATAAAGGCTGGGGATTTACTACAGTTTCTTTTTTCCTACCTGTTACAAGTCTGAAAAGTTACTGGTGGGGGCAGCTTTGCAAACACAGACATAAACACATCATTATTCCTGTTTTTATTTGAAATTGCCAATAATAAGAGTAATTTTCTCAGAATTTGCCAGTGAGTTTCAATTTCATACACTCACAATATGTTCATGCTTGAAAATTACTTTTGGCTGATAAAAAGATGTTAATACCTTATTTTATCACACTGTGCATTTTCTATTACATTAAATCAATAGAGCCATACATGACAATTTCGGTTAATACCAATATAACTCACAGGTACTTAGTCATTTCTTTAGGTTGATGTAAGCTCCTTAATGCATCTCTGGTTTGGCCTAAGGCCTCCTCCCTCACTTTGAAGATAGATTGAATTCAGTGTTTATGTCTGTGTACCTTCATGCCCCTATTTTCAGCACAACAAAACATTTCTTTCCTAAGCAGCCCAGGACCACCCAAAGAAATTTCATTCAAGAACTGGGCTGTCTTCAAACATTGGTGGCCTTTCCAGATAAAAGGTCAGCATGTTAATTCACCACAGCCCAGATCCCAAATCTTTCCTCTTCTAGAAATGAAAGGCATTTTTAAGAAGACCTCCTGTGTGTCAAGTTGTTTGCATTTTTGTCAAATGGGATTGTTTGGACAGGGTTGTCAGAGACTGTCAGAGCATGCTGACCACAAAACAAAGATGCGTTGCCCTGCAGCTCACTGAGGCTGCCAAGGTTTTGCTCCTGCTCTGGTGCATGGGCAGGCACTATACACCACACAGGGCATTCCCAGGATTGCACAGCTTCTCCAGGTGGTTGGTCATCCCCGTGTGGCTAGGGCACTGCTGTCCCACAGGCAGCTCCTGACGGCACAGGAGGAAGGGGACGCTCTGGATGGCACCACCCAGGAACGCCCCATGGCCAGCTGCTGCAGTAGCAACCTCCACAGGGTGCCAGTATGGAGAGGAGGTGCCTGTGGGCTGCATGCCACCATCCCCACTCTGTCTTCATCAGGATGCTCCAGTGAAGCAGCCCCATGTGAGGGGGGATGCCACAGAGTAGGGGCTGGGAGCAAAGTACCTTGACTACTTCCCCCATGCCACCCAAGCCCTGAGTCCAGAGGCATGCAGGGCAAAGCCAAGCAGAAGGAGAGGAATAAACATGTTGTGTCTATAATACTGATGTACCTGTTTGTCCAAAGAAAGAGGAACACACCTTCACAAGTGACTGGTAAAGGTGATGGCCCTGCCCCACATGCACACACACAGAGGTTTGCACAAGCTCGGCTTTGTGAATGGACCAGCCTGGGGAGGCTGGTGTTCACATAGCTCATGGTGGGGGTAAACTGGAGAACTTGCAGATTAGTTCCTGAAATATAGCCTGCAAAGCATAGATACCCATGTATGTAACAACTCTGTTAGAGAAAAATGTCGATTGCATATGTTGCAAGAAGTAAATAATCCTTTCCAAAATGCCACAATATGTATCGATGTAAAGCATGAACAGTTGAGTGCTCCTTGAAGATGGCTTATAGAAGATTTATTTTAAGCTCCTTTTTTTCCCCACCATACTCTTTGAGTGCCATAGCATTAAATCTTAAATTACTATGTGAATTGCAGCATTCTTCTGGTTTTACTCTATTTCCTTTTTTTTTTTTTTGGGTGGTGGGGGGAGGAGGGTGGGGTGGGGAGAGATTCCAGCTGTACAAACCACTTACATGTAATCGAGAGTGTATCATCATATGCTTCCCAGAAACTGGGCTAAGAAATACAAATGCATGTTTCAGCATTGTAAGAAATGTGCCCTATTGAACTTTTTGCTTTTTTTTTCTTACAGGAGAGAAGTAATTTTGGACCCCAGCTTTCAATAATGTGATAGCTTAATTGTTTGTAGGATTAGTTACGGCGTAAGAATAGCACAAACAAAAAGATGCACTAGTTTCCAAATCCATACCAAGGCCCATATTAATGAAAACATCTGCTGTGTAATTTCCTAGATATTTCATTTGTGAGCAGCAGCTTGATTACTTTTCCATGAAATAAATTCAAAGTTTATTCATAGAATTAGAAATTAATGTAATCCTAGTAAGAGAGCGGGAGAGAGAAGTGAATTACATCTAAACTCCCTTAAAGGCTGGAAGACTGTAATTTAATCTTGTAATCTGATAAAGCAAGACAAATGAGGCAATTGGCAAACAGGTATTTTAATCACGATACCTCTAGAAAGCCACACAAATAACAAACACATGCCAGACCTGAAAGACACATTCATTTCAAAGTGCTGATTTAAGAAAAGCTGGCCAGTATGTGACCGACTGAATTACCTCCATATTTCTGTGCCCCATGCATGTAGTATTTTCAATTTCAGATCAAGAACATTGCCTTTAAAAATGGCAAAAGCAATATCCTAGCATAGTCACAACAGCAATGCAGTCTCTATTACATGCCAGAGTCATTAACCTAATAATTTTTTTCATGGTTGTAAGTTAACCCCTGCAAGTTTTGCTTTCAGCAGCTGCTGCATATTAAAACTTTCCTTGCATTTGATGAACACTTTGAACAGTTTCATCTCGTAGCAGGCAAATTTCTATGACTAGCTTGCAGTCAGCATTTTATGAAACAGTTCCTATTGTTATGAAAATGTTTCTCTGCCTTTTTGTTAGGTGCTTTTCTTTCTAAACCCAGCTCTTGCTGCCTTTGCATTTTTCCATTCAAAGGTCAGGTCAAAGGTACTGAATGGTTGACCATGGCTATGTGGAGTGTAAGTGAACCCAAGAATGGCCTTTCTGATTGATCATCTATTTAAACAGTGAGAGTGTTATGCCTTTGGATTAAAACGTAACCCAGGGCACTGGAAAACTGGAGCTACTGGCTGTTTGTGAAATATGCATAGAGAACTTTCTATTGCTTGCAGTGTTTGATGTGGATCTGAAATTCCATGTGAGCCTTCCAGGTCTTCTTCCCATAACCTCTGCAAATGTCTTTCCCTTTGCTTCACATCTCATTATAAAATGATGTCTTTAATACAGTGCATTGGCAAGGAGTTACTGTATCTGCACAGAGAAGGAGTTAAATGTGAAACACTCTTTTTTAATACTACCTTCTAATTTAAGACAATTAAGAAAAAAACCATGGCAACCTCAAGTCTTTCTCTCAACTGAAGAGCTTGGCTTGAATCTGGTTCAAGAGTTTACTATATTTTTGTAGGCACAGCATAATATTTTTTTTATAAACTCACCCTTGTCAAAAATAAATCCATTTGACATTTTATGCATGTGACAGTAGCTGCTCTTAATTTTTGCCTTTGAGGTTTGCTGAAGTACACTGCAGCAAAATGTGAAACAAAGAGAGAATCTGATATAACCTGAGAACATCCAATAGAATAAAGATCACTGCTAATGTTCACTCCCACCTTCTGCTGTATCATTACTTCTGCAGTTAAGTAGTTATAAAATAGCATCCGTGACACCAGTAGCTGTGCTTGTGCATTACAGTATCACTTAATGAGATTTACTTAGATGTAGCAACTGCTGTTTTGAACAGTTTCTTTTACTTCTGGAGACAGAATGAAGTCATTACGAACAGGGAGAGCATAATTTTCAAATTATTAATTTCAAAAGATAAAAATGTCTCCAGCCAATTCCAAGCAGCTGGGGCTGCCACGTGGTGAGCTAACAGGCCATTTCTCACAGGCTCTCTGCTGACATTTCATTGTAACAGCCACAATGACAATCCTAATTCTACAAGGCATCTATTGAATATTAAAACAAAGTGGGATGGATCTTGGGACAGGAAAGGGGCATCTGCGTCTCTTGTTGAAATCAAAACTATGAAAAAATATAGAGCCTTTAATACTTTTGTCCTGTTCTCTAGATTCCACTTTCACTAGCATGCAGGTTCCAGGTTGTGGCTTGGCGGTTGCATGTGCTGAAGAGTGCAGTTCTGCCACAGCAGCTGTTTAGGACAGCAGGTCTCCATACCCCATCAAAAATTATTCTGGTGACCCTGTTCATTGCATCACAGATCTGTTATACCAATATGAAAGACACTTCTTGCGACATTTTAGTGACATTTCAAATCACTGCTTTGCAGCAAAGAGAAGGTTATATGTAATGAAGAGCATTGTGGGGTGCATTGGGTGTATGTGTTTGAGACCAGTGAGCTGTTTGAGAACAGCTCTGTAACTTGGATGACTCTCCTACCTCAGCAGGTCATGACCATACCTTGGAGTGGTATCCACAAGTCACCACTTGCTTCCAATCAGCTCCTACCAGCCAATTACTCATTTTCCAAACAAGCTCTTTCATCAAGGAGCATGTGCTGTCCATTGGTCCATGTGACAATTAGGAGCCAGGAGGGGGCCTCAATGACCCATGGATCTTTGACTGAACTCTTGATGCTTTGGGGACACAATGGATATCATTATGACATTAAAAAAACACCAATAAACCAACATTTTTTGCTGTGAGAAGTCTTTGGATTAAGAACTAGTTGTGAATCTGGTGTTCATGAATTTTAGATCTGAACAGAATCAGTCTGTCCTTTGATTTTATCTTTGTTGCTGCAGCTGGGGCAAAGCAGCAATGTATTTTTTTAATGAGAAGACCATAATCTTAGAGAGAACAGCACTCTGCCAGCTGCAGTCTGTGTCTATCTAGTACCGCAGAATCACAAGCTGTTAGGGGTTGGAAGAGACCTCGAAAAATCATCTGGTCCAACCCCCTTGCCAGAGCAGGATCACCTAGATAATCTGAGGATCATCTAGCAGTCTGAGGTTCAAAAAGCCTGTGAGTACTGGGTGGTACAGCCTATAAGTGGTACAGTAAACAGAGCGTATTATGCAATACAATTACTTATCTGACATTCTTCTGGACAAAACTTGGCATAATTCACAAATAACATACCGTTCTTAGTTGCTTACAAAAAAAGGGCAAAGAAAACCCTTTCTCAGCTTCCTCAAGGCAGCCTGACTTGAGAGCTACTGCCTCATTTGCCCCAGCTAAAGATAAATTACCCCATTACACTACACCTCCTCTGCCCTCTGGCAGTGGATTAAGAAACTTCAGTCAGGGTATGCCACAAGTTATTTCTGTGTGCTTTTACACCGCAACTTGAACAACGTTCTTCTTATGCAGGCTCTGTATGTGTGTGTGTGTAGTTATTAGGGTAGGTCATGGCCCCATTATGCTAGATGATATACGTGTACATCATTAGAGACAACTCCAACTGAGACTGCACCGTAGCCCTACCTGCACGGAGCGTAACAGCTCCCGCGGCTGAATGTGTTCCCCAGATGTGCTCCCCAGGACCAGACGCTGCAGAAAAGTCCCATTCAGGCGCCTGGGCTCTGCAGCCCCACAAGGGAACTAATGGCATGGTTTCAGTTAAGCATGTGCTTAAACGTTTTCCTGGGCAGGGGCCAGATCGATCTCTGTCCTGCCGGACTGACTTAAACCCACACGGCTCCAAAGACATTCGTGAGGGTTCTGCAGAGGTAAATCAAACCCTTAGACTTGGATACAAAGTGAACTCTGCTTTCCTCTCACTGGCCAGACAAATCCCGTGAAAGAAACAGAAATCTATGGGATTTTCCACTGATGGCGTTTTGCCCGGCTCAGCCCTTCTTAAAATTGTGGCTGTCAGAGCTGCAGTTAAAGCTGGACCCCAAAACTTTGGCAGAACGTTGTTCCCTCAGAATGTGCAGTTTCATCAAATATGAAAAGTTTTGCAAAACTGATCTGACTTGGCCAAAGTAAGGTTTTGGAGGAGAAATGGGAAATATTTTTTTTACTATGTTTTCAGCATTGTAAATGAGCTTTTCTGATGTCTCAATTAAAAAGAAAAAAAAAAAAGTGTGCCTTCTTAAAAACCGTGAGCTTTAAGTTGTAATATTACCACTCAAAAGTCAGAATGTCCTTTCCATGATAAATATGGATATATAAATAAAGAAGGTATGCAAATATATATGAAGGTATACGAATATACCTTCTTTGGGGTAATAAGGGAATATCTATCAGCATGAAAGATATTTACCTGCTGAATATCAGGCAGGGTTTCATTTAGGTATAATTTGAACTTTTAGTTATATATATTCAGAGAGCAAGACGTACACTTGAGAGAATTAATTCCCCGAGGCAGCTGACTCACTAGCTTGGGGTCCAGGGCTTGCAGGCTCCTGGTTCCCTTGCACCTCTCTCTGGAGGAAACTCTCTCAAGCAGAGACCTTGAGAGCCCTGATGGCTCTAGCACAAGCCAAAGACTTCACCTTATCCGGATAGTCAGCTGTGGAGCTGAAACATCTTCCCTGAGGTTCTTAAAAGGAGGATGAACACCCCAAGAGGTCCCATACTGGACTGGAGGAAGCTCTGCAATTTGCTGACTGGAGTCAGCTTGAAAAGTAACACCGCTCTAAGAGAATGGGAAGACTCGGTATCCCACTAGCCATGCCAATAAGCTGTTGGGAAACCAGGCAAGGAGAGCCCATAGTAGAGGTCTTCTCCCAGTGACACCTGTCTTGGTTTCTTCACAAGCCAGTCCTTCATCGCAAATATTTGTCTGCTCCACAAAACTCTCATCCAGCACCAACTACATCTCAAGAAAAGAGAAGAAGAAACTAAGATTATTAATTTACCTGAAAACACTGTTTTGTTTTGCTTTTCTCTTATTTCAAAGACAACTGATGCATTCGGGTGTGGAGGAGGAGGTGATTTCAATTTGAGTGGAAGATAAAGGTCAGAGTCTCAAAATCCTTTGCCAAATGGAACTGCTGCCCTGAACACAGCTTTAATCACAGTAGGACAATGTTCTTCTCTATTGTACCTTAGTGGGAGATCTCTGTTGGCTCAAACAAAATATTCTCCTCAAAGAATGAAATGAGATGACAATGCCGATATTGTCTTTGAATGACCTCCAAAAGAAAATCAGGAAGTGCATACCAAACTTGATTTGAAGTGTACTTATTGTACTGACTGGGAAAAAATAAAATCAGATGAAATATCCTGATTATACAATTCACCAGCAAAGAATGAAATGAGAAATAGGAAATACATGCAAACATCCCTATTCATAGGTTTATATGGTCTTTTCAATTTTCATCAAGCATGGAAGACAATGAATAGCAGGGGATTTGAAGTGTACAGAAATATTTCTGCAAATCTAGATGCTGTGAAATGTTATAAAAGCCCAGTTTAATAGAGTAAGAATTGCTTTTCCTTTTCAAATTAGTGTGTATAATCTTTTTCAGCATCCTAATCATCTTTCCATGATTATCTTTATTTTTAACTATCATTTTGCTGTCAGACATTTGATTCTCTCTACTGAAATATTTTCACACTATTACTTTTATTCTTATTACATCTGAAATTTTTTAAACAGGAGGTATTTAAGGGCTAGTGTTGATGCATACTTTCCTTTTTCAAAGCCTGGCTAGATCTGGGCACTGATCTAATGGTTCAATGGTGTCTTTTGGTGACTTATTATTTCCCTCCAGGGAAAATAATTCTGCCTTTGGGAACATAAGGGCAGTTCATCAGAGCTGTGAGCTCAAACTTTAGACAGAAACTTGAGGAACAAAACCACACTTTGTGAAATACATCTGTAAAAGCGTGAAGCTTTTTCCTTTGTCTACTGATTTTTTTATTGGACCCAAGGAATTCTTTCCTAATTTAAGTGAGTATTGGTCCCATCTCTGTTTTGCAGACTTTGTGAGTGACTATTGTTTTATCACTGTAGATATTTTTTTCCTGTTTTTTGATCAGTCGCATCACTGCCTTTCAGAAGGGCAGAGCCTATTTTCAAACATATGGCTGTGTTTCCCTTAACAACTCAGGTGTGAGAATAGAAAAGGCAAAGGGCTGTTTTCTTTAACAACTCAGGGCTGTAAGAATAAATAAGGTAATGATAACAAAAGGGCAAACTAAATACAACAGGTGTCCCAAATGAAATCTACTGAAAATAGAAATAAAAGTGAAAAAAGTTGTCTTTTAGTTGGCAGGAGGGCACAAAATGCTGAGTAATTTCATCGCCAGAGTGGAAGAGGAAATGGCTCTCTTTTCACTGCTGCTCCAGATTCCCCTGAAATCAAGCCTGACCTCAAGGGCTGACTGACAAGATCCTTGCTTTGTTCCATAAGTAGGATCAGAGCCAGGCTGACTGACAAGAAGCGATATGCCTTGTCCACGTGTGCCTAACAGCAGACCTTGGCTTGGCTGTCCAGGCAGAGTGAAGGCAGGGCTGCCAGGGGGATGCAGTGCTCTCAGACTGGTGTCACATTTGCAGCTAACCCCCAGAGCTCTTGGTGAAACCTGCCTTCCAGTGTGACTCCCTAAAGCCAAGACACCCTGAGCTGCCTCTCCTGATGCAAGGATAGGCCCCACCTCCCTGCCCCTCTGAGTCACCATGTGCTCCCTCCTGCGCACATTTGAGTCAAGACATAAGGACATCATACAAGTCCTGCACATGAGCTGCTTGCAGTATAGAGGGTACAAGAAATGCGACGCATAGAAGGCCCCATAATAACATTATGCACCCTTGAGTTTCAGCATCTGGCCCCACCTCTGGTGACTGTTGCCACAGCAGTGCTCTGCAAAGAAAAGACAGACAACCACATAAATGCATCTCATATTATCTGTTGGTTTCCTATATATCTACAGGGGATGTCATTCTGCAACGCTCCTGTGCAAATAGTTCCTGCACAAGCAACTCTGAAGCCTAATGGTTACACTGAAGATACAGACATTCTCAAAACAGGGCAGTCATGACATTTCGAATGGGTTGTTTTGTACATTATTGCATCTTCACAAGTTAAATTTTTCTATGCTTTACCCTCTGGGGGATATGGTGACAGAGATATTTTGTTACAGTCTCAAACATACCCATCTGAGCTTTGCTTTGGACTTGTCTTGACAGTTATTCCCACTTGATCCAGCTCTAAAGAGGCACCTAGTTAGTCAAGCTGAAAAGTCAAATGTATGTTAACATGATGCTCACCCAACAATCTGATATGACTCACTGGATCACATACATGATGATGTGCTAGTACTGGGACAGTATGGTGGGGAAGAATAATTTAATCTGTTTTTCCAGACTAGAAAAGCTTGCCTGCAGATCAGGATTATCAGCCAGGTGCCTATGTCCCTACCTGTTAGTCTGAGGCATATGGAGGGCACAGACTGAGTCTGAGGAGAGTAGACCTGCGGGCCTCGCATGCAGAAGACTGGCACATTGAAGTCCTTCCTGTGCTGTGCTCCCCTCCTTGCCTCATACCTTTTCAACATTCACAGGGAGGTTGGAACTCGATGATCCTTGGGGTCCCTTCCAACCCAGATCATTGTATAATTCTACGATTCTATTATAAGGCTTTATTATCTCTTTAACAAGACTGAAAATACCATGGTGCGAATTTTGATGTGTTTAATTTTAAATGTACTTCTCTCACTTGTCTTCTTGTGCAATTTATTCAGCAAATTATCATCCAGTGGAAAGCCTGCACTGATGTAAGCATCTCACAAACACGCCCGTAGCTCACTAACTGCCTGTCTGGTGTGGAAATGTTCAGGAGACAGGCCCAAAGCTGTAACTGGTCTATAGAGAGTTGTTGCCATTGCTACTCAGAGCAAACTAGCAAAGCTGATTAGTTTTTTTCAAGTCATCCTGGCTGGCACAGGGAAACTTCACAGGATAACATTCTGAACACAGAATCAAATTCAGTGTCATCATAAAGACCATCCAGTCACATCAGGGGAACAAATGGAAGTTATTGCAATTATCCTCTGGCAATTTGTATCTAGCCAGAGCGATATTTGCCACCTCATGGCAGCAAGTTACTGAGCTGCTCCTCAGCCACGTAAAACAGTTTTTTCTCATATGTGAAAAGCAGGTGTCAGGAGGGTAAAATGTTTTATGCATTTTAGTGCAGCATTAATGAGGTGTAGTGATAGATTCAGGCAGAGTCTCACTGAAGTAAATGGCATGAGGTCACCAGTCCCATTACTTTCAAACCAGCTGACATGTCAGAACAGGCTGCTCCTAGGAGCAGCTTGGTCTTTTAATGTCTTCCTCCTCCCCATTACTGTAAAATAAACAAAAAAGATTTAATATAAATTTCTGTGGTCTGTTTTTGCACTTTGGCAAGGTAGAAAACTGGAATTTTATAGGAACTCTTGTTGTTTTTGTGCATTGTTTCTGCAAGTCTCAGATCTGCTCCTAAAAAGGAGAAGCACAGAAAAAAGAGCAAACAAAAAGAATGGCTCTCTGGAGGTGAAGTGGAGCTGAGCACAGAAATAGAAATACTTGCAAGTCAGACACAGATTCAAGACTCTGGTGCTCAAGCTGTACATCATGTCACTTGCCATAACAGCATGGAGTTGTTTAATGAACTGAGATTTTGGTAGGTAGCTGGAGAGAAAATCAAATCACAGAGGAAATTTTTCTGTCACTGTTGCAGTTTTTGAGAACCAGGGAGTCTTCACATGCATGTATATGTTATAGACTCGCATAGTCCTGCCAAAGTCAAGTACTTGTGTGCTTGGTGCTAAAACACCGCTTTCCTGCCTTAGTGCATCAGTCCAATAAACTCCACAGCTTCAATCTAGAATCAGTTTCCTCCTCTAATTTGGCTCCCTTGGCATGAGAAAAAGCTCTCATAGGTTGCCATCTCTGCTTAGCTATTTTAATGGAAAACATGATGTTAAAGATGGGAGGAATTGTCCTAGGAATACCTCAATGCAGTAAAGCTAGTGTGATGAAAGGAGACAACCCTAATCTGAGGAGAGACTGAACACCTCCACCCAGACTCCAGTGGCAAAAGAACATAGTGCATGTGTGTTAAGGCACGTTAGGCAATGAGTCATTTCTGACAGAGAAATAAAGTTATTATTTTTGATCTGCAAGAGCAAGAGGCCTTCTAGGTCCACAGAAAAGAAACCAGACTGGCGTCACTTCAGTTTGTAGGCAGGGAAAAAGGGCAACTAACATTTTCTAAAAATAGGGTAAGATGAGGTACTGACTTAGTCTGAAATATTGCATGCAGGAAAGGGGTACTCATACTTTTAAGAATAATTATTCCTAGCCCATAGGAGAGAGAAAGTTATTCCAATCAGACTGAAAAGAATTTTGAAGAAATTGTACTGAAAAGAGACAGTAACCTAGCCCAAGGCTATCAGACCGTTACTGCCCACGTTTGCTTTCCAATGCATCATTAACTGGGTGGCAAAACACAGCATGCCATGGGAGCAGGGTCACTGCATGCAGGTCTAAGTGGGGTGTTCCTCCATCCTCTCTGCCTCCCTGCTGCCCATCACAGCTGGGTTTCCACAATAACACCAGTGTAGCTACAACCCCTGCCTGTTTGCCTGACACTCTCACCAGAAATGTCGAGAGAGTAAACAGTAATAATTCTGTTCTCACCTCTGAAAGGGCTTTGTATGTTACTGTGTCAGACCATTTCTCTCTTTAGGACTGTATTGTCAAGGAGTCTTTCCACTGGCTGGTGGAAAACCAAAGGTTCCTGAAGGAGCAGTCACTGGTACAGCCAGATTGGTGCAGCAGGAACTGTATTCCAGCTCCCCAAGTAGCCTGTCCAATCTGACCTGATGTAGCAAAATCCTGCAGCCCATAAAAGAAGTGATGTTGTGATTACTGTAAACAGAAATTTATTAATAACTGTACTAGGCCCCATTCACTAGGCCCCAAGTTAGTCAGTCACCAGATTTACCTTCAGTGAAGTCACCCTTGATTTTAATTGCTTTCACCACTCGATGGGACAAAACCAGGGGAAATGATGGTTCTGCTCCATGCTTGGCCATTGAAAAAAAAAATTAAATTATGGGAATTGCACCACTCAGTTGGCTTTTCTCATGCTCTGCATGTCTTTGGGCTGCATGTCTAATATATGTGTGTGCGTGTGTGTGTGTGTGTGTGTGTGTGTTTATTTGTCATTTCTCAAGCTGTGAGAACTGTGCCAGACGTGAGACAGAAAAAAAAGCTCAGGACATCTATCCAGAAGAGCATATGATTTTATGGTGGCATGGAACATGCTGTCTATGCCTGGTCACAGGCTTTTCTTTACTTCTCCTACCTACTCTGCTAAAAATTTTCTTCCACGAACCCCAGCCCTTAGAAACCCATCGTTTAGAAGGCAGATGCAAAAAAACCCTAACTCAAATGGAAATCTGGTGTCTTAGCTGTAGGGGATTTTAACAACCTCCAGAACCAGCTAAACAAGAAGGTTCAGATAACCAAACCAAGTTTTGTCTTCCTGCTCTCTAATGGCTTTGGCCTTAATTCCTTAGAGGGGAAATAAAAATCTGCAGAGTGACAGCCTTAAATCACTGAGCAATAAAACCAAGAAGAAGCAAGCCATTCAAAAGCAATCGGGAGCCACACCAGCCTGCTTTGGTAAAGAGGAGCCTGCCATGCCCTCAAACTTCTTCACGGAGCCTCTGCTGGGCTCTAGTGTCTGGGTTAATCATGTATGCATTGTTAAAATGTAAATCTGCAACGCAGAATACTTTTTTTACCACTCAACCATAAATAAAGTGGGGCAAGCTTATTCCAAACATAGTCATGATCAATTTTTCTTAAGCTGATCATTTTTTACTATATTCAGCCTGAATCCACTGTCCCTTCCACCTGCTTGAAGTTGGAGTGTGCCATCAAAGGCCCTGAAGTTTCAAAGCCTGGTTTGAATAAGATAGGAACCAAGCCAGCATTTCCCTGGGATAAAATCCCAATTTCACTCATGTCAGGACTTCAAGATGCAGAATTTACCACATGGTCAAGTTAAACTCCCTTTCTTTCACTGAGGTAAACCCTGACTTACGCATATATCGAGGTGCTCATTCCACTTTTGAATATTTTATTCTTTTGGGATGCTGTTCATAAGAAGAGGCTTAAGGAGATGAAAGGGGAAAGGAAAGAGGAAGGACTGTAGTTAAGAGGTTTCCTTCTGCTTTTTATTGGCAGATAAAAATAGAATCCCTGCTGAAACCAGCAACGATTTATTTATTGGCAAAAAAGTCAATTAAACTTTACAGTCACTAGTACTCTGCAAAAAAAAAAAAAAAAAAGAATTAAACTAACTGATATTTTAATTAATAGGTTTAGATTAAAGGCAAACAATGTTGCCATCTGCCCTGTCAATCAAAGCGTACACTGAAATTCTTCACTGAACCGGAACCACAGAAACAAACAGACATACGGGAGACTTATGGCAGCCTGGCTTATAAATTACAGGCAGTAGATATATTGTTATGAAAGCTGTATAATTCCTTAAAATGAGTCCAACCTTCTTGACCTACCCCTTTTATTCAAAATTTCATCTCTTTGTATGACCACTTCTTGGACCGCGGGACCAGAATTCAGATGCCTGAAGATCTGCAGCATGTTTTAAAAGATGAGAAACGACAAACACTTTGACGAATTACCTCTTGAGCCTCCCCATTTCTGTAATGCTTCATGCATTCTGATCAGACCAACCAGCTTTAATGAATTCGCCCTTGGTGGAGGCTGCACAGCCCAGCAATGTGGTGCTAGTGGGTTTTCTAAGAGGGTTGTGGTGGGCAGTGGCAAAGCCTTGCCTGCTTCTGGGAGAGAAGCCTGCTGCTGGAGAACCTGGGAGATAGAACCAGCTCCAGGGAGGGCTTGTAAGATCAAGGTAAACCAGATCTTCCCATGTGTGGAAATTTATTTTCCTGGTTCCTGAACAAAATGGAAACATTTCTGTGCAAGTGAAATGGAGGTCTGATAAAATGTTATTTCGGGTCAATCAAAACTTTCCGCTGTTATGAAATCAAACCAGTTTTTGGTCCAAGTTTGCCCTTTGAAAGCCCGTCGATGTGTTTTTGTGTGAGCATAATAACAATGAATTGCATGTGGGAAGAAATCGTTTCCAAATGAAAACCGAAAAGATTCCATTCCAGAAGTGTTCACATGGGCCACTTCAACCTTATGGGAATGCTTTGTTTTGGGACAAGAAGTTCTGGAAGCAAAATATTGCCAGAACTGACAATTTTTTTTCAAAATACTGCGAATGAGAGAAAAATGGCACTAACAAAGAGTTTGGCTGTGCTTTGCTGAGCTCCAGCATCAGGGTCTGAACCTGAGTGTCAGGACATAACCTTCAGGTGGCATTAGATGCTGCTAAGGTGACACTTGGTGAGGGTCCTGTGGGATCAATACTATATTTGTACCTTGGTTGGGATAGTTCAGAAGTCTAATCCAGGCTCAAGCCTGGATCATTTTAAGCCTATCAGGGTGCTGAGAGTTTGGTACAAGCACCATGAGTGAGATGTGGATTTTATTTTAATTGACTGTTTTCAGGGACAGAGAATCAGATCTCTGTGTTGAGGAGACCCTTGTGGGGATCATGTTGAGGGCCAAACTCTGCCTACAAAAAAAGCAGGTCAGGGCCTGACAAAGAAGGGCTGTTTCCCCGTGCCTCACTATATTGATATTTGTTTTCTCTTTACTAGCCAGAGCAGTCTAGGCGAAAGTGATGAAGCATTATCTGTGGCAGTGCAACCCACAGATAGACCATCAGATTAAGATAAATTTCCTAATTTAAGAATTATTTTGATGGGGTGGGAAAGGGCAGCTCAGTTTTGTCACCTCTGCCAACAGCCCCCCGGCATGCACGACTGCTCTCATTGTGGAGGAGAGCCGTGCCTATCAGCACAGACATTAGCTGTTGGCCATTACTGCAGGCAGAGCAGCTGCAGGAGCTTAGTGACCCCTCCCCACCCCCATGCTTACAACGCCGGGCCATTTTAATTGCAACCCACAGCTTAAAGTCTTCATTAAGTTTTCTCTGAACCCTGCCTCCTCCTCAGTAAGATCAGCCACTTGTCGCCCTGACCGGCAGAGCAGCGAGGAACATCTGCAGTTCAAACGTGATGCATATGCAACAGCGGTCTCAGGATTAAAGGTCAACAGACTCCTCCAACACCCAGGACCATTGCTCCCTTGCAGGGTGTCTGGTGTCTTTTACATCCCATTGTTCGAAACTCTATACTTCCTGCCAGGCTTTTTGCCCACTCGCTCAGCCCAACTGCCGCAAGGCTGGCGCGGCGCCTTCGCAAGCTGGCCGGAGCTGCCCTCGCACAGTGGCTGCCCACGAGCGCGCAGGGGATGCCGCTGGCAAATAATCAGGTCCTTCCCTTGCCTTCTCATCGCAAAGCCCAGGGAGATGATGACTGCAACAGCTGCAGTGCTGGCTTGCTCTTGACAAATGGTCCTGTCACTCTGCTTATTGATTAGCAATGTTATGACATTTCCCTTCAAAAACACAGATGTGGCACGGGCAGCGACAGGAGCACTGCTCTGGGAGGAACATAATGTTTGCTGTTGTTCCCATTCTCCTCTCTGCATCTGTTCATATCCGCGTCGATGGCTTCATGCGCTGGCTGTTTTATCAAGAAGCAGTGGGAGCAGGTGAAACCTTTGCCGGGGTTAAAGGCAAATACGTCTTGTTGCGTCAGGGGACTGAGCGTGCGGATGACAAGCCTGGTTCTCCCCCACCCCGTACCAGTGTGCAGGGGGACAGCCAGGGATGGACTCTGTCAAGATGGCATTTGCAAGGAGGAGTGAAGGTGTAATGAATCCACATGAGATTTCATATTCCTCTTGTGAGGTTCTTGGGTCAATTTTGTGTCTCAGAAAGTATTATAAAAAAGTCGTAATAAGGCATATGAAGTATGTTTGCATCCAGCAGGTCATCCCTGGAGCACTGGGTCCTCGCAGACCAGTCTGGCACACCCCTCTGCACAGCTCCTTGCCCCATTAACCTCACATGGGTACTCATCTCTGAGCCGAACTCTGTATGAGAGCATGAGCTGTACTGGGGAGGACTTACTCATGGGTTTGTTGTTTGTGTGCAGAGCCTGGCAGCATTTCAGCATAGGAAAGCTAGGGCCTTTCCACGAACTATCCATTTCTTGGGGAGGGTTATCCAGGTGAATGGGTTTCACGGCCATGCAGGGAAGCCAACCTTTCATCCCCTGGAGCCCCCAAAGGGGATGTTTCCACATCAGCAGAGCTGTTCTTACATGGTTGAGCCCTAACTGCATTCCACTCCCATGGAATCCTTCTCTCTGCAACAGAGAACTATGAGCTCTGTTATCACCAGGTTGCAGAGGCTTAGAAAGGGCAGCTATGGAAGCAAAACATGAGGACTGATCTTTGCCTTGAAGAGGAAGGGCTCTGTCAAGGAGGGTCTAAACCAGCACAGCTTCTAAGCATCTGATTAAAAAGGGGTGGTTTGAAATATGAAGGGTGTTCTTGGGGCTGGAAATCACAGAGAGGGGACCTGAAAACATCAGGACACCGAGTCTGAGGTGGCACCATTCTGCATACGGTTGCATTTCTGGGCAAAGCCTGTGCTAGTGAGCTGTGGGTATCTCCATGAATTTCTACTTCATGCTCAGGTTTTCGCTGTAAAGGCATGTCCTAGTCGCACTGCTCACACCAGAGAGAAATCCCAGCTGGTACAGCAAGAAGCAACATTTTCCTCAGTAAGGGCATAGGAGCTGACCTCCTTATATCAAATATTTATAGGCCAAAAGACAAGTTTAGGAGGTTCTCTCTATTTTCACTGGCAAGAACAGTGAGGGTTTTTTCCACCAACTATGCAAAATATGCCCAGTTTAATCTCAAAATTACTTAAAGCCTTTCTTAGTAGTTCTAAGCATTTTCTCCAGCTTTTAGTGAATCCTTTGCATGCTTCGCAGGGAAGCTAGTTAGAGGAAAAGTGTTTACCTTCCAGTCCTACCCCCCCAGTTCCTTGGGGGTTGAATTATGGGACCATACACAGTCTGCAATAAGAGTCTTGGAAATCCCTGATAAACTGACTCTATGCACAACAGTTAATGAGCTTGATGCTGCATTTACAGGATTTCTGTATCGTTTGTGTCAGAAAAAGCAATGTCGGTATGTTTGATATTATTTCTTTCCTTGACCAAGGTCTCTTACAGTGCTAATGCAGCTAAAATGGGCTGATCTGCAAAACTCGATTTACATGAACTTGAAGCAAAGTACATTAGCATGATTGTGCAGGCATTACTGTACAGAGCATGCTGGTAATGAGAAGCATATTTGTGAATGCTTTCAGCATATTTTATGGCCAAAAAAAGAGAGATATAGTCTAGAGGGAAAAAAGAAAAATACAACAAAAACATGGGTTTGACCCCCCCCAGGCAACATGATGTAGATTAATATGAGTTAAATGGAATGTGACCAATTTGTAAGGCATTTGGTTTGTATCTTGAGAAATTGAAGGCAAGATCATTTTTCCTTGCAATCAGAGTAAGCCTTAGGCTACAAGCCCTTGTAGTCTCTACAATTGCCACAGGCCTCCTCTTTTAATATACGAGTGTATCCTAGAATATTTCTTACAACTTTCATAGTCCAATGATGTGATAGATTTGCCAGTATGATACTTCTGCTGCCTTTCCTTGGGAAAAGCCTCCATTAGTTGTAATGTGTGCTTATAGCTTCTGTGAGTCTCATCAATTTTTGTGCAATATTTTGCCCACAGCTGTTTTTTTATGCAAGAAAAGAGTTGCAGTAATCTACATCCTATACAGTATGCAGGGGTTATACAGCGAGAAAGGAATCTTTCTGCCAAAGGTTCATCATTGTTGCTGAAGATGGGTGTTCCAGGCTGGCAAAAGGCCAGAAAATTGTGGATTCACTATGGACCCACATTTTTTCTTTATGTAAGAAAGTTTTGCCTATGTAACAAAAAAAAAATCCTAAAATGATGCAGTCCTCAATGTTTTATTAATGATCATAAAATCTCTTTGCAGTTTGAGATTTAGAGATAAAACATTTAAAGTGTTTTACCGAGCAGGTTGTAAGAGAGTATTCTCAATGGAGTAGCTGGTCCAGAGAGTCTAACTGAGGTCACAAAGAACTCAGTAGAAGGCTTCAAATACAGCCCAGGAGCTGTATTCCATATCATGAAGCAAGCAGGTCTCCCTCTAAAACTCACCTCCTTTATCACATCATACCACTTTTCCATGCCAGCAAACAGCCAGGAGACCATCACAAACATCTCAAGTTCAGCCTCTACCTCACCCTTTGCAGCTATAATTCAGGAAAAGATATGCCTTTGCTTTTCAAATGACCTGAAATAAGTGCTGCAAAGGCAGGCACAAATCCAGCGACTAACATGAATATGCCCTTCAGCCTTCTATGCTTAAAAGACTCCCCCCCACCTATGATATGTTTGGCAGTCTTCCACTTGGGTGTGTGGGCAATATTCAGGAACATTTGACAGCTGTAACAAGAAGTTCTGTAGTTGTTTAGTTCATTTGTTTGAATAGTGGACAAGGAGGGACAAATATAAATTGCTTTTCACTTGTTTGTTTATTTAAGAAATAAGATACAAGGACTAAAAGATGAGTCATCATGCAGTCATGGCTTCAAGAGCAGAGGTCTGGGACAAAGCTCATCCAGGATCTCTCTGCATCTCCAAATACCATCATCCATGCTGCTGGTGGAGGCAGCTATGCAGTTATGTAACCACTAACTCTGAGCAGAGAAGGAGTAGCAGCCATGAACGGTTCCTCCTGCCCATCGGTGAGCAACAGAAGCATCCATGAAGTTCTGCCTCAGTCTTGGACCGGGGTCCTGACTGGATGCTTTGTTCTTTGCAGAGTTTTGTATCACAAAATACAGAAATCTACCCTTGGCTTTGCAGGCATCAGAGAGTTGTATTTCCTGTGATACTTTGAGCCTTGCTTGTTAAAGAGAGAGATGTGAGAGTGTGCTCTCAGGTAATGACTCCTTTGATAAATGCGGGATGCACAATGGGAGAGGAGGGCTAAGCATTTTGACTTCTCATTGCTACTGCCACCTTCTGTGCCGTGCTAATGGTTATGGTGTGCTAGCCCTCACAAGCACACCAATCCAGCCATAGTCTCCCTCTCTTTTATACTACTGGAGTTTCAGTGGTATTATAGGTGGTTTAGAGAGGAGAAGGAAGGCAGCTTTGCAACAGATACCCATCCACAAAGAAAAGAGGGGAAATGAGTCTCCACCCTTTTCAACATCTGTTCTTCAAGAATTGCATTGGTTTAAACATGATTTCTAGGAAATGACCCTCACAGGGTCATGCATTAGTTTGCCTTGAAAGGGTCTGCTGAAGGTCACCTAGTCCAACTTCCTGATCAGATCAGGGGAAGCTTCACAGTTAAATCAGATGGGTCAGGGTTGTGCTCAGGTGGGTTTTGAAAACTTGTCATGCAGGAAAGCCAGGATTTAAATAGATAAACTTCTACAAACTGCTTTGTTGTTCTTTTTTTTTTTTAACATGGTGACTCAAACTGTGATATACCACTCGAACAGATTCATACAACCATATGTGGTGCCACAAGCTGTTCTTCCAACCACTTCCTCATTTCTATTTGGTCTTCCTGAAAGCACCCCTGTTGAAGGAGTGTATTTGCACTGAACTTGCAGGGTCGCAGCCCTTTACATTATGACCCGATCTGGCCTTTCCCATCCAACATAGTCATTCAACCTTTTTATTTTTAAGACTTACTGTCCTTTTTTTTCCCCACCACATTTCAGGATGTTGCCTCCAGTTCTTCAGGGTAGCAGCCTTGCTCTGTGCCCATTGGCCTGGAGAGGTTGATGGGCTACTCATCAAAGGTATGGGTTAGGAGGGAATTTTCTCTTCCCTCTTGCTCTCCAGCCTAAGATAAATGTGAAACTGGTGGGCTATCTCTCCTCTAAGTTCAGCAACAAAGCCTTGTAACTTGTAAGAATAATTCAGCCACAATTAGCACTAGTGTGAAGCCAGAGCCTCCCACGGATGAGTCTGCCTGGTCCAGTGCAGAAGCTACAATCTCTTTAATGATGGGAGGTTTGACTAAATTAAAGTTGACCCTCAGGCTTCTGCAGCTAAATTCCAACAGTAACCTTCCCTCCCACCCAGTCCTCTGAAAAAAATCCTACCAACAACAAACTACAAGTGAGAGGGGGAGGAAACCTCTCTGTTGTTAACCTTTACAGGACAGTGCATGTGTCCAAATCAGACAAAAAACATGAAGTCTCCTGCTGAAGTGCCATAAATAGTGCTATCTCCCAGTGTGATCTTTGAGAGAATCTGTTTTGGGGAAAGAACAGAAGAGGAGTCCTAAAAAGAGCGCGTGAAAAATGATGAAAGTTACTTTGAAGTGAGTCCGAGAGCTGCAGTGCTTTCAGCAGCTTCCCCCTGGAAGCCCTTGAAATTCTATCTGCAATAAAAGGTACCAAAAGAAAACAGCTGGCAAGAGCTGTTAAAGTGGAAACAATATGCAGTTCAGAAGAGATAAACAGGATGGGCACAGCGCGGAATGAAAAAGAAGGTATGGATCTGTTACGTGATGGGAACAGCCCTTCTGCCCTGGGCTGAGACCAGGGAAATATCACTGGCTTAGGCAAATAGGCTGGGAGAAAACAAATTTAGCACTCAATTTTCATGGGAATGGGCATTTTATTTTAAACTGGAGGACAGGGGTTTTAGATCTGGTCCCCTGATTCTTCACTGAATTGGCCTCAGCTTGCATGGAACAGATTTGGATGTAGGGGGTGCCAGGCTGAATGACACATCGCCCAAGCAGAAGTCAGTCTTCTGTACAAATATTTCTCTGGTACCCAAGACAATGGCAGGTGGAACTGGAGCTCCTTTCCAACGTCAGGACAGTGAGGTGCTCTTCTTGGCAGGTGGGCAGTGATGCTCTGCTGCTGGCTGCAGAGAATGATCCAGTTCTTGTGCAACTCTGAAACAATGCCAAGGCTGTGGTCAAATCTAAAACCTGTGACCAAATCTAAACTTGCTTTTGCCCTCACTGATACCATGGTCTCTGGAGACAGAAACCAGTGAAGGGCTGGCACTGGGGTCAGAACAGATTCCACATCTTTGTGCAATTCAAAGAAAAATATTGCTAATGGAGTGTGCATGGATCATAACATGTTCTGACTTAAAGGTGCAAATTGCTGTGCTTCACATATAAGTTCTTTAGATCTCTCCTGAAGGGACTGAGAGCAGAATATGTCCATGGGAGGATGGTGAGGAATTCACACTCAACCACATCTATGAAAAAATCTCCCATGCCCTTATCTGCCATCGACTCTGCCCATGTCATCCCTGATGGAAAATCTCTGCTTAGAGACCTCTGCTCACAGGGGTAGGAATATTAATCAAAACTTTTGTCCTGTCTTCACAGATGTACTTCAGATCAAAAGCACTTCTAGGGGAAAACAGTAATTCAGTGATGTGGTGGGAGTGGAGCTGAGTCATACTTTCCATCTGCTTTCATTTCTGATTTATACAATTCTCATTCTGATTAAAGCCACACAGCAGCTCCAATGTAATCATTTGTGTATCCATTAGACTGTCCCACTGTTAGGACAGAAGTAAAACCATTTCCCACAAAGCTCCATTGATTTTTCATGCACGTGTATTTTCAAGGAATATTAAAATACAGACAACCAGCCTCCCAGCCTCCCGTTAGTATTAGAAAAAGTGTTAAAATACTCATATCAAGTCATTGTGCAGATGAGCTAAAACACTGTACAAATAACTTGTGGTATGGAGTACTAGAGTTTCCTTGAGAAGTGAGCTTGAGCAGGGACACAATGAAGAGGGGAAAGAATAGCCAGGGTTTATGTTTCCTAGATACGTGCTAAATCACCTTCATTTGGGAAGGCTCAGGGACCTTGCTGAAGGCTAAAGGATAACGCATAAGCAGGGAAAGAGATGCATTTGTGATACTAAGTACCATTTTACCCTGCAGGCAATTCCTCCACCTCCAGGAAGGTCCCAGATACTTAAAATGCTTTGAGGGCTTAGATACTGCTGAGGACCTGGGTTTAAAATGCCTGTTCAGAAAAGGACTCAGGGCACTCGCATGGATCCTGCAGCTCCAAGTGCTTTGACAAATCTGAGGCTGCAAAACTCTTCCTCCCTCGCACTGTTTTTATCCTGATTTGCAACTGATTCAGTTCTCCATAAAATCAGGGAGCATCCATCTGCTTTCTTTAATAGATGTTGGACTGGCTGTTATAGAAGAGAAATACAGTCTTCCCAGTCCATACACACAGATACTGTTCCTAATAAGGAGCAGAGCTTGGGATGGTTGAAAATGAAGCGCTAAATATGTCCAAGAGCTGGGAGACTGAAGATGCCACCAGAAATAGAAAGGTGATTACAATACATATAGGAGTACTGGACTGTATACCATGTAGTTCCATATTCTCCTATACTTAAATCCTCTGGAATTTAATAAAATCTTCAACCTCTTCTAAAGGCCTTTGAGTAACTGGATGAAATTGTAAATTACAATCTCACCATGCAGTTCTAGATCCAGAAAAGTCACAGAGAGACTATTCCCTATTATGTTCTGTAGCTTCTATAAGCAGTTGACTTCAACAGAGCATTGAGTTTCGTTCTTTTTTAGTTCTTCACAATTTCAGTAAGTTTTTCACTGAGCAATTTGCAATAACATATCCCTACCTGAATGTAGGCAGATAGCAATTGATCTGTATGCTGAAAAGAGAGATTTTCTCTTCATCGTGAACTTAGAGCCTGGATACGGTAATTGCCTATACTTTTAGTTGTTTGCATAAATACTCAACAATAACCTTTCTTAAGCTCTTTGCATCAGGACATCTGTTACTTGAAAGCCTCATAATTTAAATATATCAAGTTTGGATTTTCTTTCACAATTCTGGAGTTCAGATTTTCTTTGATATAAGTGTAAATTCAATTTTTACTTTTAAATATCTGTGCCTACATGTAATTGAATATATGCCTGATTTTGTGCTATTATGACATGTAAATTATTTGTGCTTACAATAATGCATATGAATCCTTAACCAGAAACCCTCAGTAAAAAGAGGAAAACACAGTGGTCCATGACCCAGTCTTCTCTGTACACATCTGCCTTGTTCTTTCTCAACTGTCTCCAAGCAAAATAATTATCTTGTTAATCCTTTAACTCAACTCTGATTTCATATTTGTTTTACTGAGCTTTGCATTTCTGCTAACATACTTTTTCACAAGTCCAAGCCGAAGTGAATATAATTTATAAGAATATCCACTGATACTACAACATAATGAATACCATTCTCTACCCTCTCTCTCAGCTCAGTGCAAGATCGGATTTGTGTGGGAGTTGGTCTTCACTGCTGGCCCAGTGTCTGATGTCCTTGAGATGAGGCTGTACATTGGATTTTCCATCCTTTCTGTATACAGAATCAATAATACATGTGAAGAATTGAAAGGTTAGTTCTGATGTGTGATTTTTTTTTTATGTTTCCCGTTTGTCTACCTGGATTTTTAACTTACCAAATATTGCTACCTCATTTAATTTGAAACTTCAGCCTTTGAGGATTTCTTTGGCACTCTGCAGAAATAAAATAAGAGTTTCACGTGCTCAGCAACTTCTCTGCATCTTTTGAGACAAAACCTAGTTTTCAATCTTGACATTTCATCCAGGACTCAGTTTCAGTAACCTATTGAAGGAGCTGTCACTGAAAACCACAGAAACTCTGTGGCACCGTTCAGAGTTAGCCACATCCCATTTACCCAGTGACAGCTCTTTGTTTTCCATCAGTCATCACCTGGAATGTTACCCCCAGCACCTGAGGACAGGAGCGACCAGATCCCCAACGCCTGTGCTAGAGCTCACTCCTCAGCTGCTGCTTGCACATCCACCTTTCCTGGGACATCAGCCCTTTAAGCCACTACAAAAATCAGGGCCTTGGGCAAAAGACAGTGGGATGGGTTTTGCCTGAATTGGGAACAATGACATTGCAGCCAAAAAGCTATGGGAGAGGAAAAAAGAGAAGAACAAGGACTTGTAATCTCATTATACCCCCCTCCTCACTTTCCTCCCCTGGTCAAATTTAATTTGATAAAGTAATGCAGGCAATAACTGCCAAAGCTTAAGCCACTCAGGGAATAACTGAGCGCATGCAAGATGATGGATTCAGAGCAGTACGTAACATTTCTTAATGTGAGATGGTTACCTTTAAATCACTGCTTGAGTCTTAACTCCCGAAGCAAACTCAATATATGCTGTCTGTCTCCTCAGGAGTGCCCTCTGGCAGGAAACAGGCTCTGCTTGCAGTGTCTTTGTCTAATTGCATTTTGGCAGAGGATGGCAAGGAGAAAATAGAGAAAATGAACTTGTTAATTCCGTGGTCAAGACCTGTCTATGGCTGGAAAGCGGAGGAGAGTCAAGTCCTTCCTGCTTTGCTGAACTGTCCTCTCTAGGATGCGAAACACCATTGCTGGGGTGGCTCTGAGCGAGCGTTAAGGGGCAGGTTTCAGTTAGCTGCTCTCATTTCTGCATGTTTGCTGGTGATGGGTAATGTGACTATAATTGTTCCATGGATATACTTAGTAACCTTTCCCACACAGGCTATTTGTTGATACATATAAACCAGAGAAAGGCAGGAAAATATGATGGGACACAAATACTTTTTGCTGACTTCTTAGTATTTCTTACAAGTTGAAGCTTTACTTGAATGTCCTTGGCCAACACTTGACAAGGCTTTTCTATACCTCAGTATTTAAAGCACTTTTAACTCAAGAAGATAAATACATTAAGAGTTGTCATGCGGAGTATCCCACCTTACATCTCATCCTATGAGCCTGTGTTTGCGTGTCTTATCTCTCAATTACACCGTCAGCTTCTGCTTTTCCTTATGTCTTACCCTGTAAAGTACACCCAACCCTCTGTGAGAGGCTAAAGCAGCTGGGAAAGGTGTCTGCCCCTATAAACTGTGCTCCAGGAGGGGATTTAAGGAAATGCACAGTCTCTTGATGATGCAACTGCTCACGGGAGGCGAGAGGAGACTTTGGGAGATGAAAATCTGCCTCTATTGGGCAAAGTGCCCAGGATCTGTACTAGAATAAAACCGGCATCCTCAGACAAGGTTTTGTAGTCTGTACTATTTAACAAACAGTCTTAATATTGCAGAAAAATATGGGATTATGATAATTTTTATAGAGGTGATAAAAAAATAATGTTTTCTTTGTCTCTTGGGAAGAAGGACATGCAGGCAGATGAGCCTGGGCCCTGGCCTCAAAAAACATCTGCCCATCCTTTTTAAATCAGTGGGAGTGCTCTTGAAAAACAAAGGTAGAACAAAAAGCTAGCTTTATTTTCCATATAAAGCCAGTTTTATTTTCCACAATTTCCTATACACTGACCATGATAAATCAGAGCTGGGGAATGACAGTCGCATCAGGAGTATCCTCACAAGGATGAACGGTGTGGGAAGGTCTCCAGCACAGTGTTAACATGACCGCGAGCCTTGCAGCAATGCTCTGCTCCATGGCAGAGCCTCGAAGTTTGCCAAGGAGAGGAAGAAGGGGGAGTGCAGTCCAGAGGGGGCAAGATGGATTATACTGTAGCTGACCCATTCTTTGTTCATCTTTGTGGCACCACATCCTTTGCCACACAAGTCATAAAATTTCCTACTAGTAGTTATTTTGACAGTGGCATAATAAAGCTCAGAAGAGAATGAAGAAACACATCCAGAAGTGTCAGAATAATGTAGCATACTGTGTTTGTACTAACATTATAATATAGTGGTTTATCAGCAGTTACACCAAATTAAAATGAAGGGGTTTTTCAGAATATGAGATATATTTTGCATTTGCAAAGTACCCTCACATACCTTGAGAGAGAGTCCTGATTTTTAACCAAAGAAGGAATTATTTCCTTGGAAATGAGCATGATTGCTATGAAAATCTCTGGCAGGAATACAGGCCAAAAAAATATAAATATAGCCTAGTATCAAAGTAATCCAGAAAGACATGACTGAAATCATGGTTTTAATTTATTTTGAACAATTTATCATCTGGTAACATTTTTCCATACTATTTTAATGGCTTTGGTACTCTTACTAAAATTAACCTTCACCTTACATGAACTAAGGAAATTTCCTAACTACATCCGTATGCAACATCGTATAGGATTGTTAGTTGCTGGCAGTAATGGTATTAATTTCAAATATATTTCAATTTTCTTTGAAAAGTTACATAATGGAAACTGAAATGATATCAAATGCAATAACAATAAATATAAAAAAATATGTATACGTAAAAGGAGTAGCCAGAAGCTCCCCTAATACTGGCATGTAGTGCGTCAGGCACTTTAGGAGCATGCTGTGCACTGCTAGACCTGATGTTGGGATGAAATAGGAGGGGGATTAGAGGCACTGCAAAAAGAAGTGACCTGATGAAAGCGTGCTGTCAGAGGGACAGCAGATAAAACACAGGACTCGGGAATCCCTGACGCGTCATCTATCCACAAATGAAGCTGCCTCACTATTTCATGCAGTCTGTCGGGTACAGGAACCCAGTAAACCCAACAAGAGGTGGGAGGGTTTGAGGCACTACTGAAGTCATCGGAGTGCAGTTCCATTCTGCCTCTCTACAAGGGGAGTTGGGGCTAAGCCTTGCCAGAGCTGGCAGGGAGTCATGGGGACCATGGGTAGGTGTTTGCTCCAGCTCCAGGTGAGCTGGTCAACAAAACAACACCCAAGAAAATATACCCACTGCAACACTGTGAGTGTGGGGCAGAGTGTGTGTTGTGCAGAGTGGAAGACTGTAAGTCCTGGTTTCTTCTGACCCTCAGCAAGAGCTAAATATTTACAAATTTGCCATGATGCCTTTGAAATGAAAGATGCTTTTCTGAGCTGAATGGACCAGGGTAGCCCAGGAACTTGAGAAGAGAGGAGATGCAGAGCTCAGCCAGGGCCAGGGCTGGAGACATTTCTGTCTGACTAGTTGGTAGATTTAAGGTGGAAAGAAAACAGCCTGATGGCTTTGTCTGTTTCATTAGGCTGTGGACAAATTATAGTCTAGAAATAAGTATAGAGAAGCCACTTTATGGGATGGCATTTTTAAAGTTAATATAAAGTTCACTCTTTATGTCCCTAGATATCTACCACAGGACAACGGTAGCTTGCTTGGTTGTTTTTTTTTTTTTTTGCTTGTTTCTTTGTGTTGTTCTTTTTTAATTGCCACTAATATCTGTTCATTTTTATACACATGGCAGGGAGCCTGAGGGGCAAATAGATGGCTTTCAGATCATCTGTCCTATAAACTCTCTGGAAATTACCTGGTTCTCCTTTGCCCAATTATTTGATTCCCCAAATGTTGATACTAAAGGAAGACATGAAATTTGCTCCAGGGCAAGCTTAACCTTTTCAGTACAAGAGCTCCAAAATAGATTTTTCAAGCCAAATACCCAAGTTTTATTAAGAGAGATGTACAGCAGTTTGGGCTTGCCTATGTGGCTGCTTGGTCCTGGCTGCTCGGTGCTGGTTTCCGAAGGGAGCACCAATTAGTGCTAATTGCACAGGCATTTATGGGTATGTACGTGTGTGTGTGTAATGTAGACCTGTGTCTCCTCCTCAGACCATCACTCATGTCACACACGCCATAGGATCATCCAACAGCTGTGAGCTGACCTGGAGATGAAAAGCTCACATACCATATCCAATCCCTGGAGCCAGCTGGGCCCATCCCTTAAATGACTATATAAATTCTAATAACTCCTAAAGACAAAGTCAGCAGGTACCTCAGGCTTTCCTGCTGCCCACAGGGACTTGCCACAGTGATGCAATATCTCAGCTGGTCCTCTGGAAAACATCATGACATGGTGTTTGCCTCCACCCCATCTGACCTCAGATGACAGGACTCTTGGCACAGGGGTGGAGGGACATTGGCTGGACAGATGGGTTCCCCCCCTCTGCTCTCAATGAGCAGAAGAGGACCTTCCTGACATCACTGTGAAAAGGAAAATGGCCCAACTTTCCTAGTCACCCTAGTAAATATGGCACCAGTCCCAGTAGGCATCTGGTATGGACCTTGCTGGTAGGACACCAGGATTTTGGGGGTCCTGACATACCTGCAGCAGATCTGTGTGCTCTCAGGTTCTTGGTCACCACTCAGCCCTAATAGAAGTTGGGTTTGCTCCTCTGTTTGCTTTACAAGTGTTTAAAGCACAGCACCTACTAAAAAGCCTAAGCCCATCTAAGCAAGACCTTTGGAGCATGTGGAGATCCTACCTCAACCTGTGTTGTCTTAAGGATTTCATCTCTTTTTGGTTCACTGGGGATGTCTGCAGTTAGCACAGTGAGAGCAGAGCCTGTACCCCACAGTGGGGTGTGTGCTGCACGTTTACAAGCAGGCACTGGTAGCTGGGCATTCCTGCTGAGGGAACTCACAGTGACCGTAGCCAACTTGCCATTTTCCTATATTTTTTTTCCTAGAATTACAGTCAGAAATAAAATTATTTTGAGGAACGATTTCCCTTCAAAAACATCCTGATGTAGTGCATTTAAAAGCATAATATATAATTTCATGGATCTTAGCACTTGTCGTTACAGAATATATAATGAAATGCTTATTGCTACGTACTGTGCATAGTTCATTAAAGAGCTGCTACTGAAAGAAGAGGTAAATAATATTTTCATTTTGGAAGGGAGAGAGACCATTCTCTGAAGAGTCAAAACTTTTGCCTAAGAAAGACTTGCAGAAAGCCAGGCACACTGATTTATACCCTTCAGTCAGGAGAGACGAGATCTGGGATGTGATGGCAGAGGCATTCGGGGACTTCTGCTGCCTATTATTTTCTGCAGTTTGTGAAGAAAAACTTGTACAGAGCTGTACTGACTGTCACTGGCAATGAAGTAGCTCCACCACCTGGGGTTTTTTAGAATTGCCTTTCTTCCTCTATACCACTGGATTCAATACGGGTTTCGTTTGGCTTTGTTTTTTGGGTTTTTTATAGGTAAGACCACATAGTTGAAATAAAAGTCATTATAAGGAAAAGCTGTAAATGAAGGGAAGGGATAAAATTCAGCTTGAACTTGTCATTGTGGGCCAGCCATCAGGATTTTCAGTCTCTGAACTAAAGGAATCTTTGTTTTACAAGCGTCCCATCGTGCTCTGTTGTGTTACAGCTCATTAAAATCTTTAAAAGTCACTGGCCCAAGAGATAACAGTGGCAGAAAGGAGTTATTCTAAGATATTTTTACTGAGACATTTTGTGTTTATCTAATTGTGTTAAGATCAAGTGGAGTTATTCCTGAAATACATGGGTATGAAAAAAGGCAGATCCAGAGCACAGAAGTCTAATAAAGTCAGTGCCTCGTATCTGTCTCTTGTTTTATTGCAAAGAGGCTCAGCCCTAGCTTCTTACACCCTGGTTTCAAGTAAAAACAAAGTATGTGAGCATAAATTTCAAGCAGTATGAGAATCAACCCTGCTGAAATCAGCCTGGCAGCCACAGATTACAACCAAACCCAAACCTTGCCCATGGTCTGACTTTTCCCAGTTGCTCCCGCGTCAGCTAGTTGGGGTTCATATTATGTCCCCAAAGCCTTCACTGTTTCACGTCCTCCCCTATTTCCCTGAATCCATTAGCTACAAAGTAGTTCGTATGAACTGTGAATCCACACACACACAGACACACAGACAGACAGACACACACACAGACACACAGACAGACAGACAGACACACACGATATAACCCAGGAGGGCAAAGTGAGTGACTCAAGACACACATTTTCAGAGCCATTTGGGAGCTCTGAGGGGTCCTGCTGGCACTGGGGTCCTGATCTCTGCAGGGCAGCAAGGCAAGTCGGAGTGGCGATGGCATCCCCTCTGCCACCTCCCCATGGTCCTACTATCAGCGCCCACCTCACAGTTCAGGGCTAAGTGACTTAGCTCAGTCCCACCTGCCCTTCGATCCCCCCTTTACGGGGGGACTGATGTACAACAGAGCACAAACAGTCACCAGCCATGGGGGCATAAAATGCATACGAACAGCCTCAGGGCTCTGGGACCTATACAGGAAGAGAAGGAGAGAGATAGTAGTATCCTGGATGGATAGAGGGTATTTTTTTTTCCCAGCAGTGCTAGTTTTAAGTTGCACTGTACATAGAATATGTTTCTTCCTCTATCACAGATGGCTTAAAAAGACCATACCTAGTGCTACAAAGAAGTGTTGTTTGTTTTTCCTGTTTGTGAACTTGCCCACAGCAGCTAAACTCCCATGTAGAGCCCAAATCTATTTTATCAGTGTTTTACTGGGCATAGCAGGAGATCTGCCATCAGAGGAAAGAGATGAAAGAGGGCAGTGGTCATTACTGATGTAATGCCACAAACAAGACTCTTTCACTCCCTTTCTTATATGGGCGATATTATAGAAGCATATAGGCACTCACAGTTCTGTTATTTTATTATTTCTGTTCCTCCCCCAGCCTTACTCCCATCTCCCTAGAAACCTCTCCTTTCTTTTCTTCCTGGCACTCTTCAGGATGAGAAGCAAGCAACCTCATTTACAGAAACTGTGAAAAAGCAACAATATTCTTAACCACATCAATTTGGAGTTTCAAGGAATTGTAGATCTTGGTTTGCTGGTGAGGAAATGGGTTTTACACTGCAGAGCATAAGCAGTTGTCCCATTGCCTCCAGTCATACAAATAAACTGTTGCAGAGTCCATGACCCCAAAGTTGTCACAATTATCATCTCACTGCTTTGATTAACTGAAGGACCAATAAGTTTACATCCTGAAATCAATGAAACTCAAGTCGATGAGAGACAGAAGCAGTCCAACAGCAGATAAACCATTCATTCCTCTTGGGTAGCAATGCCCTCAACTACTACACCTGGCTTTGGTTGGAGGAGAGCAGATCTTTGCCTTCATTCAACAGTCACATTTGCTCCACCAAGGAGGCAGCTTTTTTTGGCATAACAAAAACCTGGAGTCCAGGAAGTCCCCACCATATATGCCGCTGTATACTTCCCAAAGCATTTTTTCTATTTGTTGGTTTTCTCAGAACAGTCCCTGTCCTGGCTTATGTTGAGTCAGCATCCTCAAGGATCCTGAGTTACACTGAGGTTGCATCTCCATCACCTGTACTTAAAAGCCACCAACAGGTCTGTTCTTCAGACATCTGTTTAGTTCTGTTTTGAACCTGTCTATATTCCAGGCCTCCACAACAGCCCAAAGTTAGGAGTTTCATGGTTTGACTATTTGTTGTGTGAAAAAGTAGTTATTTTATTTGGCTTTAATCTCCTACCTCTCAATCTATCAGGGTTTAAAAAATAGGATAGGAAAACCTCCCCCACCAATAGTTTTAAACCCTCTCATGAAGCAAAGTTGAAGAAAAGGAAGGGGCTTGAGTTGAGACCAGACTTCCAAAAGAACTTTTCAAACCTTCCTAATTTAGTTTATTTAAGCCCAGTGAAATGAGCTATGTAAAAACACATAAAAACTCTAAGCCTTTAAAGAACCAAAATTACCAGAAGCTTCTGCTAGTAGAAAATTCCTCTATTACATATTTGGCAGTGAAGTGGCTGCACAGACAGATGACATGCCATTAGAGTCCATATAAGTAACCGCTAGGGAAAGCACCTGCTGCAATACAGAAGATGTTGTTAGAAATGCAAAGATCTGATTGAAAAGCAATTTATATTCCAAGCAAATGCATAATAAGAGAAGACATACTACCAAGCGTAAAGCTTCCTGCAGAGGAAAGTGACACATAATAGAAAGTAGTTAATCCTGTGGAAATAATTAAACAAGATCAAGGGGAAAATATATTTGAAAATATACAATGCTTAGCCAAAACATGGTTGATCCAGCTTAATGAAACGGGAGTTTGTCCTTTTGGCTGCAGAGTCTTGCTATCTACACAAATTCTTTAAAGTGAGAAATAGAGGAATACTGAGTCTTAATCAGTAGTGTAATCATGCTATTCCAGTGGCTGTACCTGTCTATTGTCAAGCAAAATGAACACGTGCAAGGAAATTGTTTCATTCTGCAATAAACAATATTGCTGCCTGCCTGTCCTAGATACCCATGTTTCTGAGAAGGATGGAAACAGGGAGAGCAAAGGCTCTCGCATTCACTTTTTATACCAGCAAAACAAATGGAGTGAGCCTGGTGCTTTCTGCCCTATTTTCTTGCACTGATTGGATCTTGCTCCCCTGGATTTTAGCGGAAAGAGTCCTATTAAAGCTGGCAGGAGGCTGAGTCAGAGCCTGGAGATATATACAAAAAAAAAAAAGTGGGACAGCATTGAAGGAAAGAGGTAAGATTCCCTGCTCTGTGCCGTTCATTCCGTAGGCAACACAGAGCAAAATCCAGGCTGGAAAAGGACAGAGCAGAAAGTCTTATGAACTTTGACAAGTTGAGTATCTTCTCTTTCCTGGTAGAAGAACTGACAGCTGCGTTTAGGAATAGGCCTTAGGGAAAATGAACAACTAGTCAGACAATGGGACTTCCCTGCAAGAAGTATTGATTGTCGATGTGTCTCTGCATACACTGTCCTGCTCTGGTAGAGTAACGTATCTGTACCATATGGCCAGGGCATGCAGTGATGCTAACCTGTGATGAAACCATCTTTAAATGTAAGGAGCAACTCGAGTCTGGTGGAGGCAGGAACAGACAAGAAGATGGAAATGCTGAAGCAGAGGCCATTTGTCAATTAACTCTGCACTGCACTTACCATCTAAGGCTTGCAGAAATCTCCAGGTAATGCAAGGAAACCAAGAAGTTTTATATGTGTTCAGGTTTTTTGTCCTCATAAATCTGCTTTTCACTTCTTAGTCTGTACGTATGCATGCAGTTTAGAAGTGTAGTTTCATGGACAGTGTTTTACTTGCCCTCCTTGCCACTGAGTCCCTGAAGGGTGGAACCACATGGCTTGCCAGTGTGAAGCTCTGGGCAAGGTTGTAGGAGCTCACAAGGGGCTATGTGATATCACCTGTGGTCTTGGGACCTACATCAGCTGGACTGTACCAGCCAACTCAAGGCTGAAGTTGTTGTTGACCAGGGCCGAGCCCATCAGCAATGGTCACAGCGCCTCTGGGAATCACATTTAAGAAGGAAAAAAATACAAGCAGGTGCTTTTTGCCACCAGAGAAGGGGGTGAGAAGATGTAAGAAACTGTGCAGACACCAAGGTTGGTGAAGAAGGCGGGGGGCGCGGGGCAGGGAGTGAGGCGCTCCAGGTGCTGGAGAGAGAGATTCCCCTGCAGCCTGTGGAGAAACCCATGGTGAAGCAGCTGTCCTTCTGCAGCCCATGGATGATGACAGGGAGCAGATATCCCATCTACAGCCCATGGAGGATCCCATGCTGGAGCATGCAGGCATTGCTTTTTCTCTTAGGAACTGAAAAGTCACATAAGGGGCCAGGTCTGGGTGCTGGGTGGGAGCAGCAGAACCAAACGGTTTCTCTCATGCACAGCCCCCAGCACCTCTCTTGTGTTTGTTTTCAGGGGGTAATGCCCCAGGGCTGTGGCTAATACTAGATTTTTCCTTTCCAAGGTCTGATGCACAGGCATTACAGTAATCTCAGTGGTCACTGGTGAGGTCCTGAATATCTTCTCAGAACTGAGCTGTTGAATAGGTGACACTCTACTTCTCAGTGCTTTTGGAAACAGAAGCAAGAAAAATGCTTCCAAAATGATAACAGCAAGAATCTGACTGCAATCTGCAAGTCAGATAGGAACACAAAGAACATTTCATCTCCTTTGTGATTAAGAGTGAGCTTGACACATGGAAAACAACCAGACCACACAGACAAAGGAACACTGGAAATAATAACCTTTAAAGAAGCACATCTGAAAAAAATAACTCTTCCAATGTTTAAATTTGCCTAGTGAGTACAGATGCCAAATGCATTTCAGGAATAGCTTGGCAATGACGGAGTGCAACATTTAATTAAGTGATTATATAATCAACCCTCTGGTTTATGAAGCAATAATTCAATTCCCAAGTGGGTAAGCTACAAGGCCGAAGGCCGGGCAGTTTATCACATGAGGGAATCTGATTACTGCTGAGGAAAACATAAGGACAATGATGTTATTGTTAAAGTACTAGTTTAATTAATATAAAATTAATAAGTTGGGGTTTTTTGTGGTTTGGTTTTTGTGGTTTTGGGTTTCGGGTTTTTTAAAAAAATATTCATAGCAATGCAGAGCCTCCCAGAAAGATGGTGCTTTCTCCATTTTCTGTGTGGAAGTGATGGTTATTTATGGCCAGCCAGAATGTGCAGGAAGTTAATGATGTCACAGAGTCAATTTATTTGGAATAAAATTACAAGAGTCATTTTATCAGGGAATGATATAATTCCCTTCCTGGAGTATAAGTAGACAAGAAACCCCACTTATACTCTAAAAGAGAGATCAGACAAGGTAACTTCATTGCTGGAAAGCATTACACTGGATTATTAATAATAATTCCTCTAAACTAGAGGTTCTAGCCCCACTGAGCTGTAACTTCACATATACCCAATATATGTTCAAGGGCATCTGATGAGCGACTGGTGAAAGTACATACAGTATTGACAGCATATATGCAGTTGTACCAGCCACGTATCTTGCTCAGAGAAGAAAGTAACACCTTGTGAGTAGTACCAGAACAAGATAGGGAGTGAATTGCATTCATGTGTGTATGTCTATGTTTTGTTTACAGTTGTTTAGACTATTTTATTATTATAGATTTCAGGAAAGCAGCATATGAATAAGCATAGAGGACATTTTTAAAAGAGATGCAGACTAACGTGTGTGGAAGAACGATTTGCCACAATATGAAACATCAGAACCACCAGAACCAAAGGAGAAAAGAGCAAAAGGAGCATGAATTTGGGAAGTGAACTGGATGTAAGGACAGAACAAGGAAACAAGGGAAAGAGATGCAGTGACCAGCGTGATTAATATATGCAGAGCGCAGTCTTCAGAGCTGAGTGAATAATGACTTTAGGAGGGTGTGAAACCTCTTTTTCACTGCTGCTATTGCATTTGCAGAGGGTCAGAAAACCCATGTGCAGACTCAGCACTTTCTGAGAGGCACCTGAGAAGATGTCCCACCTGCTTTAAGATACCTGGATGCAAAGGAAAAAAACTAAAAACCGAAAGAGTCTGAGCACTGAATTTTACCTGCTGCAGCAAATTCTACTTTTACTGTGGCACCAGGTTATTAGGGACTGTATTACATGCTGGGTTCCCAGGATGGACAGTGCAATGGACTGTATACCATGTAATCATTGATTCAGAGCCTTGAAATAGACCTTATAGGGACAGCTGCTGGGGGAAATAGCACTAATGTAGACTGAGACTGGTTGCTAAAATGAGGAAGAAAACTATTAGGTTGCAGTCATTTTATAGGAAAGCGTTCTTAAGTGAGGGAAAAGGAGTTTATGTTCCATGTAGAAGAATCCCCGCAGAACAGTTTCAGCTTATTAGTACTAAATTGACCACAGCAAATGAGTGCCACTATTGTCAATGACCTGGCATTTTATAAGCATGCTGGGGCTTGGTTTTAAACTATTTTACACACATAAAGAATGTGGAATGGAAGATGAAAACAAGGAAATCCACCCAGCAGTCGCAACTTCAAAGTCTGCTGCAGGAGAGTGTTCTCAAGGGTGCACGTGTAAGTACAATGAGATTTGCTTAGCCTCTGGAGTTTCACCACTGGCACTGAAATATGAGGCTTGAATACAGCCCTTAACAGGGAAATCATTAGGGGGATGCACAAGTTGCTAAACAATGAGGAATTCAACCTTTCTGAAATAAAGCATTTAAAAGTGGGAAAGTAGCAACACAAATCGATGTTGGGAAATGACCTGGTGAATGGGACAGGTCCTTTGCTTCATAGCATGACCCAGAGACTTCCTATGCAGATCTAGTCTGGGCTCTGCATGATGGGGTTATAGGACAAGCTCCTGGGCTACCCAGAAGGACCTTCCTTTCAGTTCAGGGGCATCACAATTCTCATCACTTCAGATTTTGAAGTAAGCAACAGAATAACCATCCTGCAAGTCAGTGAGTTCTCCACTAGCTTCTTTACTGCAATTGCAGCAAACCTGCTGGATAGGTTACTAGGCATAATGATTCTTGGTCAAAATGACCATATGATTTTGTCCTTCCATGTAGTGTCTATCTGTGTACACATCCTCAGCCAGATAGGTGGCTGGACAGCATGCTGTTTCATCAGGTGAAGAACAGCTGCCATATCACAACCTAGATGAAAAAGAAGGCAATTTGTTTTTTACATGATGTGTTGCAGCTTTCTCTGGTGAGGCTTTCTGGGTTGTGTCAATAATCACAGCACAATCTCCTCCATCTAAGGCCCATTGCCAATGTTGATTAAACTCTGTGTTCAGTGAATCTTGACTTGAAGTTTTGACGTTCATAAGATTTCAGATGTCAAACAAGCAATCAAATAGCCAAAGCAGAATTGGTAGAAGGCCACAGGCAACACAGAACAGATTCTGATGCCAGTTTCCAAGCACTGACAAACATTAACCTATCATCCAGACTATCAATCAACAAGCAAAGCTGTTGATACACCAAGACCAGATACCAAAGAGCACCAGGTACTTTTACACTCTTTGAGCTGATTACACTTCAGGACTTTCTTTCTCAAAAGTTTTACAAATGCATTGAAATTTTAACTCAGATTTTAAAATGCACTGAGCTTCCCTGATACAACGTCTAACAATGTTAATGATGGCTGGTTTCAGAACTCCCAGTAGAATTTGTATGCAATTAATGTTCTCCTCCTCTGAACAGAAACCTAGAGGTTTGCAAAACACACCATATGTTTGTCAGTTTGCCAATGAATCAAGATGTTTTTGCAGCCTTCTGAGTTTGAATAATTAATGGTAATGTCTAAAACCTAAATCACAGTTCAGGGGCTCAGAACAGAACTTTTGCCATGTCCAGTGTTGTTCAGCATCATCAGAGTGAGACATTTCAGGTGCAAAATTAAACATTTTTATTGACTCCCATTTTCACCTCACCTGCCTGATCTCCCACCCCACTACCGTTGCTCCTTCCAATTTATCTGTCTGGATTCCTGCAAAAGACTTACCTATAATGCAGAGTAATGTTTGTACCCATAGCTCAGGCTTTGGTCTCAAACACCTGAATGTTCAGTACTCCAGAATTGCCTAAATTGACTTGATCTTGGGGACTAAACGATGCCTAATGTTTTGCAGGTCTGAAATTATTCTTTATTCTCATCAAGGGGCTTGTTATTTGGTTTAGCAGACTATTAGCAACTAATTAATACAACAAAGTTAAGCAAACAAAATAAATCAGTTAGGTCTTGAAATTGTGTTCACAAGAGGAGGGCTAATTTTTATGAGCCATGTTTTCTCAATTATTATTTTAAAATATAACCGCTTGAAAGACTGATCCAGAAGAGAATACCTAATGTTAATACCTCATATACTTATTTCCTTCACCCCTGCATAATTCTTCTGAGACTTCGCCTGCTTCCACGCTTGTGGAAGCTGTGACTTTATGAGCAGGTTTCCTTTGAGGTGATGATTTTGCTTTTTGCTAGGCTGCTAAAAGTCTTTTCCTTTTTATTGATTCCCAGCTGATCTGACCTATTCCAGTCTTTTTTCCCCAGACAGATCTAAATTTGCAGTTCAAGATGGCTGACAAAGGAACTGGAAATTTCTTAACTATTCCTTAACTATATGCTGGACTGCTTTCCCACTTTTTCCCATCCAGAGTAGAAGTACTGCTGGAAGTGTTCTAATAATGAAGATAATTTCACCAGCACTTCTGCTTCATAATTAAACATTAAACATCACTTGAAATGGAGTATTCTTTAATTTGGCTAGTATCACACTAATTTTAATATTACTCATAAAATGGCCAATTTGTATGATCAATGAATTTAATTTATATCTAGTCTGCCATACAGCTTATCAGTTCTCAGGATCAGAATACTTTTAATCATGCTGTTGATTCTTCTCAAGTGCACCACGATAATGTCAGTGTCATGCTGACATAAGAGAGCACATGCTTTAACACTTACTAGTTTTAATAGCACTTCCCAACACCACCCACCTGCAGAACACGGAGTACTTTAGAAACATTCACAATAATTCCTTTAAGAACCAACCAATTGCTCCTGCCTGACAGAGGCATGGGATATATCAGCACTGTTTGGGCCACTATCATTCTTCCAATTTCTGGGCTAAAACGACTCCCAAACAGCACACAGCATGATATGCAGGACAATGTAGACCAGAGCTGCCAGGAGACTTTCTGGACATCAGCAGGGTTCAAACCTTGTCATGAGAACTGTGGCACAACACTAAGTGAACACAAACATGTCATTATGTGGTCTCTTTTTCCTTTTAAAGATGACACTGTCAGCAGCAGCAATAAAAGTTTCTGGCTTAAGACACCTCTGAATATTTCTGGGTTTCATATTAAATGACTACTTGCCTGCACTGTCTTCTTTACTAAATTGATGTAGCAGCACTAATGGAATGCCCAGTACACAAGAAAAACCCCAGTGTCAATGCTACCTATGGCTTGCACCAACATGGTTTACTTCGGTTTGAAACTGGCAGCAGAAATCCAAATACAGATAGCATCTAAATCTTTTCAAGCTGTAGTGTGAGACAATATTATTGAGATACAACCTTGGCTGCAGTGAACACAGACATTTTTCTTTAAAGATTCACTATCTGTTTTTTAAAGCTATATCCAATCCATCTCTACATGGTCATTTTAATCCAAAAAGATTTGGGTTTTTTTATACTGTCCAGTTTTTGGCTCCACAAAAATAGCCATAAAAAATATCTTCCTTCCCTTAAGTAAAAGATAGATTTGGAAAAAAACCCCACCAATTACTTCAGAACTTAAATGATTTCGCCATTCAAAAAAATAGAATCTTTGAGCAACATCCCAGTCCAGTATCCAAAATTATTTTAGCTGGAAATTCTGGTGCAGTGACTCTTGGGTGCTGCAGGAGGTGTATCCCATGGCCTCTGGCTCCCATTTCAGTTAGAAAGCTCTCACTTCTCATTAGAAAGCTTCCCCATTTCTGCCTGAAAGATCACCTTCCTGGACTTGTGCAATGCAGTGGGTCCACCAGAGAGGAGACTCACAGGCTGGGCAGGCTGCCAGGCCCTCATGGAAGGGTAGGGGCATGGAGAACCAGCACTAAAAACCCACAGGGAAGATCTGGGCAGAAAAAAACCCGACAAAAACATTTTCCATTCAAAATTGCCCATTCAGGGAAAAAAAGGATGGTGATTCTCACTCACCTTGCAGGGGGCCCAGCAGAGCACCGTCTGCTTTTCTGCCAGTTTACCCTCTCCCCTCCTCTTTCTGCTAAACTTAGAAATCATCAAAATCCTGGGGGGTGAAAAAGCTTCAGGTTTCCCAGATGGTGACTATGAGCTCAAAAGCCCTTACAGACGCAGGTCATCAACCAGGACTCGCAGGGCTGAACTGGGTCCCACAGTAGGAAGTGGGGAAGAGGTGCCTCATGGATATCAGAGCTTGAACTCCCTCAGTGATGTTTCCTTCTGAAAGCCTTGAAGTGAGACATTTTTGATAGTTTTATAATTGTTTCCTTTAAGAAAATCCCTGCTGAGGGGAATTTCATAAGTTGTTTGAGGTTTTTTTTGTTCTGAATTTCCCAGAGAACATACAGTCTAGCTTAAGTCTGGATTCAAAAAGGAAAATATTTTTCAAAGTATTCATTTTATTTTAAACCAAGTCAAAGTTTATAATGTCAACTTCTATAAATATTCTTTTTCAATCAGAAATGAAAATTTCCACGGGGGCAGAGAGAGAACAAATACAGTTGAACATGAAGACAAGAAGTCTGAGAATTTCCCCTGTATGAAGAAATCTTCTGCTGCTGCACAGTTGCCATCAAGACTTTAAGGTCATTGTTTTCGCATCCCTTATGCATGAGAACCACGCATAGTATAAGGGAGCAAGAAGACAATACCTACATGTCTGCCCGCCACAACCCCTTGAGACCCCAAGTAGCTTGCTTTAAACTTACACTTAGGTATGCTCCAGGCCTTCAGCTTGTTAGAAAAGAGGTGAAAAGACACTAGAAATGAAGTGAGAAAGGTTGGACTTGAATTGCAGAAATAGCCTGAACATACTTTGTTTTGCCTTGCTTAACAGGGCGTGGGTTGGCTGGTCCACAAGATCTATCCATCCATCCATCCATCCATCCATCCATCCATCCATCCATCCATCCATCCATCCCACATACTCTGAATTTTGCAAACAAGACCACCAAAACTTTTCCTGCATGTTCTTGTTGGTGTTTGAGAGTTCTCAAGGCTCAGGACTACAGTGGAAAGAGAAGAGAACTTGCAGTTGAAAGAGAAGTCAGGGTAGTTTTGAGGAAGAACAGGGAGAATTGAGTGTACAACCCTTACTGACTCCCACTGTCTGGTGAAGGCACAAAAATTGGCAAAGGCAAGCAGATTTCAACATTGTCACACTCCGAGGAATAGAAAACTTGTTCTTTGATGCTGGAAGGGTCAAAGAAGTGCTGTCACCCTGCAAAACGCTCTTATATATGCCAAGTGCAAGAACGTGCCTAGCAGTTACGTGCACAGGACTGGAGGTTGGCAGCTAAATCAAAGTCTGGTGTAGTCAGAGCAGGACAATGTGCCACTTGTGTGCAGTGCTGCCAATTGTCAGCAAAATGACCATGCCATTGCAGAGGGTCTTGGGTGAGGGAAGACCAAGTGCAGTGGGAAAATGGCAAAGGAATCTGCCACTGACTCTTTCATGGCAACACTCTGATGCTCCTGGGGCAGTGGGAACAGCAGGTGAGGAGGAGGAGGAGGAGGAGACCCTCCAGAGCATCCTCCAACAGTGATGACTGCTGCCATGGCAACAGCCGTTATGTGGGAGAGGAGGAGAGAGGCACCAGCTGTGGCTGGGTGATTGGTTTTTTCTTCATTTTCGGCAGAACTGCTCAAACACAGCACTGTGTTGCTGGGTTAGAAGGACAGAATGACAGACATCCCTCTGCCAGTGGTGCCAGTCAGGCAGCTTTACCCACAGGCTGCAGGTATCAGTAATGCCGCTCTGAGTACAGGACACTCCCAGTCCCCAATAGTCCCTGAGCTTCCTTCCACAGTTTTCACTTGTTTAACGCGACTCTTCCTTGCTTCCTGTAGACACGAGATAAAAAGAATCACTAAAGTCCCCCCATGGTTGCAATCTGCAGACTACGGGGATGATCTTCATTCAGCTGTACCAGCACAGATTCCCTGTAGCTTAGTCCCCACACCAGATTTTGTCTCTTATAACCAAACCATTCTGCCCTGGAGCTTCTTGGTTCAAAGTCAGCCCCTGGCATGACACCCTTGATCCTAGCCATGATCACCTAGGAGTTCGGTGTGCAAATCTAAACCAAGCTCCACCCACTCTCAAAGGCTCCTGCAGGATGTGAGTTATCCACAGATAAGGAGACAACTCGTGTTCTGGAAATGCAAGTCCTTAGCATGGGATAGGATAAATAGCGCTCTGAGGGCAACAGAGAGCCACTGCTCAACTAAATTAAAGTGCAATATTCAAAGCCTAATGTCTGATGAAGTGACTCTCATCTGCAGAGTAATGTTGCCTGCAGACCTACCGAGTCTCATTCATCTCACACAATTTACTCCCATTTCTTGCTTCCTGCAGCTGAGTCAACGGCTCACATTTTCAGAACCGTGCTACAGCCTCCTGTCTGCTCGGGGACCCCATGCCAGACACAGCTAAAGACAGCCCTGCCTCCTCGCTGCAAGATGCCAGCTTTGAAATACAACGCGTTTCTCCCAGGCAGGCATTATCTGAGCAATGCGATTAGCGATCGTACCTATCGGGCACATTCTGAACGCCAGTTGCCACCCGAGTGCCCAGAGAGTCCATTGAAACTCAAATAACCCATTTCAGTACATTTACTGATTATCATGCGAGTATGGGGAAGAAACAATTTGCTGTTTAAAATCAGCAAATGAAATCAAGGCAACTTTCATCTTTATGAGTTTCATTTGATTGTCCCGTACTCCAGACGACCCCCCCACTCCCCAAAGCAGAAGTCACAAGTGATTAATATATATATATTCTACTGAAAGCCACCAAGGGCAGTAAATTAAATCTGCGGTGCTCTCTCCCTCTCACTCACCCGCACACATAAATGGTCTGAAAGCCTGTGCAAGGCTTCCCATTGTCGTGAGATTGCCAGCCAGCCTAAAAGCTATTAGTACTGGTTAGAGAGTCGCAGAATGATTTAGCAGAATTTTAAATGACTGCTGCAGCAGTGAGCTCCACGTTGGAGACTAGATGCTGTTCTTGGAAATGCATTTGGAAAAAGCTTATGAATTTAAAGTTATTTGACAGACCTTTTGATGTTTTGGGTTTTTTAAGGATCCAAACCTGTGCACATGCACTCTATCTGTTCATGAGTTACCATCAAACTTCCTGTTCTACAGACTGATCATGTGTAATCCAAATGTTGTTCGTTTCAACCCTTCCTGTCGGCTATTTGTGCCAGCAGTTGCTATGCAAATGAATGTTTTCAGAAGGGTCATGAGTCTGCTAACGTATCAAAGGGCAATTCCAGTAACGAGTGACAGTCATACATCACATATATTGCACTGACTTACAGCCCGGCACTACCAAAAGTGCATGCTACTATAAGTCTGTTACATCCAGACACCTGGAAATCCCCTGGGTCCTTCAGCACCACCTTTTCTGATATGTAAAAGGAAAACATCTAACAGCACATACATTCTTCTGTTCACACAGATGGTTTTTAAAGGATCTGTCTCATCAGACCACTGGAAGGAAAAAATCCCATCAGCATAGAAACTGGAGTCACATTTGGATCTTGAACCTTCAAATTCCTGTATTTCCTAGTGAAGATCAAGCAGTGTAAGAATCTGGAGGTCACAGGTTGAGAATGTGAGAAAAAGAACAGATGGTCATCTTTCAGATGTCTGCACAGAATAAAAGCCATCTTTAAATTGAATCATCCATTTGTAGTTTCCTGCCCAAAGTGGCGGATTGAACTGAAGGCTATGAGAGAGTACGATTTTTCCGAATCCTACCAGCCTCAGTCATCATCTTGACAAGGACTTTACCTCATCAGGCCAGCTAGGTTAAGAAGAAAGCTTTTCTCTTTAAAATGACGACTGAACTGTCTGTGTGGGGAGAGCTCTGTTTTCCTGTAGGCACACAATCCAGCGTGAATGGCCACACGCAGTAGGATGCTCTCTCTGGAGTTTGTGCTAGCCATTGTGCTGTTAAATGTTTTCTCTTCCTTAGAGTCCGTTTGGACAAATTTGACTCTAGGAATATACAGCAACAGGAAAATCTCAGAGTCACATCAAAGACTTAAGTTTTCCATGCAGGAGCCAAGGCAGAGGTGAAAGAGAGCTCATACACTATAGAAAGACATTTTTTCCCCCTTCTCATTTTCCCATGTGAGATTTATACAGAATGCTTACCTATCTAGTTTGGTGTTTCCATGCCTGGTTTTAAGTCTAAATAAATGGCCAGGATTTGAAACCATGATCTCTATTGATCAAGAACTGCCATGGCTGAGTCACAGAGAGATGTGATGCTGATTCCTTGGATTCCATTAGCCTTACTTAGGCACTTAGTAAGGGCAAGCTGTTTTCTTGAGTGTCCCTCTATCTCAAGCTCTGCCAGCCAGTAAGATCTCATGCCACAGAACACAAACCTTTCTAACAATGAGTACTGAGGTTGTTACTCTGATGAGAATGGGTAATTTTTCAGATGTCTAGTCTAGTAAGTTATTCCATGCAACACTTAATTTTATACCATCCTAATTCCTATCAGAACATGCCCCTGTCCAATGGTGACATCCATCTCATGGTCCTCTGCTGGTATTCCTGGTGCCAGCCCATTCTCAGACTTCCTGCCACTCCTCCCTCCTTCTGTGACACCCACCTCTGCCTCATTTCCCCACTTTGTCTTTCTATGTTGAAGCTGTCCCTGCCTACATGTGATCCACCAGCAATGACCAAAGACTGGCAGATGAATGATCTTGTAAGTATATTGTGGGAGGAGTAGGAGGACCAGTTTTTCAATTTTCTTTTTTACCCTAGCTTTATATGGAGCCCCCAAAATCTAGATTTGCAGATAGTTTCTTCCCTTTTCAGCATGAAAAATAATGTGAGTAACAAAACAAATGAGCTAAGAGACCAGTTTCCTCATGAAGCCCGACCTCAGAGGGATGCCATGAGGTATCCACAGTTCATTATGAAGTTATTGGTAAAAGTGATACAAAAGATACTGTGAGCTGGAGCCATTGACCATTACAGTCAAGCAAAAGACTTCCAAGGGCTTTGGACTAGACCTTTAAAAAACACTTAGTGTGGGACTACATAATTCCCTTATAAGTCTCCAGTCTCCCAGAGGCACATTTTTTTTTGTGAGAGGGAGAAGTTGGAGAGTGCTACAGGGAGTAGTGATGACATCTAAAGCTTCCCTGTCTGGTAGTGTTAACTTTCAGAGAGAGCAGGATTGCATCAGAGCTTCCCCTTACCAGCTCACCCACCATGCATGGTCCTCAAGAGGCCTTGATACCCTTTTTCGAGACCAGAGAAGTACACTGCAACCCAAAATCAAATACAGGTTTTTTCCTTCAAACACACTGAAAGCCCTGGCACCTCATCACTTGTTCAGAGTCACTCAAATTCAAACAAATACCTCCTCAAGTTCTCCTGCATTTCTTTTCCCCCACTTTGGCTTCCAGTCTGGCTTGGGGCTGGTGCCCGATGTTCCTATCCTGAGTGAGGGTGGACAGGGTTGGGAGAGCTAGAAGGAGGACACAGATTCCCCCAATCCAGCACCACCTGTCAACACCTGCCAACCCACAGCAAGCAGTGGGCCAGCTGCCCCAGGGCTTTTCATAGTTCAAATTATGTCTTGGGGCTAGTTTTGGCTTGGCTCCAGCTTCTTCCTTCTTGTTATTCTCTCTCCCTTTTCTTGATACCATGCCACAGGGTTTTTTTGTCTTGGGGCCAAAGGCAACTCCACAGACTCTTCTGATCCCATGATAGGGGGAATGTAATGACCATTCCAGGAATCCATCTGACATTAGTTTTAAGACTTCCTCACTAAAGCACACAAATACAGATTTGAAGGAGCTGATAGGAATAGGACTCCGCATTTTTAAATTTATGCCATAAAGAGAGTTTTAGTTTTCATTCCTGTCACTGTAGAGATGTGGCAGCTTTAGCTGGGCCTGACCTAACAGACAGAAAGGGGGAACACGCCTACCAAATGCATTTTCAAGATGTAAGGATCAAATCTCCATAATTAAATTCAACGGCAGTTGGAAACAAGCCATGATGAGGGTGATGGCATCTTAACAGAGAGAACATATTCCTTTGTGTGTCTTTGCTATGGCCTCTGTTTGTATTTAACATTTTCTATATTAGCTTCCTGCAAATTTGAGTGGAGACAGCAAATCCCAGTCCAGGGTCCAAGGTCCAGCAGGCAGATGGGTGGCTCTTGAAGAAATGTGAGGACAAGTCCATAACACAGAACATTTGGAGAAAAAAACCCAAAAAACTACAACACACGTTGCAAGAATAAAATGACTCCAAGCTCAGATGAAGTACTGATTTTGTAATGGGTTACAGAGAGGCCAATCTCTTCCTCTGTAAGTGTGTATGTGCAAGTATATACCAGACTATATAAAGTTGTAGGAAAGTGCTGACTATGTTTCCTCCAACAAAGATTTCTGTCTTTTGACTGGAGACTGGCTTACAGCTGCTGAGAAGATTATCCAAGTCTGTGAAAAATTCAGGTATCACTTTAGTGTGTCTTTGTTAGCTGCACCCTCCCAAACTTCATTGCTGAGCCTGATGTCATACGGTATGGGATATCAGTTTGGTCAGTGGGGGTCAGCTGCCCCTGCTGTGTCCTCTCCCAACTCCTTGTGCACCCCCAGCCCACTCACTGGTGGGGTGGTGTGAGAAGCAGAGAAGGCCTTGGCTCTGTGCAGCACTGCTCAGCCACGGCTGAAACACCCCTGTGCTATTAACACTGTTTTCAGCACAGATCCAAAGCACAGCCCCACACAGCTACTGTGGAGAAAACTAACTCTTCCCAGCCAAAAGCAGGACATCTTGATTCCTGAACTAATTGTTTGTTTAGGTTGGGGTTTTTTTGGCGGATGGGTGTAATTAGGTATTTTGTTGACTTTTTTTTCATTCAGCCATACATTTATTTTGGTTTTAAGTCATTTCCCCCCTAGATCCTGATGTTTCTGTAGTTGTCCAGTTACACAAATTTGAGATGTTACAGGACTCTCAGGACTGAAGTAGGTTTGTGAAACTGTTGTGTGAGAAAAAGCAAAACAGTAAGAGTTTATCTGCTCCCTGCTCTGGAAAGTTTAAGACAGTCACTGAAACTTACACCCAGTCTGTCACTGACTATTATTACCAGCTTCTACCTCCAGCCTGTTAATACTGCATGCAAGTCATATTCTTGCTGGTCCCACTGTTTTGACAGACACACCTAGATACCAGCCATCTCTGGTTCAAGCACATAAGACTTGAGGGAGGGAGAAAAGGATTGATGACAAAAATCCCTGGAAATGATTTTTATGGCCCTCCTGAATGCCAGTGGGAACACATTCCCTGCTTTGCTGCCTGCCAAGGGATCAGGGGGTGACAAGGTGAAACCCGGCACCAGTGTCATAGTCATCCGGGGATCAGAGAGGCAAGTCCTCCACACAGAGAAAGATGCGAGAAGGAGCAATGAATGAATTTAGCAGCTTCCACTCTCCCACCAAGACACGCATCACCCTTCAGAGCTGATCAGAAACACCAAGAGGTTGCAGAGGGCTTTAGAGTGACACTCAATTCATTGTTCCTTCACTTTAGCAGCAGCTTTTGGCTGTTACAAATCAAATACATTGCATGGAGCCTCAAGAGTAAGAGCCACAAACTAATCAATATGTCTAAACCCTGGATTTTTTTTCAGATCCTCGTGTCTTCTTTCAGAAGCCTCCCATTGAAAATCTCTTTTCTGCCTTCCACAGTCTACTGCAGACACAAAGCTTATTTATTTATCTGATTGGTTACCTGTTTATCTGTTTATTTATTTATCTATTTTTAACAGAGTGATATCAACTACAAGAGTTTTAAGTATCAGATCTTTTACAGGCATTGTGGTAGAGCTGTCAACAAGAACAGATGTACAAGAAATATTTTAGGTCCTTTCCCATGAGTAAAGCTTGAAATCTCCTTGACACTTCACAAGCACAGTTGCTCGCAGGAAACTATGTGCGTACCGACCAGAGCAAAAGGCTTTGGAGGGCTGATCAGAGAATCCCACAGCCACAGTAACTGCTGCCTACTTTTGTCTCACACACGCGGACACAGACGGACACATTCAGAGTGGAATGATGTCTGAAAGAGTGCTGCGTGTTTCATTAACTAAAACACATCTCCCTTGGAAAAAACAAAAACAAAAAAAAGGAACAGAAATGTCATTTGCTGACATTGTCATTCCCTGCTGCCCAGTAAATAAACATAACAGCTATTTGTCACCATGGAAACAACTTCTATAGTCCAAAGTATGCAAAGGAGAGGTATTTGAGAACCTCCAAAGTCTGAGGAAATGAGTAAGCACGCAATCTAACATTTCATGTTGCGTTTCTCCTGTAGGTATTCGCACTTTGAAAGTTCTTTGTCTCTAACTTACAAGCATACTTATTTTAGAAAGGGCAAAACGTCTCTTAGAGACAAAGCTTAAACATTTGTTTAACTTGCTGCCTCTGCTGTGCCTTGCCTCTCGGCTGCCAGGGACAGATTTGTAAATAGCTGCCTTATTTGTACATCGAAAAGGCACTTGTTTCTCCAGGGGCACTGCATTTGCTCTCATCTTATGCATCAAAGTTAGAAAGACATTGCCAGGAGCAACGCAAAGGATGTATTAATTTCCAACAGGGAAGCTCTTCTTCTGCCCACGTTGAGTAGGCAGTCACCTGGAGATGGGACAAACACGTCCCTTCCTTCCTGGAGGACTGCAGTGCCACTGACAAGGACCTGCCTACCCTGCCTGCTCGGGGACAGATACCACAGCATGGTAGCACCATGCTGGCACCGCTAATCTTCATGCCTTGCATTTCACAGTATTAGTATCTTGACACTTCTTTTTGTGCTTCACATACAGCAGCTGCAGCACAATCAAGGCAAAAACAATCTATTCTCCTGGAGTCTCCAGCCCTAAGCTTTATGCTAACCTGCAGCAATGGAAGAACACTGATGTGCTTCTGAAAAGACATCCCTGTTTCTAGGTATCTAAAGAGCTACAGATTTGAGAAGATGTATCCTCCTGATAATCCATATCACCTCCTGGGAATATGTATCTCCCAGTACATGATTATTTAGCAGTACAATTTATCCTCATGTCAAATGATCCTTGTCTTTTCCCCCACCTTCTTCTTCCCGGACTTGAGACTCTTCTCATACCAATGTACTAGAGTTTAACTATCCATGATCTTTACTTAAGTAGTCTTGATTTATTCACTGCTAGAAAATTGTTTGCCTACACTGTTTTCTCCAGTACCAAGCTTCACATGTTGCTTTTCTTCTTGTGCCCACTGACACAGCTATAGTACATGCCCTAGTAATATCTTTCCAACTTTTAACAATTATTTTTGCCCCCAAATACTAAAAATAGATAAAAGTTTCCCTTTAGACACATTTTGAACGTATTTTCCCCCACATAAGTTCTTTATTTAGGAAAAAGTGAACAAATTCTAAATAATAATGGGAACCCAGAGCATTGGCAATGGAAAAAAAAAGACAAAAAGTTGTGCAGGGTGGTACATTTTTTCACTGTTTTTCACTTTGAGGAAAAAAACAATCCCTTTTGGCTTGTAAAAAAAACCCCTCTTCCTTCCTACAGATTGCAAATTAAAAGAAATGGATGGTTTTTGCCACATAATTTCTTGCTGACCTGTGAAGACCTGGAAAGCCGGAGGTGGTACTGGTCAGATGCAGCTATGCTGGTTGGACTTTGGCAAAAAGCTGGTGCAGCTTTTCCTTTTACTGTACACAATTTCCTAAAGCACCCTTGGTCCCTCATTTTCAGGAACATTAAAATTCATTGAGTTTAACTTTTTTTTTTTTATTAAAAAAGGAAAAATGGCACACTCTCTTAGCCTGTGATTAGGAAGTGCTTGTTTATTTATAGACCCATTTATTGCCTAAAAGCATTTCTTTTACATAATTGCTTCCTCAGACTGTTTGCTTATGTCGATCAGAAAACGTATTTTGGAAGATTAGGTCATTTGTACTTGTGCAAATCTGAGCAATAATTCAAATAAAGCAAGGTCAGTTTAAATGAATACCATATCCAGCACAGGGATAAACCTATTAAATTAAAATCACTGAACATATGACTCTGCTGATCATGTACTCGCAGTGGAAAACGTCAAATGAAGATACTTTCTATTTACTAATTTATGTCAATCCCAGAAACATGAGATAAAATCTCCTATAAAGTTGAAAGGTGGTTAGTACCTATCAGAAGGTCAAATAGAACTGATTTCCAGTCAGCAGCAAGTTAATGCTGTTTCTATCAGACATTGTAAATAGCTAATATTTGAATGTTTTTTCTTTTAAAAAAATAACTGACCAAGCCAGCCAGGTTGATCACATTGATGCATTTAAAGAATGCAAGACAAAGCAATTACATTTGTAGTATCTATTATTTGGGTTTTGAAATAATGTGATGATGCTGATTGGAATTTCAGTAATTCACAGGCAAAACCATAATTACAGATGTATACACCTCAGGCCTGCACACTTTACATGGGTGCTTAACTTCACACATGAGTGTAGCTCCACTGAATGGGGAGCTGTCATCCTCTTCTGCTCATGGAGGTCAAATTGATTTTCTATTTCTAATAGTCACAACGTGTGGATAATCCTTACACTGGATGAATGTTTTTTGCAAAATGTTTGTGTTAAAAATTTAGATGCCCAGATTGCACAGTATTGTCTTGGTTTCTCCTGTGGATGACTGAAATGGGGGACTTATTCAATGAAATTACATCTCTCTTCATTGTTTCAAAGAAGTATCTGCTTCAGCTGAAGTACTTCAAGGTGAGCCCCCATATAATAGAGGAGAACTGCACAATGGTCATGTTGACAAACATTTACCTCTGATAAAACTGAGTATTCCAGAGTTTTCCGATATGCACAGAAATATTCCTGAACAGCTGAAGACATTGACCAACTGGAAGCCCAAGAAGCAGACCTGGGGACCAGGTGCATGGGAGCCTCCCATCAGGCTACTCACTCCTTGCAACCTTCACAGGTGCAACACAGGGAGGGAATCTGGCACAGTTGCAGTAGATAAGCTTGTGAGTTCATGAATCCTGGGGCAATCCCACAAAACTCAAGTTCCTCAGTCCACTGGGTAATGGGAAGGATCAAGCAAAGTCATGAGGCCACAGGTCAGGCTGCTGCTTCTGTTTATAAGCTTCTTGTAGGCACATTTTATGTAGAAATACATACACAAGTACAAAAAACTGTAGCCAGTCACAGGTGGAGGACCTCGGTTGGTATCACAACCACAAGACATAAAATTCCTGTCCTATTAGGAATCATGTTGTCTAAAAATTGAGTTGACACATTTTTGATCCTCTTTTCTACAGTCTCAATGCTTGGAAAACACTTCCTGATGTTTTGTGCTGCAGGGTGACCTTTGATCAAATCCCCATCTCCAGTAGGCTGCTGCCTGGGGAGCTCACTCATGATGCAGCCATTCAACCACCCTGGCACACGCTGGATATGGTGTGCAGCACGGCACCACCCTACTCATATTGATGGGCTGCGGATGTAACCATCCTAATTCATCATGCAACTAAGTTCCTCCATGATGCTGTGGGGTTTTTTTATACACACAGTCCCTCTTGCCCTCCTGAGACATTGCAGCTACATTTTTACCCCAGTGAAACCTCGTGCTACTCAGGAGATGGCAGCAGTCCCAATGCCAAGGGATGTTTCATCCATAGAGACGCTGTGGGGTTTTTCTATACTTGGTTCATCAAGAAGGAATAAGTCATAATTTGTAAACAAAATTGAGTTTAAATAAATTTTTGTGATGCATTCTGCTTCAAGTATCCCCTAAAATGTATCACTTAAAGCTAGCATTGGAAGAAAATGCTATTAAGAGGCCATAAGGTAAACTCATTTAGTTGCTCAAATTGTATAACGCAATGAATTAATATGGTAATGTATCTTCAGAGACCAGAAGTAGATAATAGAGGTGAGCAGAGGTTTTCTAGCTTGGCTTCGGAAAGGCAAAAGTAATTTATCATTCTGTTGCAGTTTTGGAGAGAAGCATTTCTCATTTCTTCTGACTCTCCCTCTGAAATTCTCTTGGTTTCATTTTTAAACCATCCGGTTTTTGAGGTTTTGCCTTCTTTCTATGTCAGACAGAGCTCCTATTGAGTTCAGCTGTACACAGCTTCCTCTGGAGAGGCAGTAAGCACCAGACAGTTTTCATTTCAACCTCATGCTTGCGGGCTTTAAGGGGCTGCAGCAACCTTGGGCTTGCCTCTCTTGGACATACATTCATCTCACTTCTGCTAGCATAAATATATGTGAGAAAGAATAAAATAATAATTTCTTTTTTTTTTCTTTCTTTTTTTTTTTTGTTGCTTCTGTTGGCGGGGTCAGGGTGAGACTTGGTCTACGATCAGTGCTCTGTGAATAACTTCTCTCCTTTTTCTTTATGGCCACACAAATACACATCATGTCTTTATTACTTACATGCATTGTCCTATATGAGCCTATTTTTAATTAATAGAAAACAAAGCCCTTTTGACCTTATCCACAGGAAATATTGCCTCACTGATGCTAGCCATAAATTAAGCTAATACAGTCCAAGTGTCTAACATATTTATCTCGGGGAACATTTCACTCAAATATTAAACAGGGAGAGCAAAGAAAGGAAATGCTATTACCAAACCATTGGCATCAAGATGGACTCTGTAATGGTGAAAAGGCATATAATGGAGAGGGAGATTTTATTGTGCCATAACAGTTGCAGAAATTAGAGACAAATATCTGATACAACTGAAACAGAAGGAAACTTTATCGATGCGAAATCCAGTTGCCCAAAAGGGAATGATATCTGATGCTATAGTGAGGCAAACATCTTCAAAGGAATTCAGTAGAGAAGAAAAACCTTTACAGTAGAGAATGAAAGCTGCTGTACAAATATACACTAATTAACCCTTCTAATTTGTCTGCATAATTAGATAGTCTCTTTGTTGGTTTTTTTTTTTTAACTTCAAGCAGGGCACAGCAGTAGCAATACAAAATATTTTACTTTGCCTTATGTATGCTCAACACTGGCAAACAGTAGATAGCCCCTCACAAATGAGCTGTCACAAATTACTCCTTGTTTGGTGGCGACATCCTTGGTCTACATCATAGCTACAGGAAACCTAATCAATTATGCTCCTAAAATGAAATAAGAGCTCTATGGTGCCAGGGGCATAGCTCATAAAATTAATTACAAAGCAAGTTTACATATTGAAGTACCAGTTTATGAAGGGACTAATAACTTTTGATGAGTCTCTGACAGGATATTACTCACATTTGTGTTATGAAAACATAAAAAACATTTGCAACTGGCTACTCAGGCAGTGGCTTGTGTCTTGCAGCTGCATGTTGAGCCATCACCCATGGTCTGCCCCTTTCCTTTGTCAAGTGCAGACTAAGATATCCAATGATACCCCAATATCACAACCCATCAGAGAGCATGGAGCAGTTCCCCTGAGCTGTGCTCAGGCAATGTCCCATCTCTTTGCCTTTCCCTCCTACAGTTCCATATTATGTCCAACTATGACAGTGGGAGGAAAACAGAACTAAGTATTTCTTTTTAAGACTGTGCAAGCCCTGTGATAACAAAAGCGGGATGTTATTAGAGGCTGCTGTGAGGACAAGGCCGCAGGGTGAGCCCTGGGGTCCCAAGGAATCCAGAGAGGAGTGAGGCTTCGCAACTGCCCCGACCTTGGGGCACTTCCAAGGGCCGATAATGGGAAATAGGATTACTCAGGCATTGGTGTTTGCTCAACTGTGGAGCATAAAAATGTAAAAGGTGAATAGTGACAGATGGCAGATCTTTGGGGAAACAAGTCATTTTAATGGTAGAAGCAAACAAAGCAAATCGTGGCATGGATTAATGTGGAGCCTTTCATGCAAAGATTGAAAACATGTTGCTAGTCAGCCCACCAAATGGGTGAGAAGGCAGGTAAATACCGGTATAATCATTACACCCTTGGCTAAATTGAGGGACCAAAAGGATAAGCACCTTCCCTGCAATAGGAGGCAATAACGCAGGAATGCCATGGCCAGTGGTGAGTGCCAGCCATCAGCTTCTGCTGGCTTGCTGAATCACCTCCTGCTCTGGCTAAAGCTGTTAAATGAATTGCCTTTATGAAGCTTCGAGACACTGAGTCCCATGTAGAACATCAAATGATGAATAGCCTGCCTCAAAGATGCCATTCATAATCAAATTTTAAATGTAATTCAGCTGAATGGAGTCATTGCTCTTCTGTGTACCATTTACATGACCGGATGCTGCTCTCCATGAACTGGCACAGTAATTTCTCCAGAAACACAAGCTGTGAGCTATCCTGAACTAGGGAGCGCGAGACTGAGCTGCAAAAACCCTCATAGATTAACTCATCACAGAAGAGGATATGAGAGAAATGAGATGTGTGGAACCAGGGAGTGCGTGTCCACATATAAGCATCTTAACTTTTGAATGCACTGACCAGTTTCAAGCAGGCACAATCCACAGGTAGCAATCTGGGAGATGCGGTGTTTTTCCAAGTATTGAGTATGGGAAAAAGAGGTTGATGAGCAGGCAAGTGGGGGACCCTATCCATGACCCCTTTGGGAAAAAAACTAAATGATGACTCAAGGACGTTGGCCAGAAAAATTGAAAGGGAAGTTTTATAGCACTTTAAAGCAAATTATTCGATTCCCAAGCACAAAATACAAGCGTGTTCTTTAAATTATCATTACAGAGTTCCTTGTTACTTTGACTGGGCAACAGATTTTCATTTAAATGGAGGTCTTCTCAGAAGTGCAAAGGGGCCTTTGGGGAGGTGCAGGGGAGGAAAAATGTAATTTTTCAGGCTCCAAGTGTTCTTTTGTGTTTTATAAACAGCTGAGTGACAGCCCGGTGATTAATAAGTTACATAAATAATTATAAGCGACACGTAGCTGAATCTAGTCCACATTCCAGACATGGTACATTAAATAAAGAGAATTCTGGTCTTCCCCCCAGAAGAAAATTTATCTGGCAACAGCAGATAAATCACAAATGATACTGTTAAAGCACATCAAGCTCTTTGGAAAGACAGCTTATCGAAACCAGAAGTTTCTTTCTGAACCCACTTTCTCAAGCAAAATTTTTTCATTTACTTCAGTCCTACACTACTCATTCAGTACAAAAAAAAATTATTTCTTTCTTTATTCCCCCTCTGAGCTTATTATTTACCCAGAAGTGCCCCTGTGAAGAAGAGTTTTGTGCCAATACAGCCTCATGCACAGGAAGGTAAACGCTTGTTTGTAGTACTGACACTGGAGCTCATCAAGAGCCTCATCAGATGTGTTTAATTGCTCATGTTTTACAGCACAGTCAAGAAATTCAACTTGAATCAGCCCCCCTCCTTTGGGTTAGGCACTGAAAGAGACAAAATTAAGGATGGTGCCTGCCTGTGTTTTCTGTCGTAAAGACACATTTAGAGCACATAGGAATTGATCGTTATCTCTTTAAGTTGTTCCTTTCTGTCTTGCACAGCAAAATGTAAGAGGACATAATAGGAAAGAATAGTCTGTCCCAGAACAGTGCTCTAAGTTTAGGAAGAACCCTTGTTTGAAACCCAGCGGTACCTCGAGCTCTCCTTGCTGTGGGGACCTCCAGTTAGAAAGTTGTATGATGGGAGTGATCCTGGTATTCAGAAAATAGTGAGAAGCCTTCGGCAATGTGCTAAGATTATTTAAAAGTACTAACTCATGCTTAGCACCTCTCTTCCCCCAAAAATTCTTTTTGTATGTGTTATTCAGGTGCATACACGCGATCACATACCTCTCCCTTCCTGTGAGTGCTTCATGCTTTCCTTACTCTTACAGGGAAAAGGGGTCACCCAAGGAGTGATGCTACTGTAGTGTGCATTAATTTGTGTCAGTTTTATATTATAACACTGAGTGATTTTCTATATTTTGGAGTTCTAATGAGCTTGTGGAAATAATAAAAAAGAAGAATTCTGGTAACAAACACTGTTCCTTTTGTGAATTTCAATAAAGTACTGATCATCTGGTATATCATCTTAGCAGATAGTAGTCACATTTCCAAGAAATGTGATTACTTCAATAATGAAAGTGTGTTTTTAATGACTTAGATTGTGAAATGAGGCATCATTTCCTAGATTCATAGATTTTTGGGCCAGAAGGGACCTGAATGATCATCTGCTCCCAGTTCTGTAAAAACGCAACAAAATTTTTCACTGCTGTTCCTAAAGCAAATACATTGCTTCTGGTGAAGCTGAACACAGCTTTTTCCAAAATGGATTTAGTTGTAGTTGGTTTTGTTTAGTGACAGGGCTTAAAATTGCTATATTTACTTTAAATTGCATCTTTGTTCCTTTTCTTGCACTTAGGATAATTTACCGTTTTAAAGGCAGTGGGTTGACAGCAAGCTGAACACTTAAGATCTGACTCCCAAACCCATAGATACTTTCTGAAGTTTAAGTTCAGCAGAGCATCCCCAGAACAGGAGTACTGCACTGGTGCTGGTGGCATTATTGCAGGGGCAGCCACCAGCTTACAGTCGGGCCACATACCCTTTCAAGAGGGGTTGCATACTGGGATTAGCTCATCAGTGTTTCTGAGGGTCAGATCATATATTCAAGGTCTCTATTTTGTTTTGGCTGTTTTGGGTTTTTTTAAGGGTTTCTCATATAGACATGTTTCAGCCTAAAAGCTCCTGCATGGAACCTGAAGTGAGAATTTGCCAGCACATCTTACCTGTCTTGCCTGTCTTGTGCCCCTTTAGGGTACCAGGATGAGCACTTATTCAGCCCTTGCTTTCTAGGCTGTGGCCATGGGCAGGGAAACCCTGCCAGCACCCAAAAGATCTATATGAATTTTGTCTTCCTGACTTTCTTTTCTAACTAACCTTGATCTCTTTTTTTCCTCAATCTACATAAAGGCCTTCTAGCAGAAATGTCACCTTTAATCTGCTCTTTATACTTCTGTAGTACATGCTAGTGACCCCTATCTTATTTTGCAAACTTCGCCCTGACACAGCATCAGCTTAATTCCCTCATTTAGGCCCTAGCCAGGCGAAACTCACCTTGTTTCCATCTCTTCTTGTTATTCATTCAAAGCTCCCAAGAACTTCCAAGATTTATTCTGTCATTTTAATCTGTTCTGGGGAAATAGATTATCCAAACAGATGCACACTTTATTTTTAGTTTCTGATTTGTAAGCTGCAGTAAAAGTGGGAAAATGCAATCTTCAGTAATAACTGAAATTTTCAGGGAAATTCTGATCCATCTCAGTGACTATATGAGAAATGCAATCAAACAAAGTAAGAGCTCAAAATATACTGGGGAGATACAGATGAGATGGGAACATTTGCTTGTTTATTATAGCACAGAACTGTTGTGCAGAACAACCCTCTCTCTTCTAAGGCTTCAAGTTCATTGCAAGAATAAAATCCTCCAGCAACTGATGGAGATGCCATATAACCACATCAAGTGTTCTCTGACTCCTTATGTGCTGTTTTGGAGCTGTCAGGAGAAAAGCTCAGAAGTCAACATACCACAGGTCATGTTAAACCACTTTAGTTGCTTATTGCAATTTTAAAATGTTTTAACTTTAGAGACAATGAATGGATCTTATGAAAATGAAAGCTGTAGAAATAAATCATCCATCAGTAATGAAAAAAAAAGAGAATAATTTCTATTTGTCAAGGTATAATGATGTCACCACCCATTTATCCTCTGCACTTAAAGGTTGAAGCTGTTCAACAAATCTCTCCTGAGCCACATACATCTGTTGCTTTAATGGTGGCTATAGCAAAGCTTTCTGATTAGTTCACACATCATTCATCAATTAGAACAGAAGGTAAAAGTTATTTCTCCCTACCCACAGCACTTCATTAAAAAAATAACCTTTAGTGTAATGAATGACAGCAGAATTGAGAAATAAATAAGATGAGAGACGGTGCCTTAGGAGGTCACTCTTTGAAGAATTCCAACTTTTTCTAGAGCAGAGGGAAATGAGGAGACATGGGCAGAGGAGGACTTAACATCTGGCACAAATACAGGCTTTTCTGTGGCTCAACACAGTGGCTATTAGAACAACCAGATACATATGCTACATTACAAGCCACTTTACAAAAGAAATTACTGATAACAATGCCCTGTTACTTACAGCAAAGTTTGCATTGAGTATTGTCCAAATTAGCAGTTTATCTTTGAAACTCTTGCAAATCAGAGTGAAGTATTTCAGCCAATTCCAACAAGGAAGCTGAGCAATTTGTTCAGATTTTCATATGGATCTTTAGCTGAGCAATTTTGGTCTTATATAGCACGTATGCTGGAAGATGTTCCTCCAGATATATCAGCAAACAACTCTCTGGGTTGACAGGTAGGATATTCACCTGAAGGTGAAAGATGTGGATGCTGTTTTCAACAGTTTATTCACAGAGAAGCATCACCTAAAGAAGCCGTATCATGTGTCCCCCTGCGAATGGCATACAGCATTATCTCAATGCCCTATAGCCATGCAGGTAGTGTGAGGACAGGGGATGGTGACTGCCTTCAGGGAGAGGAGCAGATCTGCATCCAGATTTCCCATTTTAGCTGAGTGTCCTAACCACTACGCTACTGGGTAGTCAGCATGAATCGAGCCCAAGGCTTTCTCTTAAAAGATCCACAAATGGAAGTACTTCTATTTTATTTAGGTTTTCTTTTTGCATCTCAGGTTGGACATTTTGTGTTAAATTAATCTATTTTATTAGGGCAGAGGTTGCAGGAGAATACTCGTTTTGCCATTTAAAGTAATAATAGTAATCACTGATTCAATCCAAATTGAATTCTTTTTCTTCATTTAGTTTTGTCCAGCAAACCAAAACGTTAGGCTCAAGTCAGGTATTCATTTGTGAAACAGCTGCTGCAATTACAAAGTTAACTGCCCTACCTATTGCATCAGAGAGGCTGAACAGTGTTAGGCATGGGGGTGATCAAAATTGACATATTTTCATTTACCTGGGAATGGATCTGGAGTGATTGCAGGGCCAGTTACAACACCCCACTTCAAGGACAGTAATGCACTGCAGCGGGAGGGGAATGTGGGCAGCCCCAGCTGCTTCTCAGGTGGTTTCCCAGCTGCACCCTGAGCTCTCAGCATTGCCCCAGCAGTGGGTCCCCACATACTGCCGTGGGCACTGCTGGAAGCCTTGTGCACACAGTCCATTTTCATACATGTCCCGAATACAGCTAGACCAGCTTTGTAGAACCATGCCCTCATCTCATCATCTTAGTGACTTCTCACAGCTGTCCAGTCTGCAAGTCAAAACATGGGTGTTATTCTTTCTCACAGTGCCACGGGTGACATCAGTGTAAATCCTGAACTCAATTCGTTCCCCACTGCAACTTCATAAGTAGTAATTATTATAGATGAAAGGAGAGAAATCAAACCAGAGACTGACCCTACTTAGTGGGAAAGATACAAGGTTGGGCTCTAAGCTCCCTACTGCCAAGGCATGATCAGCCCAGAAGCAATGCCTTTGCCAGTAACAGAAATCACTAGCCTTGGTGCAGCCAGGAAATACTTTCTGGCTTTTGCGAGCACCCCTGTGGCTGTCAACCCTATTACAGCCCTTGCATTGGCTTTGCAGAGCTACAGCAGCCTGTATGAAGTGCACAAAACATGTATAAGCTGGGGGTGGATTTTCCATCATCCCATTGGGCTTATGCTCATGTAAATTGATGGGAAATTAGAGTTAAAGGCAGGACATTATTATCAAGCACAATGCAAATGGCAGTGGTCTTGATTTTCACCTTTTCAAATTGAATTTGCTTTGAGAAACTTTCAGCAGAATCAAGCCAGCAGAGAACTTGGCTATATCTTTTGTTTATAGCCCCTCTTAGTTAGAAAGCACAGTTTATGATCCGAGTACCAGTCATGCTGACTCTACTGTTGTCAGCACTCCAAACACTGTCGCTGACTCAGACCACGTTTGGTTTTGCCACCCTTAGGAGAGGCATCCAGGCAAACATTTGATACTGGCTCCCATGTATTTCCCTGTGTGATCACACCGGTCTGGTTTGGGTGAAGCAGAAGACAAGCTAACCCCATTCAGTCCCCACCTCGGGCTGTCGCAGGGGAAAGGTACCTCTCCCCACAGAAGGAGCACAACTGGATCACACCTGCCTGCTCTCATGGGCTGCAAAAGGGGTGGAACCAATGGAGAGGATGTTTTTGGCACCATTTTCTGCATGCAGCATGTAAGCGACAGACAAAGCTGGGCCCTCACAAACAGTTAGAGCAGAAATGAGCAAAGCCATCATCCAGCCACCTCCCTGAGATCTGTGGTTTCAAGCAGCAGACAATGTCAGCCTCTGATTTAGGAAGTTTGATGAGTCAAGCAAGACGCTGTATATCTTCATCCTCATTTCCTATGGAGTGAAAAACTTCTCAAGAACATTCATGGCCACAACCATTTTTCTCTTCTGAAACATGCAATGAAGTAAAGCTTGCTCAGAATCACCTCAGGTTTCCTGGCTTTATGCAATGCATTAATTAATCCCACATTAGCATGGGGTAGATTTCCTCCCAATGTATCTTCTTCCACCTGCATTTCTCTGTTTACTTAGAGAAACCATTGTTTCCTATTGATCAGCTAGAATTTTCATTATGCCCATCACTTGTGCATCTAGAGTAGACCACACACAAACGTGATATGCTAAAACTGATTGCTTTTGGTTTGCTCCCATTTGTTACCTATTGATCTTCAGGGCTTTAGTATAACCATGTGAGTGGTTAGCAAAACCCCCTGTGTCCCTGTGAAATGACACCCGTTAAGCAGTGCCTGGGTGCACATTTGTGCAGTCTGTGAGTTTTGAGAGCTGTAAGCACAAGCTTGCCCGCACAAAATACATTTTTAGAGCTGACATTAAAGTTAATATGAACATTCAGAAGTGTAAAATAATTTAAATGCACAGAAGAGGTAGCAATAACGTTTCTAAACCAAGGCAGTGAATTATGCATATAAGAAATATTAAAAACGCAAAGCTGACTCTATTTGCATTTGGAATGCCCCCTAGCTGTTACCAAAGAGGAGGAAATTGCTTTATGCTGAATTCAAGGGCATACTACTTAGTGCTGTGTTTAAGTCAAGGAGGAATATCACTCATTTTTATTCTACCACTTAACTCGGGCTTATGTAATCTGTCTGATAGCCGAGTCAGTTGTCTTATATTATTTTCTATCATAGAGATAGAATATATAATTCAATCATTAAACCTTTATTTTCAGCTGGTCCTGAGATCCCTCAGAACCATATCACTACATGCAATTCATTGGCTGTCATAGGTTCAAGACAATGGAAATACCAGTATTGGACCACGCTTTCCCCAATCACTTTTGGGTAATCATGGAACAAAATTAAACTTGTTCACCAGTTGGGGAATATGTAGATGATGTGAGGAACAATCAAATAATGCCTGGTTTGCTTGGAAGGGAGTGGGGCTAAGATATCACTCCAGGGCACCAGGATTTAAATCCAGAAGCCTAGTTCATCTAAATGGGTTTAAACCTTGTCTGGGATGAAATCTGTCAGCTCAATTTACCTTTCTGGGGCTCCAGCTCCAACAGCAATCACTGTGGGCTGAACATGAGCAAGTGCCACCAAAAGCAGTGAGGAGGCAAAGGTCCCAAGACACGCACAGCAAACACACTGATCCTGTACTGCAGTCACCAACAGGGATCTTTCTGTAGTCTTAACAGCAGGGGGAATCAAACTAGAAACAATTTTACAACCTAGTAGTTCCTCTCTATTGTATTGCCTCTGATCCTCTTGTTTCTTTGCCATTTCAACGTTTTCCACCCTGACCAGTGGGTATCAACCAATGTTTTTCACAAAGCTTTTATTTAAACTCAGCTTCACTTCCCAGACTTATTACATATGCGGCAAGAAAATATCACAAGACAGCTGCTTCCACCTATGACTTTAAAAAAAGAATAAGCAGAGGACCAAAGTAGAGTTTACACATCTCTCATCCATAAGCTCCTGCATGCTGACCCAGAGACAAGTACTTTTTTGTGCTCAGAAAGCCAGCACTCATAACCAGCCCTGGATTTAAATGTCTGATCAAATTAATCCCAGTTCACTGTGGTAAACAAAAGGAAATGATAGCAAGGATGGACATTTGCAAGGGCAAGAGATATTTAAGTAGAGAAGCAGTTTGCTAATGCATCTGTTTATTTCCATTTATAATATAGATATAGATGTACCACAATATTATCTTATCCTTTCAGCAGCCCTGATATTTAATGAAAAACTAAAATAAAAAGCATTTGAAGTGCATCACTTGTGCCTGGAGTCTCCCCATCTGCACAATGATGACAGTTGTCATCCCAACAACTGCACAATACGATATGGATACAAATTTCCCAAACTGCCTCATCCTTACAATTACAAGAAATGATCTTTTCCTCCTCAGCACTCCCAAAAGAGCCTCCCAGAGTAGAGTATGGAGAGGGGGTATTCAAGACCTGTGTCAGGTCACAGTGTTGCCTCTGCCTTTAAAGATAAGGTTTTAGGCTTTGTGGTACTGAGAGAAAAAAAAAAAGTATACTGCTATAAGGATATTTTAGCTCACAACAGCAGTATGTTGTCAAAATCGACCTCATTTGATCCTAGGAGAGCCATCTCAAGTGCCCTTCTGGAGTTCTCAAGGGATTGTCTGTTTTCCTGAAAAGATCAGGTTCTTCCTGATGTCTCAAGGAGTAATGGTTATTGCATGGGTTTGGTTTAAACAACGGGACAAAAGATGGTAGGACAATCACAGTTAAAGACAGGGAGAAAAACACTGGAGATTAAACTCAGATATGGGAGTAAGAGACTTCCATGAAAACAGACATTGATGCAAGCTGCTGGGTGGAGCTCACAAAGGGGAAAAGCCGAGCTGGAAAAATGAACATCTCCTTAATGAAGATCAGAACCACGGGGTTAGGAGACAGACAAGTCAGAGGTCATGTGTTGCATCACCCGTGTCAAAAAGAAGCAAGAAAATAAATGAGACTTGCAAGAACAGACTCAAGCCATTAGAACAGGGACAGCCGGGGAAGGTGGGTTGAGCACAGGGCTGGAAACTAGCAGCATGTCTGCAGAAAGAAAAGAAGACTGGATCACCAGTCTTTGGGAAGTACTGAAATAGATGACTTCTGGCAGAAACAGCCTTTGTCTTGTGTTCAGGACAAGAGCTGTGAAGGTGATTGAGCTATATGGGACCGCGCGGGTGTTAGAGGATGCAGGTCTGAAGCCCACTCTCTGCTGGGCATTGCTGCCTGGAAAACTGGATGAAATATCCATAGGAAGAATACTGTTAATGCTTCAGCCTGACATATTTTGTTTAATATTAAAGGGCAAGCTTATGCTGACTGTTAAATCGATATCAAATCAAGACTGGAATCTGTTTTACGATCATGGACAGTGCACTCCTTACTGCTGGAGTCATAAATGATGTCACATTTCAGCAGTCCTGTGGTTGCCAATATTTGGGGCAGAAATGCCCATTTTAATTAAAAAATTTAATCTGAAAGATAAAGTGTCACTTGCTGACAGTGAGAAGTACTCCTTCGTGTGCCTCGTGTGTTCTTGAGGTTCTGTGCAGGGCAGAAGCCAGTCTGAGTCCTGCTCAGCACCATCCTGTGCCTCCAGCAAGGCCGATCCCGGCCTGAAGGCAAACTTAGAGCTTACGCTGTCAAAGCAAGTTTGATGTGAGAGCTGAGAAAAGCACAAGTCTTGAGCTCTTTGGGGATGAAGGAATGAAGCTGATTTGTGCACAACACAACCCAAAAAATTCCCACAACTTCATGCTACCCACATGAAAGTACCCACAACTGGGAACATGAAGCCCACTCCCCTATGTCTGACCCCAGTTACCACTGAGCAATGTAGCATGTGCTTTAAATCAGCAGTGCTTAATTTTTGCTATTATTTTTGCTTGTCACAGGCTGGACCCAGAATCCTCTAAAGACAGGTGTATTTTGCATCTGAGACTTTGAATCAGATCCCAGAGGATGAATTTTATCAAGGATTTCATATCCTAGAATGATTGAAATCAAACAGAGACCTTTGCCACTTTCTTATTTATGTTGCCCCACTTGGTGAATACATGCCAGTGAGGGGGAAGGCTGCGCTACAAGGTCATTTTTATACCTTTCAGAGTGAAGCATTATTTAGGCACGTGTCAAACCTTTCACAGGTCTTGAGGATTAAACATGAGCCACAGGTGTTTTGTTGGGGATGAAAAGGTTTGCTGGCATGGGGGATGTTGAAGCAGTGTCTCCCATAAATCCAAAGACTGTCTGGAGGCCCGTAAACAGGAATGTCAGGAACTGACTCCCTCTTGCAGCACTCCAAATCTGTGCTGTAGGATCCATGAAGACACAGAAACATCAGGATCTCATCTCCATTAGGTCCATTCCCAGGTCAGGATTCCCTGCGTGGCCCATGACTGATGGCCGACTGCAGCTGAAATCAAATCACCATGTTCAGTAAAACTTTTCCAGCACAGTGACAATTACAAGCTCTTCTGCTAGAGCAGACACCTTAGAGAAATAGTAAGCTTGGAGGAGATTTCGTCAGACAGAAACAATGTCAAGTCAGAAAGTTTGCATTGCTCTATTCTAGTAAGTCCCTCAAAGTAGCCAAGTATAGTTATTTTGCTGTTGTGAGGCACATCTGCATTTATCCACTGAAGGAGCATGAATAAGGGGGATTTGCTCAGCTCTTTGTCTTCTTCAAACAGACAAAAAAAAATATCCTCTCTACAAAATTAATGCCTGCGTATAAATTCTAAGGCTAGCTGTCTGCTTTCCTTTCAAATTTGCCCCAGATCTGTCAAAATCGCTTTCACAAGTGCAGGCTGACATGATGATAATCTAAAAAAGACAGTTTCTAATTGGAGCAGGACATATGCTACAGTCTCACCATTTTACAAGTAATGTTTTCTAGTTCATAAAATCCTCTTGAGAAATTATAGTTTTTCTCCTAGATCAGATTTTTGCCTATATGGTGTAGATCTTCTTGCAGTGAGGAACTGGAAATATTCTGGGAGTTTTCATAAAAAGTTTTTTGTGGAAGAGATTATGGTTTAACATATTACACATACTCCATGGAGAGCATTCAACACGTATAGCAAAACATGTCTGGTGCATAATTATCATCTCATTTTACCTCTGCTTTTCAGTTTAGAAAAACTGATAAAAATATATTTAGACAGAAAAAACTTTTTACACATCTTGCAAGTTAAGGAGTAGAGTTTATTACTGCAAAATTTAGTAACAAATATCTATCTTTTACTTCAGATAAGTGATTTCTTTTCCCTATGGGGAAACTTTTGACTAAAATAATTTGTTCTAGATACTCTTTGACTGATAACATTGAGCAAAATAAGCTGACAATCCAAAGCAGCGTTATCCTCTTTAACAGTAATATAAGAATATTACTTTTAATTGCTTTATTTGAAAATGGCAATAACAGCCTATTAACCTGGAAATTAACTTTGGACAACTGTTCCTATGAGATAATATATGGATTCGATTTCATTGAAGTCTCTGTCTTTATGGGAGTAGCTTTTAGCTAATTTTGTTGGCTGCAAATGGGTCCCCCTATTTCATTTAAATGGGGACAGAAGTAAAAGGAGTGGAAAGTTTCACGACGAGATCCAGGTCTTTGCCTCCTGTCTGGTTAAAAAATCCTTTTCCTCACAGTGTAATGGTTATCTTGTCAATTATGATGTAACTTTTCTCTAGCAAAGTTCTGTGCCTTTGCAGCATTAGCGCCCTGGTTATGCCAGGAGCCAAGGACCATGAATGACAGGCAACACCTTCACTGATCCAACCTGGCACTTGCAGGTCTGCCCCGTTGTACAAGATATCTGAGTGCATTCAATAGCAGCAGACACAGGATAACATATTGTTCCAGCGGTAGCAACTGCCACCTTCACCCTGACCTGGGGCTCACTTCACCCTGACTTACTTGCGGGGATGGTGGTTCCTCCTTTTACTGGGAAACACAGCACAAAAACTTCACTGTTGCTTCTACCTGCAGGGTCCACCAGCTCAGAGTGCCTCTCCCCCCCCCCCCCACTTTCCATTTAGTCAAGCTTTTCTCATTCCCAGTGTCAAGTCAACTTTGACACCTCACAAACATCGTCACATGTTTCCTCTAGGGTCTCTCCTATAAGCACCTATAGGTGCTCCAAACAGGTAATTCACTGCTAAATAGTGACTACAGTGAGAGTGCACAAGGAGGGCAATGTGACTGCAGCCCTGCTCTCCAAATGAGAACAATAAACCCCATGACAATTACACCATCTAACACGCCAGTGAAGGAAGTAGTCTTCTATGATCTCCATTCAACAGAATTCTCAAGTACCTGCTTAAGATGTATGCCTTGCTGCCTCTGGAGTCAAAAAGATTAGTCATGTATTTGCAGTTGAACACATGCATGAGTATTTAATATGTTTTAATGGTTCTGTATATTCATTTGTCTGTTAAATGGCTGCAGTCCTGGACATCCCCACTGGAAACAGGATGAAACTCATCCATCAGATACCTTCAGCCCATCAGAGTCTGTTTCACTGCAGCAGGGGAGTGCATAAGCAGAGATTTTTGTATCATGCAGCAATAGGTAGATATATTTTTTTGTTGACTGATATGAAGTACTTGTATTTGTTGTTTCTCTGAAAGAATGCTTTAAGGAACTATTAAGCACTACAGGAAGACACAGCGGTACTTGAAATGCTCTTTCCCCTCTCGTTGTGCAGCAGACCACAGATGTGGTTGTGTCAACTCACACAAAATGAGGACCACACATTTTCATTTTCAACTTCTGGATCTTCCATATTCTTTAGTTTAATTTTTTTCAGATCATCAGCTATTGTGAACAATAAATAGTTTGGTCATCATTGAGCTAAATGAATCCTATTTTAAGCAAATGGTCTTTGACTATTCTACTTCACACTTAAGAGTTGAACAGAACAGCAACCAAAACAAAATTTGCTTCTGTTGAAGTAATTCTTGTCAGTAGCAGCTTCAAGAATTGTAATTCTTTAGGTTACACCAAGTAGAAGACAGCATTATTTCACAGCAAGTTTGTCCTTTCACCAGAGCACTTGTTTAAACAACCTACTATGTAGTGCAAGAGGTGGCTGCAGCAGTGCAGTCCCTCAGGGTGGGCATAGACCAGATTTACCCAGCTACTTAACATGAGTTTATGACTGGTTTGCACTGTTAAAACACCACTGGTAGCTAGAGCATACCAACCAGTCTCGCCCAGGACAGTCTACCATAAAGTGCCATATGGTCATTTACAGATGTGGATACAAATTCTGTTGAGATTTTAAGCAATTATCCGTTAATGAGATGCCATAGCAAGAGCTGTACAGAAGGTTATTCTTTATTTTAGAGGCAAAGTAGAGAAGAACACTGCATCACCTTGATTAGGACTGCAATAGATTATGGCTTCACTGCATTGCTAATGTCCTTTCAGTCTGAGCAGCAAGAAGTTCCTCAGAAAGGAAGAGATTCAGAGTCCAGGCCGTTGGTCTCTGATTCAAGTCAAAAATATTAACAAACACACCATCTGAGACAACTGTTTGGGCACTGTGTGCTCTCTGGTCTCACTCAGAGGATGCCCTAAAGCACAGGTACTCCTTTAATAATTGCAAAACCTTCTCCTTACATAAGCTTCAATGGATTTATTTGCATACTTAAAGTTACACATACACTGAAGTACTTTGTATTATCTGGAGGCAATACATGACAGGAATATTCTACTTGTTATTCGTTGCTATAATTAAACCGCCATCACATAAGACCACTGTTCCCACCAAGTGAGTGAACTTCCAAGCAAGAAGGTAGTGTTGACTCTCTACTTCCAGATTCCTGTCTTCACAGCCACACAAGACTCCATAGCTAACCCTATTTTAATGTTTACAGTCTCTGCTCAAAGAAATTAAAGCTTCCCATACTGCATTTTTGTCATTGCTCATCCACAGTTGAATTGCCATTGGATAGAAGGCAATGGTAAAAGTCCTATCAACTTCCATGAAAGAAGGACTGGGACCACAAGTCAGTCACTGCATAGGAAATATATATCTCCTTAGTTTCCTCCTTGCCCTTTCAGTCCCTCAGTATGAAATTAAGAGAAATATTCCCTCATATTTCTCATGTCTGAATGTTATATCACTTAAGCCTGCGTAATACCATCCTGGAAGTGTGTGGTTAACAACTGGCACAGCACAAGCAAGTAGCTTTGATCAATCTTAAATCCTCATCCCTTGACACTTTAATCAAAATAATTTAAAATTCTATTAAGCACAATATGCAGAGCATTAACACTCTGAACCAGCAAGCAGTTAGAGTGCAGACACTGAGTGATATGTCTGAATAACAGCCTTGTTAGAAAGGCTATCATGTAGTGCTCCTTGCTGAATCATCAGGGATGATAGCAGCAATATCAGTCTTTCATTGGTAATGTATGGCTCAAAGGCTCTGACAAGGAGCTAAATGTCTGATTACCTGGGAGAAGCTGTTTTACTGAAGTGTAAGTAAAGTCTTCTGTCTTTAAGGATTTAAGTGGATTCTAGAGCTGCCCATCACCTAGGAGTCAGGACAACAACCAGCCACCTTCTCATTATTCCCACAACTATGCATTCACCAGCCTCTCCAGTCTAGCTGCTACCATCTCCTATAATTCAGATTTGCTTCTCTGTCCTGAGGCTTCTTATCTTTCTCACTGCTCATTCCTCCATTGTTTTTCTGAACACCTCACAGCTATATTCAGCACCTGTGGTGGTTCAGCCCCAAACAGCAGCTGAGCACCACACACCACTGGCTCGCTCCCAAAGGAGAAACAGACAGGCCCCCCATGGCTTAGGATAAGGACAGTTTACTGACAAAAAAATTGTGAAAGAAGAACAGTAACAGACAATCCAATTCACACCCAGTGATAACACAAAGTACCTCACCAACCTGACATTAGAGTGCTGCACAGTGCAAGAACCAGCCAATACCCCAATCACGCTCAGACTGCCCTGGAAGACAGCCAGCCAGCACCCCTCCCCAGCCAGCCCCTTTTATGGAGAAGTGGTGTCAGGTGGTGTGAAAAACAGCCCAGCCTGACTCAGCTCACCTGTGCTGGCTGCTTGGGGAGGTTGACTCTGGCCTGGCCAGAACCAAGACAGAATCGTAAAGGAGAGCACAGGAGGCTCATCCACCAGTCACTGGGTGGCTGCCACCCACTGGTGGCTCCCAGTGCAGTTGCCATTTAAAAACTGAAACTACTTCATTGCCTTTCAAAGCTTTGTCCTGACTAAATGTACCTATACTGACCCAGTTTGTTTACAGGTTTGGAGTTTTCTTTCAGCAGTAATGCAGATGTCCATCTGAATAGCGACAAAGAACGATGATTTGGGGTTAATTTTGGCTGTGTTTCTGTGGCCAAGCCCATCCTGTGAATGCAGACGGAAATCACAAATATCCTCATAAGCCCCCTTCCTTTGGACTAGAACTCTGGTTTTATTTTTGCAGTGCCTGACACATGCAGATCTGAGGTAAAGTTCATATTTCAGGAAATAAAAGCATTAAACCTCATTTTTATCTCCTTGTTTAAAATAGAGCAAGGTAGACTTCGGTGATCTCTTCAGGCCCATTCAGTCCAATTTTCTATAATTCTATGAAACCAGCTAAACATGATGCCTGCCCAAAAACACAAACATGTTTTTCCTACTATGTTATAAATGTGCCAATACTTGTGTATAGATTGAATCATGGAAGGTGACAGAGAGGAGTTTAGATTTAAGAAATGAAAGCAAAAGGAAAATTACAATAATCAGCCAGTTGACTGTTTAGATTTAAGAAATGAAAGCAAAAGGAAAATTACAATAATCAACTAGTTGATTCAAAAAGTAGAGTCATTCCTGAATGCTGTTTATGTAATGCAAAGAATCACTTGAGACAGCTAGAATACTGATTTTTTTTAACCATCAGATGTTACACTTGGGAAATGTAGATATTACAGTCCTGTGTATATAAATTTTTTTTTAAAGCCAAAAAAAGGTTAAGAAAAGCTTTGAAGCCTCTCCTCCAAAAGAATGTAATGGAAAGGCCAAATTAGTTGCTAAACTAGCTCAACTATTGCAGTGCAGCTTTGCCACTGGAGCATATAACAACAATCTCTCGTGAATTGTTTTAGTTGCAAAAAGTTAGATCAGCAATTATGTTTATCAAAATCCAAACCTGTGAACACAGGGAGCTTTTTAGCATAGCCAGTGAAATCATTACTAATTCCCCACTGCCAAAACACATACCTCAGCGTGCATGTGAGCACGGCCTCTCATGCAGTTGATTTCTTCCCCAGCAAGATCTGGTAAAAAGCTGCTTCACTAGGTTTTAAAGCCCACTGGAGGTGCCGTACATTAACCGAGAAGACTGATCAACCCACAGAGTATTAAAAAGACATTTGTAGACTCATTTAATCAATAATGTACAGTATTAGTGTGCAATTTAGATCGAGAGAAGACAGCTGTAAGACTATGATACATCAGCTAATGAAAAAGCAAAGGGAGTGTGATTCACTTAAGTAGAGAGGCCAAGAGGCAGCTCCTCAGCTGGTAGGAGCAGTGATGGTTAACACCCCTGGGTCTCTGAGCTCATACCCCAGCTGAGGATTTCTACCAGAGCAAAAGGCTGGGTGAGCTCTCTCTCACACAGTATCCCTTCCATGGGTATAAGCAGGAATTCTTCAGAGCCACAAAGGCACCAGGTTTCTAAAAAAAAGAAAGGTCAGACAAGATGGTAAAATAGCCCTATTTCACCTTGAAATGTTTCAGAAGTTGACAGCCACCCAGGATATGCCTACATATACATGTGTCAGCCTGATCTGAAATCCTCTCTGATCTCAAGACATCCAGCAGCAAGAATGATTTCTGTGGGAAAATGAGCAAGAAGAGGAAATTTCACTGTTCCCATGAATTACCTTAAAGCCATAAAGCTATACATCAGCTTTCTGTACCATTCTTCAGTAATGGTTATCCCATCCTAAAGGGTAGACTCTTCTTTACAATTTGGCCCTTTTTTACTGCTAGAACACTCACAGTTCCCTTTGGGTGTGGGCCTTATGCCCTTGATCCTGAACCAGTTTGGTGTAACGAGCGAGCTGCCACGCAGGGACTGGCAAAGCGCAGAGAAGCAGCGCTTACTCAGGTCACCATCCCTAATGCAACTTGGAGCCAAACCCTGCTTTGAGCTGCCCAGGAGTTTCTGCCAGGATTAGGAGCAGCAAGAGAAGCAGGATTAGATACCTGCAGCTGGCTCTACTTCCCCTCCTCTTTCAATTTTCTTCCTTACATCCTAGATATCAACCTTGCAGCCTGTTTACAATTTAGTCACAAGCATATATAGATTTTCATAGACATTCCCTACCCAAGAGCTTGCTCCATTAATGAGGCTGATGCATTTCAGCCTGCAGAACATGCCAGGCTCTTGGCAGTGACAATCGCTTCATGGATGTACCATCTGCTGCTGCTCTCTCAGTGTGACTGGTTAGCTACTTTTCATGGCACATTTCTTTTTGCTGGCTGAATGACCCCCAAATCCATGAGATGCTCCTTGAGAAAGCTGTGTAGATGTCAATACTTATGCAAACACGTGTTTCCATGAGAACAGCCTTGCTCATCTTCACGTTATACGGAATGGTGATACCAGTTGCAATTATTGCTAGCTGGTCTGCTCCTTCCATTTGTAGGAAGGCACAAGTAAAAGCTTCTTCTACCACCAATGCTGAAGGATGTAGCTGTGATTACAACATATGGACTGAGATGGGCCTTTGGAAAAACAGGAAGACTTTCCAGATTTCTGTAGTCTTCCCCTGAGAGAAGGGAAGTTGTTGTGATCCCTTGCATGTGTCTCTGTTGTGCATCACAACTCCATGAAGGGCACCTTAAAGGGAGATGGCATGGAAGGAAGGTCAGCTGCAGTAACTTTTATTAGCATGAAATTCCCAGGATTTGCTTCAGAAAATGGAGATCTTTCCCACATGAAAAAGCAGGGATTTGGATTGCTATTAATACAAGTTAAAATAATTGGGGGGTGGGGTGTGAATATCTCATCCCTAAAATTTCAAGTTTTCTGAAATTTTCTGTAATCATTAATTCTTGGTAATGTTCACTGTCTTACTTTACATAAAACCACTAGTGATACAAGTTTAGTTTTATGTAATACTCCATATGGTGGATTCATAAAAACCTTCTACTGGGAATACCACCATAAACTACTATTTTCTGCTATAAAAAATAACCATTAAAGTCCAGGCATGCACAAACAAGGTAATCTGCCATAAATTTTGAAATGGTAAAATACTACAAATGTAAATGTATTCAACTCCCATTGCAATGCATGTAATTTCCATAGTTTTATTAGAAATCCTGCAGTTGCGGTGGTTTGGCGATAGGTTATAAATATAGTATGAATGAGTCAGCATGCAAATCCCTTCTGTGGAAAACAATTTGAGAGATTTTATAGCCCAAAGCTGTTTATTATTTTGTAAGAATAGTAATGCAAGTTCATGTTCAAAACCTGCTGAGAGAAGAATTTGCAAAACATCCTATTATGGAACAGGCAGAAAGAAAAGCATAAGACCTATGTAATAGCATTGGGTTGGAACATTTTCACATCACCCATTTAGCTGATTTTTTTTTCCCCTCATGTACTTATTAGGGTTCTTGCAAGATTATCACTCTATCACACTAATAAAATGAGAGCACAGCTAAGGTTTGGGATTTCATTTCTCAGTTAATGCAACAGTCCGTAAAACCCGAGACATGGGGAACAAAAAAAAGGTTTCTGGAAGGTTGGTTTATATAAAAGAGATCCAATTAGTTTTGAAAGATTTTAGTTTGTTTTTCCCCTCAAAAATAATGTTCTGTTTCTGTGAATAACAATGAGAGAATGTATTTCTGATGATTCCAAACTCCTTTCTGCGCAGCTGACTCAAACACTTTTCTGCTTTACATAATAGATTGCAATGAACAAATTCTATAAACACCATCTAATGATGTTGCCTAGGTATACCAGCAAGTGCAGAAAGCTATTTACTTTCAAGGCTGTGTCCATTATGCACTTCACACCACAGAGAAACACTTTTGATGCCAATGAATAAATAACGAGGCAGGATCTGCAACTGGATTGGGGTTGGCAGCAAAGGCAGGAGGACATTTCCCAGCCCTCAGTGCCCTGTGCCAAGCAAAGACTTTTTCTGGTGTGAGATCTGCTCAGGTCCAGCAACGCAGCGCTGGCCCGAGACCACACAGAGACCAGCCAGGCTGGCCCTGACAAAGCTGGCTGTGCGTGGCCACCAGGCCTCACACCACACACAAATACAGAAATCTTAGCTGCTTGGGGGTTTCTGACCTCTCCAAATCTAGGCAGAGCAAATGTGTTCTCTAACTTTTGTAGATTAAATTGAACTGTCAGTGTAGCTGCAAGGATTACATTTTTTTGGCCTTTTTTTTTTTAAACCAGGGCCATAAAGTTGTAACTAGAAGTGAATGATTTTTATCTGTTCACCTGGAATTTGGAAGAAGAAAGAGCAATTCAGTTCAGTTCTTAATTTTTTTTTTAACATTTCAACAATATTTTCATAGGAAAATGCAAACACAGTGTGTAGCTTGGCAGCAGCAGTTTGCATGGAATGCTGTAGGTTTGTTTCTTTTCAAATCAAAAGAAATCAAAACCGATTTTGAATCGGTTTAAATTAATAGAGGCTCAGCTGATTGCTGCAATGCTTGAGCAGAATTTTCATTTGGGTTTTCTATATTCCTGCTTCTCTCAGTAGGCTGGATCTTTGCAAAATTATCTTTCCTGTGCAACCTCTTCACCTACTGATTGGCATCATCAGAGTCAGATGCCCCCAGGATGTAATGACAAGTATGGCCTCACTCATAGGAGCAGCCCCAGTGAAATGCTAAGCAAGGTTTGAAAGATGCCATTGAAGTGGAGCCAGGAAAGAAATCTGATTCAATTTGATTTAAAAGAAAAATCAAAATGTTGGGACTCAGGAATGCCCATGTTTTGTTTTCATCAAATACAGTCTCACTTAGACATTTTGGGGCTTTTTTGAATGCTCTCTTATTTTAAATTCTCAGGCCAATATGGGACAAACAGTAGAATATTTTATAAACTGGGTGTACAGTGAGCAATCTAAAATACAATTATTCACTTAGTCAAAACAAAGAATATAACCTTTATCAGCAAGCTAAAGAGTAGATATAAGAAATGTCTGTTTAGACGGAGCCACTGATCTGGAACCTATGTATACAACAGTCACAGTTATAAAAAGGTAACTTAGCCAACACTGGGATACAGTCATTCCTATGGTATATATAATTTCCACGTTTCTTAACAATAGCCAGAAAGAACCAGTAAAAAATTACTTTTAAAGAACTATCAATTCTGATCTTTTTTTTTTTACTGTCTCAGAAGTATCATAATCATAAATCAAATCTAAATAATAATATTTGAGACTAAAATCAACAGGGGCCACATCTGTAAAATGTATCCAAAATGAAAGGGGCAGGAAGTCTTCATATGTTATAAGCAGCTAACATTTTCCTGTCTAAATACCCAACATCATTACTGTAATTTCCTTCTCCAGTTTAAAGAAAAGGCACATTTCCATACGCGTGACAGAGTAAGTAGGATTTTTTTTCTATTAATAAGAATAACAGGTGTTGGACTATTCCAGTCAAACAGCGATCCCCCATTCAATTATATTATTATTTTTCTAAAGGACATACTTTCTCAACAGTAGACAGAACTGCATGAAACTCTATTCTCCCTCATGACAGCATGAACACAGGGTAACCCCGCTGCTACTAGCAGGACAGAGAAAGTGCAGTAGCAGACATCTACATTAAGAGCTGAAAGTCACTACATCATTGTCACTCAGTTTCCCACTTAAACCCCAGCTCCCAAATTCAATGAAATTTTGCCCAATTTTAGATCTGTTACACACTTCTGCACTTTGCTTATCACAGCCCTGGTATAAATAACCACATAAAATTCCTGTTCTCAGGTAGTAAAATACACAAGGACACAGAAAGCTGCAGGTTAAATAGCTCATGGGTGACATTCTCCAATTCTGTGTTTTCTTCCAGATAGCCAAACCCACAACAACTCTGTGTAATCTATATCTCTTAATTCTTTGATTCCTGAATAAGGTCAGGGCATGTTGGTGCTGACACCCAAAACTACAACTTACTTTGCAAGTTATGAGCTAATCGTCACCAACATCAAAGGCAGGTTAATAGAATAACACAACTTCAGTTGTCCTCCTCAGCAGATGCAAACCACATAAAGTTTCTCAAATTTCTAAACCCTTTTGAAGGTGAAGTGTGCTGCTTGTGTAAAGCATTTTAAAAACATAAAGCCTGTGGTCAAATCATCATTTGCATGAAATTCTGCCTTAGAACAGCTCAGGAGAGAAAAGAAGGCAGATTTGAGCCAATTTTCACCTTTTTTACCCTACAATATCCTGGACTTTTTTGTATTAACACTGTTGGCAGAGCTCCTCGCAGGGACTGCCCAGCCGGTGGAACACCAGGAGATGTTATGCTCTAGTACTGCTCTACCCTTGAAAGCTGCACTCCTCGTGCAGCCCTCGTAACCCCTGCTCTGCATCCCTGTGGGGTGGCAGGAAGCAGAGAGCAGAGAATTAACATTGCTGCCCGCCTGCCACCTCAACAGCCTTCTGAACTGGGGCCCAGGATCTGCACTCTTCTTGAAAACTGTACCATAGGGTGTGCTTTTGAGGAAGACCACAAAGGTACCATGGCTATTGACACACTCAACAGAACACAACACACAACTCACTCGCATAGGGAGCGAGATGCCTGAGGACAACTCGTTGCATAGGTGTAGGTAAGGCTGCCTAGACATCCCCTGCAGATAATGTCATGTTAATTGGGGATTTTTCTTTTAGCTTTTACTATTAGCCCTGCCATCTAATAATGCTGCATCTTTCCACTGCAAGAGACTTTAGCAGAAAGCAAGCATAGATGTGAATCTGGCTTTAAAAAATTTCATCTTGCTTCTCTGAGCTGGGCTCCATAAGCCACAATACTATGGGTTAGCAAACCAGCTTCTGAAATTGGCAGGTTTCCTCCACCAGTTCACATATGTGCAAGTGTTTTTTCAGGCTTGTTTAACAAAAGTTGTGATTTCTCATTTCTTTCCTCTTCCACTGAATCATAATTTAAGATCTATCATTCAAGACTGCCTGATCTTGAGCCATGTTCATATATCACACAGAACATTAAAACCTGACCTTTATACACAGGATAATAAATACCTGTGAGTCACTTAGAAGGTAGTAACTCACTCTCACAGTTCAGCAGAGAGCAAGGGCTGAATCTCAACACGAAAACCTTCAGTTGTTGCCAAATATGAAGGGGCTTATAATAATACTTTTACATCAGGAAGCCAATAAAGAAGGCTAAATGTATTTCAAAAGCGTGATGATGCATTAGCAAACAGAAACAGAGCTGAGCAGTTGCCAAAACAACTGGAAAATCCAGACTGCTATAATCTCCACCTGCATAATGCAAGGACTTACTGGATTTGTGCTGGAAGCCAGGAGCATCTTCAGCCATCTGGGTTGGTCTGACTTGAACAGAACAGGCAGCATGTGAGCCAACAGAATCATCTGCCAGCTTCTTCATTTTACAGTCTGATTCAGCGGCCTATGCAGTGACATTGCTGCTGTGAAATGGGGAGTGGGTTTGCAGGGCTTCTTGTCTCTCAAGCTCTGCTTTTTGACACCTGGGCCACTCCATCTCTTCAAAGTGGGTGAGCAGCCAGAGGGAGTCACAGGCAGTGTCAGTACTGCAGATGTAGGTCTTGGATCAAAAGGAAAGATGAGCCTTGCAGATTTTCAGCCTTCCATCAGGCAGCACTCTCTGTGTGGGGCAAGCACAGGCATAACCTTTAGAACACAGTGCAAGAAGAAATATTATCATGATTTAAAGGGTTGACATCCGATGGCCAGGTCTCTTGAAACTCTCCTCCGCCTCTTCATAGCTATAGTTAATATTTACATAGACAGCTCTTGAATCAAAGAAGGGGCGGGGTGGGGGTGGGTGGGGGGGAAGCCTTGATGATGTAATTTCAGCAACCTGGAACACCCAGTACAATATTTTGTGCATTCATCAGTACTCAATTTCTACGTGACATTACTATTCTTCCCATTGCACATTAAAAGGGGCACAGAAGCAAGAGGGCACAGACAGTGCCTCTTTGCTCTCCGATGCGTTTCCTCACCTTGCAGGGCAATGGCAACAATGGGCACATGTCTTTTGTGCCACCTGAGCCATCATTTTTCTGTCTTGTTCTTGTTCGTGCCATGCAAATATGAGCTGAGATCACCAGCTATTCTCTGATAATTTTGGCAGGAGAGTGGTAGAGAGGGAGTTACTGCTGCTCGCCTAGCAGTGAATTACAGGCTTTTGCCTCATAATTTATGCTATCCAGAGAGGAAACTCAAGAAAAATTAATTTACACAGCCTAGAGAAAAGGAGCCCCTGTCATGGGTCATGCACTGATTTCATTTACACTGGTGTAAATCCTACCTACCATGCCCGAAATCAGGGGCATTACGAAAGGCTTGTAAAAATAGTCTTTGGTTCACAGTCTCTAAATACTAACAGCGACCACACTTGGAAGGCTAGGAGATATTTATTTTCAATAAGGGAGGGAGGAAAAGGAATAGCACAAAGTCAACAGAAGAAACCCCAAAGTGAAATAAAGGGAAACATGTTAAATGAGAAGGATCAATGAGACACTGGAATGACCTGCTGAGGGAGGACACAAAACCACATCTGCTTTGTCCCCTTCATTACTGGCCAGAGAACTGAGAAGGTATTTAGAGAATTCAGTGTTGACTAAGCCCCATGAGGCAGGCCACCACACCAGCCTTCCCTCTGACTCATGACAAAACACCTTCTGCATGCCCACAGGGGTACCTGAGGTCCTTGCTCATAGATGCCACCTGGTTGCAGCACCATGCAGCAGGGACAGCATGCTGGCTCCTCTGACCCATAGGTGCCAGGGGTGTCAGGAAAGAGACCACAGGAACCTGCATTGCCTTTGTGCAGAATGAGGTGGGCAGAGTCTCCACAAAGAGCTATTTTTTTCACCCCATACGGTTTCTTTTCCACGAGCATGGCACAAATTGTACATTTTCTTCCTGGAGGCTGGAGCTGATTATTTCCTTCTGTGAGTGCCTTGCCTCCGTTCTGTCAACAGAGCAAGAGCCTTTGGTCCAGGCAGGCATCGTTTTGAGAAGACAGCCCCTGGCATTAAAAGGTAGACACATTTTAAAAACTAATGGAGAATTTTGCTCCATTAAGTAGCCTATAAAATTAGGAATCATTGAGCACCAGGGGGAAGATACCAGAATTAGTCAACATTATAAATGCCTGGTTTCACAAAGGAGCACATAAAGGTTTTAATACCACTCTGCCTGCTGATCTGCTGGCAGATATTCCTGGATGTGAACTACTCCCACTTGAGCAGGATCTTCGTTTCTTTCAACACCACAGCAGCAAACCTCTCTGAATTAGAAAGGGCTTATTCTGCACCTCAGTGATAGTGCTGAAATTACTTATTAAACTATAATGTAAGAAAGCCTTGGCAGAGCTGCTCTTGGATTCTTACCAAGCTGGTGCCAGAAACTTTTACGGGAAGCTGTGCTTATAATCTCCTGCTTTAAAAGATTCTGTAAAATAATAAAAGTATGCAGTGCATTTTGTTACCCTTAGACTGAAGAAAGAAACACGGCAAAACAGAATCAAACCACGAGTAAGACTATTAACACGTTTTTCAGCCTGCAAAAGTCAACCCTCAGTGGTTCCAGATAGCTCTGCATGATGCTTTCGGCAGCAATGCTGAGAGAGGGACAAATATTTAATTAGGAATAATATTTTTTTTTCCTTTTGGTGTAAGAAAACTTGTCAGGATTTTCCTTTACTCTAGTAATATCACAAAAAAAAAGGTGTAGGTTCTAGTCTGCCCTGCTGGAACAGATATACATGGTTCCTTCCAATGCAATGTAAAATAGCATTTTTGAAACAACTGCAATATCTATTATTCATTTATGGCACATGTTCAGTACTTAAATAAACCAAAAAAAATCATTACTATTCATAATTCATTCTCTATTTATTCAAAGTCTGTACTAGTCTTGCTGGGCTACCATTTCTTTAGAATGTCTCTTGTAAGCTGGAAACCTCTATCTGTTGGCACCCCTGCTTTCTTTTAAGCATTTAATGCAAAATAATAATGATCTTATGAACACAAATAACATTTACAGCATCAGGGAAATAGTTATAAAGCAGTTAAAAGAAAATGCAGGCATTCCTTTTCTAAGCACGTTAGTCCGTTCCTATTCTTCTCTTCATTCTGTAAATTAACATTTTTTGCAGATAAAAAAGACAAATTCATAAATTACTGCTTTTGGCAGTGGAATGTAGCAATGGTGGCAAGGCACAGCTGGAGAGTTTGAAATGTGGCAGCTTTCTTCAAGGCCATCATTTTCCTGCTCCTTTGGGAATCGCTGCTAAATGTGGCTACTGCTAATGTAATGAATATGAATCCATGTAAATCTCAGCTGCAGAGCTGGGATCTGTCCTCTTGTGGGCAAAAAAGAGAATTTATTTTTTTCCTATGCAGATTTTTTTTGAGTGCGTTAGGTGTGTATAACTCTGACCTTACCTTTGCAGCTCACCTGCCCTGAAGTACCCAGGTACCATCAAACTTCTCGTTTTTCATTCTGCAGCAAACTAACAATACGTGCTCCCTCCCTTTTGAAGATTCCCTGGCAGAATAATACACCACCTGTTCAGACCCCCACCCCCCTCCCTACTAATTAAGCTTTGAAACTGTTTCCAAACAAAATTGGATGTCTTTTCTTCTGCTTCCCCTCCCCACCCCCCACCTTCATCCCCTGACTGCACCTTTGTAAACATTTTTGATCGGGCTTGAAAGGCACAGAAACAGCCACAAATAAGAGCGCCTGTCACTTCAGCCAAAGCCGTTAGTGCTGCCTGGAGAATGCTGGCCGGGCTCCTACCAAGTGACTGTGTGACATGCCCAGGGATGGAAAGCAAGAGAGAGAGTCCCTAGCCAATGTCTGGAAGGGGGGGGTGTCTCAGATTGGGTGGGCACAACGGGGCTTCTTGGCTCTTCTGCCCTGAGAAGGCTACTGGTTGACTGACTCATTTTAAAAGTAGGAGATGTGAGTAGCTAACAGACCTTTTTCCAAAGAAGGGGTAGCTGTGCGAGGTGGGCTTATTCCGGGTTTGTTTCCACTGCTGAGCAGGCAGTTGGAATTTTAATCCGTGAAACTTTCATTTCTGTGGTCATACAGTGCCTCGCACAATGGCTCTTTGTCGGTTGCCAGGGTACTACTGCAATACATACCATAAATAATAATTGTAATAACAGTTATAAAGCTAAGATTTTTTTTTAATGGCCTCTAGAGCTGGAAGTCTTTTCTGGGCAATTGGCATTTCTGAAAATCAGGTCACCTAGTTAGGTTCCTAATTCTGAATGCAGAGTCTTATTTTACCATTCATTTTCTTTAAAACATAAGCCTCCAACTTGGCTCATGTAGATAAATATTAAGTGAGGGAAAAGCGATGGAAACACTTGTCAAAATAAACCAAGAATAATTATTGGATTCCATTCACAAGTTTTTGGAGAGGAAAGATCAGGCCAGCCAACAAATAAGAAAAGCTTCAGCCAAGATCTACAAGTAGAGGGACATTGTTCTGCATGACAGTTCTTCACCGAAGTGATTAACAAGCCTGGCTGGTGACCCTTTGGGCTCAGATGTACAGTTAGGGTATCACACATCAGCTGAGCTACAAACATGCTTCCTATGTGCATGGCCTTGCAAATATAAAATCCTGCAACTTGGCTTCACCCCCTTCACTGGGACTAATCAAAGTCATGTTGTCTTATATTTGCTGTCACTAAAACCATTCATGTAGATACCACAGGCTTAGATGTGGCACTGAAAGGCAATTCTGGAAACTCTTTGAGGCAACAGACTGACTGCAGTTGGAATTTGTATAACCAAGAGCAGAGTTACCCCTGAGACAGTATGGGTGCCATCCACCTTCACCTAAAGCGCAGATCTTCAAGTCAGTGGAGGTGCAGCTGAAACGTGCATCTACTGATTATGAAGGGGTCCCATCAATTGCCCCCGACAGCCAGCCAGACCTGAAGCACATAGCGTTACCTGGTATGAGCCCCATCCCATCTGCCTGAGCTCTCTCTCTCAGATTATTCCTCTGTCCTCCAGATATTTTTGTGAAAGGATCCTGCTCTGCTGCCCTTCTAAGCACACTGAATCATGGTTCTGCCACATGTTGATTCAGAAACCAATGCAATCAACTTCAGCTAATTATACATCCAACTTTGGAGCTTGTAAAGGAGTTGTATGAAGTTCATGTGTAGTCCATTGCTGGAAAGCTGGATTTTTTCAACAATATTTTGTGTGAGAGGACATGGTTTAAAATTTATTAAAAAGAGGAAGATAGCTTCAAAGCAGAATTTGGTTTTCAAGTTTGTGGTCCTAATTCTGCATCCACTGAAATTAATAGGAACCCTGCCACTGACCTCAGGGGAAGAATGGCCAAGGTCTTTATTCCATAGACACTCTAGCAGTAAACCACAAGAAATTCATTTTAGCTATTATATTTTGGAAGCCTGACAACAGCTGCATGAAGAACTGAACCTGCATCTCCCAGGGAGACACATAACACTTAAATCACTAAGCCATTCCCTTTGATATCCATGCTGTATTATAAAATTAATCTTTTGTAGCAATTAATTAGAGTAGTTATGAGGAAAGTCATGCAGTCTGAGACTCACATTTATTGCTCAGTGTGGCCTTGTTTGTTTAGTCAGATTCCCTTAAGCCATTAATAGAGCTTTATGTTAATTTCCTTAATGCTTCTGATCAGCATGTTCAGAGTTACAACTCCACCAGGGCTTCACAGATTATCCCAACGTATAGCACAAATAAACAATAGATGCTACTTCCCTCTGCATGTCAGTCTCCCCAGATACCCTAACGAGATTACATCTATGCCAGTCAAACCCAAAGCAAATGCTCCTTGAAGTAAATGAAACTCCTCGAGTGGTGACTGAACTTCCTGACACATCCAGCCCTGAAGAGGTTAAAAACAATAAGCTGCCTGGGTTTGTAGCTAAAACTGTGAGCAAGTAAAGAAAGCAAATACATTCTTTAGCCAGATTTCTTTTCTCCAAAGGTATTTCTCTGGAAATGCTTGAAAAGCTGGGTAAAGCCCAGTCCCAATTTTCTTGAAAGGAAGTGAGCTAAGAGTAAATCTTGAAAACGCCAGACCTAAATACCAAACTGGAATTTATTCAAATGCCTTTCATGTCTAATGCATAAAGCCTGGTTATTCCATCAAAGTCGCTTTGAATCAACCGTAGGTGCTTAAACATGTGAAAAACCCTAAGCTTATGTAGGAGATTTTGAGCTTATGCATGTAACTTAACAACTGGCCCAAATCTCCCATTGGTCTCAGATTCCAGCACTGATATGAAAACAGCCAGGCACTTGTTCCAGGATGCCAGAGAATGATAACTACATTTGTTACACTTTCCTAAGGAAGCCAGCAAGTGGAAAAATTAAACACTACTGTGCTAAAAATAAATCACTGCACCCCTGAAAAATAATCAAACAAAAATCCCTGCTCCAAAATGAGTGGCAAACACCACGCAGTAGCTGCTTAACACACTTGGGTACGTGTGTTTTCTTCTGACTCTAGAGCAACTACTCACAGCTGCAGAACTGGAGTAATGAAACTCAAGTCCTTCATTTTTGCAACTGTGCCTGGTAAAACTGGCAGCCTGAGGCTGTGTCAAAGAACCAAAAAGCCCTTGGAACTGCGTGTAAATGAAATGGCATCTTGAAGGATACAAATCTCTCACACAGAGGGACCAGGTGCTCCATCCCACAGGAGACAGAAGCTCCTGGTGTGGACAATGGATCAGACCAGGGCAGGCCAAGCCCTCTGAGCTGCTTCAGACACAGGACCACAGACTCCAGCATGGGCTAACTGACCTTCTCACCCCTGGCCTCTAGCGACAGTATCTATGTGTCTCACCCCATCTCCTCAAAACCTGCAAGTCACCCACACTTGACCAATCTCAATGTCGACTGATGCATTTGTCACAGATAGCTTAAACTTGGGCACTTCAGCATTACTTGTGAGAAGAGGTTTGATCCTCAAGTATCTCTTCTTTGCTGGGCAGAGGACTACCTCTTTAAACAGTCTTTTGTCTTGGCCCTGATTAGCAATAGCAAATTTAAGTCAGTGTCTGGCCTCTCTTATTATGTACAATGGTGGGTGGTTAGTTTTTCTCTATCTTGAAAAATGATTTTTACAACTTCATTTAATTTTTCTTTTCCTCCCCAAACGTGAGTTTCCTGCCTATGGTCAAACCTTATACTCTGCAGTTATCTATGTCCACTGTAGTTCAAAGGCACTGACTTTCCATCAACTTTCTGGAAGAAGCTACACTACAGAAAAGCTGTAGGATGCAGAACCTACTATTGAGTAGTTCATTGAACTCTAAGATCTTTGCTCTAGAGATGAACCTAGAGAAAAACGATGAGGCATATATTCTGAGAGAAATGGATATATGCATGTCAGTGGTATATCAGTTTCTAATCAATATTAAACCTCTAACTGCCAAGATCAATAAAAGCAGCAGGGTTATAGCTGTCACATAGTTTCTCAAACATATCGGCTAATAATGATTTTTGCTTTGTGCTTTTTATGTCTAGCAGATGAGGAATCTCTACTTTCATCTTTAATATTTTCAATATTGAAATTCATACATGCTCTCATGATCAGACATCAGGGCCACGAGTAAGCTTACCCCCTAGCTTAACAGACAATAAACACACCACAAAGATCCTACACTCTTTCCAAAATGTAGCTCTGTAATTAACTCTGTAATGCTGAGTTAATGTGGACTCAGGGGCTCTTTTTGGTAATGGAATTGATCAATAGCTTTTGGTTTGGGGAACTGTCCTCCACCAACCAAAGCAATACTGCAACAGCTCAGCAGGGCACTTAGATGTGAAGAGTTGTTCTCTATAGTTTTCCCATACCTTAAAGAATAGTTGGCAAATTGTCTCTGCCTACCAATCCCCAGAAATACGACTATGGCATGTTGTGACTGACTCACCTACTTAAGAATCCTCAGACAAGTGAAACCATTGAATTTTCTGGTGAAGCTGTAGCTTTGTTGCAGTTGCAAAAGTATAGAAGTGGTCAGAGTCTAAGCAGAAATGTACTTTCCAAGACACTTTTAGGCACATGATTTTTAAAAATATTAGGTTTAACTGGATAATTGTAATTGTTGGAGTGTCTGAGAGAAAAGGTAACTTGTTCCATTGGAAAAGGGATCAATTACGAAGCTTCCACTTCTTCAGCTGTAGATCCTTGGACTATTCGCCCAGGCAAACATAAGTGCTATATGGTTTTTCATCTTAAGGTGTCCTATTCCTTGAAGCCTAGGTATGGGAACCTGGAGTTGCAATGCAACCTGATAAAGAAATGACAATGGGTTTTGTAGTGCCCCCAAAGCAGAAAAGGAAGTGAACTGTAGGTATTTCTTTCCTGTCTCTTCTCTCACTCTGGTAACAGTGTGGCTGTGAGGACACTGTTCATTCACTGTGTACAGCTGCACTGTCCATGCTATCAGAGGAGCTTGAGAAAAAGCCCCACACTCTCACTTCCAAATTATTACCCTCGATGCCAACTTCTGCACAGCGGAGAACATAAGACTTCCTTTATTCTGCTGTGTCCTACCATGAAGGAAAAGAACAGATTCTTTTTTTTTTTTAATTAATCACACTAAAATTTGGATGTAAAAATGAGCATTCTTTATTGTGAATAATACTGCAATATGCATGGTGTTAACTGATGTACACACAGTAAGAGCAAAGACACTGCTTTTATCATTTCAACGAGGAAATATATTACAGGAAAACAGACATGGTCACCTCAAAAAGTGGGCAAGATCTTAAAAAATGAAGAGCTCAATTTTTTAATGCAACTCCCCTTTCTTCCTCTGTTTTTGTGAAAACCAAAGCCTACAGGAATGTCTGTAAGAGATTGGTTTTGCTCAGTTTCAAAAGTGGTTTTCTTTGTTGGCATTCAATGGTTTTACAAGAGAAAATAATGAAAGCAAATAAAACCTGTAACCAACCCTAATGGGACAGAAGTCAAAGGAGAGAAAGCTGATGGCTTTGAGCTGATTGAGCCACAATAGACAGGTCTTAACACTGTAAGGCATTCCAGAGACTGCATTAGGGACTGTCAAACCTACCTCACTAACACCAATTAACTTGGAGATAGGGGGATCTTAGAGTCTGGATCAAAGCCTTTGTTGTCCAGATGAAAGATCACATCAGCTTTGAAAGAAAGCTCCAGATGTCTATGGGAGAAAAAAAAATAAATAATCGCACTTCCATTCAGCTTGTTTTTCAGTGAATTTTGAATTACTTTGTCAAGAAGAACAAAATAACATCCCAGCTGGAGAATGTGTCAGATGTTTCATTTAAAAACAATATGAAGTCAGGAAGGTGGTAGCCAACTTAGAGGGACTGTTTGATCCTTTCCCAAGATTCCATTGCTTTTGAGGAAAAGCAATCTTCTATCATTCATTCTAATCAGTTTTACATTTAACAACAAGCAATCTTTAAAAATATACCAAGAAACCAACCAACTGTGTGCTCCTCCTTCATACAAGGATACCGTGGCATCAGCATGTAGTACACGATACAGCAAACCATATCCAGGAATAGTGACCTCACTGTGCTGTAACTTACTAAAAAGGTTACAGTGGTTATCAACCAAATTGGCTTAATAGTATTCCATAAAAAGTTATGTGAATAGTAAATTCAAATATATTTGATGCATTAGCGGACCAGAAAACCTTACCGGAAAACAGTATCTGACACCATGTTCATTGCCTCATCCATTTCAGAGAGCAGATAGACGAGCTGATGGTTTCAGAGATTAATACACACAAGTGCTTCGTTGCTAGCAAGGAACAGGCATATTAGGGAACATAAGAGAAGAGCAGCCAAACATACTACAGACTTTGTTTTGGGGGCAGAAATTGTGCGCTCAGTGTCAGTGGGCGTTTTGCTAGCGTAAGGCTGCTACATGGACTCACCTGCTGTTTACCTGTCACAATTCCTCACACATGCTTGTGTTTTCATTCTGAGTGAGAACACAGGCAAGGGAGATGCAAGTTTCTTTGTTACAGAAGTGGACCAACAGTCCTGAGTTATTTTAGCATTTATTGGGAAGGATTTTCAGGAAGCTTTCATACAGCACTTTACAAAGCAAGGTGCCAAGATTAAATTGTTGAAGGAAACAAAATGGACCTAAACCTAGGCATTGAAATAAAGTGCCTTTGTAGTTTAGGAAAAAGTACCCAACAGCCATAGTCTGCTACTTCAAGAACAAATTCTGCTGCTCTGTACCGACCACCTTATGTTCAGAAATAGTTCTGTTTCTGACTGCTACAACTCTGAGCATTATTATTAACCTCCCTGTAGAATCAGATTTACCCAAGATAGATTTTATACCAAAGCCAAAGAACAAAATGCTCCAAGTTTTGGTGAAGTATGGATTGAATTCAGAGGTGCTTTTCCCAGCTTCTTCTCTCTGAAAGGAACAGGAGGCCATGGTTCCCTCCTAGACTTAGAATTCACCCATGCCCAGTAGCCCTGTTTGGCCAGAGGTCCGTATGTCAAAGGCACATGCTGAAAACTAGGGAGTGGAAAGCACACAATGGATCGAAACACAAAGACCTAAATTTATGGTTCCTTCGAGCTGTCTGAGCATTAAATATTTGTATAGAAATGTGCAGCACAAAATCCTGATTTTCAGCTTATGTTTAAAAGAAACAAGAACGTTCAGGTACTGCGAACACTTGTTCATACAGAGTAAATGCTGCTTGGTTTTGCTTTGATTTAAAATTACAGCAGCAGAAGTAAAAATACTCCACCCTCTTAAATACCAATAAAACGTGGGAATTATCTTATAAATAAAAAAGTCCATAAAATAACAGACTTGGAAATATTCATATAAATATTCTGCGGTAAACAAAGCAGTTGACTGAGCAAAATAAATTTATAAATTTAGAGGAGAACAACAGCAGAAAACAATAAGCATTCATTCCCTTTGGAAAGCAAAGTGGATAAATAGGTTTAGTCATCTCAGTCCCAAGAGAGTCTCAAAGCATGCATTTTTTTCAATGTAAAGTGCAAAGAATTGCATTGCATTTTGAATTCCATTTTAAAACTAATTAAAGGTTTGATTGTGCCACTTTCTCTGTATTGGAATGCACTTCAATATGTACTGAGCTTAAGGCATGTGCTCAAGGAGAACTACTCAAGCACTTAACATCATTAACTATGATTTTTATGTGCTTTGCTGGATCTGGGCCGAAATGTATAAAGCATATTACTCATCTTGCAAGTGAATGACAAAAATTAATGTCATCTAGGCAATTAATGAAATGGATTTACTCCAGATCTAGGTTGCCATATCTCAGAGCAGCCTCCTGCTCATTTAATTTAAATGTTGGGGTTATTTAAGTCAGATGTGCAGGGATATACCAAAGATTTCAAATTTTGTTTACAGAGGCACCAAAATAGCATCATAAAAGTGTATTTAGAGGCCAGGTTAACTAATGGGGATATTTAAAATCTGTTTTGATATTCTTTCCTGTCCACGCCGTGTTTTTGTTTGTTACTGTATTTCAGGCTAATGTCGCCTGCAGTAATTGTTTGCTAAGTATTTTCCATTGCAAGCAAAGAGCTAAAAGTGACAATCCCGATCCTACTTTACCATAAGGCTTCCTAGGGTCATAAATTTCCCAATCACGTGCCTAAAAAGCTCTCTTAAATAAATATCTCATGCCCCCGTGTGGTTAAATCGAGAGACTGCTGAATAAATCCTTGGGCGTTGCTTTTCTGTTCCTGTTTGTTTGCACACAGCCTTGTTTGGGTGCCCAAAGGAAGACCCATAACCAACGTGAGCAATAGCCTCATTTAGGTATTTTACCAATAGTGATGGTCTGCACCTCAGTAAAATTTAGAAAATGCTGAGGTGTTTTAGGCACTACCATGGCCCAAGCTAGGGTAGAGGGCCCAAAGATCTGGCAGAAAAACCCTTCTTGTGAAACTGCAGTTATGTATTGCATGACCAGCGCATTAGCTGAAATCCAATTGTTACTATCTAGGTATATTAAGGTTTTAGGTATATTTTAATTTAAAATACACCCTGAAAGTACCAATTCATAATCTAAATCAGTAGATTTAGTGTTGCAGTGTGGTTTCCTAAACAAATGTCCTATCTTAGGAGTATTGGCACAGCAGATTGGACAAGATAGACATTTTAGCATACTTCTTCTCATCCCAGACTGAAGAATAAGACAGAACGATTATCATGCATCACATCCAGCATCTTGTTGTTTACAACAGAAAGAACCAAAAAAATTCCCCACATGTGATTGAGCCTATGACTCTGCAATGATACATATCTGGGTTAGAATTGGAGCCAACTCAGTATTCACAACAAAACTCCTTTCCAATAATTTGTGTTCATCTACTGCCTGAAAGGAGGTTGTGGAGAGGCGGGGGCTGACCTTTTCTCCCTAGTGACAACTGACAGGACAAGAGGAAATGGCATCAAGTTATGCCAGGGTGGGTTTACATTGGGTGTCAGGAAAAACTTCCCAGAGAGGGTTGTTAGGCATTGGAAAGGGCTGCCCAGGGAAGTGGTGGAGCCTACATCCGTGGAGGTATTTAAAAGATGGTTAGATGTGGTACTGAGGACATGGTTTAGCAGTGGATGGCAGGTTAGGGTGATGGTTGGACTTGATGATCTAAAGGGTGCCTTCCAACCAAGACATTTCTATGATTCTAAAACTGCAATCCTGCAGACACATCTATTATACACCTGCTAGTCTGTATGTGGAGACAGAGGTTTAGTTCCTCTTGGCCACAGCCATATTTTTCTGCCTGTATTAAAATCACTGAAAGTTGTACTGAAACATGTTAGTAGAGACACTGAGTTTTTCTAAATACCAAGGTCAGTTGCTTCCATCAGAACCAAAAGCTTCCGGGCATCCCCTACCCCTCTATTCAAACAGTTTTCACTCTCCTAAGCAGCTCCCCAGCATGGCTGCCAAGTTCGTGATGCCTCCGCTCTCAGTGCTCGAGGTACAGTGGGCACGTTGTCCAACTGAGCCAATTGCTAGACGCTTACATTTATTTATTTGCACTAAGTAATTGGCACAGTTACCTGCGGAGCAGAACGCGCCTGTGACGCTACTGCAGCCTAGCACATGACACTTAAATAAGCTACCTACCGTGCTCATCCCCTTTTGCTGCCATTACCTCCCTGCCACACTCCACAACTAATCAAATTAACGGTTACGTCCATCTGTTCTGAACCAAAATCCATAGCGCGGCGATAGGATGGGATCAAGCCCAAGACCTGCCTCTTGCTCAGGCCTGGCGTCAGCCTGTGATGAATCACGCTGACCTCCCCTCAGCCCTCTATTACAGCGACATCCTGTGCGAGAGGCTGGTGAGATGAACTTTAATTGAGAAATTAATATACAGCAGGGGGCAAGAAGAAGGAAAGAAAATGTGAGAAAGTGAGAGGCATACAGCTGTTTGTCATACAGTAATGTGAAATTGGTAGTAATTATGCCCTCCTGTGTCTGGACAAATTGTTACTAAATTAAACAGTCTTTAAAGAGACAAAGAGAGGTGGAAAAGGAGCTTCCCGCCCTCTGCCCCCAGCCTCTGGCAGCCTGCTCCTAAAGAATCATTTTCATTTTTCTAAAAAAACAAATGCAAGAGTATAGGAAGCTATACAGTAAAACTAGATGACTCTTATCAATACCTCCAGTGATGTACTGTTGTAAATAGAAAAATAAAAAGCTCACTTCTGTAAAAAATTACAGGGCTGTAAATCCACCAGTGGATTGTGGTGATATCATAAACTATAAGAGCAAAGCTCAAGTGGCCTTATACAGTCACCACAACCCAGCAATGGAATTATAGCCCTATAACTCAAAATATACTTAGTTCATACGCTTTGCACAGCATGGAACTGAGTTTTGGATCAACACCCTGCACAGATTGTCCAGGCTTGCTCTTCTCCTCCTGCTTTTTTTGCCCCTTGCTCTCCTCCTATGCAGGCAGCGCACGCAGCTCCTACTGCTCCCAGCACTTCCCTGGCCACGCAGCAACTGCCACCAGTGCTCCTTTGCTGCCGGGACTAAAACTCCTTGACATTGTCTCTAAGAAAATCTGTGCAGGGGTCAGGGGACTGAGGTAGCAAGCAAACTCACTTGGCATCCAGTAAGGATTTTGAGGAACAAAATAGTAGTAAACCTTCCTCCAGCCAGTGTCTGTCTGATGTCCAAGACAACACATCAGGAATTAAAAAGTGACTCTTCAGACCCTGCAACCCATGGTTCAGCTAATGAACAGTGTAATCTTCATGCTCCTCAGTGTTTATATACAAGGCATAGGCAATTATTAAATGAGCACAATATCTCTAGAAAACAAACCATTCTGAAAAAAGGGGAGAACAAGGAATGGAGATATCTGTATCTATAACTAACACAGGTTCCAAGCTGAAATAGAGAAGGGGAAACATGAAATAATGAATCTATTAAGAGTCCTTTGGTTAACAGTTAACTTGAATAAAAGCTACTAATGATTTCTTAAAGTCCTGAAAGAGTTTTTAAGACATAATTTAATGTGGGGTTTTTTTTTTCCTTATGCATTTTCCATTGCTGCCTGTGGACCCTAGATTTAATCAGATTTCTCGTCCTTCTAAGACTTTATGAAGTCTTTCTTGATTTGCTGCCAACCAAAGCACTTTTAATAATGTATGGTAAAAGAGTTTAATTTTTAATAGACAAGAATGGGCTAGAGCTGCTGCACACTGTAGTAGATTGGTAAGTAGAGTATTACACTCTGCAGAGTAGTTAGTAAAAATGAAGAATGTATTTATAGCCCAAATGTTATTGAAAACATGTTTATTTTATTACTAACACAAATGTATAATTGAAGAACCTGTCTAATGTGGAATTATTGTTCACACCTTATTTACCAAGAAGATAAAGTTGTTCTCAGCTTGTTACTATAACTCAAGCCTCTTATTGGTTTCTGTCTCTCATGCTGTTCTGCTGCTCCAAAAGCTCAAGGAAAAAAAAACCAAACCAAAAAACCCCAAACCCTACCATTAAAATATGAAGTTACACACTCATATCCTGGATTCAGCTAATCAAGGGGGGAAATATCTCCTAACACTGGAGACCAGCTCATTGGGGTTAACCTTAAAATAAGATTATTTGTACCTTGATATTTGCATACATTTGTCCTTTGTTTGCTACTGCCCAGTTAACCAGAAAGCTCAGAGCTACGTGTAGATGAAAATCTGTTTTAAAACTGAAGGTCTGATTCCAAAAATAAAGGTTCATAAAGGTTGTTTTTTCTTACCAAGCTACAGTACACAAAGAAGGGGGCTTTCATAGTAAATTCCCCTATTCTGCAAAATCCCAAAAGCTGCACTAATGCCTCATTAATAAAGTAAGAAATTATCACTGTGCCCACAGTGATTGTACAGATGTTCAGGCTTTATACCTGCGGTATTTCAGCAGAGTCATTCCTGATTTAGTATTGGTTTCCTAATGAAATGAGGCAAATCTGTTTCTCTGTGTCTAAGTGTGTGCCTGTCAGTCACCCCTAGTAACTTGGAAGTCTAGCAGCCAAGTTCCGTTGAATTTGGCAAGGAAAAGCGTCGCTGAAATTCCCTTTCATGATAACAGGCATGGTGAGAGAGGATAGACACGCTGCTCATGCAGGGATACTACAGGAGGGTTAATCCTTATTGGACCTCAGAGATTACAGGCTGTCATTTACTCTTCAAACACAAAATCATGGGAAACCAAGCTTCACTGGTTCCCCTGATGACTGAAATATTTACTGTCAGTACGAAAGACACCAGACCTACATATATGTACAATGCCAGGATACTGAGAGCAGCGGAGGTATGACTGCCTATAGACACATATATTCAGGGCAAATACAGCCTGGATTGGTCACCAGAACTGAAGCACAACACAGCAAAGCCAGCATGACCCACTGCATGCCATAGGAATGGGTGAAAAATGAAGTGAATCGCTCGACAATGAAAAAAATTACACATTTAAAAATCTTCTGGCTTCAAAATGAGCCATAGAATAGGTCACATAATACAAAATGGCAAAATGAATATATTATGAATGATTTATCACTATGGGAATGTGCAGATGCTTATTGGTGGCACGAGTCATATAACATGCAATTTTCACACAATATGTTGTTAATAATGGATAAGGATTTATCAGTATATTCTTATATATAGAAAGAGCAATATTAAAACTTGTTCTTTCACTAGAATCAAATAACATACTGTGCACTGAGTTGCTTATGAAATCGAGCTGCTCTTGCCATTACTACTAATTACATTTTAATGTAAAATTTTTAAAATAGATATACATCAAGTCACTGCAGAAACTCATCACAGATCAGATCCGCCTTACTGTTGTACCACTAAGTCAAAATAATTGCTCTCTCCTGTGCTTGCCTACACTAAATGAAAAGAGAAAAAGAAACAAGCACTATCATGCCCTAGTTTGTAGCATACATCTGCAGGAAAACTCTTAAAGTTGTCTGTGCCTGTGAGGCTTGTTTCACTCCTATTTAACTGGGGAATTTTCAAAACAGAAGTTCAGTTATGGTAAAGTTCTCTGAAGAGCTTGGCCGAAGAGTGATGTAAGATAGCAAGGCAAAACAAGTGTGGGACAAGAGGCTAGGAACTCAGAAGTCATTTTCAACAGTTCTGAGAGCCTTCTCCCCTCCTTATGCCTCAGTCCGACCCTTTGTGGGTCAAGCTGGAGCAATTCAAGAGTAGACATCCCTCTTCCCCAAGAGGGGGAAGGCTGTTTGTTGCCACTGACAAATGTGTCTTCCCTTCCCAAATAAATTATTTCAATAGATCACTCCAGGATGCTTTAGCTGCCTCAGTTTGAAGTCAGATGGCCCAGCTTATACCACTACTGAAGACAGTCTAAACACAGTAGAAATCACAGTCACATAGAAGGAGGGTGCTCACATTATACATTCTGGTTCTTCAGCACTTGGGTCAGGTAAGTTCTTCCTCAGGAAAGATAATGAATGCTTAGTGTAACTACTTGACTTGAAATTTCCAAAAAGTGCGTGTTGTAGAGCCATCAAAGGCAAATTAATCCATAAGAAAGTATAGGGACATACAACTGTCTGACTGTCTGGCATGCAAAATGCCTGAAAACTTCACTTTCTGCTGATTAGAAAATCAACAGACATAGGAGACAAACTGGATGTCAAGAAATGCAGCTTATACAACAGCAATACATTTTCCTATTGTGTCTAGGGAAAAGAGCATTTGTATTTTTGCCAAACAATGCAGGAGAGTTTTTGGCTCTTGCCAATTCCATTTAATTTAGAAAGCAAATGTCTTCACACAGTTAAAGACCATTGATCAAGATAGGTTCATAAACCAGTAGCTTGGTAAAAGGAAAGCCTGATGGTAAATGACCACATGTTAGATAGATATTAGTGTATGAATTGCATTCATTACTGTCTTTATTGTTACCATAAAGAAAAGGAATTTGGAAAATCCATCTGCTCCCACAGATGGAAGCCCCCCAACATGAGGCTCCAGAGAGTCAGGAACCTGACTTCACTCTCAGTGAAAAGAGACAATGCTGCCCCTGACCTGCCAGAGCACCAAGAGGACATGGACTCCTTTTAGAGGTCTTACACATTGACATCTTCCTTTCCAAGCAATTTGGCCCAGAATTGCAAACAACAACATTTTTGTATCCCCAAAACTCCATTTCACTGCCCAGAATATTTCTTTAAAAAAAAAAAAAGTAATCTCCTACATTTTGGCTGTTATCAAGGCCCTGGAAGGGCAGATGATGCTTTTTTACTTCCTATACACATTTGTTTATGTATGTACATACAGCTACTCTACAGGAATCATTACTGGTTCAGTGTCTTTTCCATCGCCATCTACCACATCCCACCCTAAACCAACATCCTGTCTCAGAGAGAACAATCTCAGAGAATGAAAAGATGAAGCTTTGTCCCTCGAGACTATGCAGAGCTGTGCTTATGCTCCCATCATGCTTCTTTTTTTTCCAGCAGTTTTCTGAAGGAAGCACCAAATCTTTGAACCCAACCTTTTCTGCTGTCAGCCAGGGACAGAAGGATTACACACAGCAAAGAAACAAAGAGCAAATGAATGTAAATACTGTCTGCAACAATAAGGGAAAGCTTCACACAAAAGCCAGTGACTCATTAAAATGCATTCTTGTCCTCAGAGTGGCTCCTAATTAGCTTACTAATAAAATTCTCATCTATTTTAACAATTTGATGGCCTCCTGTCACACAAAAAAGAGGCAGAATCTTTCACACCTTCTCGACGTGGGGAAGTTCACCAGAGAGAAACTATTCCTTCTTCACTTCCAGCCCTGCCAACAAGATTTTGCTCTCCCCTGTGAAGGGCAGCACATTCCCCAGGCAGGTTCACCTCAAGTACCAGTCCCAAACCACCTAGGCAGATATATTACACACAGAGGTGTGCTTCCAGACATTACCTCTACATCTGGCTCCCAAGTCAGACAAAGCTCTGGAATCCAAAACTCTGGTGAGCATGGGACCACTCCTGATCCCTGAACTCATCTCCCAGAGTTCAGAGAGCTCATGAGAGAATATCCAGCACTTTGCTGATACAGGTACACCATTTATCTGGAAAGAATACAGGGAATGATGGCAGGTGGGTGGGCACTAAAGCCAAGCTAAACCAGTGGTATTTCACAGGAATTACCAGGCAAGATCATACACACTGCCTATCTAGTTCTCTGTTTGCCAGTTCTCTGTTTTTCTCATTAGAAAGCATGACAGTCTGGTAGTAGGCATTGTGCAATATCTCATGTCATCCTCTCCTCAAGCTCCCTCATGTCATCCTCTCCTCAAGAAGGTTCTTTACAATTGCTTATATTTTCACCTTCAAGGAGACACCCCCAACACACTGTCCTCCTACCCTAGACAATGACCAGTAATTATAGGAGTTGGAGGAAACAGGAACTATGTATCTATGAGGAATGGGGACAAGGCTTCGAGAGCGAGGGCTTGCTGCTCCTCCTGCTATTGGCTAAGGATTAAAGTGAGGGAGAGGGAAAGAAGTAGTTACTTCTCCAAAGGAGATTGTTCAATGGAATTTATTTTTCTTCTTTTTTTCACTTTAAGTGGCTCTAGAAGTAAACAATTTATATAAGTTTTCTGTCATCTTAGTCAAGTTAGAATGGCAGTCATGCCAGAGCAGCTTCCAACACAAAACCTGTGGTTCTCATGAGTCCAAAAGGCCAAAAAAGTCCCAGAGCTGCTTAAGGCCTTCAAGATCTGTTTCAGAGAATCTAAGGCAGAAATTACTCCATGCATGGCACACAGCTTTAAACACATAAAAACAGACAATTCTAAAAATAGGTTACTTGCACATCCTTCAGTTTCACAGTGTGATAACCACAGTAACATACCACCACCAGGTACACAGTCCATACTATCTGTGTCGCCCACAACATAAACCATGTTCTTCCAGGACAACTGTGCCAGTGCTGTGATGGAACAGACATTTTACAACCCCAGTGCTGAACTGCAGAATAACTTGTCTAGAAGTCAGTTTTCCAGTGTGAGTATTTGCCATGAGCAATGAGATTTTCTCCTCATGAGGCTGATTTTAAGTATTAACATATGAGATTTAGGCAACCATTTCAAGAATGTAAGAATAACAAATGGAACAACACCACAATATGCTCTTTTTCAATCTCAGCCTGGCTCACCAGCCAGTGACCGATTCAATGTGCACTTTAAGGGTGCAGCAAAAGTGGCTGATGCCTTTTTCAAAACTGCTGTTGGAAATTTGGCCATAAGAATAGAGATATAACAGAACCTCTGAAATTTCCAGAAACATAACTGGTGAGCAGGTTTTTAAAAGCATGTTCACAATTCAGCCTGAATGCAAATTAACATGTTCAAATTAGAGCACAGACACTATGTACATCAGTAGACCTCACTGATGCATAACATCTCTTATAGCCTGATCAACAACTTGAATAGACAGCGCTTGATGCCAATGGGCCAAATGTCCATAGTTATACATAACTACAAACAAGCATTATCTATTCTAAAAGGATCATTTAAGCAGAAAAATACATACATGGAGAAAGCTTCCTTTCACAGTCCTTCTGAGGACACTGATACAAAAGAAAGAAACAAGGGTTTTTTTGTCAGCTGGTGATGGAATACCATGGTTGTTGTAAGACCCTACCTATTATTAAGTCCCTCTAAAATTTGGCTAATTAAGACATATTTCACCAGAAGAAAATATCTGTGAAGTCAGATTTGTGTCCCTAACACAAAACTATGTTGCTTAAAAAGGTTCACAAAAGAAATTCCCAACATTCTTCAAATATAGTCAAATTACTTGCCTAATTAATATTAAGAATTGAAGCTTTTGAGGCTGATGTCATAGGAACGAAATCTTTTTGTTTTCTGACCATATAAAACGATGCTGGTTTTCCTTTCTGTACAGATTCTGAGCTCTCTAAGTAAGCTTAATTGGAGAAAAATGAAAGTAATTTCATCAAAGAAGTTTATTTTGTTTGCTTTAGCTACTGTGGTTTTGCTAACATCAAATAGTATGTGCCTAGATGAACTGATGAAGTCCAGTCTGCAGAGCAGAGAAGACGATGATGATAACTATTACGAGGTAAGATCTGTACCATTGTGACATTATCTGGGGAAACTGTGGGTCAGATGCTGAGCACTTGGAATTTTTTTGAAAGGCTCTCCTAACCTCATTGCACAGTGTCCTGTTTTTTTGGCTGGGATATCATTTGCATAGTATGCAGTATTGCAGCACTAGCAGAATAAATTAAAAAAAAAAAAATTTCAGGAAATTCATTTGCTTGGACACACACACTGTGTAAATCAATTCATGTTTCAATTTTCTTGCAATACAGCCTTGTGATTGAGACTTCTGAAATTTTTCTTACTTACACAGTGGGGCCTCAATTAACATTCCTGTCAGGCATTTTATGCACATAATATAACAGATACATTATTAATCTAAAATTAATAAAGGCATGCTTGTAATACTAAAGGAATAATGATAAACAGAGAATATTATAAATCTAATATAGTTAATGGCCTTAAAATTTTACTCTGGAAATTGACTATAAAAATATCTTTGCAGGGTTGCACATTTATTATGTCTCAATAGATGCCAAATGAAATTTGCACAGTTCATCTGTATTATTTTTCTTGTCTGCCCTGAAAATACTCCCTGGGAAATGAGAGCCAACCTCTCTTTTTGACTCATCATCATTGGTGTAATAATGATCCTTCAAAACAAAATGCAACTTTAATTACGCTAGTGAAATCCTCACTGTCTTTCATATAGTTCAGAAAGGGCGTGCATGTGCAATCAGAAGGTAGTTTATTGAATGTTTTAATCATGGAGTATGAACTAGAATCCTTCATTCCCCTTTTCTCCCAGTAGCTGGAGAAGCTCCTGGGGAAGTCAACAAATACAGATAGGGAAGTCAACAAATACAGATAAGGAACTGAAATTAGGATTAGTTTTAACTGAAATGAAAAGCTGTATTTGTACATATTCAATGTTAAGGCTTGAAAACTTTTGCCTCAAAAAGAAGTGATTTTCAGTTTTTTCACTGCTATATAAGAAAGGGTCATGTTGATAATAGCTCTTTTTTAGGCAGGAGATGCCCTTTACATCATGAGACAGGTAATATATTGTATTAGTTTGGTTAGCTACAGGTAATATACTGTATTCGCTCAGGTCTTCACTGTATTCCAGGATAGACTCAGAAAGTAGATCTTGTGCTGGTGGCACAAAATTCAGGAGCCCCGGAGCTCCTAACGCATCTTATGTACTAGTGGAGGACTAAACTAAAGCTCAGGGCGATCTATATGCTGCAGGTCCACAACAGGCACCATGTGGACTTGACCTAAATGGTTTCCATTCATTTCCCTGGATGTCAGCCCAGCAGGATAATGGGTCAAAAGTATCCACCCAATGGTTAGGAAGAAATGAGCTATACCTTCAGGTAGGTTGGCCCATCCTCCTGTTCATCCAGACCAGATAATGGGTCAAAAGTATCCACCCAATGGTTAGGAAGAAATGAGCTATACCTTCAGGTAGGTTGGCCCATCCTCCTGTTCATCCAGACCAGATGAGTAAGAGGCTGGGTCTGTTACAAATCATTAAGCATAGACAGCATCTCCCCCTCTGGACAACTTCAGTTGGTGCTATTAGCAAATGTGGACCTGACAGTGACTCCTGTCCACGCTTAGCTGATGGCAGAGGTACCAACACCTATGCCCAGAAATACTTTCAACCATTTGAACACTTATGGATACCAATATGGAGATGCACAGTGTACTGAAAAGGTAAGCAGGACAATGTGTGCATATTAACTGATACGAAGTAGCTCACAGTACAGTGGACTTCAGCGAATGCAGCTTGCTAAAAAGCATTAGTTATCCAAAAAAGTGTTATCCAGGAACTTTCTAGGGAGATAGGAAAATAAATACTTTGTGTGTTTGATAGCTGGAGTAATGCCCTATAAGATGACGGTATCCTTTTTTATTTTTCTTTAGATTAAAGATAATATCATGGAAGAAAAGCAGAGGAGTCTCAATTTTCAAGAAATGAAAGACTGGGAATCAAAAAACGTCCTTAAAATGAACCCTCCTACAGTAAACAAGACGCCAAATTCAGTTGCTAATTTACCTCTTAGGTTTGGAAGAAATTATCTAGAAGAAAGAAGCATTAAACCATTTGCTAATTTGCCTCTGAGATTTGGGAGAGCTTTTGGAGAGAACATGCCTAGGCATGCTCCAAAGGTATCACACAGGCTTGGGAGATCTCCACTTGCTAGAAGTTCCGGTCAACCACTTCTAAATTTTCCACAGAGGTTTGGGAAGTCATTGTCCATCAATCTGTCTCGAGATGTTCAAGAATCTGAACCAGGTAATACTATGCAAGTGTTCAAGCTGTATATTAAAATGCATATTAAATCAGGTTAGCAATGATCAAATATAACCAGGCTTCCTCAAGGGATATTTCCCTAAGCATTTCAATATGAGTTCAATTTGCCAAACGAAAGATTTGTAGTCCATTAAATCAAAAAGTCTCATCAAAAGAACTAGCAGAGAATCTCTTTATGAGATCTTTTCTAAGGAGAAGATGACAAATAACCAAAGCCAAAAATGTTCATATGACCAGATTAGGTTTGACAAGAGTTTTTTAGATTAGGTTTTGTTTTGAAAAGTTTAAAGCTCTACTGAAATAAGTTCAGAATCATTAAAATATCCCATTTCAGCACTATAAGATGGCCAAAATTACCTAAAAATTACCCTTCCATTTTCTAAATATATGCAAATTAGAGTTGAAAAAAAAAAGACAAAATTCCAAACTGAATTACAGCATTTTGAAAATGCTTGGTTTTTCTCATCTAAAACTATTTTCTTCAGGTTGTTTTACTGAGACAATGTTTGAGAGTCAGATTTTTCATTCCAAGTTAAGTTGAAAAATTTTTGTTGACATCTCCAAAATTTTTTCAGGATAGGAAAAATATTTTCTGCCCATTATTAAGAATAATTTAAACCAGCTCTCCGATAACAGCCCTTCTTGCCATACTTGCTGCTTTATCTGAATTGTCCATTTGTCTTGGAAGCAAATTTCAGTTGACTACCCCTGACTTGCATCTGACATGTGTAAAGTTCAGGCCAGGAAAGAGAACTGATGTATCAGAAGCCAAGATTCTTTCTTATTTAATTTGATTCCTTTCATTCCTTTCTCACCGTCTCACCTGATTATAACAGATTTTATTTGTCTGATACTTTTAGGGATATGAATGCTAACAGTTATATTAATACTGGAATGAAATCATGAAGACAGAATCTGAAAGACTTGGAGAAGCTGCAATGTGGTTTCAGAACTAAAGGTCATGAAAAGGAAACATGAGAACTGAAATGCAAACCTGTCTTCATGTTATGAATAATGTATTTATTCCATACAAACCCTCGATGTATAATGCAATGATAATTGTAGTGACTGTTGTAGTAGCTTACTTCAGTGGCAGTGTAGTATAAACTCTATTTACTTCTGTGTGACTTATGTCCTGTTGGTTGTAAAACCTAATTTCAGAATAATGGCTGTATAACTGAAAGCATTTTAGGCAAAATTAAAAGCAGCATAGTATGAATAAAGAAGCATGGTACAAATAAAAAGAAGTCTATGAAGTGAATTACAAACAGAAGCAGGATCAAAACCACTGGTACCCTTAGTGTTACCTACAGCTAAGAAAATCAAGTAAAATGTAGAGAAAGCACTTTTCCTGTTGTTTATGGGTCATGTTAGATATAAATCTGAAAAGTAGCTTGTCAAGAATTTTCCACCAATAAACCTAGCTTCTTGGACCCCCACAGAGGAATAACATCTATCAAAAGTGATACTGTGATACAATTATCTTGGGGTTTATATCTGAGATAATGCCCTCCCTAATGTCCTACAAGATCTGCCCTGTGGGTGTCTGTCCCAATTCCTCTGTTAATGTGAATAACATTAGAGCTGCCAGATATACACACGGAAGGGGCTACTCCATTTTAAGCCTGTATTTCCATTTCATATTTCTTATGAAAACTATTCCTTCTAAGTGGACTATTGCCTTTTGAGTTTTCAGTAAGTTTTGATGAGAAGCTAAATTCTCACCTGTTACAGGAAAGCCAAATCTGGTGGACTGTGAGATCTAAGAGATTCTTTCTTCTGGCCCTCAGATGCTGCATTACCTTGACAACATGCCTGGACAACGGTGGGGCTAGGCATCCCCTCCAAAAACACACCATGTGTACATATGCACACTATACAGCCACAGCTGACTACTGACAGACAGGAGTGCAGCACATTTGCTGTCTCCATGAACATGCCAACAAGACTGACATAAACATACAAATGGGCTGATCCTCTTCTCACTCAAACGCTCATCATACTGAAAGTTTGCTAGCAGATCTTACACCCAAACACATGTAAACACTATCTGCTTCAGACCCATGGTCTATCCAGCAGCTGGCTCTCAGACCCTTGGTCCCTTCACTGTCCCAACCTGTGGTCTTTCTACTGGCCCCCACACCTCTGCTCTTGCCCACCAGCTACTCCATTCAGATTAGAATAACACAGACAAATGGTTGCTTTCTTCAGCAACTGTTAGATGCTCAGTCTGTTCAACAGCTGGTATTCAGACGATCTGTCTCTCCAGTTGCTAGCTCTCACACCTGCAGGTCCCTTTAATAGAGACCCTCCGTCTCTGTGACCAGTTGCTAGCACTCATACCTCTCACAATACTCACCAGCTACCCTGGCTAGAGATTTGCTAGCAGATCCACATGCACACACATGCACACAGAACAGACAGCACACTCACATAGGAAAACATTAAATTACTGAGTTTAACAGGAAGATAAGACACACTGTGATGATGAAGCACAGGGAATAGCCCGACAAAAAATACACCACCCACTTGACTTCATGTAGCCAACCTCTTTAATGCTCCCTCTTTGCCATTTTCCCATGCTTGTTCTCCCTCGTCTATCTTGATCCCTCCCTTTGACTGTCTTTGGCTCTCCCCTAAACATCCCAAAATAAGTTTAGCACTTTCCCACATCCCTTAAAACATCCCATAAGTTGTTTTATGTGATCCTACAAGCCCTCTCAAATATCCCGTTGTAAGTTTGCTCTTTCCCATGAGATCCTTGATAACCAGTTACAGAGCTCTGGCTGAACCTCCTCAAGGCGTTGAGTGGTTCCTTTAAGGTCCCATCAATCACTGATCTAAGATTTCTGCTCTTTGTTACTGTCTTGTTATCACCTCTTCCTCAGGGTTTGGGTATCTGAGAGTTTAATTTATTACTTCTCCTGACTCTTGTCTTAGTCTTTTATGCTGAATACCCAGTAACCAGATATCCTCACATTCCACATATCTGTAGAGGAACCTGGAAAAAACACGAATCAAACTGATGCTTTTTATCAGATACATTCATGGCTGAGGCAGAGCCTGAGTTAACGAGGCTACTTGAAACACAACACTACTGAACCTGTGGCTGGTGAATCTAATTCAATCCAAAGTAATGAGATCACAGTCTGGAGAATATCTAGTCTCTCTACTCACTGAGACTTGAAATATCAAAGAAATAGGGACATCTAAACAGATTATAATCATTAGATTGTACCTTTTGAAAGTAAGAGCCCCAAACCAATCTCTGGGCTTCTCTCTGAGTCTTGAAAACACTTTACCTTACCAGTGCTGGTGAATGACCACATTTGCAGTGTAACACTTGGGTACCACAGCCAAATCCATGCTCAAGAACACTCGTCAAGAAATTGTGTGGAGGAAAGTCCAAGACCCAGGCTATGAAGTAGAACTTTTGTCATTGCCTTACACTAGAACAAGGTGTCATTCTTTCTTTAGTCAGGAAAACTGTGGAATCTTAAATGATTTACAGTCAAATGAACAGCAGAAGGAAATGCTCTGAACTTTGAGTTGTGCTCCGGTCCTGCAAACCTCACTGCACATCATGTGAACCAAGAGCAAACAAGATTTGTGAGAATCCCTGAGCAGCAATAGAAGCTGCTTTTTAAAGGCACATATCACCTAGCAACAGGGAAAGGGTATACATCAATTGGCATTAATGATGGCTGCTATGGGAGGAAAGCAGAAGCCCAAACCCTGGCCCAGCAGCAAGTACAATTAGGTTGCCCTCTTATTGCAAACTTCACAGCACGGATACAGGAGATGGCTGATGATTTATTTTCCCTCAGCAGAGGAAGAGTTAGGTGAAAAGTACATAAAGGAGGAATTATGCTATGCTGTGCAAAATTTCTGTTTGGCTTGAGAGCATGTGAGCCAAGAAAACAATCACTGGATAGTGCAACGGGAGGAGAAGGGGCACAACAGGCAACATACATTGCTATAGCTATTACTCACCAGATTATTTATTATCCATATACAGATATTATTCATGAACTGGGAAAAAGCAAGGAAAGGACTCAAGTAAATCAAGTGACAGCCTATCGAAGCTTACCGGCATGAATTCTAGCAGGGTTCAGGAGCTCCCAGCCTTCCTTGCCATACACGCAATATTTATGTCTGTTCTTAAATCCTCCATGCAAAAACAACACTGGGTTTATTTTAGAATCTGACTTAAGCTTATAGAGAGGACAGCTGACAATCTACAGATTAATTTATAAGTCTGAGGGCTCATCATGTTGTTGATTTCAGTATATCATTTTGACAGATTTAGTGGAATGTAAAGAGACACTGTTGTTTTACCCTCAGAAGGAGCCGAAGACTCGGGCATCTGGCATTTGAAATCTGCCAGTCTTAGATTCACTTCAACTGCCTTTTGCATTTTCTTTAAAAGATGACAGCTGGGCTAGCCTTGGACACCACAGACCACTAGAAATTTCTAAACCCTAAACAAGCCATTTTTAAAATTCCCCCTCTTTAAGAGGAATTTCCCCTCTTTAGCAGGAATTAGAAATGTTTTGTTTAGATGACACATAAGGTGTAGAAGGGCCTCAGCTAGTACCATTCAGATCTTTTGTAGCACGGAATATGGATGAGAAAAATCTGCGGCTTTTAGGAATGGGAAAGGATGCTTAAGGTATCCTTGTGTGTATTTTATCTTAAAGAATGATGGATAATGTAAAATACATTTTTTCTCATTTTCATACCTATGCATGTGGATCCTATATAGTGACCAGCCAGAAGTTTGGTCCTACGGCTTTATCTGGAAAAAAACCCCACAATTAAAATGTTGGTGAAAGCCAGCAAAAAATTATTTTCTCTTACAGATGTAATCCCTATTAATCACTCAGAACACCAGAGTTAACTGGTGGAAGACATATTCTAGGTAGGCTTTCAGAAAACTCAGATCTATTTGTGGGCTACCATTGTACCTGCATTACAAGAGAAGAACATGGTTTTTGTAGTTTGGGGTTTTTTTAAAGAGAAGGTATTAAATGCTATTCAAGTTCATCCCATCCCCTCATAGTGCACAAAGTAAAAAGAAAACCAAGTTGTTTCTATTGTTTCATAGGCCAGAAAAACCTCGCAGAGGAAAATTCATTTTGCTACATCCATCCCATATTTTCAAAGGCATTCAAGTATGACTTTGTCTCAAACAGCAGCACCTCAAGAAGTAATTATTTCTTATAAAGCCATGTTTTCAATGGGAGGCTGGACCAGACGATCTCCAAAGGACCCTTCCAATCCAGACTTGTTTGTGATTCTACAGCACTTTAAACTAGAGAGTTGCAAAGCTGAGAAAAGACTGTTACTTCACAAAGGAATCTTTATTTCTATTTCCTATACACCTTTATAACTTTGAGCCCATGTACCTCACCAAGTATAGCTCACTTGCCACAGCAGAAGGTTTCCCATTCAGTAGCAGTAATGGTGCCGGTATGTAGGAGCCTTTAACTGTTCTTATCTCACTGGCTACCTGCTCTTTCCCCTTATTTTGTCCTATTTAGGATGCCTATTCTGGTTTTGAAGCTTTTGTGCTTAATATATTTATGTCATCTCTGCTGGTCGTAACAATTGACTTCTACCACTGTTAAAATTACCATGTTCATGGTCCTTAGCATGACATCCAGCTACTTTGTCTCTTGCAAAGTATTGAAAATTATAGGCACAAGATAGAAAGCAAACAGAAGTAAGTTTCTGGTTCAATAAATGGAGTTGAAAGCAAACCATGTATCAGAAACTTCCCTTTGACTTCTCTCAGAATTCCTGCAATTCAGATGGGCCCAAAGGGCTGACCTTACATATAGCTAGAGGCAATCAATAACCAAATAAAGAATATTTTCTATCCTTTCAGTTACATCTTCACATTCTACATACTGCAAAACATTTATTCTCCTTTCTCCTCACGTATATTTGACACCTCAGCCACAATGAAAGAAATGGTTAAATATTAGAAGCAGGAGCACATTAAGCCATCCTATCTGTCTTTGCAAACACACGATAGATGAGCAGTGGTTCAAAACCAGAGGCAACTATAAGGCATATCCTAAAACTCGAAACTCTGCCTGAGTTTTGACCCTTAGTTCCTAAAGCCACCCTGCCTCACATCAAAGAGAACATATTAAATTACTTTACATCACTGAGATTCAAAGTATACAATAGGTCATCCTATATCTCTGAGGAGCTTTATACTAAATTTTTCTGTTGAAAAATAGATTTACAATTTGTGGAGATACTGAACAGAGCCAGTAAGGTCTGATGAGCCCCATGTGCTGCTCATTCCCAGCAGGGCTTAGCTGGATCGTTTGCATGAATTAGCAAAGGAGAATAGAGAGGAACTTTTAAAATCAGCTGCTTCTCTTAGCTGCTGAACTCTGTGGGTACATAAAATACATCTGCATCTTGGGGTAATAAAAGTGTTTAGAATTAACTATATTATATGGCAAATATGGAGAATTTTATTTGTAAAGAATGGAGACAAACTTTCTTTGAACCCTGCTGTTGAAGAGAGACACTCAAGGAAAATAAAAGCATATGTTGGGTGGTGAGCTTGTCTTTGTGTGTGGTTACCTTTTTGACTAAGGACCTACTTGCCCCTAGAGATCATCATCAATTCTGAGAGCTGCAAGTTTGCCTCCTTCTCCAGAGACACTTCAAATGAAATGGTACAGCCTAAGATGATTTCTTTTGGCAGCTCTGAAAGAAAAGTCAGAAGTTTAATTCAGATGCCTGTGAAGAAATGAAATACCAGTGAAGGTACACCGGGGTACCTATAAGTGCAGTTATAGTGGGATCACATATGGCTTATGGAATCTGGAAAGAAGTGTGAACGCAGATGATTCTTGATCTAGAAGTGTCAGTCTTACGTGGAAGGAGCAGGGGAGGGGAAAAGAGTAGCCCATCTTCAGAAGGTACTTCCTGCGCTGGCTCAGCCAACACCGTATGTGTCTCGAAGTTCCACATTTCGAGACGTTTCCTAGCAAACTGATTCTTGCACATATGTATCCTGCATATGAATTTATGAATCCCCTGGGGTGGCCTGAAGGATTGCAGAGCCCACCCCCATCTCAAATGTATAACTAGTGATAAATTTTTCCGGGTCTTATTTCCTTCTCATGCTAAGTGCAGATGGTGCACAGTCTGGCACTGGCCCAACAGCAGCGCAGGCTGTGCCTCTGCAGCGGTGATTTTCCTAGTTACCCCCAAAATCACAGAGATGAGGATATGGTAACTTGGGGTGCCTGTGAAGAGGGGCACATAGGAGAAAGTTTGCCAGAAATGTAAGTAATGGCTTTCTCCCTGCACCCCCCCCTTCTTTTCCAACATAAAAAAGCAAAATATTCTCACTCATTATTATTACTTTGACAGTGAATATTCTTGTTTTGCATACTGCTGGTCTCTTAAATCACTCTTGCATTATATGTTCTCACACATTAGTACAAAATTTCTTGTTCAGATATCCTCACCAGCTAACAAGCCCTAGAGACATCACTGTGCTTGCAAGAACACCGGTTCTGTCCTTATACACCTGACTGTCACAAAGTGGGATTAGCAGCAGCCTTAATTGAATCAGTGCAAACCTCTATAAGCCTGTATTTGATAGCATTATTCACACAAGGGATACGTGGCGATCCTTAAACTGTATAGGATCTTTGTAAAACATAAATTGGAACTGGGGCCTGATCCTGCCCTCAGGCTGGGATAAATCTAAGGTAACTCAGCTGGAATCAATGTATTCACTGATTGATTAACATGACATAGGCACTGAGTGCAATTTAACTTCTAAAGACGTTAAAAGGATCACAGCAGCTGTGGAGAAGCTTCTGCGTGCAACTGTACAACATTTTTTCATGTGAACAGGCCAAAAATGAGGCACAGGCCCTTCCACTAAAATTACTTTAGTGGCTAGAAAAGAGATGATCCTTAGCTGTTTCTTTAAACGTGCAAGTCACATCTTCCTACTCTGGCTTATGAAGTAAAACTTCAAATATTGTATATAATTAATTTGATAACCTAAACAGTCAGCTGCTGAACTCAAAGGAAAGCTGTAGGTAAACACAGAAAAACTGGCTCAGAGATACAAAATGTGATGTTTGTTCTCTAAAGTGAAAAAACAAGACATTTGGAATTATCGAACCTGCTTTGTCAGGGGGGCTGGACTCGATGATCTTTTGAGGTCCCTCTTCCAACCCCTACGATTCTGTGATCCTGTGAAACGCAACGCAAGACTTGGAAATCCCGGCGCTGCAAAACTGGTCCGTGGCCACGAGAGGGCACAAAAAACATTCCTTGTACAGCTCGGGTTTCGGGGACAATCCTGTGTTCCTTGTTCAGCTTGATATTAGGGGAGAATCCTGTAACCCCTTACAGAACCTGGGCTGTAATTTCCCGTAAGGGGCTGCTGGAGGAGTTAGGGAAATGCGAGCTACAGGCTTGGCTTTGCAAAACCTACCTCACTGACTTTCAACATTAACAAAGTCTGGCCATACTCAACTTTCCATTTTTAAAAAACTATTCCCAGAAGAAGTAAATTTAAAACAAAAAAAACAAAAAAAAACAGAAAAGAAAAGGAAGAGAAGAGAAGAGAAGAGAAGAGAAGAGAAGAGAAGAGAAGAGAAGAGAAGAGAAGAGAAGAGAAGAGAAGAGAAGAGAAGAGAAGAGAAGAGAAGAGAAGAGAAGAGAAGAGAAGAGAAGAGAAGAAGAAAAGACAAGAAAAGACAAGACAAGAAAAGACAAGACAAGAAAAGACAAGAAAAGACAAGAAAAGACAAGAAAAGACAAGAAAAGACAAGAAAAGACAAGAAAAGACAAGAAAAGACAAGAAAAAAGAAAAGAAAAGAAAAGAAAAGAAAAGAAAAGAAAAGAAAAGAAAAGAAAAGAAAAGAAAAGAAAAGAAAAGAAAAGAAAAGAAAAGAAAAGAAAAGAAAAGAAAAGAAAAGAAAAGAAAAGAAAAGAAAAGAAGAAAAGGATCACAATGGCATTTAACATAAAAGCCTGAAAGGAGCATTTCTTGAAGTGTGCATTAAGTTGTCTATCAATTCTGTCTAACTTTTGCCTTTTAGGCCTGACTTAAGGATATGTATCATTCCTCTCTTCAGTAACAGCTTGCTTTGGCTCTTTTTTGGGTCTGAAGACATGTGTAGCTTAACAACGATGCACCTATCAAAATCAGTGAGAAGTCCAGAGAATGATATCTCAGTCCTCTTTATTGAAATGCTTACATCCCTCTACTTTCTCCACCACAATTAGGGAAAAATATGAATTAGAGAAATTGCTTTTCTCACAGTTTAGCCGAACTGGCGTCAAAATTTCTCAGCTCACTGCCATTAGGGTAAATAGCAACACGGCTTTAATCAGTTAGAAATTATCTTTCTGTCTTCTGTTTCCAAAGGCTACATCACATTTTACTACCTGAAGCATATTCAGTCTCAGCATGGAGAGGGCACTGGTTTAATAAATGCCTCTGCAAATCTTCATCTTTTCTGTACTAGTCACCAGGAAGGTTAAAAGGGCCCTGTCCTGAGATCACACATCTACTGGAACCAAACACAAATTGTCTGTCAGAGCCATCAAGTGACTTTATTCTCTGAGAGATTAACAGTTTGCCTAAGAAGGCAGATTATGCTTCCAATTTAAGAGGTGCCTTGTTGCAAGGCCCTTCCTCTCTGTGCCTCAGCAAAAGGGATCGTTTTCTTTATACCACTTTCCACATAACTGCTGCAGTATGGGGGCACCTTCGGCAGCCCTTGATTGTGGGATTGTGGGAGCAAGCAGTCAACAGGGCACTGGGGTAAGAGAGGAAAACTATGGAAGAAAAATCATGGAGAGGTAAAAAATGAAGGCTTATGTAGGGAACTCCCTGCACAACAACTTTAAGATGCTTGAGTAGGTAGTAAAGTTGTCAGGCTTTTAATTGTAATTTTCAGGATTGGGTTGAGGTCACCTTTTCTTACATCTCCTGAATAGCCTGGGATGAATTCTTAAATGATCATGCTCCTTAATGCCACCTCATTTCTGCTTTTGACTTATGATTTCCAAAGCATTTTAGAAGTAGAACTGGTTGTGACAAGCTCATTCTCTATATTCTTCACAAGATAGGACCAAAACCACAAGTGTTTTACTTAGCAGTATTTTAAATCCATTAAAACACAGGTACACAAATCTACAGGGCCTGATGGGGTGAGTGCTGAAAGAGCTGGCTGATAACAGCTCAAGGCTGCAATAAATCCTAAACAATCATGGCAACTGGGACAAGTGTCTGGGGACTGGAAGAATGCAAATGGTATATGTATCTTCAAAAAGGTCAGGAAGGAGGACCCCAGGAAACTACATGTGGGTCAGCCTCACCTCCATCCCTGGGAAGATGATGAAACAGCTCATTCAGGAAACTGCTTCTGTGATTTTATGATATCCACCTTTCCCCAACCCCTTTGTCACATCAGCACAGAACAGCCACTGTAGCCTGGTAAGGGAGGTATACAGAGAGATATCAGGGATCTTAGTACACCCAATTAGTTGTTTCCCAAAGAAACTCACTAAGCTGGAGGTACAGGTAGCAGAGATATGTCCAACTTAGGTACTGATAGATTTACATGTGGAGTGACCTTTTCTGTGTGAAGATTTACAAGGTAGAACTGATGTTCTAAGCCTTTTTCCTACAGTCAGCACACCCTCTATAATAACAACTAAGTCTGTTCATTCCCATAGTATCTTAAAACCACAACTCTAAATCTTCCATAAAATTTTTTTGGAAGGAAATAACAGAGTTTTTCAACAGCTGAGTAATTAATGAAATGGAGGAAAAAAATCTGCTGAGCCTTTCCATACATTCAGCTCTAGACTAAGATGAAACATGAAAAAAGAAACACTGAAAATATATGTTTTTTCAGAATATATTAAACTTGTGAACTCTGGGAATTACTGATACAGCTATATCTCTTGTACGTGGCCCAAACATTAAAGTGCAGTTCACTTTAATGTGATGGCCAAGCCGTTCATGTTAAAAACAAACCAGAGGTCCAAAATCATAATAAACCAATTATTGGCACTCCTGGATAATAATAAAACGACAGTGCATTTAATAGGTATTGAGAAAAGCTATTTATGTATTATCATTTGCCAAAAGACTTGCTTCCAGCTTTTTTCACACTGCTTTTCCAAGAAAAGTAAGACCTCCAGCAAATTTTCCCCTGCCTGGTGAAAGAAGCAACAGAACAAAAACACTCTTTTCAAATGCATCCATTAATTTTGACGCCAATTCAACTCAAACAAAAACCACATTGAGAGAAAATAAAAGGTCAGCAGAAGAAAGTAAAACAGATTGAAATCTATCACCATGTCTGTCAAACATAGGAAGGTAGAAACATCCAGCAAGCCAACTAGGAATTCAAGCTCTACCAGTGGCCAGGTCCAACTGTTTCAAAGGATGGTGTGAAAATCCCACACAGGGCTTAAGCAAAGGATATTGATATCTATAAGAATGGGAATAAGAAGTGGCAATTCACAGAAGACCTGCTGCTGTGCTGCCTGCCTTGTTTGAAATGTTCTAGGCTTAGCCAGTTTGTCAGGAACTGAACTGACACCCACACAGCTTCACTCAATTTCTCCCAATTGGATTTTCTGTAACGAACTGGCTTTTGGCTTGGCTTGTGGATAGATTTATTGCTTTATTCAGCAGAGGTAAAACAGCCCATCGCCTGCTTGTGTCTTGGATACCAGCTCCCAAGTGTGTTCTAACATCCTCCCTCCTCACATACTAGGTAACCAGCTGCGGACATCACCAGCTGACTCATTCTGCGTATCACCCCAAAAGAGCCCCAGCACCCTCTTGCTGTGATGTCGAGTACTACCAGAACACAGGCCAAAGCATACTCACAGTGCACTGCACAGGATGATAAGCAGGCTGAGCTCATAGATAAAACTCTACAGTTATCTACTAACCTTTTCTTCTGCAGACAGACAGACAGACAATAAAGCTTGGGAGAAGAGGGGCTACTCCCCAGATATTGTCTTCTGCTTTGGAATAATATCTTGGTTCCTACACACAATATTTGAATGGTTGCTACAAATTGAAATAAAATTTTACTTAGATATAATTCCTCAGAACATAAATGTATTGTTTTCCTGTACCTTCCTGCCTTCCCCCACTAGAATCTTTTCCTCATTAAAAGCCCCATTCTGAGATAATTCATTCTCTTAGCCATGGATTTCTAAATGCTGTCAGGCTGAAATGTGAATGATTGTTTCTTGTGCTTTGGACACACATCACAGAATCATAGAATCATGGAATGGTTTAGGCTGGAAGAGACCTCAAAGGCCATATGGTTCCAATACCCTTGCCATGGGCAGGGACACCCTCCACTACATCAGGTTGCCCAAAGCCCCATCCAACCTGGACTTGAACAGTGCCAGGGAGGGGGCAGCCACAGCTTCTCTGGGCAACTTTTCCCTCTGTCTCACCACCCTCATAGTAAAGAATTTATTCCTAATATCTAATCTAAATCTACCCTCTTCAACATAAAGCCATTACTTATGACTGCATGCCCTTGTAAACAGCCCCTCTCCAGCCTTCTAGAAACCTCCCTTCAGGTACTGGAATGCTGCAGTAAAGTGTCCCTGGAGCCTTCTTTTCTCCAGGCTGAACAGCCCCAACTGTCCCAGGCAGTCTTCATTGGAGAACATACCCCCAAGTCCTTCTCAGGGCTGCTCTCAATCCATTCTCCACCCAGCCTGTAACTGTGCTTGGAATTGTGCAGGACCTTGTACTTGGCCTTGTTGAACTTCATGAGGTTCACACAGAAACTAATCATCTGGAAACTGATGAGTTCCTTTGTGATAATTTCCCCTGGATCAATAAGGACTTTGGTCCTGCAAGCACCTGGCTCTACCTGATTTCATCATCTTTCTCTTGCTGTTACCCTCTGCTCTCTCTTGCCAGCCCTCTAGCCCGAGTAGCCTCACTGAGCTGCAACCCCCTTGGCTTCCTCTGCACAGGAATAGAGCCACCAGGTTTTGAGGTAACAGAACTGGACAGGCAGTGAGTGTCCTTCTGCATACCTTGGACTGTGTCCAGAGAGCATGGTTCACAGGCATGCACTAACCCTTGGTCTGGACCCTGCTGCTAAAGGTAGGTGTCAAGGGATGGGAACTTGAGGTTCCCAAGCCAGCCACCTGGAAATGCTGTGCAATGAACTATGTTTCTGGAGATCAAGGCAGGTTTTAGGATTTTTAAAATATGGACTAGTGCAGCTGCAGGGACATAGGACATATATGTATAACATAACAAATACCAGGAGACTGATGTAAAATTGGTGGCCTAGGTCTCTGCCTCAGTGGGCAGTTGCTGTCATAGAGCTGCGAAGAGAAGCTGTGAACTGTGGTGCTTCCCTGTGTGTGCAACAGGCAGGGGCAAGAAATGTAATTCTGTCAGCCAGAAAGATGCTTCCCAGAAAGTTTAATCAGGCTAGAGAGAGAGGAAATTCTGCCAGGACCTGGACAGTGTGGACTCAGAACCACATTACATTACAGTCCTGCTGGAAGGAAAGTCTGGCTTCTGCCTCTTGCCCACTTGCAGACTGCGAATCAACAACTCTGAACATTTTTCTCTTCGCAAGTAGTACTTGAATCTGAGTCATCACTATAATATTCCCACAGTGCTCATGTAGGTACCATAGCAGACCACCCAACACTCCAGAAACTGCCAGCATGACAGAATTAATTTGATTTTTTTCACTTGAGCACGCTACATCAGCTTCTTTTCTTACTACATAATGGCCCAAACCCCCAGGCATCCTAGAAGAATAACATATTTCAAATATTTTCAAATTTGTTTCCTGTTTTAACAAGGCAAAGCACAATCTTTTGCATTTCACTGGCAATATGCCTCAGAAGAAGAGGGCTTGATCAAAATGCCCTTATTGTCAAAGCTTTGCCAAATTCATGATAGCAAACATGGACCAGAGGGATGAACATATATCGCTCCTTTCTCCTTGAGACTCTCCTCAGACTCCTCTTGCCATTATAAGATCCATACCCAAAAGCTAGCAGACCATTAAGTACAAAGCTATGTAGAAGTGGCTTAAAGGTACAATTCAGAATGTAGGAGATCAGAGTGGTTTATACTAACCTAACATGGCACCTCTCCTCACCAAATGCTAATTAACTGGTGTTGAAATACAACTTCACTCAGGTGAAAGAAGGACTAAAGCATTTCCACTTGGCATAGAAGCAGAAAGACAAAAATCATGGCAATTAAGGAAAAAATTATCTTCTATGAAAAGTATTACATTTTCAGAATGGGACTGGAACTCTACATTGAATCCAAATTCACCAAGTGAGACTTTCACAAGTGATGCTTCCTACATGCAATTCCAAACTTTCTCCTCCCCTTACTTTGAAGTTTATTCCTAGATTCTGTTCATCAGTAATAAAGAACAACAGTATCACACCTCTTTAATCTGCCTTTTTGTTTGTTTGTTTTATTTTGTAGCCTGGTACAAATAACCAGTAGCAGTAGTAAAAGGAACCATTGCTTCCTGTTGACCCTAACCAAAATTAGGCAGAACTCACCTGTGTTTCCTCTTTAGCATCCAGATGCACTAAGAAAACCTTTGACACTGTGTATTTTATCCCTTTATCTTCCCCTGTAAGCTCAAGTATGAAACACAGTGCTGCTGCATGACCTGCCCCACTACTACAGAGAAATTGAGGGAACTGAAATCCTATCAAGAACTTTTGAGTGCAATGAGGTACTAACTCACTTCAAATTCTTTCCTGTCCAACTACCTCACAAGACACTTAAGAACAGAAAGGTAAATGATTCCATTAAACGTATTTGATATATTAATACTGAAAGTATTTTCAAATGGTTATGCTTTTCTGGCAAGGCACAATTTTTTCTTCTTGTTTCAATGAAACAGAACATTTTCTACTTTGTCCAATAGTCTATCAGATCCTTGGGAAATATGTTGAGTACACCTGGAAGGAGGACTTCTAAAATACATTATACTGTAACTTTAGGGCTCAAAACCTCCTGAAATAACTTTCAGAAAGACTAAACTCAACATGTATATTGTGTTCCTAATTTGGAAAAAATGAGTGTATTTCACCAACATTTATCATGCCATCCTTTGATCTACTCCTGCTTTATACCTTTTTTTTTTTCCTAGATTACAGGTTTACCTAGAATTACTGAGATAAACTTTCAAATTTAACACTGCAGGAAGCCTGCATTTTGCTTATTTAGTCATCAATGTGTGATCAGGAAGTTTCAGGAATCAATGCATTTATACAACATTTTACAGGCCGAATGATACTGTTATCCGGGGGGGAGGAGGGGGCGGCAGGATATGGCAGAAATCCTGCAGTTTTTAAAGTTCTGGAAAGCTGAACCTCGTGCTGCTCAGTACTCAGGATAATATATATTTTTTTTTACATCTAAATTTCTATTTTTTCCTGCATAAAAGATTCCAGATTTAGCCTCAAGTCCTCCAGGATTCTTCCGCATAAGATTTTCTCTCTTAGCAAAATTAACTCTTATTTTCTATATTACTGACAGCATTTTAGTTTACTAATACTAATTTCTTCCATTATTTGTAGTGTCTTATATCCAACACCTGAATTCCACTCAGAGTATTTTGATGTTATTGGATTATCACACTTGTCAAACTGTGTCTCGATACATTATCCACATTATCTTCCCTAAGGGAATTTCCATCTGAACTGTTTTAACTATTGACAGATGTGAAAGTTTACTGAATTATAGTCCTGATCTAAATTTTATTGACTGTGCAGGGAAGATTCATGTTGGCTACACAGGATATCCAGCAAAAAGAAAAAATAAGCTCACATCAGGCTGCAATGTCAGGATCTGAATGCACCAGCAAAGCATCTTTCATATGACAACTGTGTTAGCACCAACTCAGAAACACAAATGAGAAGTTAGCATGGACAGGTCATAACATTTCTTTATTCTGTGACAGGAAAATCTGTATTGTATGTAACACAGGCAGTAAGCTACATTCTTCTACCAACAAACAGACACTCACATGTACTCACTGATTTTTACCTCAAAAGAAGGTGGCTGCATGTTTCATACATGCTTTTAAAATGGTGATTTTTTTCCCTAGTGACATAATTACAAATAAATAAATAGATCAAGTTGTTCTCAGCTTTTAAAAATACTGCATCAATTGATTTTATTACATTCTCATCTTGGACTAGAGTATTTGTTACCAGTGAGTGCACTGATAAACAGTGCCCATGAATAACCAGAGACCTGTATGTACATTTGTATAATGCTACATTATATATATATATATAAAGAAATTACCCTAAGTGTTTTACCCTATGGTCAGGTAGTTCAGATTCAGTGTTGATATAATAAGATGGTAATTATTTCTATGCGTATTGGACAAGAGTTAATTTTTTAAAAGTTCCACCATTCCCACTCAAAAAACACATCACTGAAATCCAATATTGCTCAGTGACTATGCCAATGTTGGCAAGTATTTTGGACTACAGGAGATGATGTGTAAAGTGAAATAGCTGGTGCTGAGAATCAGAGGTCCACCAAAAATGCATTTCAAGTGTTCTTTCCTTTGTATTACCTCTAGTGTGATTCCAGGGACTGAGGGTCCATTTGTGGCTGTGATGTCCCCCTGGTGCGTTCCCAGAGCACATCTTCCAGTTAATTTTATTCAGAAGGAACACAGTTCATGTACTCTAATAGCAAGACCCTGCAAAACAGAGACCATTGGGAGATTCATGTCACAAGTGCACTCTTGATCCAAACTAAAATGCCAGTGTGAATGCACCCTATGTGAACTCATACAGAGGCAGGTCCCAATCCTACCCCTCTAAGAACTCTCATTCACAGACCTTCTGTAAGGTGTTGTCAACACACCTTCAGATGTGCTGGTTTCATGCACTGATCAGATCAGGTAACGGAGCCCTTCACAAACTCACAACCTAAGACATTGTATTCATACACTCTAGTTTGAGCTTCCCACAACAAATTACATTTGAAGTGAAAAATGTGACTTTTTAAAAATAATGGAGGCACTATCAAACTGATGTTCTGAACCCAGAATGTTAACTCTTTTCCTGCCAGAACAGAAGAGCTGGAAAGCTAGAAGTTGGCTGTCACAATTCCAAATATGTCTACAATTATGTGAGAAATGGTAATAGGGTCTATTAAATAATTTACTATATTGGTGAGACTCTTAAGGATTGTTCAGGATACTCTAAAACTTTGTTCACCCTAGAGCACTCTCTGGGCAGAGACACTTCTTTCTGTGTCCTTGAGATCTTCAGTATCACTGGATCAATATCGGTTATAAATGTTTCTTTGTGAGAAGGAGACTTGGAAACATTTTAAGCTTTATAAAGTCCATGTTGGATTGAATGGATGATCAGACTTCTGTGCAATGCTTTTCATTTCTAAGGTGAAGTGGTTGTTCTTCAACTTAGTAACCTATGGATAGCAGTCAGCAGGAATGATTTATTAATGTTTCCAGTGAGAGTCGGCTTAAAGAATACAAAAACCACAGCGATGCAAGTGTCTTGGCATCTGCTTGCCTACTTTCAGAAAGGGGAAATGAGGCTGCAGACTGTACTTAAGAAATAGATGCTTGAGCTCCTTCAGAAACTTAAAACCTGAAAGGCTTTCTGACAACCTACTGCACATCAGATTCTTACTTTGTTTCATCATACAATACAAACATATTGCCCTTTGCACCCTGGCATAATGGATGAAGGAACATCATCAGGCAGTAGATGAGTGGTGCTGAACCACATGGAAGGATTTACATGATAGGAGGGCATTATGCTGCCAAGAAACCAGAGAGAACAAAACACAGCACAGCAGCACTGTCTGTGTCCTGTAAATCATGATTTCTCCCACAGATTTCCCTAAGATCTGTTTAGATACCTAGGACTCTTCCACAGTTTGAGTCTAAACATACTCTGAGAAGTTTCTGTGGCCATTATATTTTCGTCCTTAAAAGCCGATGCTCATCATGCAGGTCAGGATTGCAGTGCTCACAGACATGTTCATAGCCACATAAAAAAACTATTTCCCCTCATATTGTAGGAGATGTGGGCTTGGGGATGTTATTCGACTTTTGAATCAATGTAAGACAAAGTTAGAATTAGGAGAACCTTACACCACCATAAGCCTGAATCCAGATAGTAGCTGTAGAGTGACACTTTTTCCCAGTATAGCTTGATAAAAAAACACCCTTTCTCTCCATCTCTGAAGTAATGATCAATCCTAGCAAAAATTAGTAACATCTCTGTTTAAACAAGGATTTAAACAGGAAATGGCATGCCCAGAAACTTAGAGCAACACCATATTTTGGAGGACAGGGCAGAAAAAACCAAGGTATTTGGGAGCAAGTTGGAATATCTGCATGATATCAGCCTCTGCTGTCATAGCAATGCAGTGATTGCACCACAAAGATGGTGGGCTACTGGTCCTACTGGTCTGCAGCCATGTCCAGCTGCTTCACCCACCGCTAAAGAAACACCCAGTATCAGAAAAAGGTGGTACTACAGATAAGGTCTACCTAAAGAAAGAATCAGTGCCACTCAGTGATGGAAAAAGGGCTGAAAACACACATAAATATGGCTTCTGGTTCTCAACCCATTCACCTAAATATTGCTCTATAGTTTCACATGAGTGAAGACAGCACACCAGTAAACCACCCTGAGGGTGACGATCCCCATCACATACAGCAACAGTTGATTACTTCTTTTTCAGAAAATCTTGGATAACTAAGTCAAATTTAAATAACTCACTTGGGCTCTTACAGAATCATAGACTATCTCAAGCTGGAAGGGACCCATAAGGATCGAGTCCAATTCCCTGCTCCTCATAGGACTTATTCCCTTAATAAGAAGACCATTAGCTGTGCGTGTATTCTCCTGACTGGAAAACTGTTGCCACCCAAAAGAAAAGGAAGCTTTACATTTTCAGTGTGTTCATCTTTACAACACTGTAAAACAAACCTATGTGAGGCAAGTGTGCATCTAAAGACGTAAAACTGCTTGATTTCAAATGACACAGTTGTATGGAAATGTACTGAATATCCTCAGCCACCAGCACATCCATGTGAAGTGCCTGACACCGCTTGCATTCCGTGCAAATTACAGCTACTAACCAGTAACATTTCTCACCCCTCTTAGAGATGGAGAGGGGAGGTTTTCAAAGGCACAAGTAACAAATCTGAAATCAGTGAGAATCACATGCTAAAACTTCCATCTGTGCCATTGCATATATTTGTTGTCCATATGCTGCTTATCTAGTGCTGAGGGGACAGTGCAGGTACCTACGTGCTGGCAGCTGAGACTGTGAGATGCACATGCTGCACGCACCTATCAGCTTCTTTCTTCCTCTCACTGATAAAAACATAATAGACTTGATTCAGCCTTTATTAAATGATTTCCAATCACTTACTTTTCCTAGGGTCAGTTTGCTGTAATAGCATTACCCAGAATGAGTAACTTGAAGCCAAGAAAAAAGCCAAGTCGTGGTTGTTTAAAAGACTTCAAGTAGCCATCACTGATGCTGCTGTTGAAGGACATCTTCATGTGTGTGTTTGTTGTCTTTTTTTTTTCCAAATATAAAGTGTTCAGGGAATGCTTTTACTGCTGCAAGCTTCCCTGGAGAGCAGAAATGGAGCATGGAAGAATTGCACTCCCTGTATTGCCTGAAGACCACAGGGCAAAGAACAAGTCTCCGCGTACATTTGTTAAAAGACATAAACACTATTGTAGTGGTGTAAACCCTTGTCCAAAGTAAGCTAGCCAAATACTTCTCACAGTCAAAAATGACTAAGAGCATCATCCAGATGCTTGAACTCTGACAGGCTCAGTGCTGTGACCACTCCCCTAGGGGAGCGTATTCCAATGCTTGACCATCCTCTCAGAGATGAACCTTTTCCTCATGTCCACTCTGAATTTCCCCCTGACAGAGCTTCACCCCATCTCTCATGCCCTGTCACTGATCACCAGAGAGAGATCAGCACCTCCTTCTCTGCTGCCCCCCTTGAAAAATTGTAGACTATGATGAGGTCACCTCTCAGCCTTCTCCTCTCCAAGCTGAACAATCAAGTGACCTCATCTGTTTATCACATCTCTTCCCCACAAGGCGCTTCACCATCTTAATTGCTCTCCTCTGGACACACTCAAATAGTTTGATGTCCTTCTTATAGTGAGGCACCCAAAACTGCCCGTAGTACAGGAGATGGGGCTGCAGCAGTGCAGTGCAGGGTGGGACAATCAACTCCCTCAGCCAGCTACACTGTGCTGGATGCACCCGAGGGCATGGTCAGCCCTTTTGGCTGCCAGGATGCTCAGCTGACTCATATTCAACCTGCCATCAACCTAAACCCCTAGACATCTTTCTGCAGGACTGCATCCTAGCCCCTAGCTCCCCAGTTTGTACAAATATCCAGGACCACCCCATCTCAGGTGGAGAACCCTGCCCTTGTTAAATGATGCTAATGGAACTTCCCTCCCAGGCACATGACTGTGCTGTGACAGGATTGGTGCAAGAATGTATAAGGAGGAGGAAAAAAGAATTTTCATTGCTCTTGTGTTTCTGTTTTCTGAACGTGCAATCCCTTGGATTATCTGTTGTTCAGGCACACTGGAACCCCTGATCTATTCAAGTGAATCCCACTCTGGAGAGAAAGAGTGGTCCAGAAACAAGTCTTCCCTTATCTACAAGGTGAAAAATGCTTAGGCAGCATATCGTTTGTGTAGCTGTCTTTACACTTCTAGCCCCCCACATTGCAAGCAAACAAAGGTTTTGGCCAACTCAGGCACAGAACCTAATGACAAAGACAGACAAGTCCCAGCAACTACATGCCCCATCTCAGAATATCAGTCAGAAAGGGAGAAGCCATTTGCAAGCTCCTTTATAAACCCGTGTTTCTGATATCCATTTGTTGCTTCTCTTGGGAAACTCTCACAGCGAAATGCTACTGCAGAGGAGTTGTTCAGACCATAGCCAGATGCTCACAATCCTAATAGTAGTACTGTAGGGGGGAAATCCAGTAGCCTTTCCTCCACACTGATCAGTTTCCACATAAGTAGCAGAGCTACAGTATCCCAAACAGCACTTTTTTTGCTAATCTCAATGAAACCTACCAGAGATAAGGCTAGAAATTATTTAGAAACTTCCTGTAGTGCAAAGAATTATAGAAGAGAAAGCTGAAGTGGGCAAGACACAAATGAAGCCATTTTGAGGCTATCCCTCTGATGGGACTGGTACAAGTTTCACTGGAGAAGTATGAGAAGCATAAATAAATGTGTTTATGATAGAGCTTGTAAATAAAACTTCATGAAATACCCACAGTGAGAGCTTTTTTATCTTCATCAAGCAAGTACTGCTTTTTCATAAGAACCATACAAAAATACTTAAATAAAATCCCACAGTTAGGATTGATTTAAATAAACCTTATAGTAAATAAGGTATTATTAGATTATACTGATGTTGGTATTTTCTATATATTTGTAGGACTATGAGAGTACAGTACACAGTGCAAGCACCAGTCACAGACTGTGGTCCTAAAACTAGTGGTAAGAGGGTTGCATTTGCATGTGCTTCATTTTTCTGGAAATTTTGTAAGATGTTTATAAATTTTTATGACACCCCCCCACACACTATATTTTCCAGTGCACATCTACAGAACTAATCAGTGGCTTTTATATATGCTGGCAAATTTCCTATGTATAAAGCTGCAGAACCCAAAGGGATTGTGTTACTTGAGAAACAAGAGGCTGGCAAAGCTGGCTTTAAGAGGAAAACAAAATTCAGTGATGCCCAGCATTATCCAACAGATGCCAGGGTGCAGGGAGAGCACAGGCAGGACAAAGCTGCTTTTTGTGAGAGGAGGAGTCACAGCAGGGCTCAGGTTGGAAGGGAAATCTGGAGAGATGTGGCCCTAACCCCCATCCACAGCCAGGCCTCTCTCCAAGTTACAGCCAAACTACTACACACACTCTCCTGAGCAGGAGAGGGGGTTTCCAATGCAAAAGCAACCTGCCTCTTGATTCAAAGTGAGTACAAGGAATATAAAGGCGTCCTTCTACAGATACAACTACTGGCATTTTGCAGAGGCACTGCTCAAAAGGACCGTAAATGGAATGTATTCCTTACTGAGCCATGCCACTGTCCTGGTTTCAGCTAGGATACAGTTCATTTTCTTTCTAGCAGCTGGTCTAATGGTGTTTGGGAGTTGGGGTGAGAGCTGTGCTGATAACACCCTGATGTTTTAGTTGTTGCCAAGAAGTTGGGAACCTTTCAGTTGTTCATGTTGCCCTGCTAAATGAGAAGGTGGGGGGTGCCGAGGAAGCTGGGAGGAGACACAGCTGGGACAGGTGATCCGAACTGGCTAAAAAGGGTATTCAATGCCAGTTACATTATGCTCAGCACAAAGGAGGGCTAGTGGGGGGAGGCATGCATGACTCTAGGATGCACAGTTTTTGGGGACAGTGTGTTTCCAGGATGGCACTGAACTGTATGGCCTGAATTGTGCTGTTCGGTGAGGAACGGCATCTGTCCATCACCAGTTCTGTATGTTTTGCTACAAAGTCTTACTATTGTTATATCTCTCTTCCTCTGCTGTCACAGTAAACTAACCTGTGAGATTTAGGGGGGAGGGGGGGTTGAGGTTCTTTATCCTCCCCTCCCCTTCTCTCCCACCACCCAATTCCCCACACACACCCTCTCAGAGAGTGAGCAGCTGCATGGTGCTTGGCTCTCGGCTGGGGCAAAACCACGACAGCCACCCATCCACATCCAACACAAAAGCAGTGAAAAGTGCACCTTCACAAGCACAGCAGCTGAACTGGGGCAGAAGTTAAGCATTTCCAGTTTAGTAGGTTTAAATTTTAATGCCGGAAAGAGAATTCACGTCATGGCAATTCTACATATGCATCGATCATCCCAAATCAGCATTCAGACCTCTGAAATCCCTGGATTTGGCTCTAAACTGAGCAGCGCTGCTCCACAGTGGCACAGTCTGCCATAAGGGACCACCCCCAGCACCAGCTGTCCTGTCAGAGGAGCACACAGGACCTGGCCTCTGAGATGGAAGCTGTGGTGTGATGGGGCTGAGAAAGGGAGCAGGGGAGTCTCAGTGACTTTGAGATGGAGGTTCTCAGCACTTCTGAGGACACAGCCTGGCATGAGAGCTGGAAGACTGAGTCTGACCATAGATGCTCATGTTGCTCAACTGCCAGCACCATGGCACAGAAGGACACATTACACTGGACAGTGCTAATGTGGGAAAGTGCTTAAAGAGGAAAAAGCAGACAATAGCCATTCTGAACTCATGGTTAGATCCAGAGTATTATCAGCATAATCCCACTGGACTGTGCTATAACCCCAAGCCTTGGGAACCCATTGAGCCAGGCATAAAAATCAAACAAATCCTTTCTGATTCAGCATCCTTTCTCTCCCTTTCTTGCAGCCAACATCTCTTTTTCAGGCATGCAATTAATGCTGCCCATTCCTTTTAGCAACAGACACTTGATTAGACCCTTTGGATCAAGCTTAGCTTTAGCAAGGCAATGACAGAACTGTAAGACTATTTTTAATACAAGGAAAATCTTACTGGTTATGACAGGTTACACCAAAATTACTCAAGTAACCATGACACCATTTGTATTTCACCCAATTTTTCTGGTATATATATATATATATATATATGTAGAAAAATATTTTTGGAGGAGACTTGGCAAGGATTCTTTTCCTCATTGCTGCTGTTCAAGTAAAAATCAGTGATTTGGATGCTACTGGAGTTTTGCAGTCCAACATTTTGCCACTTGATGGCACCAGGAAAACGTTTAAATTTGATCAACATACTGAGATTTTAGATCAACGTAATACACAGTGTAAATGTAACTGCTTCAAAAGCAGAAAATGAACAAGTTACACCTCTCATATTAGCATTGATAGCTAGACCATATTAGAATGGAGAAGAATAATTCTGCAACGATTTCTGTCAGTTATCTGTACAGGTCTATTGGAGGGTCATTATTTCACCCCACCTCTCTCTGGCATCCCTGTGGGTCAGGTACCCGTTCCCCATTTTGTGTAAACTCAGACACTCTGGAAAAGCAGGACAACGAACTGCAAACAGCCCATAGAAGCTACACAAGGAAACCTGCAACTGTGCTTTGTAGTCCACTGCTATTTGCAGGATTCTCTATTACCTCATTACAGCACACAGCACAAGCAGAAGTGGGTTTGGTGCACTATGAGAGCATACAAGCCAAAGCTCCTTTTTGCTGGGACAGTTTATGGCCTTTCATCAGCAGTGCACATTAGAGGTACTATTTGTGCTGCTTCAGCAGAATTTGATTACAAGATACAGAGAAGCAGTGAGTTTCCCTGCAAGTTTCTTCCTGTAAGTTTCCCAAGCAGTAAGTGACAGGAACTGGCCTGTGTTTGCAAGATAGTGAAGCCACTTTATAGTTGTTTTAGAACCAAGATCCATGCAAAGTGGACACTCTCATGTTACATAGCTGGGTGGTTCTCTTCAATTACCTAATCCATCCTCAAGAAAACTCCATCAGCTGCAGTGGAATGATGCTGGGGAGTAATCTGATGCACTGTGGCTTTCTAGTCAGGCAAATGTCCTGATAACGTGACATTTATATTTGTATCCCTGAAACAGCAGAACACAGACGGATTGTGGAGTAAAATTAAAACCACCCTTTGCATGGGGCAGGAGGCCTAACAGGTTTCCAGTAACTCCCAGGCCAATCTCAAATGCTTCTTCGTTAAGGATATTCTGGGATCCATTCACTTCATAGCAAGAGTGTTCCTCATGTTAGCAGCTCACCATAATACATCATCCACATAGCCAGGCTAAGGCAGAGATCATGGCACCTTTCTGGGGATTTGCTTCCAAGAGGAAGAAACCAGGCACTGCCGTGACTCTATGTCCTTGTGCCAGCTGTATAAGGAGGAAGGAGGTTTTACACAGGAGATGATCAAACCTTACCCATGTACATACTAAAAAGTCATAACTTTGGACGCTGCAAGAGCACATTGATGTACTCTCTCCATTATTTTGCACTCATAGCTTAACATGAAACATGCTGAGTTTCTAAAACTGTTTTACAGTCTATGATTTGTCCTAGTTTGAGCATTTTTTTTCCATAAGGTTGTATTGTCTTGGTGTTACAAAGACTTAAATTGAAGGAAAGAATATATCCTTTAAAACAAAAAGTGAAACACACACACAAAAAACTCTTCCACAATCATAGTCCAAGGTCCTTCAGAGCAAATATCCTTTCTGCTGTCAGGGACTACTAGTCTGTGACAGCCACATGGAACCTTTCCCGAAAAATACCCTCTGAGTGGTGCTCTGCAGGCCTACCTGGGAGCTATTAACGCTCAGTTTATTTACCTTACAGCCTGTGAGGGCTCCTTTGAGCCATTACTGTCTTTTGTGGGAAATGAATCACCAGGCATTTGCAATAATTCTGTACACTTCCATGGGAGAACTATGCCTTTGCCTTAAGTATGCATACTGCATGTGCTTGTGCAGTTTTGTGCTAAAATGGATTACTGGGTTTGTGCAGATGTGCTTGGGTAAGTGTGTTAGCAGTAGGCCACACACGTATGCCCTCCCAGTCAAATACACTGGAGAAAAATAGTTGCCTCCTCCCATCCACAGGTGTAGCAAGTCCTCAAGTTCACATCAAACAAGACTGCAAAAATCATGAAAAGCCTTGAAAAACACTCTCCAGGCATTGCCAAGAGCCCTAGTTACACACACACACTATATCTAGCCTGATGTTTGCAGCTGTCCTTCTAAAGATAAGTCACACTGAGGAGGTTTTTAGTGGGTTCAGTGACAGCACAAAATGTATCCTATGTGGCTTTTTTCCATGTGGGGTTTAATCTCCTTTCACTGTTTATTATACCACTCTGCAGTTCCATCCCTCTGGCTGTCCCCAGCTCCCCAGGCCCTGGTGGTTCCCTGACCCGCAGCTCCCTCACCAAACAGCTTTTAAGGTTAGGCCCCATCCCTGGAGATACTCAAGGTCAGGCTTGATGGGGCTCTGAGCTACCTGGTGTAGTGAAGATGTCCCTGCTTCCTGCAGGGGTTTGGACTAGCTGACCTTTAAAGGTGCCTTCCAACCTAACAGATTCTGTGATTCCAAGTGATCGTCTCCCTTTGCAAGGATAAAGGGCTGAAGAAAAAGCCAATTTACATATGTGAAACATTTTATTCTCCTTTATTCTCATAATTTCCTCCTCTTAAAACTGGCAAGACTGATACATCTTGCTCTCTTAATAATTTACTGAGTACACGGGAAATTGACAAGTTCTGGGGTTGGGGCTAGGCGAGAGTGGAAGACACAGGGAAGAGTGTCAAGAAGTTCTCTGGCCTGATCTAGAAGCCACTGAAGGTCATGAGGCTGCCAAACATCACATCTAGGAGAAGAAACAGCTCTTCAGGGCTCCTAGCACATGTTGGAGAGTAAAAAAACAGTAGGAAGTAGAATTTCGACTTGTTCTGGGACTTTCTGAACTAGAAGCAGAAGTCCCTCCAGCTCGAGTCACACTTCTTTTCAACATAAAGGGGCAGATAACATAACACTGAGCAACTGCTTCTTGCGTGACAGCAGCAGGCTCCAGCAAGAGCCTACCAGAACTCCAGTGAAAGCATTTCAGCATCAAATTGGGAAAAGCTGCTATTCCTTTCTTCCTTTCCAGCCAGCCCTCTACCTTTCTATACTGCCATCTATTCTGTGTGGATTCAGACTTGATTAGCCAGTTTGAGTTTTAAAAATACAAGGAACATTCCATAAACAACTGTGCGCCTTTGAAAATGCAAAGCTTTGCCGGCTGTTACAACCCGAGATCACAAAGCGTCTCCAAATCATGGTAGAGTCATGAAAATGCATGTTCATCCTTATCTTATTGCTACCTAAGTTTAGATGCTAGAACTAAAAGTGTAACACGATCTGAATGGAAATAGAAATTGAAAATACTTCTTAGTGTTTATTTTCAATTCACACGGTGTTGCAATATTACAATTGTACCATGTAGATATTTCCTTCGTGTCTAGAACACCAGTCAACTTACAGCACCAGTACTAACTGCAGAAAAGGAAAATCAATTGGAAGCATCTATGTAATAAACTTTTAAGCTTTGCTGCTCTGTAAGTATGGCTATTTCTCTAAAAGTTTCCATTTTCTAAACAGATCAAAAGTTGGAATCAGAGTCCCAGGTCATTATAAATGTAACAATATGCAAATGGCTGTCAGAATCCAACACTATTTAAGTGCTGTTATCTTTGTGGTGTCACATATTAGAAGTAGATCTTTTGTTCAGCTCAGCTGAGGTATGAGTTATGCTGGCAGAGTAATTTGTGAGATATCACACCTCATGTTGATTGCACTGAGTCCCATAGCATCTCAGCAGATTTCACAATCGAATGCACGACTTCTGCATGTTGTATCAAGACGTGTGAACAACATTGATCTGGCACTTTAAGTTTATCTTGACAACACCCACGCCTGTATGGAAAGAAATAAGCACAGGACTGCATTTAAATTCTTTGAGCAAGGGGACATATTTCCTCTTTGTAACTGTGCAACACCTATTTTTACAGAGACTAATTCCATGATGCTGTGGCTAAGTTGCAGAGTCCCAGCTGACTTGAACAGAGCTTGGGTGCAACCCCCATGCCACAGACATGGCTATGGAATTAACTAGGCTACTGAGTAAAGGCTGAAATTATGGAGTCCCCATGGAGACCATCAGTGTCCTGCACTGCTCCATCCTTAAACTGAGGAAGGGGAGAAGGCCTGAGAAGTTACCACCATCTCCTGTTTGGGAAATTATCTGGGATGTTCCTCCCCTCATTGAAAAAACAAGGGGACAATATGAAGATTTTGGTATGTGGCTTGTAGAATGAAGAAACTTTGTGTGAACACTGTACAAATAATTTGTGTGAACAAATGAAAGACTAACAGCAGTCAGTCTCCCCTCCCCATATACAGTAAAGACCCTTTCAAGCAAGACCTGGTAATTAAACCTTCCTTATGAAATAGATGAGAACTTGGAGCTCCAGGTGAGCCACTGAGATTAGTCCAATAATATTGTCTTTAGGGCTTTTTTCATTATACCACAAAGAACCATTAAGCAAATTAATTAATTTTTTAATCTTAGGCATTTTTCTGACTTGGTATAATTGCCAAGAGACTCTTGGCTAGCCTCAGTGATGAAATTCTTGTCCTTTAAAGTTAGTGTTTTCTTTTGATTGCTTTTAAAAAAAAGTATGTGAAGCATAAAATATGTCTCCATGGTAAAATATAAATTATTTATCAGCATGGAATGAGTAAGTATTTTCTCTGCAAGTAGAAACATGACATGTTTTTTCTTTTGCATTATTGATAAAAGGATTTATTTTTACTAATAGCACACACCGCTGTTAATTCATATAGAGATTATTACACAAAAACCTAAGAGGATAGATTTTTCTCTCACTCATTTTAAAAAGACATTCTGCACAGCAGTTGTTTCTGGTGCCTTTTCAGTCTTTGACACCTGGCAACACAAAACATTCCTTATGGAATGAGTAGTATCAGTAAGAATATTGTCTGAACTGCTTACACATTCATTTGCTCCTAATATATGTTGATCACATGGATTCAGATAAAGTGTGGAAGGTGCAGATGAATGTGGGTCACTTCAGGTTAACTTCTTTATTATTTTTCTTCCCTAATTTGGGCTTCATAAACCACCAGACAGTTTGGCTAGGTAAGTAGATTTCACCTATATCTTATCTTCCCCTAATGAAATAAAAAGGCAAGCTGTTCTTCTTACAGCCATAATTGCACAGCGCAGGTTCCTTAGCAATAAGCAGCAGGAATGCTACAGGGTAAAAACCCCTCTCTCTGGAAGGAAGGGTGTGATGATAGATTTAGCAGGTTAGCACACCCACTCTCCTAACAAATACTGATCCTGCTGACTTGCCTACGGGCAATTGGGTTTTCTCAACTGTGTTGTTCAGGGCCTCTTTACCTAATATGAATTAAAATGTTTGGAAGCACCTAGCAAGAACAACTAATAGATCTTATGTAGCTAGCAGATTTATAAGAGAGAAGCCTCAGAAAAGCCCAACTTGGTAAGACATCTCATTATGTCATGATGCAGGTTTTACCCTGAGCGTGTTTTACATAATATATTGCAGGAAAAGGGCATGAAATTTTTGTTCTTAATCTGTTTTTCCCTGGAGTCATTCTACTACACTGGGATTTTGATTGGGTTTTTTCTTTTGTTTGTTTTGGAAGACTTTAAAGATCAGTTGCATGAACTGATGAGGGTCCTTGGCAGCTCCTGACCACACAGGGTTACAGAGAATTTGGGATAGGATACAACCAGCACCTCTGTGCACCATGGCATTGCTTGCCAGGTAGAGCAATAACTGTGTGAAACAGAAGTGTACACTGCCATGGATAAGAAGCTTTTCAGCAGAGTAAAAGCTGATAATGGTAAGTAGGAGGTCAATTTGCATTAATTAGCTGCCATTCCCAGTCATCAGCACAGTGCTGCGCAGTTATGTATATAATTGGGTACATAAGCCATTTTTGGTGGAGTGTTTATCCATCCAAACCCAAAATCTTCCCACAGAGTATGTAATGCTAGGAGTAGTAATTTTTAGTCAGTTTTCATTGATCATTGGCCAAATTAAGAGATACTCATCATGTGTGAAGGTGGGTTTACAAAGCCTATTTCTGCACAACAGGAGGATCACCAGAGGCCAAGACCTATTTCCAGCAGAGCTTAGCAGGTTCAAAATTACTAGCTAAGGAGGCAGCTACCACTGGCACTTAGACAATACTTTAACTTCACTTGCTGTTCCCTGCAGATGGTTTGACTTCCTCTGAGGTCAGGGCGCTCCGTTTCTCAGTGACTGAAGGAAAAATCTCTGGTTAAGCACTCAGACCACACTCAGGTGACTTTTACCACTGGTAGGCTGTATTTAACAGCTTTGTGCCTTTTTCTGTGTCTCACATTTACAAAACTCAGAGTAGCTATTACGTAGTTCATGCTGATAGCATTACTGGGCCTTGAATAATGAAACTAAGGCAGGAAGGATGGAGAGAAAAAACAGTGATAGTATCAGGGTTGGAACTTAAGCTCTTCCAAGAATACACTGCAGTCTCATTTTGGTAAGATATCTAGTAGCACACAGTTATTCCTCTGATGGTGACATTATGAGTACAGAGTCAGCTTCACAATTCAACTTGTTATTGTTGTTGTTTGTAAAAATCATGTACAGAAAATGCAGTAGGAATCATCCCTGTTAGTATGTGAATCAATCCAGAGCTCCTGCAAGAGGCCATGGGCCAATGGTCTTCCATAGAGTCAGCTTAATCAGCAATAAGATCCAGCCCTCAGCTGCTCATCACCACCTCTCTGCCTGAGAAAACTAACTTTGCAGATCTGGTGGTGCAGATCATCACTTTGAGTGCTTCCAAAATGACATCTGGATTAATTTCTGCTGATTAAGTGGGTCATCTGATCTAACCCTTCTGATTTTTATACCAAAGGAATGAAGATGAGTTCTGGCTGCAGATCCATGAGGTCAGTCTCCCAAGGTAGAAGAGACATTAGCAGCAGCTTACAGAAAGAAACCTTTCCACCAGTACAGCTGCCTTCATAGTGAACTTAGGTCTACAGCTTAAAATGCAGACCCATTTGTCATTCTGATCAATGGTGTTCCATTAGAACATGTTTAATATTTCCCCTGTAGATAATCAATATAGGTGTGAAGTTGCTAGTATTCCCTCTGACTCCAGAAGACTGTGCACTAGCAGGGACATCACATTACTTCTAAGCAAGTAGTTCATGCAGGAAAGATAAAAATGCTTCTTTTTTCTTTTTTTAAATTAAAATTCTCTGCATCTTTTCCATGGGAGACATTTTTACACAGAGAGATCCTGTACTGTTCCAAGCATTTGCAGCCATGAATTAAACATCACACATACAGAGTGCAAAGTTTTAGAGACAGTTTGCAGCCACCTCAGCAATATATAAACAAGATCAGAAGCTAACAGGCCTTCCTGTGACTGAAGTCCTTGAAGTACTAACTACCTTTCATACGACTTAGCCAAGTAGCTCTGGAAATAAGAATAATAAGCAGCAATTATTATAGTTGGTGACTGTACATTTGGGGGTGTGGGTTCACTCGGAAGCCCAGATTTCACTCCACTGCCAGTCAAAGAAATAGGTTTGGGCAGCAGTAGAACTTTGTTCCTCCTTACCTTTCCACAAGTCCTGCCAACACACCCAGAGGCTTGTGGTTCTATTTCCATGTCTGCAAGAAAAGATATGCTCATTGTGGATGGTCTTTGATTCCAACTTTGCCTTCCCCAGCACCCTTCCCTGAGCTAGCCCATAAAACAGAAGAGTGAATTTGTTCATGAATGATCCTGTTTCTACTATTCTTCAGCTTGGCTAAACACTAGTTCTCTTCCCAAAGGGATGTAGCCTGAAGTTTGAAGACAGATACAAGTCATTAATAGTGTAGGAAAAAATAGAGGTGAACAAAGATACAGCCTTTGTAAACACACAGTCTTATGGATGTGGCAAGGGAAACAATAGGCAACAGTCTATTTTAAGGATGTCTACAATTGCAACTACTAAAGCTTATATTGCATGTAAGGTTCGGTCAATAATGTGTGTATATTGTGGAGAACTTGATTCCAAGTTATTTGAATTGAGTTCTGCTGAATTATGTACCTGATGAATCTTCCACTTGAGTAGTAATACTGCACTGAAGGCTTTTTTCCATCACATTTTAACTTCTATTAGCATTTACTAAACAGATAATTGGGGGAGGGGAGAGTGATGTGACACTCCAAAATTTTAAAACAGTCTTCCATCCAGCATACACATTTTGTTTATACCTTACCTATGTCTTCTTATCCTTCAGCTTCCTAAGTTTGCTGATGAGAAGGGTCAAATATACTATCCAAAACCACCAAAAACAGTGGCCCCCAACTCCACTGTTAAAAAGCAAGAACACATCTTCTCTCCAACAAGAAGTATGCTACAAAACTCTGAAAGTGCTCTGAGGATCACAGCATACAGTCAGGGCTGCACAGGTAGGCATTTTTTGTTAAATCAGTTTACTTGGGGCAGCAATCAAAGACCTCAAAATGTTTCAAATTTCATAAAATTTCTCAAGTAAACCCAACTTTGCCTTCTGTAACAAAGGACACACCAGCTTTAAATTATCTGAGGTTTTTCAGGGGGCTGTGCTTTAATTCTGATTTTCCTAACCAATAAAAATGTGTGACATCAAATTACTTCTCCATTAAGGAAGAGGTCCAATAAATCCCCTTATTACATG